>OY728127.1:799569138-800194138 GCA_963277665.1 Viscum album
CGACACGGGGCAGTTTCCTACTCCACGATCAATGCCATCGTGGCTTTAGGAGGCAGCCATCTGGAATTTCACCCCAGGTCTTCGACCGCATGCCGCCAGCTCACCTGAGCGTCCGGGATACAGGGAACTCCCACCACGCGGTAGAGATTTTCACCATGTATCAATATCACCGCATAGCTTTTCTACTTCGGAACACTGATGGTCATGCCGCCTCTCTTCACCCATGGCCACCACCAGCGCCGGCACATCGGAGGTTCATTCTATAGGCCACCAGAGTTACTTCGGTCGTCTGTTTCTCGAACCGTCTACACCTACTGGACTATAGGGATGTCGCCTTATCTGCAACAGCCTTGATATTTCATTGCTTCCATTTCAAATATTTTTCAACTAATAATGCACAAAGAAGAGGGGGTTCAGGCTTTATTTGTGTCGGCGCACACCCTCCGTGTTAGAGGTATAATGTATGGGAGGCTCAGGATTACAATTCTATCAACAATAAAAATGAATCCCGAATAGAAAACCCAAGAACTACACCCTCCTGCAAGAACGCACGATCTTCAGATTAACATGTTTGTGGGTTAATTCATGTTCTCCATTTATAATAAGAACAGGGTAATCATGAATCCAAACAAATCCCCTACCTCATTTAATGTTTATTGTAATATCATTCATTCCTCAAGGGTTCAAGAGGTTGAAATAATTCATTGCTTCCTAGATTAATTATTTTTGGTACATCGAAGTCGATTATGTTCTTATAGTGTTCATTATTCTTTGTTAGAGAGGAAACTCACCAGAGTTTCATCAGATAATTTCAAGCGGTTTAATTCCCAACTCACCAACACGTTAGCTAATTAAAAAGGAAACATGTTTCATCATTTATGTTATGATGTGATGTTACATCCTTAAGCTATCTTATTTATGAACCAACGTAGCTATTACTCTATATCTTAACAAGTCATTAATGGGATTCCTTTAATGTGAATCATCGTTGCCTCTTCACCGCACCACAGCGCAGCCATCCGCCGTTCAACTATGCGAAAGTAAATAAAAGAACATTTTTATAGTTATTTTATTATTTGTAAAAATTCCTATTAATATAATTTCAGTCCAAAACTTTTCGGTCGATGTTATGTACTTTCTAGGAGAATCCCGGTGTTCTGAGTTTAACAGTTCTCTCATATTTTTTATACGAGCACTAGTTCAAAAGTTATAAAAGCCCACTTTCACATTTACTTATGTGAACTAAAAAATTTAAAAATTACATTCTGATCACACCGGGCCTCAGAATCATGTGTCATCTCAGTTCGTATTCTCTAAATAATTTCATATAATTTAAAAATATATATATAGAAATTCTGGTACATTACATATGAGAAAGGGCGCTAAGGCAACGTGTGATTCCAAGGCTATGTGTGCAAGGTATAAATCATGGAATAATGTTTAGTTTATTACTACAAATGCTCGAGTATCAGACTTTGAAATTTAATATCTATCAAACATATTCCAGGATCAAAAATCATAGGGATCCATTGCATTCAGAATAACTATATTACCTTAGGTTATGCCTTACCTCAGCCAGCATGGGTCGTGAGTGAAAGATAAAATTTTTACGTAAATGTCATTACAATATTTAGTAAAAATATTTTTAATTGACACAATATCAGATTTCATTAATTTTTCCTTTGTCAGAATTGAAGGGTTATTTCCATACCCTTGTAAATCCATTGAGGCAAGGAGATGGAGGAACCTCCGATTAAATATAATGGATTGGTGGATCGAGATTAGGGCATGGATCAAATGACTAGTGGATCAATGATCAACAATGACAATTATTCTCTCTTCATCGACAATTGAACCAAATCTAGGTAGTGTGTTTGTGTTTTATTTTATTTTCCCCATTCTTGATTCCCATGAAAAACATGGACCAATAAAATAATAGATTGTTTTTTGTATCGGTCATTATTGCGGGATGGGTTTCATTATAGTGGGATTTCTGGTAAAATGATTTTATAATTTTTTTTATTACAATTTTCATTATAACAGCAAAAAACCACAATTGCAACAAACATGGATCAAGTTTTGTTTCTTAATTGATGGGTCAGGATTTTCTACCTCCATTATTTGATCATCATTAGCGTTCGTTTCTTATCTCATGACTCGGAAATTTCATGATCGATCAATAATTGCACACTCGATTCTTGGCACAACAATTTGATATTCCTCATCAGAGACGGACACGACACAACAGAGGTGAAATGAAGACGGTGACAGATAGATTGAAGTGGCGTGGGAGATACCATCGTTCAAGCGTTTTTTGGTGGAATGAATTGAAATGTGTATTTGAGACCATGGAAATGAATAATGGCACCTGAGGATTCCGTATCATCTTTTGGATCTTAAAACGGAGCACTCGAGAGGCACTGGTGGCCTGCGGAAGGGGCCACCTGTAGTGGAAGTCGCATTTACGTGGTTTCCCATTTCAGAGAAGAAACAACTTTGTGCTATGGTTGGTTTTACTGGACCCATGGATCAAGACACGAGGCACACTAACGGGGTGGGGACGCAGCGCCCACTGTGTCTCTGGTGGACCAAACTGGCCCACTCAGCAGGTCGGGCAACAGCAGCGGGCTAGGCTGCAACAGTGGGCTGGACGGGGTAGTGGGACGGGTCAATAGGATGGGACAGGCCTATCCGAGAAATTTTGGGTTGGGATCAGTGGGTTGGGATGGGTCGAGGGACCCCCAGGCTGGGATGGACTAGGCCTAGTCCCAACCAACCCCTTTTTCACTAAAATGATTGTAACTCCAAAACAAAGCGTCTGATTGATGAGTCTCTTGTGGCCTTAGGACCCTAGCGACGAGATGGTCCTTTTTATACACTCTAATTATGTCTTTATGAATGTTTTAAATAGAATAATGGTTTGATGAGTAGGTCCTCCCAGTACAAGAAGAATATGAATGGAATCGGTGTTGTTTATATAGAGATAATCTAGGATGATTCATCGTTAATAGTCTCAGTCACATGTATTCCTTACCTCTCTTCGTTGGTGGATATAGGACATCCCACATCATGTGTGTGAGATCTTTACCTTTGGGTAGTTTTTCCCTATGATGTATATGAAGATAGAATACTTACTCCCCAATTAGACCAGGGCACGGGTCATCCCTAATTGTCATATCAATATAGAAGGTACTCCCCTATAGAGTAGGGTGAGGGTCTTCTATTATAGGATTCAGTACACCCCTATCCTTCTAAGATGCAGGTCCTCTATATGGGATGTTCTGGAAGATTCAGTACACCCCCGTCAAGTTGGGAATCTTTTCCTCTAGTTTCGGGTCATTACTCCCTTAACGTATAAGGGTGAAGGTACACCATACCAAAAAAACTCACAGAGTCAGTACTCGCCTATCATACCAGGGTGCGGATCATATAGTCACTGAGTAGTAATCCTCTACTGGGTAGGTTGCGGGTCCCCGATATACGAAGTCATACTCCCATGTGGGATTAGGGTGTACGTCATTCATGAATCGTACTCCCCTGTTGGAAAATGGTGTGGATCCTCACAAATGGAGTTTCACTCCCCCGTACTAAGTAGCGGTGGGGATCATGTACTCCCTTAGAGTTGGATCTCCCTTGGTTGTCGAGCACAGTTACGAGGAGAGGGACCATCCACTCGATGAGAACAATGCCTTTATACTAGCTAGTGATCCTTCGACAGACTAAGGTGTGGGCCACTCATTATATGTGTGACACAGGTTTCACGAGATGGTTAAGGGAAGGGCTCCCTCATCAATGTAGAATGGTGAGGGAGGGCCACTCCACATGGTTTTCATTAGTATTTCATTGGGAGAAATATAACAATGATTGAATCTCTGGTGTTATGCACTAGAGTTGGACCAAGTAGGATGTTCCCGATGGAGTGTACCTCTCGGACTGTTTCCATCTAGGATGGTTGAGCATGTTAAGTGTTCTCTCCTGGTTTTATGTGTTACCTATTTAGCCTAAGATGAGAATAATTTTTCTAGATATGATGTTGGTACCATATGATTCATAGTATTTAAGTATAGTATATATGGAAGTTCTTGGTGTATGAATGGGCATTTAACTGTTTAGAGATTATTGTACATTTTGTATTTTTCCTTTTCATTTTTTATTATGGTTTTCGGGGTGTCCTAATGAGTATTGTTTTAATCACCCTAGCATAGGCTTTTCCCACATGTGTCATGTCATGTGCAGATTATTGAAATTTTGAAGGATCCCTAGGTGGAACCGGATCATGTGGTGCTCAGCGAGGGCCAGACAGACTAACATGTGTCCCAGAGAATTTTTACATGATAGTCCTAGCACCTCATTTCTTTACAGGATAGACTTGTAATGCAGTTCTATTTTGATTTGTGGGTTTTTATTCTGGCCCAGTTCACATTGTTGCACATTACTTCCCTATTGTGCACTGTGTGGGATCTTAGTGGAATGCATACATGGTTTCATTGATGTTTTTACATTTCATCATTTGTGTCTTGGAGAAATGTGCATGCGTACATGTACATTGGCTAATTCCTTCCATTTGTGGGACATTACTACTCGACAATAGTTTCCCTCTCGTGGCCTATTAGAGGCGGGGTTGGGGTAGTCATGATGTGGGGCCTAAGGGACAGGTTGTTACAGTTACAAATGATGTGATAATAGTTACTATGATTATTAAATCAATAATTGAAAAGGAATTATATAACTCAAGATCTACAAAGTCTTTAGCATTATTCATGAATTATAATAACAGGAATAATCCACATAAACACTAAGGAATGTGTTTTTAATCAAGAAACAAATTAAAATTAATATTTTCAAAGAGATATAACGAATAATCTCTATATGATTGGATATATATTCCCCTGTGGTAAGTGTCATTTTTATAGAAATATTTTTTATTTACATTATCCAATATATGGATTCCCTATAAATGTATAATTCCTTAATTTATTATTGATTGAATGCTTTTTTTAATAGAATATCATAATTATTTTTAGTGGGGTACATAATTTTTTCAACAATTTCATGATCCACCCCATTATTTCACCATAACGAAATCATCTGAGAATAAGAGAATGAATAATTTAAGAATGATATAGGAAATATATAAATGGAGGTTGTGCCTCTTATGAATGAATATATTAATTTTTTTATAGAAATAACATGAACATCAATATAATAAGGATTTTTAGTTAATGATTGAACTTACCCCAGATAAATATTATATATTTACAACTCCCTATAGAGTGGATATTTTGTAATTAGTTGATCAAATGAAAAACTAACAGTTTTTTGTGATGATGAATATATTCACCGTAGTATATCAAATTGGGGAGCCCCTGTTTTTTTATAAGAAGAAAGGATTAATTATTGTTATTATAGATTATAGGAGGAAAAATTCCTTTATAATCAATGATATATATCCCCTTCCTTACATTAATGGATTTTTAGATCTACAGAAGGGATCAAAATATTGTATAAAAATTTATATTTTAGGAATTTTTTATCAACTCGAAGTTATGAAGAATTATATACAAAATATTTCATTTTAGAAGAGGTATTACCATTAAGAATTTATAGTAATTACTTTTAAAAGATTATTTAAACCTCAATGCATTATGAAAATGATGAATATAGTATTTTAATAATTATTAATATAATATCATGGTGGTATTTCCTTATGATATTTTGATATATCATAAAATCTACCTGGAGAAAAAGAATCATTTATAAACCATTTTTGATACTCTATCAAAAATGAAATTAGAGTGGAATTTAGTATGTCTGTGTTTTTTTCTAATATGGCCCGTCTTTGGGCCATACTATCACCATAGATTAAATATTCTTTTTCACTTGATAGGAAAATGCATTTACGGATTAATCCATAATTATATATATGTGTGAAATAAATATATTCCTTAGGGTAATATGTTACTATCAATGTTCAGATCTAAATGATTCCCAATTGGATATCCATTTATCTTTTTTAATATGTAAGGATGTGAAATTACTATTTTCATAAGAATGTAAGGATTTGTTTGAGGGTCAAAATATGATATTATTTAAGGAAATGATATTGAAATTACCATTGGGATGTAAAGGATATGAGCAATATACTAATACATTAATGAATGGTTTAGGTTGTGTCATTATACAAAATGATAGAGTGTTTACATTTGCATCAAGTGAATTATAGACACATGAACATAACCGTCTAACTATTTATTTGGAGGTAGAAGTTTCAATCTATGTGTTAAAGATATTGAGAAAATAACTCTATGTTGAGATATATATGTTATATAATGGAAAAAAATTGATTTACATTTTCACTGTGAAAGAGCTCAACATATGGAATAGTATATGGTTAGAACTACCACTAACTATTATTTTATAATATAAAAGAATCGTGGGAAGGAAAAAAGAGTAGTCAATACATTTTTAAGAAGGACCATTGAGTTATAACCATGATAAGAATGAACAAGCATTCTAAATCATTGATTTACTAATGTTAGTTATTTTATATGTAATTTAAGGGGGAATATCATTATTATTAAATGAATTTTCCATACTATCATTAGTGGGGACAGTAATGATTTCCCAACATGATGATAAGTTATTATAGAATATGATTAAATAAATTATTGATTGTAGCGTGACAGGCATTTCATATAATGATGGAGCATTAATTTTTTTGAAGATAAAATGTATTTCATTACTATATGGCATGATAATGGAATTAAAAGATGATGCACATTGACCAAATTTCATTATACACTATAGAAACATGAAAATGAATATGGGTTTAAGGGATAATTTCATGATTTGTGATACAAATGAGGAAATATATGTCTACGTACCATGATTATTTTATATCATTAGATAAAGTAAGAAATAATAGAACCTACAGGATTATTGTAACCTCAACATATACCAATGTTGTAAGGGGACATTATTATAATAGAAATTCCTACTTAACTGTTGAGGAATCATATATGGAAAAATCCAACAAGGGTCATTGTGGATCATGATATATTGAATGAACATTTCATTGAAATAAGGATTAATGTACCCCTTGAATAAATTTCATGAATCTATATTAATGAAATAGTGATACTTTTAAAGTGATCATCTATTTATTATACTAGTATGTGGAACTAAGTATAAATTAATTTTTTCTGGAGTATTCAGTTAGTTTTCCACAATTAGATGCAATTGAGAAACATCAATATTTCATAAAATGATGTGTATTTTTAATATTCAACTAAAACCACAGATTTCATGCTACAGTCATGATCACTTAACATTCAAGGTATAATTGATAAATTATACATTTGGAATAAATTTTATATAATTATACCTTATATAGACATATTCAAATGGTACAATGTGAATAATTTTATGGGAATTTTTGTCTTAATCCAAATTATTAAGATGATGTTAGAGAGAGGAAGTTGGTGGGACAAGATTGTATCCAATAGATAATGATAGAAGTTAAAAATATTTATAATCATATTAAGGAAAATCAATGTAGAAAAATGTCTCATATAGATTATAGAATAAAGGATTTGGAATTTTATGTGTGTGATTATTTTCACATAATGGTATCAACATGGAAGTAAGTTATAATGTTGCTTATGAATGGAAAACCAGGTCATATGTACAATGAATTTTTTGAATTTTTTTAATGAATTGCATTTTTGGGGTACTGTGGGGATAATACAACTATATATATAAAGATCACATCTTCTCCGTGGATTTTTTGTTGAGGAAGAACATTATTGAACCAATAAATGTACTTGAATTAGTCTAAATTTAATTATAAGTTAAAATCCTTTATAATGAATATCATATCTAGATTCATCAAACTATATATCATGTGTTTTAGAACTGGAAAATTGTATTAGAGAAATTATAATAGATGAATAAAAATATAGAAGCTGTAATGTGGGAACCTAAAGAGTTAATGATTATACTTTAAAAAAAATTAAATGACCTATCATATATAAAATTTCAACAATTAAACAATTTATGTTTTTGGGAGTAAAATGTAATACTTAAGGATCTACTATAGTAAGTAAACTCCACACCACAAAAATATTGCATGATAAACAATTTATTAGAATATAAATATACATTATTCCGGATTATATTAAAAATCCTAATTTAAATAATAATTTATCAATATTTTATAAAGATGAAATTATTTATAGATTTATTATGAAAATATTATAATTGTATGCTATTTTTTGGATTTTTTATATATTTATTTTTAGGTAAGTAGTAAAAGTAATGTATTTACAAATATAATTAATTTTATAAAATAATTTTCTTATAATGATTATTTTAAAATTTAACAAAAATATTTCCTAATTTAATAGTTTTAAAATAATTACTATTATACATTTAAAATTCTATTTTTTATTTAGAAACCCATTAGTATTATTTTGTAAGAAAATAGTATTGATAAAAATCCTCAAATTTCTCAAATTTTATCTCTAAATTCAAGAGGAATATTTATTTAGACCATATATTCATAATAACTCAATTATTTTCAAATTTTATACTCATAGTCCTTCAATGTTGAAATTTACATTTATATTATGAAAAAAAGGCGTTACCCTCACATATTAAAGATGTATTCCACCACCCCATTACATACAAAATAATAATTTTTATTTTTTTATTAAAATATACCCAAACTAATTAAATTATAGATTTATAAAATGTTTTGAAACCCTTTCATCAAAATAAATGACATAAATTCTCTAATTATAAAAGGCTAAGTAGGGGAATATTCAAATGCTAATTGAGAACACCTATCACTTCAAAAAAAACTTTTCCTTCTCAAAATTAATCCTCAATGTATATTTGATACATTTTAATTGAGTTTAATTTTTAATATTATTATATTTAAATTTTATTATTTTAATTTAAATACCATTATACACCAATAAAAAATCTTTATAAAATGGGAACATCATTCCTACTTATATTCAAACTACTACTTCTATGAAGTGATGTATATCATTTTTCAAATAATTAAAACATGAAATTTATTAAAAGGGTATTTAATGTAAAGATTTTATATTTATAACATTATTATGATACAAAAAATTAAATTCCATATCGTAATATTCTATTGTTCTATAAACTATGAAAATTTAATTCGTGTGTTCGTGAAGACTAGACCACTATAAAACCACATATTGTTTCTTCTTTACCATAATACATAAATGGTGATGAAATATATTTAATGAATATATATATTATATAATGGAATAATATATATCATTAATTTGGTTCTTAATGTAATAAATATAAATTTTCAATCATTATATACTAATAGAATTATATCAGTAAACTACCAGAAATATCTTGTTAGAGACTTATTTTTTATAAAAAATTCCCATGAGTTAAAAAAATGATTTTGAGATTTAATAAATAATATAAAAAGGGGTTATAATATAATTAATACTTTTTTAATGATGGAATTTTATCATGGAATTGGGATAGAAACCATTTTTAGGAAACTTTTATGAAAAAATAGAAATTATTAACTAATGTGGATGAAACTAGTGATTAACCAAAAAATATTTGTATCCTGAATGAGAATAATTGATTAATAAAAGGTAATAGATATTATTAAGGTTCTCAAATAATTTAATGAGATAGTTATTTATAATATACCAGAAGTTAATGATTCATTTTGAAATTTGAGAGTGGTGACATTGAAATCATTATCCAAACTTTACTTTAGTATGGAATAATTTTTATTACGAAAAAATATTTATTTATATACAATATATAATAATCCAATAATATATTTTTAGATGATTATATATCTTTAGGATATTTAATTTTCTATTTGAATTATTATTCTTTATGGTATATTGATTACCAATTTACCCAATCATCAGGTGTTACATTTTTAATATCACTTCATTTTGATTAGTAGAAAGTTATAAATTATTCATTTACATTCCCTGGACATGAAATTAAAAAACACATTAACAAATTTGTAAAATTCTATTTTCATAATATTTTTCATCACAAGTGTTTCAAAATTTAATTTCAAAAAAGAAATTTCTAGTGACTGTAAAAATTATTCTAATATAAATTGAGTATGAAATTTTATTTATTAAATGTGATATATTAATTTGATTGTGATTGTGGAAAATCAGAATAACTAGTACATGAACCTGTTGATATACAAGTGATATGACTTTCATACTGGCTAATGTCCTAACTAATAGACAGACAATACTTTAAAACCATAATACTAAAATCTATTCAAATAATATGAAAGGATAATAATAGAATTTCCCATTTGACCAAACAATGGTTATAATTATAGTAATTGGAATTGATTCTATTGTAAAGGATTCATAATATTAGATTAATGGTTATAATCAAAATTAAATCAGTTGAAAACATTTTCTTGAGCTATCAAGTATATAAAATCTAATTTCTTTTTGACAAACTCTGAGAATAACATATTTATGACCTCTTGGAATAATTAAAATATATTCAAGTTCATTATTTATATGATATATTATTCCTTATCAAGTCAACATTTTTTGAGATCAATATTCATGAAAATCACAGTCGTATGTTTTTTAATATTTCTAAGATTGGTAGTTATAAGTAATATGGGTATGTATTTTATATTTTATATATATTTTTACTTTCTATTTTGCATTATTCTGATTGAGGGCAGACCAAGGGATTCCATATATATATATATATATATATATATATTGGAGAATATAATCCATAGAATAGGCAGATTCATGGGGCTTGGAAGACATATTTATTTCAATCATCATACCAGGGGAATATAATTGACTAGAAGGCCAAAACATTACGATCCTTTTATTGAGATATTTCAATGTAAGGAAAGAGAGAAACCTATTGTTTTGTCTAAAACAGTACATATATTAAAAAAATATTCTATAATTATATAAATCCTAATGTTATAAATAATACTTTTTAATAACGATTATAATTCATTCTTCATTTAATATAATCTTTTGTTAATTGTTTATAAAAGATTAAATTTGATTATATAATTATATAATAATTTTTTTAAAAATATATTAATATTAATAATTTTATCAGATTTTCTACGAGATTGATTAACTAAACTATTTTTTATGGAAGTTTTCTATATCTGATATAAGTACTCTGATAAATGGTCAAATTTTGAGTCTGATACTTTTTACCAAACATGTTTTTTGTTATTCTTTGTTAAATTTTATAAACTAAAATTCAATCCCCATATTGTATCCATAAAAACACTTAAGGAAAACAAATTAGTATCATAGATGGTTCTACAACTACAAATGAGAGTTTTTACATTTATTATGTACTGTATGTTATTATGATTTTTTAAAAAATAATTATTGATAAATTTATTTTAAAATATCATTTTTAGTATAAATAAATTTTATTTTTGATAATATACTGGGAAAGAAAGTTATTAAAAAGGAATTATAATCCAGGTAGACCATTAATTGTTGATGTTGATGATTATAAAATTTCTTTTGATTGAATAATGCTTTTTTTATCAATAATAGTGTCGATAATTTTTTGATGTAAATTGGTAAATAAAAAAATTACAAATAAGGATGTTACTAGTTTTAAAAATATGGAAAATGAAGAATATTAGTTTAATTATAAATTATAGAATACACATTTTTGTTCTATGACTCTAAAAATTTATAATCAGATATCTTCACTTGATAATTATAATTGTATTTGGATGATGTTGGATGTAACTAACCCTGAATCATATTATTTATTTATACAAGTAAAGTAATGGTTTGTTCAGATTATAAATATTATGATTTATAACTTGGGGAGATAGTTTCAAAGATGCCCCAAATTTTTAGGACTATTTAAAATCATATACAATATCATCATGATAAATTCATTGATGATGGAATTTTATTATAAATAATTATTTAAATTATTCCAAATGAAGGGAGTTTAAGTGAAATTATTTATATGACAAGATAAGGATTATAAATCATACTCTAGATGATATCAATGTAAAATATATGTCATACAATGGTAGAGTTAAATGGGATACATAAAATGTGTAAAAGAAAAATTGATGAGAATATTTTTCAACTACATATAATTTTATTATTAATTTTAAATCTTCAGAAAAATTGGTTAAATATTATACAAATACTAACAGTATTGATTAATAAAATACTAATTAATCTTCATAGATGAGAAGTGAGTTTTCTGCTATTTCTAGAAGGATTAATAAGAATGTGACAATAAAATATATTCATTATTATTATATGTATATTGTGAATGAAAAAATTTATAAAAAATAATATTTTATTGTTAATTTTTAGGAGTGGTAGAATATATGAAACATCATACTATATATATTCCTAAGAATAATATAATGGCTAAAAATAAATGTAATTTTACATGAAATAATAATAAGTACTATAATGATAATATAAAAAAATTATGAAGCCTTCCTAAACATAGATATCAAGTGGAGGTTGTAGTTATAATAATTATTTAGGAAATGATGGATCAAGATTGAGAAATATTTAGATATCTGAAAAAATAAAAAAAACATTAAGATTTTATCTTTGAAAAGGAAACTACTTATTAATTTATTACTAATCATTTATATAATGAACATTACCATGATTGTAATGATGGATATAAACCTAAATCTTCTAATGAAGAATATTCCTCATATTGCAAGGAAAATAATACATTTCCAATTTTCAAAAAAGTACTATGATTTTCTAAATACATGAAAATAAAATCCTATAATATTTTTATAAAAATTTATTATTCCCATGAAAAAAATGAAAATTAAAATTCAGGAATATCTATGTTTACTAGAAATATTATATCTATCTAAGAAACATGGTAAATTCATATTTGTAAAATATATTCTTTTAAAATATGTTTAGAAATTACTTTTCATAAAACCTATTTCCAATGATATATTTTCATATATAGATCAAATAAAAATCCTCTATAGATTAAAAATATCATTATTAAACTAAAATATATAATTTCTATTTTGATGAATATTTTTTCTATGATTTATCATGTTAAGAAAAACATTGATAAAATGTATAATCATTTTAAACTTTGTTGTGATATTTGTAGAATTTTTTAGAAAATATAATGAATATTTTATGTTGTAATTAAATTTTTCCAAAGTGTTCTCCAATTTGAGATAAATGTCAAATTTGTAGACAGTTGATGAAAAAAATGTTTCTTAAATATTGTTCAATCCATATGATTTCACTATGAAATTTTTTTAAAATAAATTACATTTCATCAATGTAATAATTTGGTAAAATTTGGATTCCTTAGATTTTAATTTCATATAAAACTATATAGAATAAGTTCTGGGTTTCAAAAAGCTAATATTTTTTGTTTTGAAGAGAATATTGAATTTTTCAACAACCAGAATAGTTTTTATATGGATAGGTATTTGTCTAAAAATACGAATTGAATCGAATATTTCGTTAAGAATATATTTATGAATAATATTGTAAAATCACAATTAATGATATTTCTCAAGGATGCATTATTTTCTAGTTAACATTATTATTATCATTAAATATTTAATTTCATTTTTTTTCTTATTTTAGGTCATTAGAAAAGCCATATAGTATAATTAAATTATGTTATGAGGGATATATTTTGAAGTTATGGAATATTGTATATACATTTCAAAATTCAACAGATGAATTTATTCATTCTACCAATTACCACGAGAGTGACTACACATAATACATTAAATACCTTAAGAGGCCAGAACAACCATTTCATAGTGCAATAGAAGATTAATCTTGATTATAACATAGAATATTAGGAATCTATAATCACATAACATAAAATAAATTATTTAATAAATTAATATTAATGATTAAATGCAATATAGGGTTGATACTTCATATATATATGATCCTTATCCATTTGGAAAGAAAAATAATTCATGTTTTAAACAACTTTGTGAATTCAAAACATCTAATACATTATAATTAGTAAACATAGAATTATTTATTCCCACATAAACTGAATGTATCAATATAAAATACTATGAATATGTTTATATTGATGAATACTCTTGGTAAATATCGATCTAATTTATTGAAATTATATTTCATGACTTTACATAATTTAAAAATTTTTTAATAGATTTATAAATGATGAAATATTCTGCTGGATAGTGATACTTATAAATTGTGGTGGAGAATTTGGGAATTATAATTTTAGTATTTTTTAGTAAAATAAATTTATATATATCATCTCAGCACCTATAACTCCACAAAAAATGGTGTAGTTGGGATATGAAATATAATTCTATAGGAGATTACTATAACCATGATGATTGAATTATCTGATGCTAAATATTTTAGGGGTGACTTAGTTTGTTCTCTCTATTATACAATAAATCAAATTTTAATATGGCATGTTTTTAGTAAAACTCTCCCATAGTTATCAACCATTACGAAAAAATATAATTGTAATGTTTTTTGAATTAATGTTTATATTATAAATAAAAAATATAATTTACATAGATTTTCTCCACAATCTGATAAAGTTGTCTATTTTGGTTACTCTAAAACTATTATAGAAAATTGTTTTTTTAATATAAATTTATTTACTATTGGGCAAATAATAAATGCTAGATTTCATGTAATGGATCATTTTTACTTCAAACAACCACAACATACATCTTCAAATGATATTTCATAAACTAATTAGAAATCTATAGTAAAATATTAATCTCAAGAGAGAGAAAATGAAGAATAGATTTATGATTTCATTCCACAAGAATATTTAAAAAAAATTGATGAATAACATATTATGTAAAACCCAAAAAATAGTTTCTTAAAATGATTCATCATACTAATAATATAATTATGATATAGATAAAAAAGTTAGAAATTGATGATATTTGAGAAATTAAATTTATTATTTTTCATTTATGTCTCAATACAATCCTATAATTCTAGGAGAAAATTTGGTGATGATTATTAGATAAAATTTATTAACAATTAACTCAGTGGATTTTTATGGAATCCAGATTTGATAATAGTTAAATGACCTAAAAATATTTCAATAATTAAATTAATGCGGGAATTTTTACCCCATTTGATTAAAATGAAATAATAGTTTGAATTAATGATATAGTTTTTTCTAATTTTTATAATAAATAAGATGGAATAGACTATGTGGAATATCAATCATTAGTATCTATACCTGAAGTTATATGAATACTTCTTTCATATTCATCATAATTAAATTCTAAACAATTTCAAAGGGTTTTGAAGTGTGATTTCCATATTGTTTTTATTCTGGAAGATGTATATAAATAAAAATAAATATTTTTAAAGATTAAAAACATCAATAACATTCTTTGAAACATTCCAAAGAAACATTAATGACTTAAATAATCCCCTAGATCATAATATGATAGTTTATATGAATTTTTGTTAGAGGGAAGCATTTTTACGGGAAATTTTTATCCATAACATTTTTTAAAATTAGTTTAGAAGAATATTATGATTTTATATATCTATAAATATTACATTATATTTTGATAAACATAAATATCTATAACATGTTATATTAAGGATATTATGAATTATAAATATGAAATGAGTATGATGAGTGTGTTAGTAAACATTTACATTTTTTATATCTGAAAAAATAAAAAAGAAATTTTATATCTCATCATACGTATAAAAAATTCAATCTTAAAATAATAGGGTAAGGAAACAAAAAAAGTGTTATTATTCCATTAAGATCATCAAATACTTTAGAAATTGATGTTGATGGGAAACTACTTTCTCAAATGATCATTATAGTTTTGATTGTATGTTTACATTAAATAACTTATCGTCATCAAGATTTATTATTTTATATATTCTTATGTGAAATATAGAAAGAAAATATAAATGTGTATAATCATAAAGTTTTAAAATAATTTTTTTTTACCGTTGTGGAACTATGAATTTAATATTATTTTACTCTTCTAGATGTAATTGTTTTGTAAATTTTTTTCCAAATACTGATAATGGTTAATTTATAATTGATAGGAAACATACTTTTGGAACATGTCATTTATTTAGAGAAGACTTAGTTTATTTTTCACATATTAAAAAACATTTAGCTGAACATTCCATTACTGAAGTAAAATTTATTTTAGCTAAAAGATGTTTTGCTCAGGTGTTGTCGATGTTAAAACAACCCCGACTCCATTAATATAGATAAAGTGGTGAATTTATGACATTAGAATAGATATAAGATAAAAATCACAGACGTGTGAACATTTTAGTAGTTTCAGAAATCCAGATTACATACATGATATGCATTTTACAATGGGAATAAAAATAAAAAAATAAATCATTAAAAATAAAATGTCATGTATCCTTGAAACCAATTCGAATGGTTCCTCTTCATAACCTGGGAAATGAAAAAAAAACAGGGAGATAAAATTCTCAGTATGTATTCTGATAGTGGAATTTACAATTTATAAACTATTAAAATACATATGTAATGGTAAATAATTGAACAGACATTCCATTAAATTAATAATATGAGAATTAAATTCATTAAGAGAAAATATCACTGTGAAAAACTCATGGAAAATAATAAAAGAATTATTAATTATGTAAATTCATAGTTATTTTGGTTAGTGTATCCCAATAATATGATACCTTTACCAAGAATACCTTTTACAAGTTTTTCTAAACCATATAGCATAATAACACATCTAATTTGTATAATTGATTCATCTTATGAGGCTATAGATGCATTGAGTGTCTTTCAATAACAAGTCCTCAACCCTTGTATTATATTTCCAATGTATTATTAATATATAGAATGATAGATTTAATTAAAACACGTTTCTTGTTATAAAATATCCTTATTGAGTAAAATATATGGAGTTGAAATCATTTCCCATATTAGTAAAAACGATGTAATCACCATATGTAAAAATGGTATAATTCTTATGAAATAAATATATATGAGATATATGAATATGTATACATAGGATAAATTTATTTTTAAATAAATTTTGAGACTAAATAAATTAGAGTGTTAGTATTTATACCATAGAAAAGTAATTAGGTTCATTATATTTAAATATTCCAAAATCTATTGAAAATGAGATAAAGTAACTCAAAATGATCATATAATTATTCAAATGAATCTATTATGTGTGATTATTGTAAATAAAATAATAAAAGTGGAAATACAACATATTATTATGATAAAACATTTCACACATAAACTTATAGTGACAAAATTATTGTAATAGAAATTTAACCCAATGAATGAATATTTTGTTACAAAATCCCTTACCATGAGATTTCTATTAGTTGTGAAAAAATTCACCTCAATTATAATGGATTAGAGAATGTTATTAATAAATAAAAGAATAATATGTATATTTATTTTATATTATTGATCATTTAAATTAGTTATATAATCATTATTTAATGGTGAAAAAGTATAATAAATTTCATATTATCATGGATATGGTAGGCCATATGTACACATGATCATTGGTATCATTCCATTAATGTTGAAAGGGTAAATAAGTGGATAGTTTGTTAATTTTTATAGAATAAATATAATTTCATAATTATCATAAATATATATATTATTCCAATCATTATACTCATCCATGTAAAGTGGCGATGATAAACAAACTTTACCACATTGTGGAGATAGTAATCTATAAGTACGCCTGCACAATGATTTAATTTTCAATACGATTTATATAAGTTGTATTATAGTGGTCAGATAATCATAATGACATATTATAATATATATGATTATGGATTTATTTATTTATAGTTGTGAAAAAACATGAATAGTAAGTAGAAAAAAAAAAGTTGAACGAGTCGTAATAGGAAATTTGATCTTCTTTAGAAGACATCCTTTATAACATCTCTTAAGTGACCTATATCATGACATTTTTATGGAAAAGAAATTAATAACATATATATGGATGTTCATAAGAGAAAAATTATTTATTTTTTTAGCTATAAGGATAAAAGTAATGTGATGATGTGAGGGATGTGACGCCCTCTTATAATTGATAGAAAGGGAACTTTTGGGAACTTTCTAAATACTAAATTAATATAAATTAATTTTCAATTAAAAAATTAAAAGAAATGATTTATTTAAAACAAAAGATGATGTTAGGTCTAAATACACTAATATAAACAAATGTATATATTTTTTTGGATACATTCATACTAGTATATTTTTGTTTTAAACCATTATTCAATACCATTAACACTAATAGTTAAAACTTGGATTTTTACAAATTGATGGATAATATAGTCATGATAAAATAAAAAAACAATCCATAGATGGATTAGTGATTCCATTTTAAACCATATACCAATTATTAGGCTGAATTTAATATTTTTATTTATTTTATACCATTTAATACAATATTGTTTACTTCAATATATCATTAATGTCTACATTGAAACTATTTTTTACTTTAAATTTTAAAAAATATCCATAAAATAATTTAAATTGGAATCAAATAATTTAATACGTCCCTAATATTTCAAAGGAATCTATAAAATTCCATGATGAAAATAAATATCTATTATTTTTTATTAATTAAAAAATTAATTATTTTTGATTTCCATAAATAAAATTATTAATACATCACTTTTTTAAATAATTTATGTTAATTATTTCATATATAAAAATTAAAAAATTACAATGTTGAAGGTGATATTTTTATAAATCAAAATAGTATTTATAGTAAAAGTCATTTTCTGGATATCACCGCATTAAAAATGTTGTGGTTATTAAAATCCTGAATCTGGCATCATTGAATTTTCATTAAATAAAATATTATAATGGTCCTAATAACTTCTTAATGTAAAAATGGTAATATCTGTACAACATGAATTATTATATACTAACATTAATAAAAAAATTAAAATTTATGCAATTTTTGTTGTAATTTTCTTATCCTTATCATTTTATTTTAACTGAAATTACCCAATTTACCCTTTACCAAGGTAAAAAATTTACCAATGAAACTATTTATATTGGTAAAAAAATAAATGAGTCCCATTTACTAAATTTATGCCTTCTAATTCTGAATATGGTATCAATTTTTTCAAAAATAATATCAAATATGTCTCATAATTTAATTAAAATTATTTCTACATAATTTAATGAAAAAAAAATTTCATGGAAAATTAATTTATATGTTGTAAAATATACATATAAAAAAAATATAAAGATGATTTAAATTCAATTAATTATATTATATTTAACTAATGAGTACATATTTTACTTATAAATAAAATTAAAATCATAGAAGGACTAATAATATATAGAATTTGACTAGTTAGAAAATTGGTATTGTTCACTATTCAATAGAAATCTATATTTTTAGAAAAATCCCTAATAATAACCATAAGAAAAGTTTAGTATTTGAAAATAATTTTTTAATTATTATTGGAAAATAAATATTTTATTAGATAGAAAAATGTATTATTTTATATACATATATATATAATGAAAACCATTATGAAGAAAAAAAATTTAATAAGAAATGAAAATGAAAATTAATGGAATCCTTAATAAAAATAGATAATTATGAATATAATATATATATTACAATAAAGTTCATCATATTCGCACCCACCAATTTAATGGCTTGTTTATAAAGGTCTTGTAAAAATAAGATCATTTAATAGTACATTGTGGTTCATTTTTCTAAATGTTTCTTACAATGTAATATATTGATGATATGGAATTTATTTAAGAAGAGACATACTGAAATAACTTTATGTGTGATAGATAGACCCACACTCATTGACTATAGCCTATTTTTTACATAAACTCAAATATTGGGTCATATAATAAGTTTCATTTCCTTATGTAAAACCACATCTTATCACCCATGATCTAAGATCATATTTTTATAAGACACCATTTCCATTGAGATCATAAAAAAAGAGATATCAATTTAAAATTAATCAAAATAGAAGAGTAACATGTTGATGTATTTATTAAACCTCTTTGTTCTCGTAGATAGAATATAGTTTATAAAATCTAAAAATGATCAATATCAAATTAGCATTCATATCTATTTCATGATTTCTATTATCCTTACAGAAATTAACTCCTTCTCAAAGGGGTAGTACAAATTTTTTCCATAAAAACATTTGTTTTTAAAAATGTTTTCACTAATAATTTTATATTATGATACAAAAAAATAGTTTTTCTGGACAATAAATTGTTTACAACTATTTTCAAGAATATAATTTTCTTTTAAAAAACATCATGAAAATTATTTGGTTATAAATTACACTAAATTCAAATTTAGTTACAAAGTTAAAATAAAAATGGTTTACTCATTCTAATAGAACATTTCTTTCTTCAAATATTATTCTTCTAAACTATTATTTTTTGTAATTATCTTTGAAATTAATATATATATAATTATATTTATATCCATTATGTTTTCTAAACAGTCAATTTGTTTCAAATTTAAAAATATATGTAATCTGACATTCTATAGGAATGTAGAATTAATATTTATATGTTCAAAATTAGATTCAAGATAATTCGTTGATTAAGTATAAATAGTTAGATCAAAAATTATTTTTCAATCTAAACCATTGTATTATTATAAAATCAATAAATTCATCCATTACCTATATATAAGGGTGGGGTATCTGTGTCCCACATTATTTTTCTAGGTTTCCACTCTCAAACCTTGAAACCTTGTATATTTCTATGTATGGCCACATTACCATTCGATCGATCATATTCATTGTGATATTTCTAGCACCAGCAATAGTCAGATTCACTATATTTATGTTTATGAGAAAAGTGAAAATTTTAGATAATGGTTGATCAAATAAGCCTTGTATGAAAAAAAATATTATCTTATAAAATTATTATTACTTTGTGAGTGTCTGATAAAATATTCTGTTAAAATGAATAATTTTAATAAAAATAATCATATTTAGATGGATAGTATTATTCCCTAGTAAAATTTAATATAGAAAAATATATTGAAGTGTTTGTTTTTAAGCATTCCGTTCAATTTTTTAAACTCACATATAGACATGTTGTTAACTTAGTGGATATATCCATAGTGGTTGAATCATATTTACATTCTCAATTTATTCATGAAAACAATAGGATTTTTGATAAGTTAAAGGAAATAGTTTCAATGTTTATACCACCAAAGAATAGAAAAAATATTTATCTGATTGGGGATGTAAGTGTTTTTACCCTTTGGATTAAATTTTTCATAATACAAATAATGTTATGGAAGAATACTCTCATGGTTCTCAAAATACATTTTTTCACTTTATAGTTTACATGAGACTAATTAACTTTCATATGTTTTTTCATCTAATCAAGTAAGAAATCATCAATGAATACCAATATTATAATAATTCATTATGTCATTAATAGGATGTTCATTAATTATATAGATGTTTTTGAAATTAAAAACCATTCATATGTAGTTTAGGAAAACATTTCATAAATTGGTGTGGAAAAAATTTTCGAGATGACATTGCATTATAATTATATATTGAATATATTAATCTTTAAAATTGAAAAAGCTAAATCTTACACAAAAATATTAATTTAAAATTAATTTGTTACTGAAAACATGAAGGTTGAATCCTCAAATCTAAATATATAAAAGAACCTAAATGTACTTTATCATGAATAATTTACAAAGATGATGGAACATAAGGCATTGAACAAACCAAGGATCATCTTTTTGGACTCAGCAAGGAAGATTCAATATTGTAGATGATAAAAAAAAGATGATGAATTAGTGGTAAAAAATAACAATAATCAAAATAAAAGGTTTTCTTAAGAATGAATGGAGGATTTATTTTTAATGAATGTCCAATGAGGATATAAATATCCACATTTTCCTATTTATCCCATATCTATATTATAATACATTCTAGGGTTTGAATATTTACTGATTATAGTTTAGATTTATTTGAATAATTTGTACTTCTATCTATTTTTTCAAAAGATTTTGAAAACGGAAAATAAAATCAAGTTGTAGTTAAGACTCGAGATAAAAAACCCCAAAAGAAAATTTAGTTAATTTAAAAATACAAAAATTTGTTCTTATGTCAATTGAGAGAAAAAAGTGATGAAGTTATATAAAAAGTATCGTAAAGGATATATAATGTCTATGATGTATTTATAAATAGAAATAGAATATTGTGATGTGATAATAGTAATAGTAGAAAAAACAAAATTAGAGGAAGTGAAAAAGGAAGATAAAATATCACAGGAGTAATATTTACGATGTACTTTATTATAGCCAGATAGATAATAATTCAGTTTTATATGTTTTAGTTGAAATAAAATCAACATAAAATTAAGTAGGAGATTTTGGGAATTCACAATATACAATATTATAAAAATAGGAGACCAAAAAATATGATGTTATTATAAATGTTTCTAAACAAGAAGTAAAAGAAATAAAATAAAAGTTATGTATCATAACATCTTTAAAACACATTTAAATTATTACATTGGTTAAATAGATGATCACTCGAATCACATCTTGGGGAAATTCATAGATGATGTTGGTTTTTTAAGGCCCCTTATTGAGTATATTAGCCATATGGATATGTTTTAGATAGCAAGAAAGCGTGATGTTTCCAAGGTGATCTCTCCTCGTGAAGCTACTAGGATATGGATGAATTTCCCAATTGTTGTGAAGGCTACATCTAGACTTCCCTTATCTAAATTTGATTCTCCACCACCTAGGATAGTGTTAAGTATGGTGAGGATTGCTGATGTTCCATCTAATCATGAAGCAATTACGGAACAAATCAACCTCTACTGTTATTCGATTATCGCTTGAGTCATCACTCCTAAAGGTGAGAGGCTTCGGAAATTTCAAAACCTAATGAGGAGGATTGTATATTTATAGGGATTTTATGAATGGGGAATGAATAATATTAAAATGGGGTAATAACATGTAGTCTTCCCCTCAGATTAAAGTAAGAAGAAATCATGGAGCAAAGGTATTGTCTCTCTATACCAAGGTTTTTTGAATATCTTGGAATGGGACTAGAATTTTCATGTTATGAATGTTCATTTCACCCATACCAATTAAGGATTATAATTTTTAAATTAAATTTTCGATACTAGCACCCAAGGATTAAATTGTAAATTTCCTCGATAGTAGGTAATCCCATTCGTATGGATCGACAAACAGAATACCCAAGGTTTGGGCACTATGCCCAAATCCCGGTTGAAGTTTACATGTCAAATGCACTTGTTGTAGAGGTAATTAATAAAACATTAGAATAAAGAATGAAGAATTAAATTTTATATGAGATAAAACCAAAAAAATTCATGAGCCTCTTGTTATTTGGACATATGACTCCTGAATACAAGAGAGACAAGGAGTGAAAATTCTTCATGGTGAAGGGTTATGATGAAAAAACTTGTATAAGGTGGAAACGTAAAGAGAAACTCCCCCTAGAACATTTGGAGAATAGTGAACTTTGATAGGAGGCTAGGCCTGGGAAGAATGAGCATCCTCGCACGGGGGGACCTGCCTCTGGTCACGATCTCAAGGGTGAAAACAGGGAATAGTGAAGGAAAAATATCCCAATGGGGAAACACATTGGTTAGAGGCTCTGGTTGATGGGATCTGGCTTATGGGATTCAATTGATGGCTCTTCTCCCATGTAGAGGCATTGTTCATATGGTGTATAATCAAGATTTGTAGTAGGTTTACCCCCTTTTGTGCAATCTCACTACCCCCGTGGGGAAGGTCACATCTGAACTGATGGGAGGTGAGGCCCATGATGATACTTAGGTTGGTTCACCTGAGCCACCTACTTAGGGTAATGGTAATGGTGATTTCACTGATATGCACCCATATTCTTATCCAATAGGGAAATTCTTGTATATTTACCCCTCTAAGGCTACCAGAAGGAAGCATGATGTGGGCAGTGACCCCTATCATCTAAAATCTAAGAACACCTTCACACCATTGAATAGAAGTCTCTGGTTAGATGAGGTTGAGGAAAATCAAAACACTTATAAAGTTATAGTCAACCCATGGGATGATGATGATATTTCCAGTAGTGGACTAGACAAGCAGCCTATTACCACTGATACACCTCATACTCACAATTGGTGTGCTAAAAATGATCCAAATGTCAGTGGGTAATAATTGTTCAAAAAGAAAGATCATGTAAACTTTGAATCTAGACATGGCACTAGTCTAAAGGGGGCGAAGAGGAAAATGGAAGAAATGAAAATTCTAAACGTCATTGGAGAAAAAGGGGGCCCTATGACAATGGTAAAATCTGATAATAAATAAGGATTATATATTACAATTACAATGGATGGGAAACTCCATCACATCCAAAGCCCTTAGACATTATATCATGGCCTAAAAACCATTACATGTTGTAATTTATGAACCAAAAATCCTTTTTGATAATTTTAAATGATTTAGGTGGGTCTCTCTTGGTTTCAACTTTGTGTCTAGAAACTCTCATGTATCTGCAATAGATCACTTGTAGTTTTTAAGGCATGAAACCATTCAAATCAAATTTTTTAATAGTGGGACTCAATGGGTTCACTTTATTTTATCTTTGTTGTCTATGAATTATCAGCATCATTTAGGTATTTTCCAACCACATATATTAGTTTGAGTGAATTATGGTAGGAACTTGAAGCTTTTTCTAGGTAGATGGATCAAAAATGGGTAATCATTGGCCACATCAACACTATATCGACACATGAGGAAAAAACTAGAGTTAATTTCAATAGGATATCTGCTTCTAAATTATCTAAATTCATTGATAAATTCAATCTGGTTAATGTTCCACTTTCTAGAGATTATTTAAGATGGTGTAGATACACTTGGCATGGAAATCAAGCTAGAAAACATGATAGATTTTTTTTCCAAATTGATGATCATTATGCTACCCATGTGGTATCGGGGTTCACACAACCTAAGAATGATTCTAATCATAATCCTATAGATTTTTATGTCAATACATAACAAAAAAGGTCATTTTCTATCCCTTTTCAATTTAACAATGGATGTCTTTTGATTCCAGTGTGTATGGAACTTGTTCTGGAGACCTAGAAAATTGAACCTATTGGGAGAACACTACAAAATTTGGTTGTAAAAATTAAGAATCTTAAGGTACTTCTTAGGGAGTGTAGTAAGAAATCATTCTCTAAAATTGATGATGATATCAAGATTTCTGAGGAGGATCTTGCATGAATTAATCTTATATATGAGAATCAATCTACCATTTCTAGAGAGGAAATTATGGCTCATGGTAAACGTGATGACCTATTAATGGTAAATGAATGGTTGTTCAAGAATAATATGAATGTGATATGGTTAAAGGATATTGATAGGAACTCTAAATTATTCAACATATTTCACAAGGAGAAGAGGGAATGACATGGTAAAAGGGTTATTAGGATCAATAGACTTTTTATACATATAAAAATGAGATTTCCCCAACTATTGTAGAGAATTTATAGGGGATTTACAATAATTATGGGAAGTAAAACACTCAAAAGATGGTGGAAAACATGAATACTTTCATTTATGAACACATGAATCAACATTTGATTGTCTCCCCATGTAAGGAAGTTATCAGGGCTTCCCTCCTCTCTCTTAACCTCGAATGTGCCCCCAGCCCAGATGGGTTCACTAATAAATTTTCCCATTATACTATGAAAGTTTTTAGGATTATATCATGCAAGAAATTAATGATTTCATTTTCCACTTTTAAATGTCTCATGGGATGAACTTCGGCCTCATTTCTCCCATTCCTACGAAGGATAATTCTCTTGATATTATGTATATCTATCCAGTTTCCCATGGTAACACAATCCCCAAGATCATTAGTAAAATAATTATGAACATGATGGGAGGAATGGTTTAGGACATGATCACTACAAATTAGTTTGGATTTGTACCTGGGAGAAATATTCAAATGTTTCTATTTATGGCCTTATAAAGTGTTAAATTAATGATAAGAAAAGTGGAAGATGTGAATTTCTCTCTAAAAATTGTCATCTCAAAGGATTTTGAAACACATAAATAGATCTTTCTCCTTAATGTTCTTTAGAGATGTTTCTTCTCTAGGGTGTTCATCAATCTGATCAGTAACATTCTCAGATCATCAGGGCTATCCATCCTAATTAATGGTTCCCCCAGAGGATTCTTTCTATGCACCAGGGGTGTGAGACGATGTGATTGACTATATGGGATTATATTTTCTATTATAGAGTATTACATAATAATATGTATCAATGATCATTCTCACATGGTTCTCAAAAAACAAATTAAGGCTGGTATAAATTACTATTCTCCTTCTCAGCTTTTTTATACTGATAATATTTTTCTGCATGGCTAGGCCTCCAAGAAAACCATATTCTCTATTAAATCCCTCTTCAACCACTATGAGTAGGTGGATGGAAAAGCAATTATCTAGGAAAATTACATCATTATTTCTGGTAATATAATTATATCATGTAAGAGGAACATTATAATTAATTATCTTGGGGTGAAGAGAGGATCTATTCCCTTCCATAATCTTGGTGTCCCCTTGTTTTGGGGGAAAGTGAAGAGATAATATCTAGAGGGTATATATGTTGTAATCACTAATAAACATGGTATTTTTAAATGGAAATTCATTTATATAGTGGTAAGGGTTCTTTTTGTTAAATTTGTGATCACATGCCAATTTTTTTATTCCTTCTCTCTTTATATATGGCCTATATGCCTCATTAAAGTGCTTCAAATCATAGTCCATAACTTCATCTAGACTGAGTCAGAACATTAGAGGATATTGATCATTTTTTCCTGGAAAGAGTGCACCATGCTGGTCGAATTTAGAGGTCTAAGTTCAAAGACCATATAACCTTCAATGATGGATTGATTGGTAAATTTACATGCAGCTTGATATCCAGTGAGTACTCACAGGACTTATTTCAAAATATATTCACTTGAAGAATGTGTAATGTGTTTATGTACTACCTTGATTCATCAGTTTTTTCATCTCTTAAGCACTCCTTCATGAAGATCATATATGACATGAAGTGGTAGTCCTATAGGAGCTCAACTCTCAACTATTTTATCACGAAATGGCTTCAACATTCTCTTCAGGAGATGGTTGTTCCCAATAAATTTGATCACCTATCCATTTCTGATTTTCTCTCACATTTGCACTCTACTGATGAAATAATCCCCCCCACCTAATTTGTGAATGAAATACAATCTTACACATTCAAGGACTACAACACCCCAGTCTGGAGAAATAGAAGGATTACTCGTTTAAAATGTCATGATTATTACTAGATTGAGTGAAGGGGCCTCTCCCAACCACCTGCCTAGATCATGAAATTTAGAACAAGGTTAATCCAGCCTTCTAGATTCATCCTCCTTTGGAGGATCTAGAGACACTATTTTCATCTTTTTGAACAGCTTCAATGAGCTGGAATTCACATGGATTTGATCTTCCCTCTATATTTGTGTGCTAAGGAAACAATGAATCCCTTGTTCTAGGAAAGTGACCAAAACAAATGAATCTGATCATATGTGGGATTATTGTTTGGTTGGAATCTGTTCATCAATATCATGATTATTGATATTCTTGAAAAGATGCATATGGTTCATAGCATTGTATAGATAAAAAAATTCATCTTTTTTCTATTGTTGTAACTTTTATAGCACTAATGGAGGCTAGAAACTCTCCAAAATTTGACAGTTACAGGAGTGTTTTATAGTGGGGTATGGTGTCCATCTATAGGGAGGTTTGTGCTGTTTCTTTTGTGTAATAATGTATAATGTATAAAAATGTTTCTGACATGAAAATTATTAGATCTAATGGGGTCTCTGGTCGAACACGAAATCCCTAGATTATTATGTATATTCAGTGGATACCCTCGATTGGAAAATTCCTCAAGGTGATTGTTTACAGAGATTCCTTGGGTGAAAAAGGTCTATTGGGTTGTGGTGCGGTGTCTTTCATGTTTTGTGGGTTCATCAAAGGATGTTTCTACCATTTCACTATTATTGGGAATTCCTACGAAGCGTAATTATGGGAAATAATTCTTGAAATATGGTACATTTTCCATTACAGTTTTAGGATGATATGGCATTAATATAATTATGATATTGTAGTTCCAGACATAAAAACATGAACATGTTTTGCTCCTTGGAAAGTGCTACCCCACTAAAATGGCTTCCTTGATAAGGCTTCTTAAATCAATATTTTTGTTTTTCATGCCTATTGAGAGACCAATCAGGTGGAGGATGCTCTATCATAGCAGGAGATCACTAAAATTGACATTATGTGGTATTTTATGGCCCCATTAAATTATTTCTCAATAATAGAGGCTTATTGATGTGCTACATTTATTTTAATAACTCCCTGTATGTATGACTCTATTTCATATTCTATTTAACAATTTTTTGGGGATAAATTCCAATGAATCCTGGGCTTTTGGAGTATAGTATTTATTTAACAAAAAAATTCAAATTAAAAAAGGCATACATATATACTATACACACAATGTGATGGAAAATTAAGAAGAGTTTTAATGAAAATTTAAAATCATTAAAAATATTTCACATAAACTATGCTCTAAAATGAGGAGAAAATAAAAAAAAATCAATGGAATAAAAAAGGATCATAAGGAAAGATTAAACCATATGGTGTGATGTTCATGACTATTGTATGGTGATATAAATTCTTTTGATGATCATATTATAGATGTGAAGAATCATTATCCTCATATTGTAGATTCATTTGACATGTTTTAAAATTATGTATTAGATAGAGTAACATTTTTTGAACAGTTTTCATATATGATAGATAATATGAATGAGGATGCCAAATATTTGAAATAATAAATTCAGTTTTTGAAATAAGAAAATGGTAGTTTTCGATTAATTAAAGTCAAGATTAACCATCTTACAAATGATAATAAAAAAAAAAGTGTTCATAATGGAGATGTTCAATAATTAAACATAGTGATTGGGAGGTAATAATTCATTGAGGAAATTATGTTAATTCTTTAGTGTTTAGTAAAAAAATGATAATGACCATGAGGAATTGAAAAAGTTAATGGAAACTTTTAATATATATTATATTAAAGAATGATTCCTTTATAACTAAACACTTATTTAATGATTGAATAATACATTTTGAATGAAATCATTTGAATGTGTCATCTAAATACATTATATAAGAATGTTTTGAAATATCCCTTGGATGGATGTTCTATATTTTATCTTTGATGACCAATTATCCCAAAATGACAGTATCATATATATTTTTCTAACATTTCAATAGTTTATATCAATGTCCCAATTTATTTTGTTTAAATCACAAATGGGGAGACGTTGTTTAAAAAGGGTAGAAATATTCGTAGTGTGATATTTTATCCATAGGGGGGGAATTTTGGGTGAAATATATATAAGGGATTTCATTTTTTAAGTGGTAGAATATGATGTAATATTTCATATTGGATTATGTTTATTTCAAAAAAGTGAAAGAATCAAATCAAGGGTGGATAATATAATAATAATAAATATTTATATGAATATTATCATTGAATTTCATAAAGGAACAAAGGCTTTTATGTATTTCAAAGATAGTGGTCATCCATTATAGGTGTTGTTTTTTGTGATTTCAATAAAAAATATATTTTTTTTATTCAAAATTTATACTTTATACATTTACATTATTACTATAGAGTATTAAAACCCCATTAAAACTATTAAAAAATTAACTTTTATTAAAAAAATTCATCCTATGTGTTTTAATTTTTTTATAAATAATAAATTTAAACAGAATTTATAAATTATTCTAATCTAAAATGAAACAATTTTTATTATTAAATGAGATCCTTTGGATTAAGGAAGAGTCTAACAAATTGGACTAACTAGTGTACTATAAAGGGGTTAGAATAGTTTGACATATATAATACTAATCAAATTCATAAAAATAATATTGAAAAAATATGGGATCCAACATACTATAATCTAATCAGATCATCATATTGAAAAAAAAATTGAATAGTGTACTAGACTATCAAAAAGTTATAATTAATGTAAGTGGAATTTTTTATTGTAATAAATCCTTAATATTATTGTAATGGTGATAATCATAATGACATTGGATGGAACTATTTTATTGAGTGATAAAGGTAAGAACATTCTAAGAAATTACCACTAACTATATGAATCATAAAATTAGGTCAATTGGAGTAATACAAATAAATAATAGTGCATTCAAAGAGCTCTGAGAAATTTTATTTTTAACTAAAAAAAGCTAAAATTTACATGGTGTGAACATATAATTATTTTCTTTGTAATCATTATCAGAATTACACCTCAATGAATTATATTTAACTATTTTAATTATGTATATATTTTTTCATTTTTATTATCATTTTTATGATCGAGGTTAAATTAAGGGAATATTAGGATAAGAATCCATATGAATAAAATCTATATGATTGAGGGATTCTAAGGCTAGGAAGACAGTTCTATTCTGATCGTATTACCAATAGATTATAATATATTGGAAGAAATTGAAATTATCATCATCATATTGAGTTATTTCATGGTATTTTGAGAAGGACCTTTATATTTAGGTCTAAAATCATGGATATCATAACTTCTAATTATTGACTTCTGTATGTCTTAATGTTAAAGTCTATAATTTATAAATAAATCTTTTAATTATTTTGTACTATTTAATATTATTATTTTACATGATCCAACATGTTTATATTTTGTTTTGAATTTATATTACAATTTTATTTTATTATTATCTATCTCATAGTAGTATTATTTGTATATATATGAGACCAATAAAATTTCTAGATTTATCAGATATGTTCTTGATCCAATATTATTACTCTCAACATTGTACGATTCCTAATTCTTATCTTTTTTATTATAGATTTTTTTCACAGTTTAAAATATAAAACAAAAAATATCGCACTGACTATTGTATCATTTCTAACACATACAATCAATCACATTTTAGTTGTGGATCATTCTAATCCATATCTATATTCTACTTTCTCCAAATATTTTCCATTATTATTTTTAATTGCAAATATTTTTTATTTATATTGACCAATAAAATTATACTTATCTATTATTATATAGAATCCATATTACACATTTTTTAATTTGGAAATCCATAATGATGTTGTTAAATATTATTAAATTTTTTAAATTCAATTTTCCACACCACATTTGTATTCCTTGCCATTTTTTAATTTCAAAATATTTTTTTCATATTTCCATTTTCATGTAATGATTGAAATATTTTCCATGTTTTCTTCATGAAAATGATATATTCAATTGACTTGATAGGTCATATTAAATTTATGTTGATTTCATTAAAATATGAGAAATTAATTTTCTTATTAGTGCTTTCCATAGTAATGCATTTTCTTGCACCAAATTTTAATTGATTAAGAAAATTAATCTATATTTTTTTATCAATGTTATGTAAATATCCTTTCCTTAAAATACATTTTCTAAAATGTTTGTAAAAATCTAACTGTTATTTATTTTTATTTGATAAAGAAAATCATTAATTCCCTTATAAAGTTGTTTTTATTTTATTTAAAAAACATTAATTATTATTAAGTTTCATTATGTGTTTTTAGTGATTATTACTTCCATAATATATATCATGATGGACTATGATTATCTTATTAGACTTATTGAATTTGAAAATTTTTGGCACCTCAAATGTTGAATATTCCAATTGGGTTTTTATTAAATACTAAAGAGACATTATTCTGTATGTTATGGATCATTTAGTATATTATAAATACACTTAACATGTGTATGTGATGGGTTTAGAACATAATTATATATCCCCATTAGTAATAATTTTGTTTCATGAGAAAAATGTGTTTGGGTATTTGTATAAAGAATAACCATTTATTTATAATATATTTTTTGTCTTCATGATGATATGTATGATATCATGTATATGGTATTTATAGTAATTATAAATTCATGTTTTTTATTGAGGGAATGAATAATTTATTGGATATAGTGTTGTTGTTTTGTATAATGTCTTATTTGTCATATTAATACTAAAAATGATGTATTTGTTACAATGTTGATGGTAAGATAGATGTCTCAGTGGGGGTATGGATGATAATTATGATTACTTGGTTGTATTTTTGATAATAAGATTATGATTTATGATATTTTTTATTCTATAAAATTAAATTAGTTTTATTATCCCTATGATAATTAACATTTTTTTGATCCCATGAACATATTTCATTATCTAATTATTGATTACATGGATGATTTATTTATTAGTAACCCTAAATAATATTTTATACATTTTTCCTCCAAAGATATCATCTATTTAATTCTTTAACATTATATTCACTTGGAATGACCTTTTTTTCATTTTTATAGGGTGCCAAGATGGTTAATATGAATTAATATCATAATGTGCTACATGGAATGTGAATGTTTTAAATATTTTTATAACAAATTGTTTTAGTTTTTCTTATGTAATATGTGAATCATGCATGTATCTGGACTCCCAATACTGTTATTATTTGTGAAACTACATGATGTGATACCAAATATATTATATAAATTTTATAAACCAACCACCATCTTTGGATTTCTAAATATAGGGTTGTTATGTATTACAAGAATTAGATGACAGGAAAATGACCTATAAAATATTCTCATTCCCAACATAATTTCATTCTTAAATAATTGTTCATATAATATACTCTCATGTCATTTCATATTATAATGAATCTTGTATTTTAGTTACCTTCATGGTTTACCAAAAATAAAAAATTTATGTTTTAATATAAAAATTATAATATTAAATTTAACACAAAAAAATGAAATTAAAATTATATTTATTGAGAAAAATACACACACCTATTTTTGAAATAATTATTTAAATTAATCAATAATAAAAAGAATATTATAATAATATTATAAACTTTCAAGTGTAGATGTTTTGTAATGACACAAAATTTTATTAATGAAAATTCCTCTTGATCTAATTAAAGGTCTTATTTTGTAAAATTGTTATATAAAACATATTCACTTAGTTGGTTTTATGTTTTTGGATTTTAAAATACTGTTAAGAATTTTTACTATTTCTAATATAGCCATTTAATAATGTTCACATTATTAGAATAAATATAGGCCTTTAAAAAATCCAATTTACTCATAAAAAGGAAGTGATGACCTCATCCAATAGAATTGCTTCATACGAAGCCCATTTGTCATAACTCGGAATGGAGGTTGTGTCACAAGGCGTTTCTCATGAATAATATCAATCTAATCTTCAACACTTTAATCTTGAATAGAACCACCTACGGGAGATGTGGATGTTAATAGAGATTACCACCTGAGTGATGTTATCTGAGTCGCCCAAATAGTCGGTCCCCAACGCACACCTTACCCTTAGGTATTATGTGGTTGTTATAAGGGTTTATGTAACAAGAACCTTGTACTATGATTATGTGAATTATATTTGTATATAATAATGAATATATATTCATTTCATTATTGTTACATTGTAACTAGTTTTAAAAGAACAAATAGCAGTTTTAGTTAATATTCAATTAAGAAAACTATTTTCATGAATTAACGTATTTTTCAATTAAATAATATTTTAATAAAATATTATTAATAAATTAATTTTTATTAAATATAAATTATCATATAATTTTTATGAATAAAAATGTAATTTTTGTTAAGGTTTGACAGCTGTTTTTGTCAAAACCCATGAATTTTCAATAAATGTCAGTTTTTATTTTAAAAGTAAAAATTAAAATAATTAAAAAATTATTTAGAAAAAATTAATATTATTTTTGGAATCCATATGTCTAAATTATCCAACGGTGTGTTTTTCATAATTTTCTGAGACGGTCGAATGTTTTTGTAAAAATTAAATATTGTTTAAATATATAATGTGTTTTATGACATCATAATAACCCAATAGAGATGTAATACAACACTATAAATGGTTTTTTTTTCAAATAAATTTTTTACCTTTATAATAATGTGATTTTAGGATTGTTTTATTTATTTTAAAAATCCTTAGTGGACCCCCCAATACTTAAAAAACATTTTAACATTTTAAAATGATTTCCTTGAGAGTTTGACTCACCTCCATATAAAAAAGACTAATATATTAATATGTTCGGTCATTGTCATTATAAAATAATTTTTTCCACTCCACTTTGTAAAAACCAATGGGAACAACCATGGTATGTTTTGTGGTTTTGATTAGTTTAATATGTGGTTTCCAAAACCCAAAAAATAAAGAATTCCCTTTCCTTTCCTATATAAACCCACTCAATCTCCCATTTCTTTTCACTCAAACCATTTGGAATTAGACCAACCTCTACCCTCATCTCTAAAAATACTCACATGGCTCCCCAATATCCTAATAAACCACTCTCAAGCATCTCCCAATCCTTTAGGATCACACTTCTATATAAGGGATTTCTTCCTCTCTCATTTTTGTCCAAGATTATTTATGTTCTTATGACCTTGTATTTTAAATTAAAAATGTTGGCATATGATTTTTCACCTCCCTTTTACTTATCTCCTTATTTTTTAATTATGAGATACCCCTTTCTATCTCTTTAATTACTCTCATGTACACGTGTTACCGAGCCGAAATTCTGTAAGAGATTTCTCTCTCCTCATTTACATTCAAGCAATCATTTTGTATTGTGAATATAAATTCCATTACATATTTTAAGACATGTATATATATGACCCCCATACTACCCAATTCATGAAAAAATGATGATATAACCCTTTATATCTCTTAAACCATTTTTTTGAATTCTTATGTCACGTCGTTATACTGCCGAAATTGGACAGCAATTCTCCATACCAAAGTCATTGTGTAGTGAATACCATGACCATTTCTCTACCAAGGGTATTTGCCTTTATGTACATTTAATAATTGATTATATTGTTTCATGTATTAATTCCACATTCATTTATCATGTAATAATTTATGATGTTTAATAAATCCATGTTTTATGATCCATGTGACACACTTACGCATGAAATTAAATGATTAAGAAGGGTGCACCCTGATAGCACTCCAATGCATTGGGTAAAGATTAGTATAATGATACATCTAGTGCAATGAGGTTTTAATCATGCTAATTCATGTTAAATGAGGCTCAAATCATGATCCATGTGGAATGATCATTGTATCATGCTAATATCATGTTAAATGTTGTTTCTACATTTCCATGTTATGATAATCATGCTATATCAGGCCTTTATGTTCATATTTATCTTGTGCTCCATTGATATGCCTACTGCCTAGAGTGTACTATATTATTCATTTTATGGCTTGTTTAATCCCTTAATGGAATTTTTATCTCACCTTTTTCTTATTCATGTCCTCATTTTTTCCCATGAAATTCTATGTATAAAGGAATGTTGTGGTCATGTAAAAGAGGTTTTCAATAAATATGTTGTGTTTTATGTTCTAAGTTATTTTTTAATGTTCCTAATTTTCCCAATACACTAGACCTATTGATCCCTATAGTTTTCTTAAATGCATTTTTATGTAATAAATAATGTTTACATGTGTAATAAAGAGCAGCGTTGGTATAGTAGGTATCTGAGGATTTGATTAGTTATTTTTGGGATTATGATTAGAAAACCCTATTGAAAACCTTAGGTATAAGACTATATATAATAAAAACATACCTAAATTTTGGTGAGTATTGAGTAAGTGGTTTATCTAAAAAATGCATCCCTTTTTGGATACAAGCGGGTAGAGGTGGCTCTAACACAGATGTATCTGGGGGTAAAAAATTAAAACTCCACTTTGAGATAGACTCGAATGGGAACTGGTGCACAAAAATAGTCCTTGTTGTACTCTTAATTACAACACACCATGGGGATATTCTTTAGTAAATTCATAAGCAATGTATGAACCATTATTAAGGGAATAAAAAAATCCCCTAAGAATATATATTGGGAAGTAGATCATGGATATCATAGATTAAAGCATATAAATTCATAAGTAAGGGAAATAAAAGTAATTTATAAGTTATCCCTTTTTTTCTTTGGATTCCCCTTTATGTGTTACCCCTAAATTTCCTTTTATTCTAGTCAATGGTATGTAATAGGAGGACTTGGGCTAACAACAGATTTAGAGATCAATGTGATGAATATTCTAATGAGATTCCCAATCCAATGGGAGCAAGAATCACAACCCTTTTTGCAATACTCTCTCAGTTAACTCAAGTTTTGAATAGATTAATGGTTCAAGAGGAATTTTCAACCCCCTACAAAAGAGTAAGCCGCAATCAAGAGCTTCGGGAGACAAAGGCCTCCAACTTTTAAGGGATCATATGATCCCTAAATCTCTGAAAAATGGATCAACTCTATTTAGAAGATCTTCTCTATATTTCAATGTTTTGAACAAGAGAATGTACTACTATCTGCTTATTATATGATGGGTGAAGCTGATCATTGGTGGAAATTGATAAAAAAATACAAATCTAGAGGAGAATATCGAGGCATTAGAATGGAAGGATTTCTAGAAAATGTTTATCGATAAATACTTTCCTCGCACCCTTCGAATTAATATGGAAAGGGACTTTCTTTCCCTCAGGAAAAAAGAAGACTAAACCATCGGTGCATATGAGGATAACTTCACAAGGCTTCCATGATATGCCTCCAGCGTTTTCATTACCCCCAAATACAAGGTTGATGGTATCTTTGGTGGTCTAAAACTTAGCCTACAGAAATCCATAGTGATCCGTGACATTGAGTGCTGTGAGGAAATTTTCTGATGTTCCCTCAATGTCGAAATGGGGATATGTGAATCTCAAGGGTATCATGGGGATAATAAGGGTAAGGTGGACTTTAATTCTGGGGTTTTGATGGATAAATCCAACTTTACTAAGAAAATACAGCACCACACATGCCAAATGTGAAGAAAGAAGCACCCCATAAATTACCTGAAGGGGAAAAGGAAATACTTTAGGTGGGGAATAAAATGGGAGACATTCTATTAACTATAGGCAAGAAAAACCTTCTACTACGATAGCGGACAGGAATACTCCATTATACCCTCAACACATTTTTCATTGCTTCAACTAAAAAGAACCATGGCACTTTGAAAACTAGTGTACTAAGATAAGGGTTTTTGAGGCAACCAACAACCTCCAAGATAGAAAGGGCGTTCTTTTACCATAACTACCATCGAAGTGAGCCCCAAAAACAAATTGGTGATAGGTAAGCTATTTAATCATTCAATAATAGTGAACAATATTTTTTATTCCAGTTCTACTAATTCTTTTATATCCTGAATGTTTAGTTCAATAATCCCAACACCACCAAAAATCATGGAATTAATGATTTTAGTGATAATGGAAAATGGGGAAATCATTGCATTCCATGAATATAACCCCTCCCCTATCACAATTTATTGTTTGAACATCTTATAGAACCTCATCATACTCCCTAAAGTGAAATTTTATGAAATTATTGACAAGGATTGAATTTACCTATATAGATCCAACATAAATTACCACAAGAGAGAAATCACTCTCCTTATGGTGAATCGACCCCTGATTCTATAAAAGTGAAAGGAGGGGGATGAATATTATTTAGTGAAGGTTCCGGGTGCAGCGGAAGTGCGTGGGTGGATGTGCCCACTTGGATTTTTGTCATTAGCAATGATCAATCCGGGATCAATATGACGTTAAACGTCAGTCTCCACGGATCGAATCACAAAAAAAGACAAAGAAGATGGTTTGTCCCGGAACCACAAACAAGGATCGTTATAGGTTGATTATAGATAATTTAATTAATTATAAAGAAATGCCTTTTGGGTGTTCTTTCTTCGTTGATGTTCTCGATCACGTTGTCGATGTGATCCGGAATTGCGTCATAGAAGCCAATTGTAGACTCCCTCTAGAGTTGATCCACACGTGTACCTTGTATCTCTGGACATCGCCAAAGGATTCTCTGGGTGCTAGCCTGGAGAAGCCTTTGCTTGCGTTGACCGCCTTAGATCGTCCTGATCCGATGGAAGAGGATCTCTCTCGGTCTTGAGAGCATTCTTGGAGGAAGAGGTTCTTTCGGTCTTGAAATAATTCTCCATAGATGTTGTGCACAAGGATTCTCTTATGTAGGAAAAGAGTTGGGTTGTGAGGATATTTATAATCGAGTTTGAGGTTGTATAGTTATGATAATAAATAAACGCGTTACGTGTTTCATTTATTTCATTAACTCTTATTGAAAACCCCCATGTCGAATAATTAATTCCTTGACATGCGCTCACGCTTATTATAATAAATATCATTTAATAAAACGATATTATATCCTCAAAAACCCGACTGGAAAAACTACACGGCGTGTAATAATAAATACACGGCGTGTAATTGTTTTTCATTGAAAACTACACGACATTTATATTAAATGTACACGGCGTGTATATCTTGTTTTCATTTATTCATTTCCTTTCCAAAATAAAACTACACGGTGTGTGCATTTAATAATACATGGTGTGTACTTGTTTTATTTAATTTTCCTCCATCATTTAAAACAACTTAAGCTTACTTGAATAATTATTAAACCACGTACAGGAATAATCTTTATTCAACTTGAGATACTTGGATACACTTAGTGTGTGACCCTCTATTCCTCTTTCTCGTTTGCATTAGGTAGGCTTGCCTAAAGTCCAAGATTACTGTCTAGAAATGGGTCAAGGCACCCAAGAGAAAGAATTTGATGCTGCATTGATGTATCACCTCATATGAATGCTTACTGTGTAATTTAATCCCTTTGTCTCGATATCTCATCAAGCAGGTTTCATGGCAGTGTCATAAACCTATATGCTTGATCTTTCGTTCTTTGACTACCCGAAATAAACTTGTCGTTTATACCATGGACATGGAATTTAATGCGACAGTTCTATTTCAATCAAAGGGATGAGATATCAACTTCCATAAATGGAAGGGACAAATCCTTCCTCGACTTATCCATTAACAACATGTCACTCGTGACGCACCCAACGTACCCTACTTCTCGCCAACTGTCTTCGTGACAGTTTTCATCAGTAAATCTAAGTGCGTGAGTCATTACATGAGTTAATGATAATATTTTAGTCTAAGGACCATTACACACGCTCATAGATAGCAATATCCGATGACACCAAGACATGCAGAATTACTACTGGCAGGTCTGTTCTTATAATCTCCCATCTTAGAGATTACCAAGTGTGAACTCCATTAGAGAGAGTCTCGTCTTCTTACGAGTACTCGCACATGACGGTCTGTATACTATGTGTCCTATCATAGTATTTCATCCAACCGTAGAACTTTATTTAAGAATATTGTTATAGCATTTCAAGGTTCTCATCATAGCGGGGATCTGCTATGACCTTATTAATGCAAAAAATATTCCAAGACATTATTATATTATAGTCATGTAGAATAATGAACAATATATAATAAGTGAACATTTATGTAATAAAAGTACAAAACAGTTGGTTCTGAGGACACCAACCCCTACGAATTCCCACTTGGACTAGAGCCAACTGTCTATGACTTTTAGTCTGCTTGACCTCACATGATGATCATGTTTCTGCTGAGTCAAGGATTTAGTCAATGGGTCCACCACGTTGTCTTCCATGGAAATACTGCTCACTGCAACATCACCTCTCTGAGAAATATCCCTCAAGAGATGATACTTCCTAAGTATGTGCTTTTTCCGCTGATGTGAACTTGGCTCTTTTGCAAGTGCCACCACTGCAGTATTATCACAATAGAGTGTGATAGGATATTTACTACTCGGTACTACATCCAGCTATTGGACGAAGCTTCGCATCCATACTGCTTCTTTATCTGCCTCAGAAGCTGCGATATACGCAGACTCTACTGTAGAATCTGCCACCACACTTTGTTTTGAGCTCTTCTAGCTTACTGCACCTCCATTCAAACTGAAGATGTATCCAGTCTACGACTTCATGTCATCTTGATCAGTCTGGAAACTAGCATCTACATGTCCTATGATGACTAGTTCCTCATCTCCTCCATAAACCAGGAACATATCCTTAGTACGCCTCAGATACTTAAGGATAGTCTTGACTGCCATCCAATGGAGGTCTCCTGGATCAGCTTGATATCAGCCTACCTCACTTAATGCGTAAGCAACATCTAGCCTCATACATAGAATAACATACATGACTGACCCAATCGCGTATGCGTAAGGGATCCTTGCCATCCTCTTTCTTTCCTCATGTGTTTGAGGACACATTTTCTTGGAAAGATGAATGCCATGTGACACTGGTAACAAACCTCTCTTGGACTGTTCTATACTGAATCTATTCAGTATCTTGTCAATGTATGTACTCTGACTCAGGCCCATCATTCTATTGGATCTATCATGATGGATCTTGATCCCAAGAATATATGCCGCCTCGCCCAACTCTTTCATGGAGAAGCATTTATGAAACCATGCCTTAACTGACTGTAAGACAGGTACTTCGTTTCCAATTAGCAATATGTCATCAATATATACTATTAGGAAAACGATTTCACTTCCACTAAACCTTTTGTAGACACAAGGCTCACATTCATTCTTAACAAATCCAAATTCTATAACAGCGTCATCAAAACGAATGTTCCATGACCTTGATGCTTTCTTTAATCCATAAATAGATTTCTGCAACTTGCATACCTTGTTGGCATCCTTTGGAGTCACAAACCCTTCAGGTTGTATCATGTAGACATCTTCCTGGAGGTTCCCGTTAAAGAAAGCTGTTTTGACATCCATTTTCCAAATTTCATAGTCATGGTAAGCAGAAATGGCCAACATGATTCTGATGGACTTCAGCATTGCAACCGGTGAAAAGGTTTCATCATAGTCAATTCCATGACACTGTCTAAAACCTTTTGCAACCAGTCGTTCCTTGTAGGTGCTGACTTGCCCCTCCATGTCCAGTTTCTTCTTGAATACCCATTTATTACCAATAGGCTTTACATCAACTAGAGGATCTACCAAAATCCAAACTTGGTTTTGGTACATGGAATCCATTTCAGAATTCATGGCTTCTTGCCACTTGGCAACGTATGTGCCTTAAACTGCTTCCTTTTAGGTAAGAGGATCATCATTGTCAACCAATAATGAGTCACCATCCTCGGTGACAAGAAAACCATATCATTCTGGTTCTCTCACCTCTCTCGTGCTCCTACGCAGTTCTTGTGTCTCTGGAATAGATTGTTCTTCCACGGGGCTTTGTGGAATCTGTTCTTGTACCAACTCATGTGTATCTTGAGCCTCAACTTCATCGAAGTATATCTCGCTCCTACTATCTCTTTTGGAGATGTGCTCCTTCTCAAGGAATATGGCGTGTCTTTCCACTGTAACCTTTTTGTCTAAGGAGTTGTATAGGTAATATCCCCTTGTTTCCTTGGGATATCCTATAAAGATACACTTTGTGCCTTGGGGTGCAATTTTTTTACCTGAAGAGGCCTTAAAAATGCTTCACTACCCCACACATGTAAATTCGATAACATGGCTTTGCGTCCACTCCATAATTCGTATGGAATACCATTTATCGATTTAGTTGGTACTTGGTTTAGTATGTGCACTACTGTTTGTAATGCATATCCCCAAAAGGATAATGGAAGACTCGCATGACTCATCATTGATCTCACCATGTCCAACAGGGTGCAGTTCCTCCTTTCACTTACACCATTCCACTGCGGTGTGTAAGGAGGAGTGAGTTGAGATAGAATCCCAAACTCCCGTAAGAAATCAATGAAGTCTTGATTAAGATATTCTCCTCCTCTATCTGAGCGGAGTTTCTTAATCTTCTTACCAAGCTGGTTCTCAAATTCATTCTTGTATTCTTTGAACCGATCAAAATAATCTGACTTATACCTCATTAAATAGATATATCCATATCTACTAAAATCATCAGTAAAAGTTATGAAGTACGAGAACCCACCCCTTGGTTCAACTGGAAATAGTCCACACACATCTGTGTGAACTAATTCTAGAAGCTCTTTAGCTCTTTCACCTTTCCCTCTAAATGGGGATTTGGTCATTTTTCCTTGTAGACACGCATGACATACACCCAGTGGTTTTAGTTCGAAAGAATCTAAATACCCATATTGATGTAATTTTTTCAAATGTTTCTCATTAACATGACCTAGCCGGTGATTCCAAAGTTGGGTGTGGTATGAGTCATGTGAATTAACTTTGTTATCGATTTCCATTACTTGGTTTGTGTAGTCTAACACATAAAGGCCATTATATAAATGTGCCCTACCAAAACAAATGCTATCTTTATAAAAGTAGCAACATTCATTTCCAAAATTTAATATGAATCCATTAGTATCTAATCTGGATACTGAAATAATGTTTTTAGTAATAGAAGGCACATAATAACAACCTTTCAAAACCAAGACCATCCCAGTAGGCAATGTGAGGTGGTAGTCTCCGACAGCTACAACAGCGAGTCTGGCTCCGTTGGCTGCTCGTAGATCTACCTCCCCTATATCAATCTTCCTGAATCTACTTGGTTCCTATATTTGGATACAGATGTGAGCACCACAAGCAGTATCTAATACCCAATTAGTAGAAACATATAGATTGCATTCGATAACAAACGCACCTGAATCTTCCCCTTGCTTCCTTGGCTGGGTGCAGTTTTTCTTCCAGTGGCCCTTCTTGCCACCTGAAAAACAAATAGCATCATGTTCCTTTACCTCCCCTTTGATCTTCTTTTCATGGAAGTCCTTGAAGAAGTTTTGGTCTTAAATCTCTTCGCCTTCCCTTTCCTTTTATTCACAATGAGTACAGAAGTCATTTCACGCTTCATTTCAGTGTCCACTTGGAGAATGAGGATGAGAAGATCAGAAAAAGACTTCTCAATGTTGTTCATATTGAAGTTCACAACAAAGTTTGAGAAGCTCTGGGGGAGTGATGCGAGAATGAGATCGGTACCCAGTTCTTCAGGGAGTTTAAACCCTAGAACCTCCAAGTGCTCAATATAGCCAATGAGCTTGACTACATGAGGCCTAGCTGGGGCACCCTCTCCAATCTTGCTCTGAAACAGAGCCTTGGAGATCTCAAACCATTCCTATCTTGCTCTCTCCTGGTAGAAACCACGGAGGTGCACGATCATGTTGTAGGCATCCATGTCTTTATGAGACTTCATGAGCTCACTAGACATAGATGACAGCATCAAACATTGAACATCGAGAGCATCGTTCAAATCCTGATCATAGACTAGTAAATCTTCATCACTCGCCCCTGGGGTAGGAGAATCAGGAAGTGAGGACTCCAGCACGTAAAACTTTCGTTCATGACGTAGGATAACCTGAAGGCGCCTAAACCATTCCTGAAAGTTACTGCTGGTGAGGATGTAGTCTTCATCCAGAATTGATCGCAGAGAAAATGTTCATTATACAAGAAATACCAAAATACTTATAAAAACTATTAATTTATCAAAAATTAATTTATTAAATGAAAAATTCAATTTAAAAAAAGATTGATTAATTTTTAAAACCCATTTTTTGACATTTTTAATGTTAAGATATATTTTTCTAATAAAAACTATTTTTGGTCATCCTCTTTTAATTGTGTATTTTCTTAGTAAAATTACATTATGGATTTCATTTTAAAAAAAAAATATATTCATCGGAAAATCATAAACCAATTAATTTAATTTAAATTAACAACAACAAAAATTTAATTTTAATCCAAACATTATTGATTAAAAATAGAATTTCTCAAAAAAATTGGCTACATAAGTTAATGTTGAAATTAATTTCTTTAAATATAGAAAATTTATTTTATAAAATAGATTTAATATTTTCACTAATTAGGTAAAATATATTTCATATGTATTATTTTATTTTTTTTATTACAAGTAAGTTACATAAATAAATATTAATTACAATTTTAAAATCCAAAAACAAAAAAAATTAACAAATGTATGACTAAAATGCATTAAAATGTGTTTAAAAATGTTTTAAAAATTAATGGTTGAGTTATTGTATACCATACCTGATCAAACACTCCTTTATTGGCCTCTCTGGATCTATATTACATGTGAATCATTTTCAGTATTTATAAAAAGGCTTTACATTGACATGAATTGAGATTCCCTTATACTATAAATGGAGGTCAACTATACAAACTCATTTTTTTCAAACATTAGAAATGACCATCTTGAATTATATTCAACTCAGGTATCCCCTAAACACTCTCCTGATTTCTGAGAACCCATATTCTTGAAAAAGACATTGATAATGAGCCTTATGGTGTTACCAAAGGGAGAGCATTCGAGGGGAGATGCAACATTCTCAACTGAGTTGTCTTAATTCATTTTATATTCATCCCATGTAATCCTATCATGTCCATGAATTTTTAATAATATTTTATGATGATAATGTAATTTTAAAATCCTTCCATACTCTAAAACCACTTTAAAAACGAAAATATAGTCTTGTGAATCTTAGACTACCACCTCCATGATCAAAAAACATAACTTTTCCACATAATATTAAACAACTTGTTTGAAAATAATATTTATTATAAAAAATGTTATAATTATATGATTATTATGATTCTATAATTTTTACCCATTCTCAATCTTCCTTGATATCTATATAATACGGATATGTTTCTCATGAATATATGTGGAATACCAACCCAATGAAAGTGAAATATTTTTTTCAGTATATTATTTTTTATTTATCCAACAATATTTAAGACTAATAAAAACCATTATAACATATAAAAAATTATTTTCTTATATAATAATTATATTATAAAAAAGTAATCATTTTAAAAACTAAATTCAACCACATATTATTTCTTGTTCTTTTTTCAGTTTTTTCACCACCTATATGAACAATTATATAAATTTCATTCATGGAATATTATGTATAAAACAACCCATATTTTCAATAAATATTATTTCTTGATATATAAAAAAATGGTCCATGTAATAGAATCTGTTAAAATAGATAGCCCTAATTATTTTTGGAAATTAGATACATAATCTATAAACATAAAATAAAGTAAGACATTGTTTTTTAATACTCCAATATATTATCTTATATTCCATTTAACTATTGATACGTTATAGGATAACCTGACTATATAAAAAAATAAATTATGGGATATAAATCCCAATAATCAAATAATTAAAGTACATAATAATGAAAAATAATATATGTCGGTGAATAGGAATATCATGATAACATAAATAAGTATGAAGTAGTCACACTCACATGAGAGTCATGGGATGGGAAAATAACATCATAATAACATGGAATCATTGGAATGTGTCCAAAATATGAAACAAACATAATTACTCAAGGATCCTAGTCATCATAACATAGTTTTATTTGTATAATCACTCCAAACCATAAAATTTATCTTATGAGGTGTAAAAAATACAAAATGAATTAATGCAAATTTAGGGAACACCCTTTATTTTTCTAGATATATGTGTTCCACAAAAAACTTTTAAAATAATAAATTATTTCAAAATTTTAATCCCATGAGTATGGAATGTTGGTTTCATACATGGAATTCCAATTTAATTGTGGATATTCATATCTTTGTGAACACCCGTGAAAAAAATTGTGTTGGGTATTAAAAACACATGGGTATGGTATAAAAAATAAGGGGATATATTTGGCATCATAACATTTTACATAAATGATCATGTAATGGGTTATATCTCATTAATATGGAATTATTTTCATATAAGGTGATGATTATTGAATAATATAATGTAAAAAAATTATATTAAAATTATTATAACAACGGATGTTCTTGAATTGGTAATAGGTGTGGGAGAACCCTCACATTCATAGGATAATACTTAACTCTAGGGAAGATATCATAATAATTTATAAAATTATAAAGTGGGATATATAGATTAAAAATGAGTGTAAATACATTAATTTATGATTTATATTAAATTTTAATCGGAGAATTAGTTTTTATTTATGTTAACCAAGAGGTAATAGATTTTCAAATTCAAAAATAGGCTTAGGAAATATAGTTAATAAAAAAATACTGTACTAATGTCCCAGAAATGGATTTTCCCAATTATATTTTCCAATTATGTGTGGATTATAATTTCTTATTAGTTTAAGAAAATAAATCCATAAAATAATATCATTAATGATGGGGATCTAAGTCACATTCATATTTTTTTAAATCATCAAATATACTTTTAGTTATTGAAGGTTACATAATGTTTTGAGAAAATAATATCATCAAATTAAAAAAACATTATTTTAATTAAAAAACCTATTTTTGTTCAAAAAAAGTTTATAACATTTATTAAATACATTTTATCCTATAATGGTGTGGTGATATATATCGTATATTCACAATTTGTTGAATTTAAAAAAAATACATTCTAAAATTATAAAAATATATCTATAGACTAATTATGATGTTTATATTTAAAACATTACATTTCTTTAATCGAAATAATTTTATATATAATAAAATGTTTTCTCTTAATTAAAAATCATAATATATAGAAAAATAATTTTTTGATGAGTTAAACAACATTTTGAATCATATAAAAATTTTATAGGGAATTATTAAATTATATTATCATTTATTATAAAAATAATGTTTTATAGGATTCTTCATGGTGATAAATTCTATTTAAAAATTATGAAATATTCAAATAAAACTATTTAAATTCAAAGTCTATAATTTACAAAAAATAATTTTATTTTCTTTTATAAATAAATATACTTAAATATTATATTTTATTTATGTGTATTTTATAAAATAAAATAATAAAAATAATTGGATTAAAGAAATGAATCTTCTATTTCTAATAATAAAATCACAACATTAAAATTATAATTTCCAGATACATAATCGATATTAAACCAGTATATTCTTTAACTGTATGGTGTTCGACTAGATTACATTAAAGTGGTTACATGTTCATCAATGATCCAGTTGTGATCTCTATTAACATGAACATTTTCTATAAGTGGTTCCACCTCAGAATCTTTTGATGAAGCTACTCATGGACATGGTTATATAAAGAAACCAACAATTATACCTCTTTTCTAAGGACAATTAGACATAATCCATATGTAACGGTCATACTTGTTGAGGCCATAAAATCTACCTTTTAAATCAATTATATCTCATAATTCCCATTAATATGAAAAATTATAATGGTTTCATTTTAACAGCAACATTACCAACATTCATAATATTCATTTTATAATTAAATTTTACTATAATTATCAAAAATCATAATAAATAATTTTCATAATTCTAAAATTCACATTTTCAAATATTAATAATTGTTTTATACATAAAATAAATATCTCATATTTTAGTCATTAAAATATTAATTCACATTATATCATTGTTTAATATTCATGATTTTTTAAAATAATATTACATTACTGACATTATATATTTTATGTTGTTTTTTTGAATGTATAATATTCAACGAAGATCTAAATGATCAAAAAAATTCAATTATAGTTATTTTATTTTTTTCATTTTTTATTTTCCCATTATAATAATGTATATTTTTATTGTTATAATTTTTTACTAAATATAATCCTGAAAATTAATGAAATAACGTGTTATAATTTTTTAACACAATAGAAGAATACAAAAGTATGTCACATATATATATAGTAAAAAAAACCTATATATATATTTTGGGTCATTATATTAGTCTCATGTGAATAAATTTCTAAAACAAAATTTCATTAATGACCCTAAAATAGATAAGGGTACAAAAATACATTTCTTCTCGAGGTTCAAGTGTTGTATAATCAAACATATAGTTCCAATATAGTACAATGACTGCAGGAGTAGTCTTTTTTTCTATAAAATTGTATTTGGGATCCAATATTTTTAACAGATTTTAATATTATGAATGATCATTATCCGATATTTCTGAATCTATATTTAGTTCATGTGAGGGATCTGGGGTTTACTTCTGTAAGTGGGATACATTGAAAAAATCATGAACGTATGGAAGGATAGGATGGAGTTCTAGTCGATATGCCAAAAATTTATTCTCAACTCAAATATAATAGGTGTTAATGTATTTAGTAAATAGCCTTACCTTATTCCAAAACCTCATGAGTTTATTCCAAGGTGTTATATAAAGTATAAAATTATCTATGACCTCATAATCTAGCTATCATATATGATTTTCAGTATTGATTTTCTATAAACGTTGATCTGATTTCAATTGACACTGAATATTGTGAACCCTCGATATTATCTCTTGAATAAGTTCTAGAACTATTATCATATTTTATATATTTTATCCTATAATTTTGGATTCTAATACATCACCCCATATAGATCATCATAATGTGTCATCTTACTGCTTTCATGGAAATGGTTTTAATAAAATACCCATGTCATGGAAATGTGATGATACCAAAATCATTGAAAATTATCTCATCAAATCCTTCAATATTTTAATTGTCACTCATATTTTTCATTTATATGAGTTTGATAATCAATACTAATACTCATCTCTGTATCCAACACATGATAAATGGTTCATCAAAACCCTAAGGTAGACATAAAATATTATTTTTCGAAAAATGATTTTTGTACTCCTTGTTTCCATACCACATCACTTACATATATATTTGAATGTTACTGAAAATATAAATCCTCATTGATAAAAATTAGATTAATTAACATCAATAGGTGATTGAATGAAACCAAAAAAGAATAATGGAATTTAGATTTTAGTTGTATTCCAAAAATTAAATCCATTGTTATGTTTTACTATTTCTATATAGGTACAAGTAATTGTTTCATCAAACCCATATTTTTCAATTATTAGGAGTTAAAATATTAAAATATAAATATTCAAGATACAAACTTTTTGATTTACATATTTATGTTAAATTTTAATGAGTCTTTCATTATATCTCTAAAACTCATGGGGAACCCATGATGAGTCGATATGAATGAACTATTTTATGATTATAAAATATAAAAACTTTATTTTTTGGTTTTAATAGAGATATATCTATGTTCCCAAACATATAATTCTATATTTATCAATGTTAAACTCTATAATATTATCTACAATTCATGGATGACATCATATCTCTTAGAATCATTAATACTCATATGGAGGGAAGGTTGAACTATTATTTTATAAAATAATGATGGTGTCACTTCATTTATAATTCCCAGCTTCATCCTTTTTTTGTACAATAATTTTTTATCCCTATCAAGAATCATCATTAACATGTTTTTGGGATCCAATATATTAAAATAATATGCCACTCTATTCTCCATCCCAATTTGATAATGGACTAAAAAATCTTTATCCCTGATAAGGTCTAACAAACGTTTTTCATGCATTATGATGTTTTTGGGGACAATATATACATGAGGATATTGTAATATATATATATATATATATATATATATCACACCTATCCCCATGTAGGTATTGTAAAAAAATAATTCAAGAAAATATCACTAAAAACAGCTCTATATCAGGTGTCAGATATTTCTCTTCATGAGTCTCCAATTGACGAAAGGAATCAACTATCACATTATAGTTTTTCATGAGAAAAAAATAAATATATTATTCCACACAACATTATAGGTTACCAAATCTTCAACACACATATTTTTTGTCTGTATAACTATAGTGATTAATCTCTTTCATACCTCTATGAAGCCCTATTAAAATTCAGTTTCCTATAGATTCATTAAAACCATATGAGTTATCTTGGATACTAGACTAAAAATCATGAAAAATTTCATAAAATTCACTTATTATACCAAACTAAAAATTGAATACTATATATCTATATCACAGATTATTTTATGGGAAAATTTATAACCACCTAATCTTTGAAGGTTCTATGAAAATTCCCTTAGTTGTTAATACAAATCCTAATAACGATTCATTTAGTAGATAAAATATTCATTTTTTAAATGTGGAATATAATTTCCAACTTCTCAATGACTTTATAACAGTATTCAAATTTTCATCATATTCATAGTTTTTTTTATAATATATAAAATCACTGACTATAATAACAACAAAAAAAATCATGGTTATATATAAATATTATATATTTTAAAAAAAGTGATATTTTTGGATTGTTTTTTTTCTTTAATTTCATTACTATGAAGATATAGTGATTACAACAAGTATAATTTTATTACTTAAAATATAATACTTCTTCAAATTTTATTGGTAATGTACGCGCCAATTATCTATCATAGAGATGAACTATGGTATACATATATGACTAAAAAATTAACCAATCCATAGACATGAACACTTGTTCTTAATTATTATCCTATTGAATTCATTATAATCAATACATAGTGGTAATGAATAATATTTATTCTTAAAATGAGTATAGGTGTGTCCCTTGGGGATGTACATTGATATATAATAAATTAATCCAAATTCCCTTTTATTTTTTTCTAGAGTTATTCAATTAAATTCCTTCCATTCAATATATTTTTTTTCATATCAAAGAAGCTTTATTTATAAGTCCAATTTAGAAAATAACCTCGTGATTAGGAGAAAGATCAATCAATTCTCCAAATTAATATGTATTCATATCCCATTAAAATTTAAAAATAATCAAGAGTAGTCCCCACCATTACTCAATCATTTGATATAGATATGTATTCTCTAAAGAAAAAATAACCAATCTAATGATGAATTTTCCCATGTAGATTTATCTTCAAACTGTCACTTTTATAGAATCAAAGGATTATTTAGGATGTTAAAAATGATTTTTATACTCATTACAATTTTTTTATGATCTAAAAATTGATAACTAATCCATCCCAAATATATCATTGAATTACACTAAAGGGAGTTTGAAAATGTTTTTTTGGGACATTTATCCGAAAAACATTGAACAGGTGAGTGGTATATTTTTGAGATGAAATAATTTCCCCATTATCTATTTTCACTAATAACTAAACAACTATGTTCTTAGGTGGTGTTTGAATAAATATAATTAACATTAATTATATGAAATAATGTGTAGAACCAGAATATAATATTATATTCCCACTTTTTTAATGAAAAAATATAATATATGTCACCACACTATTGATAAGATACTCCTTGAAATTAATGGTATAATATATACATCATTTTTTAATTTTCTTTAGTTGTGATTTTCATTAGTTATCATCAATAACCCTTTTAATTATAATATAGTTTTTATAGGGACTATTTTTTTAATGTTTTATCATTAAACCTTTATTTTTCGATTTATCATAACTATCTTTTTTCCAATCACATCAGTTGAATTCCCTACCTCCTCCTAACAGTCATTAATATAATTCCACTTATTTTCTAACATGTGAATTCTCATAGTTTCCTTCATGGGATTTTAAATCAGGCTTATTCACACACACATTAAAAATGAGGGTGGCGGGACTCTCATGTCACCATAAGGACTATCTAGTGATTTTATAATGTAAAACTCAATTCTTTACTTCAATTGTCTAGTTCCAAGGGACCAAGAAGAGTCTAAAAAAATATTATTTTTGAGATAATGATGATCTATATCCCAATTTAATAAATTTTCAACTATATATCCCAGTTCGATGAAAAATCCAAAGGAATACCATGAAATACATCTGAAGTTTTCTTCATATGACCAAATGTAATTACTATCCTTTTCTATAATTATTTTGAATTAACATACTATATTAACATAGATGTTGGTGGGAAAATAATTATTTAAAAATATAATGTTGAATCCATCCCATTATAGGGGTTAAATATCATCCATGGGTATTGTAATAATTATCAATGTCTACAAATTATCATCATCCCTATCAAGGTGAAAATTATATTTCATAACATCATTTTTCTCCTATAATTTTATGATTTTTAAAAACACATCAATAGAGTTAATAAACTACTATATATTTAGAAAAATTGATGATTCAATTATATTATTATGTCGTATTTATATAAATTAATCAAATAATAAATAATTTTGTTTATGGTAATGTGGGAATTCAATGTGATTCATGTTATTTGAAATATTTTGAGTTATATATTCTTGTACTATCAGGAAATTTGTTCTAAATCTCCCACAACAATTAGAATTAAATTAGTGAAATCAACTCATTTATTATCGCAAAGTTTATAAACACAATTCCCCATATTTTATTCTCATTTATAAAATAAAGAATATTCTTAGATGAAGATACATAATTCTTTAAAAAATAAAATTAAATATAAATAAATTAGAAGGTATGGTGTATATACCATATCATTTAACTATCAAGGACTCAATATAGGTTATCCATGGTATATATCCTATTATTTTATCTAACATAATATATTATTTATTCCATTATAATGGATGATAAATAACATATTATTTATACATATAAAATCCTTATAGTGTGTCTCTCTTGGTGTATAATCATAGAACCCACCATCATGAACTAGGTAAAGATTAGGTTAATGTTCAACCTATGTTTCTAGTGTTAATACCCCTTAGTGCATCTATGACAGAACCACAAACAAATTTAATCGTCAATTCTTGGATGTAATTTAATTTGAATGTTATCTTATATATTTTACCAATATTTTGGGTTATTTACCTATATTTATTGTAATCCATAGGGATTTTAATAATTAATATAAATCCTAATATCCCCAAAAAATATTCCTTTGTTCGATAACACATTTAAAAATTTATATTTCTATTTTATTTTATTTAATTAATTTATATATAGTTATCCATATAAAAAATTATGAAAATAGATATTCATAGTAATTTTGGAAAATTTGAAAGACTAACCATAAAGATCATCTAAAAAAATTATTATTATAAACTCAATAAAAAAAATTGTTTATATTGAACTCTTAATATGATATAAGATTACTTTGGGACATAAAAATGAATGGGTTTGGCGATAAATAGCAATAAGGGAATAATCAAATAACATCATGATGGTAAATAATATGTGTGATTCAAGAGTAATATCATGAAAACACAATGTGGTAATGATTATACATACACACATGGATACATGGTATGTGAAAATGATAAAGTAAAATCGTTGTGTTATAGGAATGTGGAAATAAAATAAAATTGTACTTCATAAGTCAAGGATAACCACATTAATATCATAGCATAATGTGTTAGGCTAACTGTCATAACATTATTCATTGTATATTAGGAAATGTAAATATAACCCAACAAATTTGATCACTATTACGTTACACCCTTAGAATGTATATCATTACGACTTCCACATGAATCATATAACATAATAACATATTTAATAATTTCAATCCAATCATTATATAATGTGTGTTTCATAAATATAATATCCATATTAATGAAGTATAGTTATTGAATGATTAATCCCATGATTGAAAATAGAGTTCGGTGTACACCAAAAAAGGTTACATCATTGAAAATAAAGGAATATTTTCAGTATCATAACATGTGTATATATAATTCCATGGATGGATAATATCACAGTAATGTGGAATTATTTGGAAATTATGTGATTATTATGAGAAAATGGTCACTTATTCCCATATAAATCAAATTCTGTATAAAAATGGACATTCTTCATTTTATATTTCGATGGAGAGAACGGTTACCTTATTATATTGCTTATTATATCTTGTTTGGATATCCTTAGAATAACATAAACTCATTATTATGGATCTACATTAGTAAAATTAGAGAAAGAAGATGCTTTAAGGAAATAGTGCAAAGATTGAATGGGAAATGGGATGAAATTCATTGTGAAAGAGAGGAGATAATTTTAAAATTATTTTTTTCACGAGGAATTTTACATGTTGGAGTGTATTTTTTATTTTATTAGTATCGAAAAATATTTTCATAAAATATAATAAAACATTATTTGGATTTGAGTGATGTTCCTAAATAATATTTTTTATAATAAAAAGTATCCATTGGATTATTAAGGTTATTTATATATTTATAAAAATAATATTATCACTTAAAAAACATTTTTAATAAAGAATATATTTTCTTAGTTGATAAAAAGATTGACTTCATTTATTAAAATAATTGTATGTATCTATTGTCTCATAAACCAAACCATATATTCCTAATATTTAATTATTACCTTAAAAATTTTATGTCACCAAAAACTATGAAAAAATAAAAATATACTAATTTTGATATGATTATTTTAAAAAATGATATTTAAATATTAAAAAATACTTTATATGATAATTTTTTTCAATTAAAATTCTTTATTAACAGAAAAATGAATTTTTCTATAAGATAACCAACTTTCTATTCTATATAATCATAAATTTTGAAATTAAAAAAGTATATAATGATTTAAATTTAAATAAAATATTGTTTTATAAGATTATTTCATAAATTAATTATCATTCATTAATTCATGAATTTATTATATATTTTTAATTTGATTATAATTATTTTTTTTAAACTAGAATTATATTTCATTTTAATAAAAATATATATATTTATAACATCCAACATGTATTCATGTGTATTTATTTAAGTAAAAAATATTATTATGGGTTTGAAGAAAAAATATTTTCATTTATAAAAATAAATTTACACATATATAATACTAGATCCTTATAAAAAACAAATCATTACATCATTATTTGAACTAGCGGTATGTTCAATGAGTTACCACGTGCATATAATATATGTAGAATGTGGAATGTGCCCAGTTTGTCACGGGGAAGGGCATGTGTTAGACTACATGAGGTATCATTGGTAAATATTCAACCCACCAATCATATTTTATTTTCAAATTTTATTTTGAAGAAAAGATGGAGATCTTGGTAGTACACAGTTACGTATTGTGTTTCATTATGACTTGGGATTGTTACATGAAGCATATTTCGCATTTGAATACTCTTATCATGTGGTACATGTTTAATGTTTCATTTTTTCGGTGAGTCAGTTTGAGATAATGGTTATTGGGTTTTTATGGAAAAACGTTCGGGATACCATTGAGTAGGTTCCGTTTTATTCATTTTTTGTCTGTTTGTGGTATGTTTTGGCCATGGGGCTAGTTTGATTGGGTCCTGGGATTTCCCTTATTGATTATTTCACTCCCCCAAAAGGAATTGATATATTCAAAAAAATTCCATGACTGATTAAAAATTTTCTGGTCTTCTAGATGATTAAAGTACAACTCCCATCATCGGTTTCATATTTGATTTTATCTATATTATATTTCATATTATATAGATACTCTCACATCGGTACAGGGGATGTAGATGGAGTTGAATGAAATCATGGTTTCTTGAGTTTCTTGAATCACCAAGGTTGATGTTGGGATTCTTTAAGCCTGATGGTCCAACCTGGAAGCGATGGACAGAATTCTAGTGGGGAAATTGGAAAGTAGTCTTGTATGTTAGTGTTTGCGTTGTTTTAAAGTTCCTTTGGAAATTTAATCTATTTCATTTAAGATATAGTCCATTCTAGGCAACTAGTGTGGCATGTTAGGTCATATGAGACTGTTATGGAAGTATACATGAATCATGTGCTACTTGGGACTCAGTTTAAGGTATGTATCATTATAATGATTCTATAATTTTCAAGATTCATTTAAAGTGGAATCTTACAAAGTTATGTTATCTTTTAGATTAAATGGTAGAAGGTGGGTAACCTTTCAATAGCTTCTATTTTAACAATAGTGTGTTCTTATTTCGGTTTTCCCTAAAATTATATGTTCTAAATGAATGTGCTTTCCAAGTGACGCTTCATTGTTATTTTCTTATTTGGAGTGAAAGGTATTATCCTTTAGGTTATCATCATAGTGATATATCGTGTTGAATTTATATTTATCTTGTGATGTGTTTGTTCTACTGTGGTTGTCTTATTGTGTTGTGGTTATGTCTGGTACCAGAAGGAGAAGTTTCATTCCGGAGTTTTCAATGCTTAATTACAATGAATGAGATTCTAAAAAATTTGTGGATTCATCCATAGGCTCTAGAGTGAAGTTTTTTTTAGTCATAAATCCCCATAGGGTGGAAAGGACCTTGGTTTAGTGTATGTCTTCATTATCGGAAACAAATATAGTTTAAATATATTGTGTAGTTTTCCCATTTTGAGCGGCCTCATTTTTTGAAGAGAGAAATGGTGACCCTTTTTCATCATTGTGTTCTATATAGGTGGAAGATATCCTACATGGTTATAAGGAGGTGTGGTTCTCTCGTTTTCTTGAACCTCCATGCTTTTAATCCTCTATTTGGTGGTCCTTGTATGGTCGGTTTTACTGTCCAACCCCTTTTTTGGTTTGGGATCGTCTGAGGATGGTGAATCCTCATGGGAGTATTGTATCCTCTTGTGTTTCTGTTTGGTTTAGAGTCATTTTCATCAGACCCCATGGGTGGGGAGTTTAATATGTGTTTCATGTTCTAGTCATTCTATGTTTATTAGTGCGGGGTGTTTTCACATTGGACCATGTCGTGCTCCCATGTTGGCATGCGCATGGAAGGAAATTATTTTGATTATAAAGTTTTGGATTCCCACCATGGGTATCACTGGAATTCCTATGGATTGATTCGGTTTTAGACTATATCTTATGATGGGGAGTCCGTTCAGGCCTCTCGTGTTGGTAAACTAGTTGTGTTTCTGATATAAACCTGGAATTGGGTGATCTTTTTTTCTTGTTTCAATATAGTGGTGTGCGTTTTGTTGATAATTTCTAAGTTTTCATTGTAAGGGGTTGGATTATGCATTGTGTGGCTAATTTACCTTTGATCGATCAATTGTAGGTGTTTAATATCTTGGGGGCGGGTGGCACATAAGTTGTATTCCATTTTTGTCTCATAATATATATTATTAAGTCTCTTTTTCTGTTGATAGTGTTCTAGTCTTCTTCTCAGTTGACGTTCATTAGAAATCTCCATAATATATGAAGGAGGGTTAGTTTTTCCTTCTAAGTTAAACCTAGGAATGGATTTATGGTGGCAAAAAGCATTACTCATAGGGAGAATTTTCACACCTCAACCCGAAAACATGTGATTGCAGTTATTTTTAGTATATTTTATCCTTTTTTAAAAGATTAATGTTTATTAAATTAAAGTCAAAATGAATGAAAATAAAATAAAAAATATATTTACTAATAATAATAATGATAATTTTATTATTATGAATAATATTATTATTATTATTATTAAGTTTACTATTTTTATTATTATTAATATTTATTTGAATTTTTTAATTATTTTATTGTTTTTGTTAAACCCTAAAAGGGGGTATAGCCCTCCCCTCATACCACACACACACACACCCTTCTTTGGACATGTGATAATGATACCCCCTTACCAGACCTCTGGGAGCACACATTCCCCCCTTCTATTGCTCCTCCCTCTCCTCCAGACAAGATCCTCCTCTGAAGGCCTATCTCCCTTGCGCAACCTCACTGGTATCCCTCTCTCCTTCTCCTATGACCCTACCTTCTGGCCAGGACTCCTCTAGCATGCCTCCCTTCTTCTAGTGAGCTCCTTGTTGATTCCTCCCCAGCGTGCGACCCCTCCCTCTAGTTGATGTTGATCTGGATAAGTCACTCCCCTTTTTTAGTGTTTAACTTCCTTCCTTTCGGTATTTGGTTTCTCCTATGGGTAGGGTTGTGTTTTTAGGGTGATAACTTGATCTTTTGGGTTGAATCATGTTTATTAGTGTTCTATCATTTCTCTTGAAGGTGAAGTTTTGGTGCTGTTGGATTTCCGCATTAGTTTTAAATGATTTCTCCACCTGAGGTAGGTGGTTTCATGCCATATAATTTTTTGATGATTTTATTTATCTAATTTATTAATTTTTATGTGTTATATTATTATATTATATGATGAAACATATGTTTTTTAATTCATGTATGATGAAATATGATTTTAATAAATAAATTTTCATGTATTTTATAGGGATTTCTGGGGAAATTCATGGAAGTGTTCAATAAATGTTTTATGGTATTATTAATGTTTTTTCAAAATCCCTTGAAGTGTGATTGTGATTAAAGTTATTTTTCCTAAAAAATATATATTATTTTGGAATGTTTTTTTATTGAGATCCTTTAATTATGATTTAGGGTGTGTAAATGATGTGATCATGTTTTAAAGGAGGAACATTGTTTATGTTTGGGTTTACAAAGGGTCTTGACGATAAGATTTATTGGTTTTAATTATGTTTTTTCATGTTTTTATTAAAATGGAATTTTTGAATTAAAAATTTGATGGTAAAAGCATATTAAATGGGTTTATAGTGTTAGTAAATGGATAATAGATTAGTAATAGAAGGTAATACTTTTTGTTCACATTTTAGTACGAATTTTGAGTTGTTCAAATATTGGAAATCTTGTTTTAGAAATGAACTTATTTTATGAGTGGATTAAAACATGGTTTCTTAGCATATAGTTTTGTGTGAGAAATTGTGTGCCTTTTTTTTATTCTAAATAGAGTTTTATGAATTGAAAATGTATTTGATTATAAGTTTTTTTGTGTGTAAAATGATTTTTTTGTTTATGAAATTAATAATTTAATTGTCATGTATAACATCGGTTTGTGAACATGGTGATATGTGTGACATGTGAAAATAAAATGGACCATAGGGGAATATTTTTTATATAGGTTGGATGGATATTTCTAATATTATAGAAAATTTATAAGTGGTTCACCCCAACATTTTCTAGCAGGATTGACTCTTACAACACTAACCAGTCTATGATGATTATGGGAGACCACTAGGCCATTAGGGTGTCTTGTCCAAGTGGACCGTTCACAATAATGCAGTTGGTCATGGTTTTTATGCCATCTTACACTATGTTATATTTTTATAGTGTCCCACTCGATCAAGAACCCCATGAGATTTACCCATGGTGCTCTACTATATATGATTTGGTTTCATCCATCGACATATGGGGGTTCACTTTCTTTTAGGTGTGTGTGTGTGTGTTATTTTATGTAAATTCTATTTATCATTTATTATAATTGTTGTAAAATGGATAGTTTTGTAAATTTTCCCTTTAAAATATGTTTTCAAAATAATTGATTTTTTATAAAAAAAATTAGATGAATTTATTTATATGATCATTTTATATTATCTTATTATTGTTTTGGACTAGAACCACATTCTTGGGGGGAAACCAACTGGTCTTTTTTTCACACACTATATACATCCTTCGGTGTATCTTGATCCTCTTAAATGTGTATTCCAGGAAAAGGTGGGGTACATTGTTTTGGAATTTTAGGTTATTAGTGGTATATCTTTGTGGATATTTGTGTTTTCATCTCAAGGATATTGATCCTCTTGTTGCATGAGGTTAGGGATAGTATTGTTGTTTCACCCTTTATTGTAGATTCTTTAGTCTTATTGAAAAATTGTAAAGTTAATTCTGAAAATATGGTTATTCCATGTTTGGTTTTGTGTCTTCCATTTTGGTTTATATATATTTCAAGTTATTTATTATTATGTCTCTGTGTAAATACTACCCATGTGTTTCATTTTATAGTTAGAAACTTGTTCCAGCCTGTGGGGATTGAGAAATCCATTTGGGAATTATCATGGACCGAACCAAGTGACAGGTTCATGGTTGACCAAACATGGTTCATGATATTTATTATCAATATCCTTACTCTTATTACCTTTTACATAACACATTATTGAAAAAATAATCGCATCTTTTCATGGGGTGGTAGTCTATCATACACATGAGCGACATTATCTCATCCCATTAGAATGGAATGTAAAATGGTATTTATAATATAATAAATCCAAAGGTATAATTATGTTATAAAAATAATATATAAACATTATATCAATCATCTTACCCAATCGTGAATGTTGGAAATGGAAAAATAAAAGACACCATTTTATGATGTTATAGTTCATCATATACATAAATGATGATGTTGTGACCTATTTGCTGGAAGTGTATGTATAAATGAAGGTATATCCCTTATAAAAAATATTAGTAAATTTATTATATTTTGGTCATTCTATCGACATATTATAAAAATACTTAAAGGATGTGGTGAATGAAATAAAATATAATATCATCAATGAAGAACATTGCCTCATCATAATTTTTTCTCTTTAGGAGTTCACTGAATCATTCCTTGCATGGATTTATTCATGAACTAAGGTTTCTAATATTAGATAAATGAAGTTGGTATATGATTTGGGAAGTTTTTTTTATACGAAAAATTTCATTAGAGGTGTGGATATTTGACAGGATTGAGTTCCCTTTTATAGTTGAGGAGTGACATTTTGTAAATTTTTATAAGTGTTCACTATTGGGAGATCAATTTTAACACATGTGACTCAAATATTTATAATTAATTGGAATTAAATATTATATGGATTAGAAAAAACACTAAAAAACAAAAAAAAATAGATTTTTTAAACATTTTGTTACTTAACACCTATGTTTCCTTATTTTTTTCATTTAGGTTGTTCATTATGATAATTATTTTTATAACCAATATAATTTATCTGTTAAGAGTAAATTAACTTGAGACATATTTTATATTATAGTTCCACTATATCTATATACCTAAACCAGTTTATTGGATAAAAAATCTATTTTAAAAAATAATAATTTTAACATAGGTGAACATAACAAGCACAAATACACTTTTAACCTTAAGCATGCTGATATAGTTTTTTACTACGTTATAGTAAATATAATTAATAGGAAAATATAATTGGTCCATGACTAGAAAATATGGGATATTAATTGATATTTAAAAAAACACTTGGTAGAATATGGGTTTTATATAAATTTTAAATCATTTATAAATTATAATTTTTTATACAATTACATTCATGATAATATTGACATTATTTATTTAATTTAATTTTTAAAATTTCATGAAAATGGTGAAATTATAAAATATTATACTCACTCCATTTTATAATTATGTATTCGTTTATAATATGTAATTTAATAAAATAATTCATTCAATTTTCATAACTATTATTATTTTTTTAATTCAATAATTTAGTTATTTATTAAATAATTATTTATTATGTTATAGTTTTTAAACTATTTAATGATACTAATTCATTTAAAAATAATTAAAATGAATTATCATGATAGATACAGATCATATATATTTTATATTAAAATTTATTATTTAACCTATAATTTTTTCCTCAATTCAAATTCTTTATAAAAATTTAATGGTATAAAGATTTGTTTTTTTATTGTTTACATAAATTATTATAAAGGAAATTTTCATGGAAATGTATCCCAAAAACTAATAAAATAGATAAAAATGTATTATGTGTGTAATTGTGGCCACCAAATGGGTTTTGAATATGTGTTTGGTAATTTTGATAAAGTATATTCTATATTTAACCATTAACTATACTCATTTTTACCTTAATCACTATAATTAATTTTAGGTTTTTTCAATATTTGTTATTGAAATAAATTATGTTTACATTTTTATAAATTAAAAATTATTTTGGTTCTAAATATGGAATAGATCTTCCAAATTACATTAAAATTATTGAAATATTTAATTTAATATTAATCCAACATATGTGATAATAAAGTGGGTTTTTAAATTGAAAATTCTAAAATTATTACAATTTTTTGTCAATATTAAATATGAAAATGATTAAAATAACTAAAATTTTATTAATTTATAAATAAATAAACTAATTTTATATTAAAAACTCAATATATAATTCAACATTTTAAATTTATATAAATGAAAAATAAATTTTTAATTAAAATTTAGTATTTTTTATTATTTATCAAAAAATGAAACATTACTAACAATTCCCAAAAATTCACCATAAGATAATTTTCATATTTCAATTTAAAAGAAAATATATAGTGAAATTATTTTCCTAAAACTGGTAAAAATAATTTTTCAACTATGTGCATAATGTGAAACTAATTCTTCTTTTATAAGAAAATACATTTGTTCATAAAACATTTATTTTTCATCAAAATGATTCATATTTTATTAAAAATTAATAGCTAACCAATTTTTTTTAGTATATTTGTATTAAAATTTATAATGTACGATTTATTTACATGGTTGTAACTATTATATTAAATAATATTGTTTTAATAATTCTTTAAATTTCATTTAAACTAACTTTAGCGTAAACAAAATATAAAATAAGTGTTGCATGTAATTAATGATGTCAAAAACAATTTTCATATTTTAAAATCATGGGGTGTTACGTAATCATTAGAATTAATAAATTCAATCCTAGAAATATAAACTCTCTCCGATTAATCGTTGGATAGATATTTCAAAATAATTTCTTTGGTAAACCCACATCATATAAATGATTAATAAAACTACCACTTTATACAAGAGAAAGGGAATCGCAATGTTCATATTGAATAACACAACAACAGGTTTCCAATTATGAGAACATATGTTATAAATTTATGAAAAGTGTAAATAATTATATATAGTGATTGAGGTCAGTGATCACAATAATATGAATGATCAATGGAATATTGAGGGCCTCAAAACCATAATTTTGTGATGATATAAAAGACCCCCTAATTCATCAGATACGAATTTTGTAAGATAACATTTTGGATTTAAGATCTTGTTTCAATATTTGAGGAATTTTTTTCAACCCAATGTATATAAGTAAATCTAACTACCTATTATTTTTATATTTTATAAACACATCTTCATCCATTGGTTTTTCCCTAACCAATTTTCAATTCATCCATTACTCAGTGAGATAAATATCCAAAATGGAAAATTTTAATCATGAAGAACTTAAATTCTCTTTTACTGGATCATATGATCGATAAAAGTGAAATAAGTCATCTTTTATGTGTCTTACCATTTTTCAAATGCATGATGGTTAGAAAAAAGTATCAAATATAATAAATCAATCTCTAAACATAAATTTTAATACCATTGAAACATTGTTAATATTAATTTCTATAAAATTGAAATTAAAACATTCTCATATTAATTTGGACATCATGATGGGTTGTGTTTAGTATTTCTCCATTTGGACCTTAAATTTGGGGTTAAATACCCATAACCTTTATGATTTTGACTTATTGTCACCCATCATTCAAGATGTATTTTTTGATAAAATTTCATTATTATAATATTTCTTGAAATAAGATTAAAATACATAAAAATATATTTAATCCAAAAGGATTATATAATTATAAATGGTTATAAATACCTATAAAATAATTTCCAATAAAATAAAATCCAATATTACTCAAATATATTTTACCCTAAAACATTTACAATAGATATAAATGAAAAATCAATATATTTCTCCCAAATTATTTCTATTAAATAAAAAATCAAAAGTTTTATTACTAAAAAATTGAGCTTGAGATCAAACATGCCACACTAGAAAAGCATTCATGAACTGGAGATAAATTCCAAGAAATGAATTTTACTGCACTAGGTATAAGATTTTTTATTAACTACATGATTATATATTGGTTTCTAATCTATTTCATTCCACCATAAACATCAAGTTCTCTTATTATGTCAAGTAATATAAGGTTGGAAAACTCCATCTCAACATTCTCATCAAAAAAATCCCAAAACATTAAAATCTTGTTCAACCAATGACTATTAAAAATGGTCATAAACATGATTATAATATAGTAATTATTGAATAGATTTCTCAAATAATTACTAAAACATACAAATATATTCCAATGATGTTGGCATCATATGGAACTACATGATCATTATAAGTTTCCTCAATTATAGAAGTTGTTTTTCCATCCTATATCAAACAAACCTTGGGGAAATATTTCTCAATTTAAATATTATTAAGTGAGTACCATACAATATAATCGGTATCATTATTCTCTAGTAATTTCTTAAACAATGAACCCCATCAATCAGCTTCATATTCAAAACTATATATGTAATGAACTACCTTTTGACATTCTGAATGTCATATGACTTTGAAAATATTATCTTGGTTGTTGATCCATCCTTCAAATAACCCTGGTACATGATTCCCATTAAATAATGGGGGATGCTTCCTCAAGAAATTATCCTCTATATAAAAGTTACATCTTCTTAGATTGGGTTCCTTCCAGTCATAGATACCACTATGATATATACATTGTGTCAATTGATCCATCACTGGATCAAGCTATTTTTTTCCAAATATAACCATCATGATAAGATAATATATAATGAAACTTATACTTTTTTTCTTCTCATTGATCATTTCTTGTTTACTCTACCAAAAAACATTTGGAAAATTCATCGTTATATGACACAATATGGATGTTTTAAAATTCTATATAATTTCAACATAAACATAACATTAGATCTTCTAAGGGGATTATATTAACAAGATCCTAAAATATAATTATTCCTAAACCATCCTATAATAGAAACTATAAGGACCCATCTATAATTTTTTTAACATCATGTTTTGTGTTAATAATTCATTCTATTTAATATTAGGATCTTTTCAGTTATATTGTTTTAGTGAATTAAGAAATAACATATAAATAAAAAACAATGAAATACAATGCGAAAACCATCAATTTGTTTAAAGTTTACCCATAATAAAAACCATTTCAAATAAATCATGATTTCGTTTTATTTAAAATATCCACAACAGTTAAAATGAATATATTAATTTTCTATCATATCACTAAACAATGTGAAAAAACCATTTTAAAAATATTGTATGAAAAAAAATCACAGTAATTGATATTTAAATAATGGGCACCATTAGTTGATTAAAAACATGAAAACAAACAAAATATATTCCATTACATCAAATTTAATTTAAAAAAGAAATAAAATATTTTCATCAGAAAATATACACTCATTTTTTCTCAAATAAATCCTATAAAACCCAGATAATGAATTTAGAAAAAAAATTTGGTTAATTTGAGCATAATATTCAAAAATAACTTTCGAAAAGTTTTCTATAGAATAACGATATGAATTATTGACAATATTAAAATGTCCAAATTCATTTTAGATTTATAATATAGCTCACCATTCATAGAAGATTTATTAAGGACACTAATTTCCCATGTGTTTTAATGGGTCCCAGCCCTCCACATATGTTATAATAGGCTCACCTATGACCTAAAATGGGGTGTATACCATTGTATAAGATGTATCATGATCAAATATTTCATATAATTATCACGTAACAAATCATGAATAAAATACTTTATCATAAAATCCATTGAAATATATTTTAAAGTAAAATTAGAATAAAGTTTAGATAAAAACTAATATTTTTTTTTGAAAAATATTCCATTAATTACAAAATACACATATCATTTGATACACCATTTGTAATAAAAATATACATAAAAATGAAAATATATTTTATCTGTTATGGGAAAATGAATTCTTAAAAAGTAATCTAAAAATAATAATGGTCATTGTAGAGTAAAAGATGTTGTCAACATGTATGTTATAAATAAAATACTCATTTTTTATTTTCCAAAAAATATATGCTCAAAAATCATAAAATTATCTATTTCAAAATTATTGAAAATAAATTAATAAAATAGAAATAAAATTTACATTATAATTATATTTTCTAACACCCCAAGGATTTAAAAAATATATATAAATGAATTCAACATTGATTCTTGAAGAAATGATTCTTTGTTTTAAGATTATATTTATAACATATCAGTTAAACGTAATTATTATACAAATATGATTTTACTTTTGAAAAAAAAACATACATGATTGTGCACAGTAGGATATTTAGAGTCTGATAAGACTAACATAATTTTTGGTGAATAGTTACATAACCTTATGAATAGTAATGTTACCCTTATTAATAGTAATATGAACCTTATGAATAGTAAATTGGCCAACTAAATAGTAACCTCACCCATGATTGTATAAATAAAATTTGGGAATCTTAAAACAGATAATATGGTCATAACTGTAGGTATTTTTTATGTCATAAATATCTAATTACAATTTTATGATTAATTTGACAATTTAAATGAAAATTTATTTTTATAAAATCTAATAATATATTATTATTTTATTTTCATACGGTTATAATATAATTTTATGATACCTTGGTTATTTTTTAAAGGTTTTATAAAATTAGTTATAGTTTTAAAATTTTAATTTTTAGAATAAATAATGATATTATTTTAAAACTAAAATTTTCATATTTAGGAAATTAATTTTACCAAAAATATTTCATTTTTGAATTATATAAGATAAAATATTGTTATGGCGAATTTTTGGGATTGGTATGAAATACTTCAATTTTTTATTAAGAGTAAAATACGGTAATTAACCGAATATAAATATTATATGTTAAATACAATATCCATAACATCATGAATAATTTAATTGTAAATACCTGGAATTTATATATAATTTTTTTAAATATATGGGATTATTACAAGACTACAAAAAATGACGACATGTGATTCCGAGGCCCGGAGTGCCTGGAATGATCCATCGAAAAATTGTTATGATTTAAATAGTGTATGTGAGCTGTTTTCCTGAAAAAGTGGAATAACACTTAAATGGATCCTCGGATCAGAAATACAAGGGAACCATTGCGTTTAGGATACCGGGTTTACCCAAAGTGTGACTTATGTTTAGTTAGCACAGGCCTCTAGTGAGAAAACCAAAAAATGGCACTAGAGAAAATAAAATAAAGAAATAAAATTATTTTATTTTTCAAATTCTTATAACTCACAAATGGTGAATCAGATCAAAAATCATTGACCATCACTGTGCTCGTGGGGGTATACTTTTCTTAGGTAGATCCTAACCTTGGCCGGAACAGGCTAACAGTGTATGTTAGTTTTTGTTCGTAAAAAAATAATTAACTAACAATTGTGTTATTGTTAAATTCATTAACTCCTAAATAGTAACTCGGATTGGAAATCTTAGAGTACTATTTATCTTGTGATGGCATTTTTTAATTAGGAAGAGCCTAACCTCAACCATCACGGGTTGACAGAGACTATTAATAATTTTTGATCTTTTTTTAAGGTACGTTCAGTAAACGTGCGATAGGTGATTTCTATCTTTTGAACTGGTGCTCGGATTAAAATTATGAGGGCACTATTGAATTCTCACCATCGGGATTTGCTTAGGAGAAACTTTGACCGGTAATGGTCGAACGAAAAGTTAATTTTTGGACATTACAAAAAAATAACAAAATAACTCGATGAGTTATTTTTTTCTTTCTTTGTAACCAATGAGAGATGGTGGCAGGACCACCAGTTTTTCAGATCATTTAATGGCCGGTTACACATGGTTGTGTAACCGCATCATTGGGAGATTAATGTGTTAATTAATTCAACTCATTAATGAACTAAATTAATTATGTGTCAAGTTAAACTCCCCTTTAATTTATTTAAACAATTGGTTGGCATGGGTTTTGGGTACCCTCAGGAAAATTCTAGACGAAGTGCTGGCGACGTCTTCCACCATTTAGAACAGAGCTTCAATGCCTTTAAGGATTCAATCTAGAGATCAATGAATGCCAATGAACATGATTCGAATGTGGAAATGTCTTCCTCGTCGGCAACATCTACCAATGTATTTGAGGTAGGGGGTTTATGTGCTTAATTCCTCCCTCTTTTCTATTCTTTAATACTATCAAGAACTCTAACAAAACGTCCAATGGTTTGATCCATGTTTCATTCTTGAAATCCGTAAGATGATGTGGGGTTTCCTTATGGGGTTTTAATGAATAATATTTCTTCCCATGTTATAACGCTAATGTAGAGGGTGCAGGCCAAATCGAACAATTCATGAACACTCCATTGACCTTTTTCTTTATGAGTTCTTTATGGGAGGCCTAGAAACATGGAGGATAGAAAAAACTGGGAGCCACACAATGATGGTAGCACCCCAGGAGGCTCGTTGGCGTACTTGGAAAAGAAAACGAACCTCTAGAGCTTCATCGGAGGCCCGTGCTAGCCTTGTCGGCGCGACGACATCGGTGACTGGAGGACGCGGCAGCTGGCTCCTGCTATATGTGAGGGGACGGCAACACCCGAAGGCATTGTGGTAGACAGGGGTGGCCAGCTAATGCCTGCCGCATTGACGGCAGCGGCACACCACGGTAGTGCGTCGCGGAGGAGGGTCGTGGCTATGAACTACGACGGAGGGCAGTCCCGCGCCCTGCGGGTTCTACAGATGACTAGTCCATGTGGACCATCTAGGTTGAGCAGTGCTAACTAGAACTGCTGATTAAAGGACCTGAACAATCAAGCCATTCGGGAGGTTAGCAGACCCCCACACCAACCATCGGGTCGGGCAGTTGCGCATCCCGACGAGCTGCACCATGTCGGGTGAGTCAGGCCGAACCCACTGCCCAATGGGCTGGACCTATCCCAGCCAAACCAGGCTAAGCCCATACCATTCATGGTGGACCCCACAGCTTAGGACGGGTCGGTCTGACCAGATTGGGCCGGACCCAGACCCGGACCCACTAATGGTCGAGTTTTGCTTAAAGGGGAATATCTTCTATACCAGACATCCTTTTGATAAACCATCTTTGGAGTTGGAACCCTTTGGGCAAGGAGGTCCTTTTGAGATACTCCACATTGGTTTTTTAGATTGTTTGAGTATGGCCGGGTTGGATCGGATTTGAATCGAACTGGTCCCCCGGCACTAAAATTCCTATAACTTACAGATCGGGCATCCGATTGACACGTCGTATGTTGTGTTGGAACCCTTATGACATGGGGGTTCATTGAGTTACGTATTCATGGGACTTTGTGGTGGTTTAAATACAGACAATTTATTGTGGAGAGGATCCTCTAGAATCAAGTGTACTAAGTGTGGGAATCCAGTGGCTGACTTAGATGTGAAGAATGAATAATGATCACGTGTGGGTTAGTACCTATCGATCTATTTTGGGTCTGCGCTCATCGATCTGGTGTGGTTAGTACCCATAGATCATGTGTTGGTCAGTGCTCAGCAATCATGTATGGGTCAGTGCCTATCGATCATGTGTGGGTCATCGCTCAACGATCCTATGTGGGTCAGTGCCTAACGATCATGGGTGGTTCAGCATCTATCAATCATGTGTGGGTCATTAGTAGAGCGTCTCGACAGAATAATATGATCTAGCTTTACAACTAATCATCTGTATTTTTTTCTTATGTTATCTTGGTTTGAGATGAGTCATTACTTTGTACGTTGGGATTGGGAACATGCTTTGTGGTCTTTTACATTATGGAATTATGGGAGACCTTCGGAGGACTCAGGGTCCATATTGGGTATTTTTATACTCACCCCTGCATGGTCTTCGCCCGCACCTTGTTGTCTATTGTGTAGAAAAAAGATAGCTTTGACAGTGGTTAGGGATCCAGGACTAGATGGTGCAAGGAGGTGACTGGTTGATGTGGAGAGCCGCAGTGATGAGCTATACCTACCCTTCTAGTAGAATCCATACCAGATGATCTCAGGAGATGTTTTCTATTTCTATTTTCTTATTCACTTTCAGTTGGGCTTGTATTCTGGCTCCTTTACTTTCAGTTATGACTTTTACATCAGCAGTTTTACTGCATGGATTACTTTTTTTGTGTACCTAGTCATTGTGTGTACAGGATTAAAGGTTATACCTTCCCGTTTTAGGGATATGCCATTACAGTGTTATTCGCGAACCTCTGGCCTATGGAAGGCAGGCTTGGTGTAGTCAGAGTATGAGCCCTGGGGGATGGGTAGTTACAAAGTGGTATCAAAGTTTATTGGTTCTACCAGAACAACTAAGATTCTATGTTTTCAATGGGGTAATAGTTTTACGTGTCTTGAGTTTGGATTTTAGTCCAGGGAGTCTAGTGTTTCTACAGCAGCCGACTTATCCATACATGAGGACCATGAATTCTAATTTCTGACTTGGTACATGAAAACACTAATTTCATGTGTTTTTGAAATGTTTTCTTATCTCTTTTGAGTCAGCTATCCATGTATCACTTATTGATAGTGGTTCATCTTGATTCTATTTCATGATTCCACCATAAAGAAATCCATCCAAGATTCCAATGCATGACCATGAGGATGGTCTACAGTGTGATGAGGCTTCATTACAAAGACTATTTCCGGAGATGGTACCTTTGGGCGGTGTCCCAGTGATACCACTGTCTTTTGGATAGTAATTACTACTAGTGCTACTAGTAGAGGACACATAGACATGTAAAATGTAGGAAATAGACATCAATCTTAGAGACATAGATGTGTAAAATGTTTTAGTAATAGGAAGTGATAGGGACAGATGATTCAGTAGGAAAGGAGATGCAGATGGGGTGCTGGGAGAGCAGCAAGAGGTGGTGTACATTTCGACATGTTATAACCACCACCCCAATGTGGTCCTCACCAGGATTAGGGAGCTAGAGTAAAGAGGAAGGGAGTAGCTGCAAGTGGTCAAGGAGTGTGACCCAAGGGCTCCATGAATGATTCGAGGTAGAGTCTGTGTCTACTACTAGCTTCAGTAATTAATATAGAAAGGTATTAATCATTCCTTATCATCACGAATATTTTCTGAGACATAGAGCTTCAGGTAAAACTATTGACATTACCCTTATTTATTGAGATACCTATGAGAGGAGAAACTATAATCACAGTTATTTTGATGGTGTTATCTGACCATAGAGGTGAGAGTTTCAGTTGGAACCTCTTGGTGGAAGCATTGAGCCAATACAATGTTAGTTTCGGTATGGACTGGCCATCCATAGTTCAGGCTCAGATTGAAAATTTTAGGAAAAAAAGGTTGTGGTATATCTACAATGTTGGAATGGGTTTTTCCTTGGCCGATAATAAAGGAAACCCATGTTTCACAGAATAAACTCGTGCATAGGAGGGTGCAGCTGATAAATTTTGAGTCAACAAGCCTTACACTCATGGATGCAGGTGTTTTGAGTTTTTAGTTTCCAACAGTAGTGGCATATTTTGGGATCATCCTTTCAAAAGATGTTTCCAGGATTACCTCTCCATAGGTAGAGGGACTTATAAAATGTCTTGTACCCAAGGAAGACACCAATATCTATAACTGCATATCAGATGGCTCTTGTGGAGCTCTATGATCTAAGAGTACAGTTGGGTGAACGGTTTATTTTCCTCTCTGATCACAAGAGTCTCATTTATACCTTCTCACAGAAGGACCAGAACCTGATACAATATTGATGGATAGAGTTCCTCTAGGACTATGACTTGGAGATGGTCTATACTTCTTGGAAGGGAAACATAGTAGAAGACGCACTCAGCAGGAGGTCTGGGTTACAGTTGCAGAGTGAGGCGATAGAGAAACTATCCATGTTACAATTATCCATCGTGGATAATGATGGAGAAGGTTACCTCCATTATATAAAAGACACTCCACCACTTCTTCAACGAGTCAGGCAGGAAAAACTTGGGGATGATGAATGTGAGACCTAACATGCTTAGATATCCTTAGGATGGGATCCTAAATGATTCTATGACGGTGGGGATAATGGCATCCTCTTCAGAAGATGAACCATGGTACCAGTGATACTATGAGAGGAGGTGTTTAGGGAGTTCCACAAATCCACTTTGGTGGTACATCCTGATGTGGAGAAGATTTACTAGGAATTTCATCATTAGTGCTAGTGGCTAGTGATGAAGAAAGCAATGGTAGAGTTATTTCAAGATGCCTCACTTGTCAGCAAGTGAAGGCCAAGAACTAGCTTCCAGATGGATTTTCATAGCCACATGGGGTGATGGAATAGAGGTGGGATGGAATCTCTATGGAAATTTTGACAAGGATACCACGTACGTCCAGGGGCCATGATTCCATCTGGGTGATTGTTGACTGACTCACCAAGACAGCCCACTTCCTACCCATCATAGAGTAGGGATTAGTAGAGGGCTTGGGACTCCTCTACATACAGGAGATAGTATATCTTCACAGGGTCCTATCAATGATAATATTAGATCATGACACTCATTTTACATCCTGATTGTGGAAGGGATTACAGGAGGAATTCGGCACCTAGCTACGCTTGAACACCTCATTTCACCATTACACAGATGGTCAAATTAAGCAGACCATATAGACTCTTGAGGACATACTTCATGGTTTCATCCTTGATTTCGGATGCATCTTGGAGGATTACTTTCCTTTGTGGAGTTCTCATATATAAATAGCTATCACTCCACCATTGGAATGCCACCATTTGAGGCATTGTATGGGAGACCATGCAGATCATCTCTATGCGGGACAGACCCAGGGGAGTCCTCACTTATAGGTCCAGAGTTGGTACGGGCTACCACTAAGAAGGTGAAGATCATACAGGAGTAGATGAAGACTACACAGAGCTGGTAGAAGACTTATGCCGATAGAAGATAGAGGCCCTTGGATTTTGAAGAGGAAGATCATGTCTTCCTACGGGTTTCACCCCGACGATGATTGTAGAGATTTGGTCACGGCAACAAGATATCTTTGAGTTTTATTGAATCATTCTAGATATTCATCAGAGTAGGTGTGGTGGTGTGTCGCCTATCACTTCCCCCACATATGCTCCAGGTGCATAATGTTTTCCATGTGTCGCATCTTATAAGGTATGACCATGATTCATCACACGTTATCGACTGAGGTGAGCTGGACATTGACGATGGGGCGACATTCACGTATTTTCCATCAGAGATAGAGGATTGAAAATAGCAGGTCCTTCGTGGTTAGTCAATTCCTCTAGTGTGAGTTTGGTGGAAGCATAGGAACCTCCAGGAGAGCACATGGGAGTGAGAGGCTCAGATAACTGCTCAATACCCCCATTTGGTTCCCAAGTATTGTTGTCGATTTTGGGGATGTAAATCCCTAAGGTGAGGAGGATGTAAAGTCACCAAATTTACATATAATTTTTTTAATTATATAGTATTGTTACGAGACTATAACAATTGATGTCATGTGCTTCTGAGCCCTGGAGGGCCTGGAATGATCTATCAATAAAATATTAATATTTAAATAGCACGCATGAGTAGTGTTCCCAAAAAAGTGGAATAATTATTAATCGGGTTCCCTGATAAAAAATATTAGGGCATCGTTCCATTCAGGATTACGGGTTTACCCTAGGCATGACTTAAGTTTAGTCAGTGCAGGCCTCCAGTGAGAAAACCCAAAAATGGAATAATTGTAAATAAAATAAATAAATAAAATTATTTTATTTTTCAAATGATTATAACTCCCGAACAGTGACACAGATTAAAAATATGAGACAACTGATTAGCACTTAAGGATATGATTTCCTTAGGAAGATCCTAAACATGGCCAGCGTGGGCTAATTGTGGAAGTTAGTTTTTGGCCATAAATAAAATAATTAAGTAACATTTATTTTATTGATAAATTCATTAACTCCTAAATGGTAACTAGGATTTGAAATCCGAGAGTACTGTTGATCTTGTGAGGGTGTGTTTCCCTTAGGTAGAGCCTAACCTCAACCATTGAGGGTTGACAGTTACTATTAATATGTTTTGAAATTTTTTTAATGTACGTTCAGTAAACGTGGGAGCATTGATTTATATCTTTTGAACCGGTACTCGGATTAAAAATCTGAGGGCACTGTTGAATTCACAAGGCCAGGATTCACATAAGAGAAGATTAAATTTGACCATCAAGGGTCGAACAAAAAAGTTCATTTTTTGAAATTCCAAAAAAATAAAAAAAATAACTCCATGAGTTATTTTATTTCATTATTTGTAACCAATGAGTGACATTGGTGGGACCACTGGGTTGTCATATCATTTAATGGACAGTTACACATGGTTGTGTAACCGCACTATCAGTAGATTAATGGGTTCATTAATTAAACTCATTAATGAACTACAGTAATTGTGCGACAAGTTAAACTCCCCATTCATTTATTTAAACAAGAGTTTGGTGTGGGTTTTGGGTACCCATGGGAGAATTCTTGATGATGTGATGGCGATGTCTTCCATCATCATAGAATAGAGCTTCACTACCTTTGAAGATTCAATATGGGGATCAACGAATGCCAATGAACATGCTTAGAACGTAGACTCATCTTCCTCATCTTCACCTTCTACCAACGTATTGGAGGTTTGAGGATTTATATGCTTAATTATAACATCTTTTCTCTTCTTGAATAGTATCATGAATGTGGACCAACTGTATAATGGGTTGATCTGCATTTTTTACTAGAATGTGGGAGGATGATATGGGTTTCCTTATAGGGTTTTAATGAATAATATTCTTTCCCATGTTATAACACTAAAGTGGAGGGCACGGGCCGAACCGAAAAAAGGACTAAACCCTCCGTTAAACTTATTCTTGATGTGTTATTCATCGGAGACCGATCAACATGGCGATAAGACAAGTCTGGGAGCCACACAGTGATGGTAGCACCTCGGGAGGCATGTTGGCGTAATCATAAAAGAAAACAGACCTCCAGAGCTTCACCAGAGGCCCGTGGATGCCATACCGGTGCAGTGGCAATGGTGCCTAGAGGATGCAGTGGTCGGCTCCCGCCATCCATGAGGGGAAGGTGGTGCCCGAAGGCACCATGGAAGATAGGATTTGTTGTCTGATGATTGTTGCATTGATGGAAGCGGCACGCCGCAGCAGTGCACTGTGGAGGATATTCACACAAAAGGGTCGCAACTCTGAGCCGCGACAGAGGGAGGACCCATGTTCTGTGGGTTCCACAGATGACTGGTCCACGCAAATCGCCCAAGTGGAGGGGCATCAACTAGTGCCTCTAATTTAAGGACCTGAATGGTTGATCTATTCGGGAGGGGAGTAGACCCCCGCGCCAGCCAATGGGATGGGCGGTTCTAAGGCCCGGCGGGCCGCGCCCAGTCGGGTGGGCTAGTCTGAACCTGAAACATAGCTGGTCGAACTGGGTGTTTCCACACTAATCTGAACCCAGCCCCTTTGGGCTGGACTTAGTGGGTAGGTTGGTTCAAAACGATCGGGTCCGACCTGACCTGTACCCACTAACGGCCCAGTTTTACTTACAGGGGCATATCTTCTAAACTAGATGTATGTTTGACGAACCATCTACGGAACTGAAACCCTTATGATGACGTGGTCCTTCTGAGATACTCTATATAGGTTTTGGAGAATGTTGGAGTATGGTTGGGTTGGATTGGACTCGAATCCAATCTGGGCCCCTGCACTAAAATGCCTATAACTTACAGACTGGGTGTCTGATTGATGCATCATCTCTTGCATTGGAACCCTTATGACATGGCAGTTTATCGTCTTACATCTTCATGGGACTTCATGGTGAATGAAATACGAACAATGTCTTGTGTATAGGATCCTCCAGAATGAAGTTTACTATGTGTGGGAATCCAGTGGTTGGCTGTGATGTGAAGAATGAATAGTGATCCCATGTGGGTTATTACCTATCGATAATGTGTGGGTCCCCATTCATCGATCCTGTGTGGGTCAGTACCTATAGATATGGTGTGGTTCAGCGCTCTGCAATCCTCTATGGGTCAGCTGTTATCGATCATGTGTGGGTCATCCCTTAGCGATCCTGTGTGGGTCAGTGCCTATTGATCCTATGTGGGCCAGCATCTATCTATCATGTGTGGGTCATTTGAAGAGCATCTTGACAGAATAAGATGATCTATCTTTATGAATAATCATTTGTACTTATATACATAAGTTTTCCTAGTTTGAGCTGAGTCTTTACTTTGTGCTTTGTGATTGGTAACATGCTTTGTGGTTTTTCCTTTTTGGAATGCTGGGAGACCTTTGGGGGTCTTGGTGTCCATACATGGTATTGTTATACTCACCCATGTATGGGCTTCACCCACAACTTGTTGTCTCTTGTGTAGATAATATATATCTTTAACCGATGTTAGGGTGCCAGGACTAGATGGTGCATGGAGGTGACCGGTTGATGTGGAGAGATATAGTGATGAGCTATACTTACCCTTGAGGTAGGATCCTTGGCGGACGATCTCAATAGATTTTTTCTATTTTTGTTGTATTGTTCTCTTTCAGTTGGACTTATATTCTGGCCCCTTTACTTTTAGTTATGAATTTTACATTAGCAGTTTTACTATGTCATTTACTTTTTTTGTGCACCTAGTAATTGTGTGTATAGGTTGAAAGGAAATGCCTTCCTGTTTTAGTGATACACCTTTCTAGTTCTAGTCGCCAACCCAGTGCCTAATGAAGGCGGGCTTGGGGTAGTCACAGCACGGGCCCCAAGGGATGGGTCATGACATTAATCACCATTGGATACAACTGAAATTATCTATTTACTATTATTATTCCTATTATTATATTCTATTTATAGACTGGAATAAAATATTGAACTAATGATTAAAATAATGAAACACTCTCTTTTCATCCACTATAAATACTACTCGCACCCCACTATTCATATCAAACACATCATGATGTGAGAATTATCAAAATTCTACCAAATAACCATCCTAAGTATTGTCCCCATGTCCATGACCCGATGGTATCACCAAAATTCCAAAACTAAAGGTCTTAAGGATGATCCCAATGAGAAGAGATCAAGAGGTCAAAATACTCTTTCATTTTCTTATATTTTATTTTCAATTCTCTTTTATTTCTTATATACTCTTCAACTACCCATATAAAAGAGGAAGGAAATCTCCAGTTTCATATATATTCTTTATTTTTATCATTTTTATGGAAAAATTCATCATCATACTTCTTCTCATCTCCCTCTTATTCTAAAAATAAAAAGAGTGTCTCTTATGTGCTGAATTTCTAACTTCGTGGATGATCTATTTTAAATTTACATTCAATCCTATAAATATGGATATAAAATCATATTAATGGTTTAAAAATATTATAAATTGTATTTTATAACCTCTTTTTTGTTATGGAGTTATATTATATGCATGATATTAAATTATATAATGAAATAAGTTCATGATTATTAATGAATCGCCAAAATGATATAATCATCTATTATTAATATTTTATTTAATGAATCATCATATTATATGATAAAAAATTATTTATTGTGACATTTTATATTCCTGAAACATATTAACACCATTTCATTCAACTTCTGGAGTTTTTATTCAATTTGAAAAATTAATCCTTTACGAACTAACCATGGAAATCATGTAAAGAACACATCTGAAAAAAATGTAATGAAAAAAATATTATAAATTAATGGGAGGAATTATATTATAAAATGATAATATAAGTTTTTATAGAAATTAATCTGATTCTATAATATATTAATAACACTCTTTTAACCATTATACATGTGGTTTAATCATATCTAAAGTAAGAAAAACCTGAGGTATGGGAATTCTTAACCCAATTTCCATTCTTTGTGTTAACCTTCTACTTATATCATTATATGGTATTAATATTATTTGTGTGATGATTTTTTAATATTATATATTATTTTTATTTTCAGTGTATAAACATTTTCATTGGATTTTATTAATTATCAATCTAATTATATTATAGTTTTATGGTGTGTTCCTTTCAATACCCATTTAAAAGTCTCTTTTATGAAGTACAAAAAGATTGTTTTTAATGGAATGAGATGTTTCTAATGATTTCCTGATTATTTATTAAAATTATGTAACTATTATAATTTTTCATATTTAGTTTTAAATAATATTATTTAATTATTATTTTCATGACTTTTATATTTTATTAGTGATTTGTTTTACTAATTAAGTGTATTTTCAAAAACAAAATGTGTTTTCATCAAAGGTTTAAATATGTTATCAGGTTTTTAACTCAGGACATGTACCTAAGAGATTATTTATGTTGGTTTTAGCCCATTAAATCTCAATATATTACAGGTGTTCCCAATTATAGATCTCTAATTCATTGGGTACTCTGGAGAAGGCTGTTGGCTGGCTGATTTTTCCATGTGTATGTGTGAATGTATGAGTGATAGGTTAAATTTTGACCCATTTAATCTGCATGATGTTTCCATGCATGCTATTGAGTTTTTATGAAATGGGATTAATTGGTTTTTATTATATCACAAGACTAAATATTTCATTCGTTATATCCATTACTATGTTTTTTTCATCCTAAGTTTTAAAAAAAAATTCACATAGTATGAGGATGGGTAAGAAGAATAAGGGAGTAATGTTAGATGTTGTAAAAAAAATTATGAAAATAATCCATTGTTTATTTTTTAAAATTTAATATATTTTTTAAAAAAAAATTAGAGATTATAAATAAATAATTTGTAAAAAAATTGTTATGTAATTATCATGTCCTCATTCTTTAAAACTCTAAACCTAAAAATGATCCTCAATGTGTATGAATTAATGTTATTGAATAAAAATTAAGGTTATGTAACTTTTTAAGACTAGTTACTTATATCTTATTTTCATATAATATAGTTAAAAAAAATAGAAAAATTTATCATAGAATATAAGGATTTGATTGGGAAAACATTAAAATATGTCTTTTTCAAAAGAAATGCACCTTATCACCTAGGAACCACTTGAATAATAAGAACCATGAATGAAAAATCGTTAGAAAAATTAAAATATTTATAATAAATAATTTATGATGTAAAATTAAAAAGGGGTTTTATATACATCTTATAAAATAATAAAGGATCATAACATCAAAATATGCCTCAATGAAAAGAAATTGTGATGATATCCCTTACCATAATTTCGATTCATAACATGTGTCATTACATATTGGAATAATAAAGATATGTGAATTAATTATATGATTTAAAATAATTTTCAATATTATTATTACATTTTTTAACTTATAATCATGTTATATACAATTATTTAATCAATTAAGTTCAATTCTGATGTATTTACCATATTCACCATATGTGTCAACAATGTCATTGGTAGGATGACTATGCTAAGAGTGGTAATTATATAAACTTCTATAGAATTATAATAATTAAAAAATTATAATATTTATTCATCTATTCCAATTTTAAAACCTATCCAGAATGATGGTTATGAATAATGAACTAACGATATGATCAAGAAGACAATAGGCAATGCATATACATGTGTAACATTTTAATTTTTCAATAATCATTATTGAAAGAAGGTATGAAACATTTAACTAAAAATTATTATAATAATATCATAAATAAAAAGTTATTTAATCATATAATGTAATATATATCAATCCTATGATATGGATATGTATAAAGGAATCACAATGCATCGAAGAGGTGGTAGTCCACACATCTGAAAATTACATTGTTTTTTTTCAAAGTTAAATATTAAATTATAATGATATATTATTCATCAAGAATGACATAATATTCATGGATATAATAAATATTTCACTTATATCACATATATTTATTAAATTTACCCTTATTACCTTTTACGTAAATCATAAGTGACAAATAAGTCACAACATCTCATCAGGCGGTAGTCTACCACACACATGATTGAATTTATCATATATCATACATAATGGAATGTAAAATTATATATATGTGATATAATGAATCTAGAGGAAAGATTATTTTGTTAATTTATTATATAAACATTAAATATATCATCGTACACATCCATGATAGGTGGTACGTGTGAAATTAAGGACATCATTCTGTTAGGAGGTAGTCCTCCATACACATGAATGGTGACTTTATAACCAATTTTCATGATGTTTGTGTGTGTTTGTAGGTTATAAAACTAAAATAACAACACTTAAGTATATGGAATATAATTTGGTTGTTATATAATCATTTTTTAATAATAATTTAATGATGGGGTGAATTAAATTAAATAAGAATGACTTATGATGAACATTACATCTTCTTTGAGTATTCTCCTTTGGTTCTTAGTAAATTTATTATATGATGGATTTATAACAAAAAACATTATATTATAATAATAGGTAAGTTGGTATATTATTTAGGTTCATTTTTTATGTGAAAAATGGATTGATACTTATAGATAAATGAGGGGAGTCAGTTTAATTTTATAATTAAAGAGGAGGGGAATTTTTGGACATTCCCAAATATATGTACTAGTTAGCAGTAAATCACATCTCAAGTGTCTTCATTATTGAGAAAAAAATTGGTTGGAGGGATGATATGGCCTATAAACTACCTCGACACACTTTAGAACACATTTTATAAACATTTTGTTCCATGACTCTTATATTTCGTTGTTTCTTACATTTCAATTTTTCATTATGTTTGCATAAGAATAAATTAAATAGATTAATATTAGAAAATATCTACCAAATGATTATATTTATTAAATTTAATTCATCAAATAAAATTCATATTTTTCTTCAAAATAATTTTATCACAAGCCCATATATCGTTTAAAAACACCATTTTAACCTTAACCAGACTAATATAGTTTTTCACTATTTAGTTGTCATTATATTTATTAATAAATAATAATTGGTCAATGAAAATAATATTTTATTTTAATTAACACATAAAAATCACTTCACTAAAGATATTATTTTTATTAATCTTAAATCAATTAATAAAATGTCATTAATTATTAATTGAAATTAATGTCAATTTTAACATTCCTCATTTAATTATATTTTATAAAAATCATGAAAATGATGGATTTATAATATATTATGATATCATCATTTTGAAATTGAATATTAATCTAAAAAATTAAATTAATAAAATAATTCAATTGATTAACATAACTTTTAATATTTTTAGTTTTCTTTATTTTAGTTAGGTAGTAAATAAATAATTGCAACCATGGTTCTTCTTATGTATAAATATATAATAATTCTCTTAAAAAACTTAAATAACTAATATTAATATATATAGTTCACTTATCTTTAAATATAATATTTATAGAAATACCTATATTGTTTTTCTCTACATCCCACAACATTATAATAATTAAAAAGAAAAAAAGTTTTATTTTTTCTTTTTATTTCAATAAATTATTATATAGGTCACATTAATGAAAACTATCCTAAAAACACATAAATATTGACTATAAGGTCATACAAGTTGATATATGGATATAAAATGTGTTAGGAATAGTTTTTTGATAATTTTTAAACCTTATATTCTATGATTAGCCATTAATTAAACTCATTTTTTCCTTACTCGTTGTAATTAATTTTTAGTGTTTTCCCTAATCATTATGGTATAAAAATAAGTAGAAAATATTATAATTTATAAATTATTATTGTTACAAATATTTAAACTATTTTAATAAAAATAATTTATAGCAGTGGAAAATTTTAATTTAATATTAATCCTATAAATGTGATGATAATATGAGTTTTTAATGTGATAATGTTAACTTGTTTATAATGTTTTTATATCGGAATTCAATATGATAATGATTCAAATTAACTAAATTATAATAATTGATATATAAATAATGTAATTTTACTTTAAAAAATTATATATATAATTTAACATTATAAAGTATTTAAATGAAAACACAGTTTAAAATTAAAATTCAAATTTTTAACTATTTTTCAAAAAAAGAAATATTTTCCAACAGTTCAATAAAATATCCCAAAGAAAATTTTGGTATTAAAAATTTAAAAATTATTTTTATGTTTTGACATAAATAATATATATTTAGAAAAAATGTGTGTTATACTATGTTTACAAAGAGTGACTAATCTGCCTTTTTTGAAAAAAATACATCTTTTCGTTAATCATTTCTTATTCTTCAAAATGATTCTTATTTTATTATTAATCAATAAATACCCTTATTTTATATAATTTACTTTTCAAAATATATAACCTCAAATATATCTTCTATTTTATATATTTTATATGTAACATAATATATTAATAATATTTTACATATCATTTAAAATCAGTGTTGCATATAATAAAAGTAAAATTGAGTTTTTCATGTATTTTACGCTACTAAAAATAATTTCACTATTTTAATATATTGAGATGTTACCCTACTAATTTTAATTATATTAATTTATCATTATATAATAAATAATTATAGTTTTATTAATTATTTTAATTACTCAATGATATGTTTATGGAGAAAATTATTTTTAAAAAAACACTATGTTAAATTTTTTGAAATCACATTTAATATATTAATAATTAAGATATATTTTTTAGATAAATATATTTATAGTATTAAAAGTTTTATTTTATTTTATAACTATAAAATTTTGTTTGGGATCTGTTTTAAAAACAAATAAATATATTTTTATTAATAACAAAAAAAATTAATTAATAAAATTTAAAAAATTGATAATTTTTTTATAAAATATTTATGATTAAAAATGATTATTTTATAAAAATGGTCTTTTACTTACTCTAAGAAATAATTTTAATATAATTTATTTACCAAAGATGATTTAATTTTTAAATTAATTACAAATTTTGAATATATATTTCCAAATTATGTGATTAAGAATATATATATATTTAGGCCCTAAATGTAATTTACAGAGTAAAATATAAATTACCATAGTAAAATTCAAATATTATGAAAGAAAAATTTAAGAGTCTAAAATACCAAATAATGATTCATAGCATGTGTAAAAATGAATTTTTGAGGGATTATAAACCTTAACACAACCCCCAATCAATTATTTCGGAATATTTCATCAAATTTCATGAGGAAAATGTGATACTTATATATTAAGAAGTTATATTTATAAACAATCCACTAATTTCCCCAGTAAAATGATCCCACGTCAACACTATTTATCCAATAATTTCATTAAATTTGGAAAAAACAATACATTAGTATCTCTTCAACTCTCTATCCACATTATAGAATACGAGGACTTTCAAAAAGGACATGCTATGGATTAGTAAGGTTTTACCTAATGGATAACATCTTATGGGATAAGTAATGATGTCAATCGAGCCCTCTAATTTCTATTTTTCTTTACCCCGTTCAATCCAATTATATACATGAATGTAAAATAAAATCATTGTTACTGTGATTCTAAAATGTTATTATACTAATTAAATATTTATTTTCTTCCTTAAATGAGTAATATTTTAAAAATGAATATGGAATTATGTGTTTTTGAAAACATCCACCTCAATGAATTACACCCTTAATTTTTCTACACAGAACTACAAGTCTCATTCCAAATTTCTATTTAAATTATTAATATGATATTATTAAAAATTATAATATTATTATATTAATATACATTACCATTATTCTTCATGATATTAGAGAATTAACACTTCACCTATGCATATGTGCAGACTATCACCTCCAAAATGGTGACATTTTTAGTTTTTCACTATAGTATTTCCTAATTTTTTAAAATATGTTATAACATAAATAAATAAATTATATAATAATAATTAATTCATTATACTAAAAAAAATATTATTCGAACATAATCACTTTTTTAACCATACCCACTCATAGATTATTACTTATTTTGGATTGGATCGGATAATCAACCTATATTAAAATTCTATAAATATATATCAAGGATGACTAGGTAAACATAACTAGTGATGTTATTAGTTATTTATTTGAATACAATTTTTGTTACAGGATTATATAAATTTAATATTAATATTTAACATATTATTGTTGTTCCACCCTTTTTTTGTTGAAATTTACTAAATAGAACTCATCCCCAACATCATAATCACTAATTATATATAAAATACCTATGAAAAAAGATAGAAAATTTTAAATAATTGTAAAACATCTATCTCAATACCTCTAATGGTTTCATAAATTTGAACATACTTTTAAAAAATAATAATCAACAACACCATTATGAAACAAGTACAAAAAATGAAACTAATAATATATAATCATAAAAATAAATTATAACTAATTGGAAAAATGTTTAATAAAAAATAGTTATATGAATAATATTCATAAAAAATTTATAAAATGGTAATGTTTATGATAATATATATTATGAATTTTTTTTTGAAGTAGAGAGTAATGATGAGGGTTAATGAATCAAAATTTTAATTCATTTAGATACAATATATATTCTAAACTTGCTTCTTTTTTATGAATATATAATTTCCATGAATTTATATTATAATAATTTTCCACAAATTCTAATAGATTTGAAAATTCTTCTCATGATCAACCTTTCATGGGTTTTTAATTCAGATTATAACAATGATTTAAGGGTTTATAATACAATATTTTCACACATTCCATATTCACCACTTGTATTCTTTAATGTGGTGTATTATATCTTCCCAAAAAATAGAATATTAATATGTGAATATTAAATTCATTGTTTTTTCATTTAATAGGACTATTTATATTCAATATTTTATAGTACTATTTTATTTTTAGTAATCAAAATTAAATATTATTATTAGACATGTGGAACAATTAAAATTATATCAATAAATAAAATTAATATTTAAAATAATATTAATTTATATTGTTTTTAATTAAATAATATTTTTAATGAAAAATTATTGTCCTGATATATTTTATTTTTAATATATATATATATCTATATATATATTCATTTCCCTGATTTCCCCGAAGCCCATCTTATTATTTATTCTTGGATAATACCCATTTTAATTGTTCAATGGGAACCATTACATGTCCTATAAGACCAAGGCACATGGTTCATACCAGACACAATACGTGAACATAAAGGCCCAAGACCTAATACACTTGCATCCTAACCGCCCTGACATCTGCATCATCAAGGCACCTAGCTCCTCACCTCGCATGGCTGATCGACTAGCATTTCCCCAGGTAGAAATGCATGGTGCCTAGTCCCGATGGTTATTTCCATACCCTCCCATTCTTCTAATCATTCAAGATCTACTCTGATGGTTTTTCATTTTTACTCTTTATAAATGAGATTATTAATTAGAAAAACCTTTTTTGTTAAAATGAAAACGTAAAATTTTTCAAATATTATATTATAATATTTTTAAATATATATATTTTCATGAAATATTAATTTATTTTAAATTTATAATAATAATAATTATAAATATATACTAGTTTCCATAGATTTTTTAATATTTTTTATTAAAATAGTATTTTAGTATATGTTTTTTGTTTCTGTAAAAAATTATTTAAATAAAAAAAAATTGTATATCATTATACTATTCATAGTCATTATAGGAAATAAACTTTATGAACTTTATATGAAATTAATACTCTTATAATTTTTATTATAAAATCTTCAATAATTAATATATTAAAATTGGAAATTATTATAACTATTATAATTTTGTATTATTATTTATATAAATTTCAAATATAAACATTTGAGGTAATGAATTTTATAAAATATTAATAATTATAAGTATAATAATGGAATAAATTATAAAAATAATATAAATTATAAATTTTGAATATACAAATATAATAAATTGAAAAAAATAATATAATATGTATTTTAGGATTGACCTCCTAAACTAAATTATTTGGAAGTCCTAGCATATAGGGGTGATTTATTTTTTGGAGGCTTTTCACAGAACGGGGAAGTGAAATCAGAAAAAAAAACAAATAGATAGCAATGGATTCTAATGTGGACTGAATGATAAATTATGGATTCATAATTTACGGATGATGTGAGGTCAAGTGTGAGACCATTCAAATATCCCATCATCTTCCTCATATAAGAATTATTTTTAAATGTTGCTATATTTTTTTGATTTTGAATATTTGTGATGATCTTATTTCTTTGATTGTTTTCGGCACATTAAATAAATGGTCATCATTTTAATCATCTTTTCATCCCATATCAACGTCACTAGTACCATATCTTCTCCACAACATCAAAACATTAATTTCATCATGATGAAAATATTATCACTTATAAATTTTTTTCATTTTATATCAAGCTAAATTTTGTGGAAATATATTCAGGGAAGACAATGACAATTTCTTATGTTTATGTGATCCGTCTTACCTGGCCATATTTTAATATCTTATATCATAAGATAACTTATATTGAAATTTTAGTAGGATATCAATCTCATAGATTTTTATTTAATATCACTATCAATTATTTTAGCATTTTTTTCATGCCTAACATTAAGGATATATGCTTCTTTCCCCACAAATTTACTCTTTGACATCATAAATTTTATATATTAATAATAGATTATATTGGGGGGAATCATTGAATTTTATTAGTTCCTTATCATGGGTATTTATGAAATAAATATTATTATATCAATATTTCATTGTTTTTAAAATCCCCCACTCATTACTTCTAAGTGGAAAGAGTCTCTCTATATTCTAAAAATGAGGACCTAGTTTCACATTTTCTAAAATTTCCCAAAAATTATCTTTTCGGATTAAAATCATTGTATTTGGTTTTTAGGTTTTATCATGCGATTCTATTAGCATGATCCATACAAGTCATTATATTATAAGTAACTGTAAGTTTAAACATATTATTTAGAAAAATATCTTATTTTAAAATAAAAAATTATATATATATGTACTGTTTTTTTTAAATTGTTTTTAAATTGACATAGTTACTTTTATTTTTAAATATATAAATTTTTTATTTCAAATTTATATGTAAAGAAAATAATTTATTTTCAAAAAATACAATATTTCAAAAAAATTATATACAGTTATTTTTTTTAGAATATTTTATTTTAAAATTATTAAGGAGGATTTCGTTTTCCAAATATTAATATTTTTTATAATCTATGTTATGATTTTAAAAAACTCTATTATATATTTGTTTTTATTCAAAGACAAATTTTCAGGAAGGGAAAGCTTATTATTGCAATAAAATCCCTTACATCAAATTATGTATATAAATTTTATATATATCAAATATTATTATTTCAAAATATGAGTCATAATGTATAATCTAAAGACTAGTGAAACACATAACATTAACATTATATATATATATAATTATTCCTAAAATCACAATATTCGTATCATTTGAAATATTATAAAGGTTATTCAGAGTGATAAATTCTCAAATCTATGTTTTTATAAAACTAGTTCCCATATAGTCGAATCCAATTTTTCAGATACAAATAATAAATAAACTGAGCCTAATATCCCTGTGTTAGTGGTTAATATATTACATTGGATCTACATACAAAACATCATATCTCAAAGGAATGAATAATTTAGTATTCCTAGAAAACTAGATACAAAGTTGAATATTTCATTACATATATTAAAATAACAAAAAATAGTATTTTATTTGAGTAAATAATTTTTTCCTTCAGAATATCCTTATATATAAATCATAAATAACTTTCTAGAATATTGGGGTAAAATAATCATAATATTTTAGTGAGCACTAATTCCTACTAATGGTATGATTAAATAGGAAACTAATATGAATAAAAAAAGGTAAAAAATAAGGGAAGTTAATTATGTTACAACATAATCCATTTAATCAATAACATAATAATTTATAATAATTTGTAAGTAACTAATGGAAATAAAATAAATATATATAAATAATATAATGATCTTGGAACAAATCCATATATATTATAAATGATTGATGAATTATTTAAACATTATCAAAAATGGTCATAATGTGGAAATTAGTAATTTTTGGACATTATAAACATTCTTTGAGGACTTTTCAAAGAAATAATACATAAATTGGTAAGGCCTCACCCAATACCCAATCTAGTTTGTCTCATGTGATGTACTGATTCATAGATGGGTGACATCAAGACCCACCAATTACATTATCATTCCAAATATTTCCTCATAGTAATGGGGTGAAAAAATCAATTTAATAATTTACATTGAAATATTATCATATGAAATATTAATAAATACCCTAACTAATAAATATAATCACAATATATCAACGTTAATAAGTTGAATATTATCAAAACAATACATCCATATATAACTAATCAAATACCATACAAACAAAATTACAAGTGTAATATAATTTACAATATTAATATTATAAAATAAGTAAAATAATGGGTTTTCCATTGCTTAATATAAATAAAAATATTAAATAAATAATTCTTAATGAATATAACATTCTATCATTGAATTTATTTTATAAAATATAAAAAAAATCTCATTTTATAGAAACCAATTTGGATGAAAAAAACCATGTAAACTATTAAATGTATCTTAAATGAAATTATTATTCATAATAGTGGAAAAATTAATTTATTTCATATATGTTAAAAAAATTCCTCCTATATAGTTATAAAAATGGTATAAAGTACATCGGTTGGAAGAGAACAAGAATATTCCTTTCAAAAACATTGTATAATGTAAAAATTATTATAAATGTCATTATTAAATAATTATAGATTCATAGAAGTATTATATTAAAAAACAAGTTCAGGAAAATATGTATAGAGATAAAAAATATTCCCCCCTCAGTTATTTAAAAATAACATATACAATTTATTGATGAGATTTTGAAATAAACCCTCCCCTCTGGTTTGATTTCCTTTGTACATGTTAAAAAATACTATATAAGAAACATATATCAATTATAAATATCAAATAGAACCATAATAATATGTATCATACCATATATAATGTTTTATCTCCTTTTTATAAACAAATAATTATTAAAATCACTATTCCGAGTGATAATCAATTCGTTTTTAATGTATGCTTAGGTAAGGTAGTTTCACCCATTATTAGTTTAATATGGTTATATATACACCATAATGTTTATGGTTATATATATATATATAGAATATTTATTAATTATATATGTAATTATATCAATCATTATATGTTATATAATGAAAATGAATTAATCCTTTTATAGAGATATAAGACTAAAAGTATGTATGAACAAAATTTAAAAAATTAAAAGGATGGAATTAAAGATTGTTTTAAAATATCATACCTTTATAAAATAATAATTATATTATATAAATAATATATATTCATAAAATACATTTTTGTTACCATCCATGTTATATAGAAATGAAAAAGGAGTCACATCACATTGTGTAGGTGGTAGTGCACATGTATGCACAAACATTGATACCTTTCCCAACGGTTTGGATGGTTAGTAGGTAGAAATTATATTATCATTAAATAAATATATATGGGTTATAAATATAATATATAATCATTAAATATATAATAATTTATGTCCATAACTGATGGTTAGTGAAAATTAATTATACAACTATTTTCAGATGGTATGTTTTGAATAAAGATGAGAGATAATTTCACTATCCATTTGATAGGAAATAGGATTTGTAATGACAGTTTCAAATTAATGATTGAATACATTTATTAATAGGATATTTAAATTATATTTTACGATTAATTAATGAGATTTATAATTGGTATAAAAATGTATAAATTGAAATTGACCTTCTAAGAAAATTACCTTGTATTTGGGTTACCTTTATTAGAAACATTATTAAGCAACCTAAGGTTGGGTTTTAAATGGAAAAATACACAACAAACATGAATAAGGATGTTAATAATATAAATGGGTTGGTATTTTTTTATATAGGTCTCAATATGTGGGGTAAATAAGTTAATTAATGAGGGTCATTTTACAATTGAGTTGTGGGTTAGTTTTTCTGTTTATTAAAAGAATAAAATATAATAATGTGAATATCTATAATAGTTGCATTTAAATGGATATTAATTAAAACCTTGTGAAAATATATGATTTAAAAATTGTCATTGTATAAACAAATTTATACTTTATTAGGGTGTCTTAATACAAATCTTTTGGTTTAACCCCTTAAGTGACCAATTTTAACATCAATGGAGATTCCATATTTTTCAGTTATAAACGTTAATAATTTTCATATACAGTAACTCTTGAATAATTAATCGAAAGGGATGATATTTTAAACAATATAATACCCACATTATACTCTTTGAAATTATAAAATATTTTTCAATATTGTAGTGTCATTTAATTTTTAAAAAATATCATTAATATAAATTTTTCCACCAATCATTAAATTTCACATTAAATACATAAAAAACAATGGATAATTAGAAAAACATTATTTCACACCTCTATGATATGTCATCTATTTCATGAACCAATGCCTCCATAGATAAACCTACTAGGATGTAAATGAATAAAGGGATATAATTAACCTTTGATTCCCTCCTCTAGTAGGCCCTAGGAAGGAGACTAGCACCATGGGTGTACAACTCTCATAATAAGTGAGGCATTAACCATTATCATGAAACAATACATGGATATAGGATGCATAAAACAAAAATAACCCCATGAGATAACATAACATAAATCTAAGCCATCGCATAATTCAAGTATAAGTCAAAATTGATACATATAAAGTATCTAAATGAAATTCTAAATGAATAAATATAAGGTAGAGGCACAACAACAACTCTAAAGGCTTGAACTAATAATTTCCATCACAGACCAAGAATTATACCTGAAATTGAAATTATATTTTCTATAAATGTAGAGGTATGATAAAGGTATACTCAGTTGGAAAACAAAGGATTATTGTGCACATGAGTAATAAGCACACTAATGAACCCGAGTGAAAGTATTAGAACCAAAAAAAATATAGGTACATCGACTAATAACGAAACCTATCCATGGATCACTACCCCAAATAAAGCATCCACATACAATAAAATATATTAATTCACATCAATTATAATGTCCCCTGCACCACTTTCCCACTGATAAACCACTCTTTCCCTAATGGAGAAAAACCTGGAAACCCCACCTCTTCTGAATATAAAACATCACATCCCTCCACACACACTTTCGACTCACAAAAAATACTGGCTACACACACTCGTGCCTCACAACACATACCACCCACAAAAAATTGGCCTCACAAAAAAATCGGAATTATCCCTAAGATACTTGATATATCATCGCATAACTTATCCTGAAGACACCTCGTACATAAAATCATTACTCAACTCGAAGATAACTAAGATACAACTTCCCATAAGTGTGGTGCGTATAAAATCATTATAAAATAGAATATATATTAATATAGAGTCAATTAACAAAATTTCTTCCTATGGTATTTAATTTAGAAATTACTATCACCCAAAATCCAAGCAATCTCTTCCACCTATAAATGAATAAAAGCACAAAAACAAAACACAATCCACAATTTTTATTTTAGTCTTTATGCTATTTAAAATAGTGTCTTTTATATCAATAAATTATACATTATTATTAAATTTTATTTTTTTCCTAGACATTCATTAGAAAACCCATTTTAAAATAAAGACAAATTTTTTCATTTTTCCAAAAAATTAGTTTATATTTAAAATTATCCATTTAATCAAGACAACCCATAATTAATTTATTCATTAAATACTCCCATTTTAAATTATTAAAATGCATTACAAATTGAATTAATACACTGGTAAATATAATAGAACCAACCACACATCATAAGAATGACACCACAACCATACTTCCCCATCCACATCACTTTATTTCCATGTGCAATTTCATAGCCCTACTTCATAATCATACCCCAACCACCATCGCAACCCTCCTACACCACTATACCCTAAAAACAATAAAAACCACACTACACAACAACACATCATCTTCATCCCCCCAAAAAATAACAATATACCTAATTCACATTAGACTAATCCCACACACACAAACCATAACGATTTCACACATAATTTCATATATCACAATAAGAAACATACATGTTTTGGAAAGGGGGATCTTATTTAATTCCACTACTTTTTTAGGGGTGTTATCATAGAAGCGATAATATCCTAGGGAATAGATCTTATTAACCAAATATATATGGTTAATCATATATTAATTTATGATTATATTATTGATTCTCAAAAATAAAGTATTCAAAAAAGGAATATTTGTAGCATATTCATTCCAAAAATAGATAGGACTTTTTTTCAATGTAATAAACACATACAATAATAATATCAAATCAAATCAAATCAAATCCATAATAAAATATACCATCACAATTCAAATTCCAATACCCCATTAAATTAAATTTACACTAGTAAATTATCATAATTAATTTGGATAAAACCATGTTACTATGTTGAGACAATAGTAAGCCCATCTAGCATGATACACATAAACAGAAGAGGAGGAAAAACCTACTTGGAAGAAAGATGATCAAAACTTACTCATTGCACCAAAAATAGGAGTGCACATTCAGAAGGTTACTCTAAATGGAATCACCAAATAATTTCCACAACCTCGTAATATGAATTATATGTGAATAGTGATTCATGATGTCATATATCAAGAGAAATCATGACTGAAGAATGATATAAATGAATTTTTCATTATATGTATTAGATCCTAAAAATTATGGATTATATCTGATTTTTAATTTCCACGAAATGATGATCTAAGAAATCTATTATGTTTTACCATTGAATAGCTTCCATAAAATAGTGATATTTTGGATAATATTTATTGACTTAAAACAACATAAAGAACTAGAAAATATGGATTTGAACTCATTTTTTGTCAAAATAGACATAGAAATTGAAAAACTTGAAAAATGTAAAATTATGGAAATTTTTTAAACTATTGGAAATGAAACACCACCAAGATGAAACACCGCTTGAATTAAATAATTCCAAAATAAAACTCCATTAGGATGACACGCCACAAGTATAAGAGACAACCATAATGAAATGCTGCTAGGATGGCACACCGCTAGGATGACGGACCGCCAGGATGACACACCACCAGAATGAAAGATAACCAAAATGAAACACCACTATGATGATAGACCGAATGAATAACACACCTCTAGGATGAAAAAAATCTAGTAAAATACACCATTGGGATGACTTGATTCCAGAATGAGGTTATTCCTAAACGAGAAACCACCATAAGGAGACATCACTAGAATGAGACGCCATCATAATTAGATTCCTCCTGAATGAGACATTTCTATAGGGAACCGCCAAAAAAAGTGAGACATTGAGAGAACAAGGAACCTCCATAATGAGACAACTTAAAAATGAGACACCTCTAGAATAAGACACCGCCAAAATGAGATATCACCATAATGAGTAGACGCCAGAGTGAGATGCCGCTAGAATGAGACACTATTATGGTGAGATGTTATCAGCAAGATACTGCAAGGGTGATACACCATTAGTTTGAGATACCATAAGTTGAAAACCAATAGTACAATACACCATTGGTATGAGAAACTGTTGGAAAAAGTGATAAAATAGGAATTTGACAATGTGTTGAAATAAGTCACCTTAACTTCCAAGTACACCATAAACATTAGATTACCCAAAATGTAATGGATTAGAAGGTACATTCCATTAAACTATTTTCATATATAATTATTTTTACACATAAAACCAATGATATTATATAACTTTTAATATTTTTAAAATAATTTATTATTATTTTAATAAATTAAATAAGTATTGTATTAGTGCTGCACCAGAATTTAAGGTAATTATATTATTAATAACATTATAAATAAATATCAATCATGATAATATTCTAACTATTTTAAAAATTTTCATTTATGTTTGTTCATATATTTTATTATTCCTTCTATGGACACATAATTTATATTTAAAACAAAGATAGATACATTTTCAAACATTATTTTCATTAAATATTACACGAGTCATTTTTATGGATAAGTATCACTTTCAAAATTATATTTCAAGACTAATATGATGATGTTAATATTATATTTAACCAATAAAAATTATGATGAAATATTATGACCTTATAACTTACCTTTATCCTTGATTAACATGATTATCTCTCTAATATGGTGGAAAATATTACTATTGTTAGTATTAATATTGACCAAATATAAAAGGGGACTATTTTACAAATTTCAAAATTCTAATTAAAAATCAGTCATCTATTTTATCAAATTAAATATCAATCATGGATGAAAATAATTTCAAAATAATTCTTCATATGGATATGAAATCAACTTTTTATAATAACACATTTTATCAATAAAAATATTATTTTGTATAAAAATGTATTTATAAATAATTAAATTAGTAAATAGATTCCAAAGGAAAAAAATGGATTATAAAAAATAGAGTATAAATAATTTTATATTGGGAAATTTTAATAAATATATATATTTTAAAATTTTTGAACAAATGTAGTTTTCAATAAAAATCTGTATTTTTCACTATTCACTAAAAAATCATTTCAGAAAAAAATTCAACAAAATATATTTTTCATATTATAATTTCTGAAATGATATTAATTTTATAAAATACAATTTATATAACTTATATAAAATAATTTTAATATTTTATCAGAAAAATAAATAAAAATGATTTTATAAGAAACCGTACTTCAGAAGAACAAGAAAAAATTATTGAAATTTGATTTCATATATATTTAGAATTAATCAATGAATTTCTATTGCGATGGAACATTAAATGTGTGTGTGTGTGTGTCTGATATAAATTTATTATTACTATTCATTCCTTCAAAATTAACTCATGAGTTATAACAATCATTCAACACCGAAAAAAGGGGGTTTTCCCAATGGTTCTATTACCACCATTTATAGAAAACATGGGTATATATTGGATTGACTCTATTGATACCCAAAGATTATATAATACATGGTTATATACATGCTATCCAAATGGTATTAAAAAGCCATTGGGACACGTTCCCTTATATTTTCATTGGCCCCTCGTACTCCCCCCTTTAATCTGGCCCTATCTCATCATTTTTTCGTGATCCCCTCACACGAGTGACCATAGGAGGATATCAAACTCCTTAATTCTCAAATTATTCATTTTTTTATTATGATATTCTTTAACATCATATTATTTATTTATGATTCATTCTTCAATTCTGATTAATATTCTATTCATTTTTATCTATGTATGAAAAGTTATCCATGATATATTCAGGTCATAATTTTTTGGATTATTTGTAATAATGTTCATTGTGGGTGTTGATTTTTTTGGTTTAATTATTATAATTTTGATGATCCTATAGTATTGTGTGTTTTAAATTTATTATGTAGTTTGTAGTTATATTATGGAAGTGATGAGACATTGTATTGGTTTTCCCCATTATTACTAATTCTAGTTTAATGAATATAATTCATCCTCTATTACTGTCAATTTTTATATATTAATGGAAATATACTGAAGAATGATGGAATCACATCCATCATAGTGTGTTTAAATTTATAGTCTAGTAATGATCAAATATATTTTATTAAATTCCTATCACAACAATTTTATTTATTATATCATCATTTTGAAAACATTCCTATGGATTATTACGCATCAAATTTAAATTTGAAATTCAAATATTGTAATATTTTATGGAATTATGATACTAATATATTAGTTTAGTACATTTGTTAATTTTTGTTTTTTTCCTTGAGTTATGTGATTTAATTATCGAAAATTAATTTTATATCTCATGAAACATGGTGAAAAAAAATTTGGATTGTTTGAACCTATAATTTAATAATTTTACGATGATGTACATGATTTTAAAATTATATGTAAAACAAGAATATTGTGTTATCAATATGGGATAGTTATATAGGAATTCATTATTCTATTTCTGGTACATATCATTCAATTTTCATATAACTCATTATTATGATTTAGACAATAATTAATGATAGAACATTTCATCAAATAATTTTTTCATATTTGTGCTTTTTAATAATTTTAAAACCCAAATTCTCTAAAAAATATTTATTAAATACTTTGGAAATTTTGAATACATAAATTATATTAGTTATAATGTAATCCATGATGGATCATTTTAATTTTATGAAATATAGTTTCCATTCATAATTTCATCTTCATAAATTGGTTGTTTAGGAAACCAGTAATGGTATAAACCTTAGTATCACCTATTTTGATTAACATCTGAGTATAAAATTTCTTTTTTTTAATAATTAATCCTTAGATAATTTATTATATATTTAATATTATCAAATTGTTTTCAATACACATTAAATGATTTAAAAAAAAGCTTACCACAATTTACCTACATTATGATGATTCATCAATGGGGATGAAATGGATGGGTTTTATAATGTGGCATTAGAATGGATTAATTCATTAGTCATGTTCGATTGTTCCCATCATAAATACTTTTTAAATTGAATTATAACATCTTGTAAAAGATATATTCTTGGTGATTAAATAATATATGTAATGATAACCTTAAATAAAAATCATGCATGAATAAATGATATCCTAAATAATTTTTTCATATGGGAAGACCTACATAGTTTTGAAATACAAATTTTTCTGATAATATTCCATGGATGTTATTTATTAAAATACATGAAAAATATTTTTATTTTTATGAGTATGCATTAGATTTTTCTTATGATTTTCCATGTAATTTGTTTGGATAGAAATATGTATTTTATAATTTTCACTTGAATCATGCATTGTATTGAATTTGGTTTTTTGTTAGTGTATTTTAATTTCCCCTACACTATAAATTTAATATTTCATTGATTCTATATATCATTACAGCATTATAGTCAGTATAGTAGACATTTTCAGTTTCATTTCAATATAACTAAACATATAAAAGGGGATGTTTTTCTATTATAGATCCCTTAATATGGTATCATAACTAGTGATAAATAGGTTTTGAAAGAAGGGATTGGTATTTGGATACACTAACACAATATGGGATGGGATCATGGTGCTATGATTCTACCAAATTTCCACTTTCAAAATAATATAGGCTAATTGGTGTCTTAAAACCATACTAACATTCTAATATAATATGTCATACAACATTAGCCATCCCTATATTTTATTAAATTTTAAATATATTTTTATTATTTTATTAAACATAGTTTCTATGATATTAGTATTTAATTATTATTTATATTTATATAAATTATGGTATAATTTTCATTATATTATTATACTACTTTTTTTTGCTTTTGATGTTGGGTAACACAATCTTTTTATCCTTGAGTATATTTTTTCCATCATAAATAAAAGTGAATTTAATTTTATTATTTAATTTAAAAAAGGAATTCTTAAAAACGTATTTTTCAAAAAGACATATTTATTTAATTCGACTGTGTAATTTTTTTTCATTCCATATCTTATAAATTTCATAGTTTTTAATTTTTATGATTCACTTATAGAATATATTGTTTATCTTATTTAGTGTGTTTCATCATACTATAATTGTTCAATGGAATTCATATTAAAATAATTTTTAATGAATTTTCTAACTATGGTTTTCATTTTTTATTTGTACATAAATTTTATACCAATAATTGAATTGATCGAAGATAGATGTATCAAAAAGATTAGATTTTAAATGAGTTTCAAAATAATATGAATATTTTTTAGATTTATCATTTTATATTGCTTCAAAAGGAGGTATTATACAGTTTCCATGCTATTATTATGTTGAAACACTATGGTTAATCCTTTTAGAAGATATCTCACATTCAAAAAAATGGATTAAAAAATGTTATGTGTTGTATCAAAATAGAGAGTCGAAAATTTTTTCAATAATTCACGAACATAATGAAACAATTTGTATGGGGAATTTGGTAATTGTGTAGTTTCCTTTTATATATTATAATGGGAGATATATTAATATAGTACATGAATATATAAAAATTCAATACAAATGAGGAAAATAATAAATATGATGATGTTGTGAGAGTGAAAAAAGTAATACATCATTCTAGAACACATGTATACTGAGAATATACTATAATACAAATGATATAATTTTTAATGTAATTATATCATTTAAAAAAATATGAAATTCAGAACACGTTAATTTATTATATTCATAACTTTTTAGATGAATTTCTTATTTATGGTACAGATATTACCTAAAATCATTATAATATAGGGAAGTTAATTAATAAGAAAAGATTTTCTACTTAAATAATTCATTCTTTTTCGAAAGATTATTATTTTTTGGTAGTAAAAAAGAGACCATAATGACAATATTGAATGTATTAAATCTAAATTTAAGGATAATTCAAATGGAACTCCATCTCAAGTTCTATAGCATGTCACGTGGAACCTTCTATTGATTCCTAGCCTTCAAAATATATTAATATATTCATTAATATAAAATAATATGCAGTGGAATGTTGTAGATAGAATTAATGTCAATGATGAGATGTTTCCTCCTACATATGGATTAGCATGGTAGTAATTTGATAAAAAAACATTCCAATTTCCCATCTCAGGTGTGAAATGTCAAGTTGGGTCTATAATCTCCTAGTTCTAATCTTCTTTTCTCGATTATTATTTTTCATAGCATGTGTAATGTTTTTATTCATGATTATTATCTTCCTCCATGTATGTGTATGAAAAAACCTTTATCATTATTGAGTATACTAATATATGGACCTTCAGAAATTGGGATTGATATAGACATACACATTAAACCTTTAATAATATAGTTGATGAAGATTTGGGATATGGGTGTTCTAATATTTGTTACCTCATTAAAAAAATTATAGTTGTGTGTTTCCCATTTATGGTTTATAAATGACCTCTATACATATGAAATAATGTATGTATGGATATTAATGGAAAAACTACCATTTACTATTACTATGAATAATACATGGTCTCGAAGGATTAAATATTTTGGTAGTTTTTATTTCATGGGTCAACAAAGATTATTTCTAATGGATTGTCAATATAGTATGAAACATGATCTGATTGATAATACTATTGAAACTGAACAACAACGTCAACACATATCAAAAACTAATGTGAATTATAAATTCAAATATTTCTATATTTCATTATAAAATGGTTGGGTGGAATATAAAAAGAGGAAGAATGATGACATTGAAGAATTAAACAATTTTAAAATGAAATGTGTCTTTTTTATTTTGTTTCCATAATTTTCAACCAATTTGATACATCATTTTTTTATTTAATGCACATTGAGATAAATATATGTGATAAATTTCATTAAATTGATATAAATATCAAAGGGAAAACTAATGGTTATTTAAAATCTCATGAAGACTTCATGGATGGGGTATTCTACCAGAACCATATCCTTTGTGTATCAGTGAAAAAAAATAGAATTTTTTTTCTTCTTATGTTATGAAAATATTAGAGAAAAATAATTTTATAGATATTTTGGAAAATTTCATGGTTCTTAATGGATACTCCTCTAATATATCTAATTGATTCAATGGAATAATGTTGAAAATATAATCTTTAATAACTCTTTATTATAATATACTTCTAAATAAATTGATTCCACTTCAAATTTGATATTTAACATCCAATAATTTAAGGGAAACAATTATTAACTTGAGGTGTATTAAGAGACCATTTTTTAAAATATTTATACAAGGATTTATTGATAAAAATATGGAATGATTCCGTATTAATTTTATAGGAATTAGAAGGAAATTACAACATCATATTTCATATGGATGTTTCACTTAATAGTTCATCTTCCAATTGTGTCACTTCTTCAGTGACACACTATTTTTCGGTGGATTTATTCTACTGAAAGAAATATGTTAATATTGAAATGTTATCATGAAAACAATAATAATATAGAAAGTTCCATTTTGATAGGTTATCTTTATCGAGAATTTATATAATTTTGTTCTATGTTTTTTAATGTGATAAGAAGAGATAACCAGAAAATGTGAAATGAAGAGGAACTATATGGGGAAATTGATCCTTGATTTCCATATCTTCCCCAAAAAGGAGGAATTACTATAAGGACCCGAGCTTAAAACATTACATAATCTTGAATTAAATGAATAATTCACATTAAGGATCTTTTCAGGTTAAGATTTTTAGAGAATTAGGACAAAACTGTTACATATTAACTTGAATATTACATGTAGACACTACAAATCAGTATCCATTTTTTCATAAAATAAGAACTCTTAAAAAGAAATATGTCTAGTTCCAAGTTTTAGATAGAATTACTTTAATTTGATCTCATAATTGACCCTATTCATCTTTAATTCCTGTGTAAAACATTTAAAAATATTGGGATGAGCATAAAAAGCTCAGTAAGGGTTATAAATAAAGAAAGAAAGCATTATCCCATCAATAAATACAAATCAATGAAACCATAATTTCCAATCATAACATACCTCTTGAAATCATAAGATTTATGAATAACACAAAGAAATCATAAATCATAAATATAATGTATAGAATTCATAAAATACTTACATTATATCTATCATAGCTACATAGGCAGTCACATTTGGAATACCCATCATAGTATATTCCCTAAATCTCTTAGGAGAAATATTAACGTTTACCTCTGTCACATTACCCAATGCATTGGAGAGTTATATCGGGCACACCCGCCCTAGGTTTATCATGGAACTACCCATATATGTAAACCATGCCCAATAACCACAACATATCCATAACACATAAAAAATCATAAAGAAAATATGACATTTCCACATTGAAATCACAATATATCTTATCAAGATATTGACATAATCAATGCTTTATCAAACCATTTTCAGAACCATTTAAAACATTTAATAAAGATATTTTTTAATCAAAGTGTCCCATACCACTTTGAAACTTATAAATAAATTATCATTTGAAAATATTAATTCCCATATAAATAAATCCTTAAAACCATTTTTAAAACAAGGACATTATTGATAATTATTTAGAAGAATAAATCTATAAAACATTTAAAACGATATTTTAGATTAAGATTTTTTAAAAAAATGGGAGAATCTTGAATAAAAATAATTGAGGAATAAAATTTAATCAAAACTTTATAATATCCTGATAATAAAAGTATTCATGATATAACATTCCAAAGTAAAATATATACAGCATATAAGATTGAATTGGTTCATAACAACAATGAAGTCTCAAAGGAATGTAAATTGAGATGAAATACCTTATAAAGACTGCATCCTTAGGTTAAGGATAAATAAATGAAATAATTATGTGTAATAAATATAAATACACTTAGTAATATTGGATATTTAGAGTAAATCAATCAGAGGACATTCACACATATTCTTGTAAAACAACACCAATGACTTGGATGTTTAACTCAATGAATAGAAATTGAGTTAAAATTACTCTTATCAAGTTCATATCGATGACTTTAGAATTTATCAATTGAGTGATTATGTATATCAAATGTATATCCATACAAAGGGGAGTGGAAATTAAAACATAAATAAATAAACAGTGATTCCACACATAATCATAGCATGACATAATTAAGAATTAGAAGATTAACCCAAGGAATGGAAATTGGGTTAAAAAGTTCCCTTACAAATTTGGTAACTTACAAAACATACACAACATGAAATAAGGATAATACAATGAAGATGTAGATACCCATAAATTAAATTATATTACATAAATAATTCAATCATGGTCAGTACATACACCACACAAAAGGAAATAGTGGCAAATATAGCATGAATATCACATGAATAAAAATTTCGATGAAAGCCATATGAAAAAAAGTTAATAACCCCCAAATGAATCACATAATACCATGAATATAAAGAGAATCATTATAATATAAATCAAATGGTAATAAAAAATACACCACATGCAAGAAATAAGTGGCGAACAATGGAAATCTCACGGAATTGAAAGTGAGATAAGAAACCCCTTACCTCGTGTCTGAATTGACTTGTTCCTTCCTTGTTCTTCCTGAATAATAAACTTAAGTTAATTTATACTTGATTAAGAAGATTTTTCAAGTATATTATTCCATTTATATCACTTATTACCATGTTATAAACATTATGTAATCATTTAAGTTAATAATGGTCGTTTTTTCGATATTTGGTACTTGAGTAAAAAATAAACACCTTATAATTACAAGTTGTCCATTTGGTCAAGAGTCCATTTTCTCCAGAAGGATATTGTAATGGCCCGGACCTATCTGGTCCATTACTTTGTGAAATATTGGTGTTGGAGGTGTTCTGGGAGGTCAAGGGGACTTATCCCCAACACTTTGCCAATTTTTTCAGTTCTGTGAACAGTGTTTCCAGTTTTATGAACAGTAACAGATCGGTCTCACCGATCGGTCTGACAGATCAGTTTCACAGATCGGTCTGATAGATCGGTTTCACAGATCGGTGTGACAGATCGGTTTCACAGATCGGTCTGACAGATCGGTTTCACAGATCGGTGTGACAGATCGGTTTCACAGATCGGTCTGACAGATCGGTTTCACAGATCGATCTGACAGATCGGTTTCACAGATCGGTGTGACAGATTGGTTTCACAGATCGGTCTGACAGATCGGTTTCACAGATCAGTGTGACAGATCGGTTTCACAGATCGGTCTGACAGATCGGTTTCACAGATCGGTGTGACAGATCGGTTTCACAGATCGGTCTGACAGATCGGTTTCACAGATCGGTGTGACAGATCAGTTTAACGGATCAGTCTGACAGATCGGTTTCATAGATCGGTTTCACAGATCAGTTTCATAGATCGGTTTCACAGATTGGTTTCACAGATTGGTTTCACAGATCGGTGTGACAGATCAGTTTCACAGATCGGTTTCACAGATCGGTGTGACAGATCAGTTTCACAGATCGGTCTGACAGATCGGTTTCGTAGATCGGTTTCACAGATCGGTTTCACAGATTAGTTTCACAGATCAGTTTCATAGATCGGTTTCACAGATCGGTTTCATGTACAGTAACAGTGGGTGAATAGTGTTTCCAGACTCCTACAGTTTTTCCCCTTTTGACATTTCCTCTGACGTAAAATACATTTAAAGCCTTATTTTAAGGGCTCTTAGGGCCGTTTAAAATGCCATAAATCCTTTATTAATTGTTCCTAAGGATTGGAATGTTTTACTTGGTCAAACCGCATGGGTTAATGCGATCCTTTTTTAATGGAGAATTAACCGGATCTTAAACCGTCTCCCCATTTAATCTTCAAAAAGGGACGAGATATCATTCTCCCTTGTTCTTTCCCTTTGTTCTCAACTAAGCGGCACTAGAACCTTTCAATCCTTTCCGTAGGAGTTTCACAATCAATCTTTACTCCTAGGATTTGTTCTGATCTATTTTGGATGCAACTGAGCCATGTCGATCAATCTTCAATATAAGGTATGTTGTATCGTCGTTCTTTGGGGGTTCATCTTCTCCTATCCTCTTTTCCATAATTATACCATGTAATTTCCAAGATTCTAATGGGTTTTCTTAGGGTTGGTTGGTATTGTCGTACCGCAGCATCCTCCGGTGGATGCAGTTGTCGCGAGGGGAGGATCATGACCTGTTGTGTGGATAAAGAACGTGAGGAACTTTTTGAGGTAGGGGATTCATGGATTCTCTAATTGTATATGTGAAATCGTAGAATTAGCATGATTTATCCCTTTGGATCATAATGAAATTGACCTAATTAAATACTTGAATCGGATTAAACGAATTGGTTGATCGCATGTTGTTGCTTTATACCGTGATAATGGTTTGCCTCATGTTTTCCTAGATATAGTGATATCTATGTTTTCTTTGATTTGTTGTTCGTTCATGAAAGAAATTGATAATGAACGTAAAGCCGGAATTAATTGTTAATTAATTGGCTAAAGATAAAGAGGCATGTAAATTAATCTGGTTATTGCCATTGTTGTAGTTGTTCTAATTTGAGGATAATCAAATTAGGGAAGTAAGCATGGTTATTTAATTATGATAGCTTGCGGATTAGGTATCCGTGATTGGAACCTACGAATAAAAAATCTGCAAATTCAATATGGATTAGAGAACAGATTATGTGGGAATTTCTAAAAGGGTTCTGAGTTACCCTCTTGTTTGTTAAAGGGTCAAGAGCCCATGATGTGATGTTTGTTTTCCTGCTGCTTGTGCTGTGATGTGAGCCTGGATGGCTGTTGTGATATGTGGAGGCATGGAGGCCTTGTGGTTGTGGCAGCGGATGACGCCTAGTGTTGCAAGATGCATCGGTTTATGCATATGGGTGTCGGGGAGGACACCAAGGATGATGGTATGAGATGAATGTGATGGTTTGATGTTGGTGGTTTTGTTTGGTTGTTTATCTGCTTTAATTTTCCCCACTGTTCAAGGCAGATGGTCTTGATTACCCTCTTTCTGAAAGAGGCGAAGACACGTGGGGTATGCCACGTGTTTTCCATGTTTAGCCTCTCGATGGAGGATGGGTCTATGCTCTTTCTATAGGCGGAAAAGACTCGACAGGTAGTATATCTATTCACCGTGTTGAGCATCCTTTATGTTTAGAAGCATAGGATGTTTTTCTAGAATTCCTGGGAATGTGGAAAAGTAATTCTGAAATGAATGTTCGATTAAATGGTGAAAACCCGCGGGGATGGAGATACTGGAATTTAATAGTGATGTGAATCCTAAAAAGGAGCAGTTTTTGAATGTGATGCCAATTTAGTTTAATGTGGTAAATTTTTCATGGTTAATTAATTAATTAACATACAGTGGAACTGATAAAATGAGAATGGAGTAATCTAATAAAGCTCTTTAAATGTTTGTGTGATTATAGGATACCTAGTCTTTGAAGTAGCAGCCTGGAGTCTGAGAGACGTTAGCTGCATTTGTATCTAAGACTAGGTAATGCCCATAGTTTGGATGTGAGTTACATATATATTCTGTACTTTTTGTGTTTCTATACACTACTCCACCCTGTCGGTAAGGGCAACTGACACCCCGTGGATTCTGAGCCCTGGGGGGTGTTTTCCCCAACATTCTGATGGGAGGTCAAATGGCTGACTACCCCCTTTGGCCCTGCTCTCTTCTCTTGGTAGATACTTGTGCCTTGAGGCACATCGGTTAGTTACCCCATAAATGTGTGTAGAGGGCTGTAATGGCTTGTGGTTATTCACACGCATATATTCTGGATATAGTATCCTATGGACTACTATAGGTGTAATGTGTATAGGCTATGATGGCTTGAGGATCCTTACTCGAATTATGGGATGTAATGGATTGTGGTATTATACCCGATGTATGATACACGTTATGCGAGCTGTGGTGGCTCCAGGAAACTACCCGGTTACCTTTAGTTGTGAGGACGGTGTGGTGCTTCGCCCTGGTGTCTGCGGGCAAGCCTATGTGGTGCACGAGGTGCAGATTGTGGAGCTTAGCCCAGGTGTCTGCGGGCAAGCCTTTGGAGAGAGATGCACAGGATGTATGTCGTTGGGGAAAAGCAGCAAACCAGTGGGGAAGTAGTAGCGGGGTACCCTTGATATTCTATACTATATTCTATATTCTTGTATGCGTTACTTGGTGAGAGTAGCCATGGTGAGGTTGGGAACATAGTATACTTGTTTAGGTGACGAGTTAGATTCACTTGTTGTTCATTGGGCTTTAGCATGCTTTCTTTACCTTTGCACGAGAGGCTTGGGGAGGATCCTACTGAGTATACTGTTATACTCACCCTTTGTACATATAAACTGTTTTTTTCAGGTCACTTGGAGCAGGTTGGAGATCAAGCTGGTTACTACTAGCTTGCGGTTGGAGGAGGAGCTGTTTGGGTTTGTGGTTGCTACCGTTTTACTTTTTTTTGGGTACTTTTAGTTTTCCCCTTCAGTTGTAGTACTTTTTCATGACATTTCATATATGTACTTGTTTTCCTTTTATATCTCAATTCTAAGTTGGAGTTGATTGGAGTCTATTCTATCTCTCTCTTCTGCATGTGTTCTCTTAGAGGGTAATGCCTCCCATTTGTATGTTATTATACCCTCGGTGCTAGTCGCCAACCCGGGGCCTACTGGAGGCGGGACTCGGGGGTCATTATCTCCCTTTTCACATTGTCAGCCTAGGAGGGGTACACTTTGTGGGGAGGGGGTCGTGACAGAGTGGTATCAGAGGTCTGGTTGAGGGATAGGATGGAGTTCGGAGTTAGGCACAGGTGAGGATGCATGGGATGGTAGGGAAACAGTGTCATTCATGTTTAGCAAGTGGGGTAAACACTAGATACCGGCAGAGACATAGGCATTCAGGGCCCCCAATGATCTGTTGCACGGACCTTTAATTTTACGATGGCTACTAAACAAAGTGATACTGGTTGCAGGGTAGAGGCCTAGGAAAGGATCATGCATCATTATTCTTTGCGCCTGTGTTTGAATGGGTAGACCTTGGGATAGGTAACCTGAAATTAATAAAACAAAATAATTAATTAATTAATGTTGAGTCTTCCATATTCCAGGCTTAGGAGCTCTAACAGTTGTTATTTTACAGGTATGGCTCCAGGTCAACGTCCTCGTCAGGTTTGCGCAGAAGGTGCCCAGCAGGCTGTTCCAGCAGATCGTCGCCGGGTAGAGGTTGACGACGATGACACTTGGAGGAAGACACTCCTAGAGTTTCAGCGCCAGAGTCTACAGAAGTATGAGGGCTCCGTTTCAGATGCAGTCACAGAAGACTGGTTGGAGGAGGTCGAGATAGGCTTCAGTTCGATTCGTGCTCGGAAGGAACACTGGTTGTCCTTGGTTGTGACGATGTTGTGTGGAGCAGTGAGACAGTGGTGGTTCTTGTTCCTCGGCGATCGTGAGGAGTCAGCGATCTCATGGGAGGAGTTTCGAGACAGGTTTAGAGTTTAGTTTCTTTCTTCGACTGCGAAGGCGTCCAGTCGCCAGGAGCTTCTTACCCTTCGACAGGGGAGCTCCGGTGTTCGAGATTTTGGAATCCGTTTTAGGAACCTTCTACGATATGCTTCAGACCTGTTACCAGATGAGGAGGCTAGGGCAAGGCATTTCGAGGAGGCTTTGCGTCCAGAGATCCAGCGCCAGGTCACCCCATTTATGCTGAAGACATATCTTGAGGTGCTGGCGAGGGCAGAGATTGTTGAGAGGACTTTTTCTAGGACCGGATCGTCACGAGAGGGGAATCGTCATGATTCCTCACGAAGCAGAGCTGTGGTTCGGGGTTCCCAGTTTTCAGGACAGAAGAGTTTCCATTCACCTGGGGGTAGGTCCCAGCCCTTCCCATCTCGTTTCTCTGGAGGCAGCAACTCTCAGGCCTATGCCAAGGGATCAGGCGCTTGTTTTTCTTGTGGTGGTCATAGTCATTAGAAGCGGGAGTGCCCAACTTTTCAGAGCAATCATCGTGCACCAGGCGCTCCACTCCAGGTTCCTCCATTGAGGCAGTTCCAGCCGAGGCAGCAGCAGCAGGTTGCACCAGCTTCAGATCACCAGAGGGTAGATGGAGCAGGCAGAGGACAGCCCCATGATGCTCCCCGTCCTCAGAGAGTAGAGCGCGGCCGTGGTGGTGGTCGTCATCAAGGTCAGAGAGGTCGTGGAGGTGGTCGTGGTCAGCTTCATGCTCTAGCGTTGCCGGCTCCAGGCGAGCCAGACGTCGTCCGAGGTACCCTTTGATTGTTTCTACCTTGGTGTATGCCTTGTTTGATTCAGGAGCGACACACTCCTTTATATCCCCTACCATTGTCCACGCTTTGGGACTTGAGGTAGAGAGGCTTCCAGTGCCCTTGGCGTTGACTACGCCAGTTGGAGGTCGAGCTTGCTTGTTTGAAGTATGTAGAGACTGTGAGCTAGTGTTGGGGCTGCACCGCTCTTGGGGAGATTTCCTATGTTTACGAATACAACCATATGATGTCATCCTCGGCATGGATTGGTTGTATTCGGTGCAGGCTATTGTGGATTGCTACAGGAAGAAGGTCGTTTTCTTTGATGCAGATGGAGAGAAAGTAGTGTTTGTTGGTGAGAGAGATCCTCGGATGAGTCATAGACGAGTTTCATCCTTATCATCCATGATGGATGGGATGATGATGAGTTCTTCAGAGGTTCAATAGTTGGCGTTTCCTAGGGTCGTAGAGGAGTACCCTGACGTCTTTCCAGAAGAGGTTGTATCCTTACCCCCTCGACGAGAGATCGAGTTTGGGATCGAGCTACAGCCGGGAGCGTCTCCTATCTCTATGTCTCCGTATAGGATGGCCCCTTCTGAGTTACGAGAGCTATGTATACAGCTTGATGGTCTGTTGCAGTGTGGTTTTGTTCGGCCAAGTGTGTCACCGTGGGGTGCACCAGTTTTGTTTGTGAAAAAGGCTGACGGCAGTTTGCGGTTGTGTGTCGATTATCGTCGATTAAACAAAGCGACAATAAAGAACCGCTATCCTCTTCCACGGATTGATGACCTATTCGATCAACTAAAGGGTGCAAGTTGGTTCTCAAAGATCGACTTGAGGTCAGGATATCATCAGATGCGTGTAAAGGATGAGGATATCCTGAAAACTTCTTTCCGTTGTCGTCATGGGAATTATGAGTTTGTTGTAATGCCATTCGGCGTGACGAATGCTCCAGCTTTTTTCATGGGGTTGATGAATGCTGTGTTCCATGAATTCCTGGAAAATTTTGTTGTGGTTTTCATCGATGACATCCTTGTGTACTCCACATCTGAAAAAGAGCATGCAGAGCATCTACGAGCTGTTTTGGGAGTTCTTTGCCAACATCAGTTGTTTGGGAAGTTGTCCAAGTGTGAGTTCTAGGCTCGAGAAGTTAGTTTCTTAGGGCATGTTTTGTCCCAACAGGGAGTAGCTATGGATCCATTGAAGATAGAAGCAGTAGTGTCTTGGGCAGCCCCCAAGACAGTGTCAGAGGTGCGAAGTTTCCTTGGTCTCGCAGGCTATTATAGGAGGTTTGTAGCCAATTTCTCACGGGTTGCGACTCCTCTAACAGCTTTGACTAGGAAGGATCAAGCATTCATATGGACTGATCAACGTCAGGCAGCTTTCGAATATCTAAAGGAGAAGTTGGTAAGTGCTCCAGTCCTTTTTCTTCCAGCATAGGGAGTCCAGTTTGATGTTTTCTGTGATGCTTCACATCTGGGGCTAGGCTGTGTTCTCATGCAGCAGAGGTCAGTTGTTTCTTATGGGTCTCGGCAGTTGCGTCCACATGAATGCAACTACGCCACCCATGATCTTGAGTTGGAAGCCGTGGTGTTTCCTCTGAAGTTGTGGAGACATTACCTCATTGGTGAGCACTTTGTGTTTTTCACCGATCATAAGAGTTTGAGGTATGTTTTCTCCCAACGTGACTTGAACTTGAGGCATCATCGGTGGATGGAGTTCTTACAGGAATACGACTTTGAAATATCATATACACCTGGAAAAGGGAACGTTGTAGCTGATGCACTAAGCCGAAAGTCACGTAATGATGTTATGCGTGAATCTGGTGATTCCTGGATAGTTATGGAAGAACTAGCAGCTTTGCATCTTGATATGGGAGAAGTTGGGGGTAGAGGTTGTCTTTTCCAGATGACAGTGCAGTCATCCCTGATGCAGAAGGTGGAAGAGTCTCAGTTGGGTGATCTAGAGGTGGAAGTTTGGAGAGACAGAGTTTTGTGTGGTGAGGCCCTTGATGGTTGGTCGGAGGATGAACAACACCGAGTGTTGTATCATGGCAGGCTTTTTGTTCCCTTGGAGATGCGCGAGACGGTTCTCCGAGAGTTCCATAGTTCACCCTTGGCGGTACATCCTGGTGTGACAAAGATGTACCGATCCTTGAGGAGTCAGTTTTGGTGGCCTAGGCTGAAGCGTGCAGTTGCAGAATGTGTGTCTCGATGTTTAGTCTGCCAGAAGGTGAAGGCCGAACACCGTGTTCCTCGTGGTCTTCTCCAACACATAGAGATTCCTCAGTGGAAGTGGGAGGACATCTCAATGGACTTTGTTACAGGTTTACCTCGAGCTCCGGGAGGACATGATGCTATATGGGTGGTAGTGGATCGTTTAACTAAATCGGCCCACTTCATAGCAATCAAGGAGTCGAGCACAGTGGAGGTTTTGTCAAGGCAGTATCTAGAGGAGGTGGTGAGACTTCACGGAGTTCCTAAGACGATCATTTCTAATCGAGACCCTCGTTTTACCTCTAGGGTGTGGAGAGGTCTCCAACATGTTTTTGGCTCTCAACTGTGCCTTAGCGCTGCTTTTCATCCTCAAACGGATGGCCAGACAGAGCAAACCATCCAGACTCTTGAAGACATGTTGCGCTCTTGTGTTCTTGATTTTGGAGGTTCATGGGTGAAGCACTTACCCTTGGTAGAGTTATCTTACAATAATAGTTTTCACTCTACCATCGGTATGGCGCCGTTTGAAGCCTTGTATGGCCGGCCATGCTGTTCTCCGTTGTGCTGGACTGGGGTCGGAGAGTCAGCAATTCTCGGACCAGAACTAGTGCAGAATACAATAGAGATGGTACAGGTGATTCGTGAGAGGATGAAGACAGCACAGGATCGTCATAAATCATATGCTGATCAAAGAAGGAGACCCTTAGAGTTTAATGTTGGGGATCATGTGTTTCTGAAGGTGACTCCCCGTCGTGGGCAGCGAAGGTTTGGTCGTGGAAGTAATCTTTCTCCCCGGTTTGTTGGGCCTTTAGAGGTGTTAGCTCGTGTTGGAGCTGTGGCATATCGAGTAGCACTTCCCCCTCAGATGAGTCGGATACATGATGTTTTCCATGTATCACAGCTCCGTCGTTATCTTCATGATGAATCTCATGTTATCGATTGGGGAGAGATCGATGTTGACGATGATGCAACCTTCGAGGAGCGACCTGTGGAGATCCAAGACCATAAGGAGAAGGTTTTTTGTGGTCGTTCTATCCCCTTAGTTCGTGTCTTGTGGCGACACGGTGGCATGGAGGAGAGTACCTGGGAGCGTGAGTCACAGATACGTGCTCAGTACCCAGAGTTGTTCAATGTTTAACTCCTTTCATGTAATGATGTTTCCTCTCTGGTTAGACCTTTCATGTTTTATTTATGTACTTTTCATGTGATGTTATGAATGAATTGTTTGGGTATGGATTGTTTGTTCCCATACTCCTGGATGTCGTAGTTTTGTTCCAGATTTCGAACAACTCATGGTGGTTTTTCCCTGAGAGGTATCTTATGGGGTGGTTGTTCGGACCCCTCTTTTCTTCTAGGTTGGTTTTTAATTCTCGAGGACGAGAATGTTTTGAGAGGTATCTAATGTAATGGCCCGGACCTCTCCGGTCCATTACTTTGTGAAATGTTGGTGTTGGAGGTGTTCTGGGAGGCCAAGGGGACTTATTCCCAACACTTTGCCAATTTTTCCAGTTCTGTGAACAGTGTTTCTAGTTTTATGAACAGTAACAGATCGGTCTCACTGATCGGTCTGACAGATCGGTTTGACAGATCGGTTTCACAGATTGGTCTGACAGATCGGTTTCAGAGATCGGTGTGAGAGATCGGTTTCACAGATCGGTCTGACAGATCGGTTTCATAGATTGGTGTGATAGATCGGTTTCACAGATCGGTCTGACAGATCGGTTTCACATATCGGTCTGACAGATCGGTTTCACAGATCGGTGTGACAGATCGGTTTCACAGATCGGTCTGGAAGATCGGTTTCACAGATCGGTGTGACAGATCGGTTTCACAGATCGGTCTGACAGATCGGTTTCACAGATCGGTGTGACAGATCAGTTTCACAGATCGGTTTCACAGATCGGTGTGACAGATCGGTGTCACAGATCGGTCTGACAGATCGGTTTCACATATCGGTTTCACAGATCGGTTTCACATATCGGTTTCACAGATCGGTTTCACAGATCAGTGTGACAGATCAGTTTCACAGATTGGTGTGACAGATCGGTTTCACAGATCGGTGTGACAGATCGGTTTCACAGATCGGTCTGACATATCGGTTTCACAGATCGGTTTCATGTACAGTAACAGTGGGTGAACAGTGTTTCCAGACTCCTACAGTTTTGCCCCTTTTGACGTTTCCTTTGACGTAAAATACATTTAAAGCCTTATTTTAAGGGCTCTTAAGGCCGTTTAAAATTCCATAAATCCTTTATTAATTGTTCCTATGGCTTGGAATGTTTTACTTGGTCAAACCGCGTGGGTTAATGCGGTCCGTTTTTAATGGAGAATTAACCGGATCTTAAACTGTTTCCCCATTTAATCTTCCAAAAGGGACGAGATATCATTCTCCCTTGTTCTTTCCCTTTGTTCTCAACTAAGAGGCACTAGAACCTTTCAGTCCTTTCCGTAGGAGTTGCACAATCAATCTTTACTCCTAGGATTGGTTCTGCTCTGTTTTGGATGAAACTGAGCCGTGTCGATCAATCTTCGATATAAGGTATGTTGTATCATCATTCTTTTGGGGTTAATCTTCTCATATCCTCTTTTCCATAATTATACCATGTAATTTCCAAGATTCTAATGGGTTTTCTTGGGGTTGGTTGGTACTGTCGTACCGCAGCATCCTCCGGTGGATGCAGTTGTCGCGAGGGGAGGATCCTGACCTGTTGTGTGGATAAAGAACGTGAGGAACTGTTTGAGGTAGGGGATTCATGGCTTATCTAATTGTATATGTGCAATTATATAATTAGCATGATTTATCCCTTTGGATCACAATGAAATTGACCTAATTAAATACTTGAACCAGATTAAAAGAATTGGTTGATCGCATGTTGTTGCTTTATACCGTGATAACAGTTTGGATCATGTTTTCCTAGATATAGTGATATCTATGTTTTCTTTGATTTGTTGTTCGTTTGTGATAGAAATTTATAATGAACGTAAAGCTGGAATTAATTGTTAATTAATTGGCTAAAGATAAAGAGGCATGTAAATTAATCTGGTTATTTTCGTTGTTGTAGTTGTTCTAATTTGAGGATAATCAAATTAGGGAAGTAAGCATGGTTATTTAATTGTGATAGCTTGCGGATTAGGTATCTGTGATTGGAACCTACGAATAACAAATCTGCCAATTCAATATGGATTAGAGAACAGATTATGTGGGAATTTCTAAAAGGGTTCTGAGTTACCCTCTTGTTTGTTAAAGGGTCAAGAGCCCATGATGTGATGTTTTTTTCCTGCTTCTTGTGTTGTGATGTGAGCTTGGATGGCTGTTGTGATATGTGGAGGCATGGAGGCCTTGTGGTTGTGGCAGCGGATGACGCCTAGTGTGGCGAGATGCATCGGTTAATGCATATGGGTGTCGGGGAGGACACCAAGGATGATGGTATGAGATGAATGTGATGGTTTGATGTTGGTGGTTTGGTTTGGTTGTTTATCTGCTTTACTTTTCCCCACTGCTCAAGGCATCTGGTCTTGCTTACCCTCTTTCTGAAGGAGGCGAAGACACGCGGGGTATGCCAGGTGCTTTCCGTGTTTAGCCTCTCGATGGAGGATGGGTCTATGCTCTTTCTATAGGCAGCAAAGACTCGACGGGTAGTATATCTATTCACCGTGTTGATCCTCCTTTGTGTTTAGAAGCATAGGATGTTTTTCTAGAATTCCTGGGAATGTGGAAAAGTAATTCTGTAATGAATGTTTGATTAAATGGTGAAAACCCATGGGGATGGAGATACTGGAATTTAATAGTGATGTGAATCCTAAAAAGGAGAAGTTTTTGAATGTGATGCCAAATTAGTTTAATGTGGTAAATTGTTCATGGTTAATTAATTAATTAACGTATAGTGGAACTGATAAAATGAGAATGGAGTAATCTAATAAACCTCTTCAAATGTTTGTGTGCTTATAGGATACCTAGTCTTTGAAGTAGCAGCCTGGAGTCTGAGAGACGTTAGCTGCAGTTGTATCTAAGACTAGGTAATGCCCATAGTGTGGATGTGAGTTACATATATATTCTGTACTTTTTGTGTTTCTATACGCTACTCCATCCTGTCGGTAAGGGAAACTGACACCCCAGGGATTCTGAGCCCTGGGGGGTGTTTTCCCCAACATTCTTATGGGAGGTCGAATGGCTGACTACCCCCTTTGGCCCTGCTCTCTTCTCTTGGTAGATACTTGTGCCATGAGGCACATCGGTTAGTTACCCCATATATGTGTGTAGAGGGCTGTAATGGCTTGTGGTTATTCACACGCATATATTCTAGATATAGTATCCTATGGACTACTATAGGTGTAACGTGTATAGGCTATGATGGCTTTAGGATCCTTACTCGGAGTATGGGCTATAATGGCTTGTGGTGTTATACCCGACGTATGATACACGTTATGCGAGCTGTAGTGGCTCCTAGAAACTACCTGGTTACCTTTGGTTGTGAGGACGGTGTGGTGCTTCACCCAGGTGTCTGCGGGCAAGCCTATGTGGTGAACGAGGTGCAGATTGTGGAGCTTAGCCTAGGTGTCTGCGGGAAAGCCTTTGGAGAGAGATGCACAGGACGTATGTCGTTGGGGAAAAGCGGCAAACCAGTGGGGAAGTAGTAGCGGGGTACCCTTGATATTCTATACTATATGCTATATTCTTGTATGCATTACTTGGTGAGAGTAGCCATGGTGAGGTTGGGAACATAGTATACCTGTTATGTGATGAGTTAGTTTCACTTGTTGTTCACTGGGCTTTAGCATGCTTTTTTTACCTTTGCACGAGAGGCTTGGGGAGGATCCTACTGAGTATACTATTATACTCACCCTATGTACATATAAACTGTTTTTTTCAGGTCACTTGGAGCAGGTTGGAGATCAAGCTGGTTACTACTAGCTTGCGGTTGGAGGAGGAGTTGTTCGGGTTTGCGGTCGCTGCCGTTTTACTTTTTTTTTTTGGTACTTTTAGTTTTCCCCTTCAGTTGTAGTACTTTTGCATGACATTTCATATATGTACTTGTTTTCTTTTTATATCTCAATTCTAAGTTGGATTTGATTGGAGTATATTCTATCTCTCTCTTCTGCATGTGTTCTCTTAGAGGGTAATGCCTCCCATTTGTATGTTATTATACCCTCGGTGCTAGTCGCCAACCCGGGGCCTACTAGAGGCGGGACTCGGGGGGTCATTATCTCCCTTTTCACATTGTCGGCCCAGGAGGGGTACACTTTGTGGGGAGGGGGTCGTGAAAGATATTAATGATTTAGATATCATATATATCATATATATCTAGTATATATATTTATTTGTAATATTACATAACATTTAGAGGTAAGAAATGAAATGCACCGTTCATGGAGACGGTAAGTCGTACGTACGCATGAACGCTACTTTTATTTCTATTTCATATTTAATGGAATGAAAACATAAGTGTACATAGGTATATTATAATTTTAGTACAATATAATACATAATTTCATTAACTCCATCCTTTATACATCCCATGTATGGCATGAACGAGTCATATCACTTTGAGGGGGTGGTAGTCTGCACTTCCTCAAATGAAATTATCACGTTTAACCATTATGGAAACCATAAAGGTATGTTATAAATGAAAAAATACAGAATAATAAAGAAAAAAACAGAATATATATATATCATATATAAATACAGTTCCATCATAATGTTCACAATGAGAGGTGGTAGGATATATTTGAACAGTCATCGTTTCGTGAGGTAGTAGTTCGTCATCCACAGAAATAGTATGTTCTTTACCCATTAGATGAATGTGTGTGTAAGTTTAGTTAGAATACCTCTCATAAAAACAACATAGTATATTGAGGATACTATTTTTGTTATAAAATAGAGTAATAAAAATAGTTTAGGGTGTTGTAGATGTAAAATAAAACAAAAGGACTTACGAGAAGATGTTACCTTTAAATTGGATATCTCCCTTTGGTTTGAACCAAAACGATTACTTGAAGTGCATTCTACCTAAGGTAAGTATTCTAGGCGGAAGAGATTAATATTGAGAGATTATTTTTTTATGGGTAGGATAATTCAAGGGGCTTGAGATGTGTGAGTAATGGTTTAGAAGTGAGGGATTTTTATAAGGGGGAGGAAGAGCTCTTTAGGAAATTGTGATAATATTATTTTATTATATAATGTTTTTCTGTTTATAAAGGTCCAAAACTAATTAAAGTCTAAGATAAGATGACTCATGGTCGAAATAGAATCATCCAATAATAATTGGATAGGTTTTGGATTTTTTTTTTATATATAATATTATTTATTTAAATCATTTATTAATGAGGTAAACACTGCATCATTATTGTCTCAAAAATAATTTTATTTATTTGATGTCTAAAAATTATAAAAAATATACCAAGATGTAGGAAATTTTTTTATATTTAAAAATAATATTTATAGTCGAATAGATAACTTTTATAACCTCGTGTAAAAATTAATTTACTAAAAGATATTTGTTTATGTCATTTTTGCCTTTACTTTAAGTTAATTAAAATAAAGTGTCATTATCACTCTCAAGTGGATCCATGGGGTCCCAAAATCGACCCAAGGATGACCATGGTCTGCCATTACTCATCCAATAAGGTTAGGACATGTGTTAAGCTAATTTTTTATTATTATAATATTCTTTTTACCTTGAATTTCCCAATTTACCTTTAACCGCGGTAAATAAAACTCAAAAATTACTATTCACAAAAAATTATTTTCATTTTATTGAACCACATTTTACCTACTAATAAAATCTGTGTATGTCGTATTTTCAAAATAAAATTGAAAGAAGTGGAAAAATTTTATTTAAATGAAAAGGTCAGATTTTTTACTATTACTCTAGGTTTCATTATTCATCAAAAATTGAAGTTTTTCAGAAAAATACCAAAAATTCAGCCTAAGATATATTTGATATTCCAAATTCCAAAATGATTTCTATTTTACAAAATTTAAAACATAAAATTTTCATTAATTAATTTAAAATTAATTCCCGTTGTCAAAACAAAAAGCATGTTTTCAAGAAATATTAACTATCAAAATATTGACACTTGTTTATATCCAATTTCAAAGTAAAATTTATTCTAATGACAAAAATTGGATTAAATGGTAAAAACATAATCTAATTAAACTTTTAAAACAATTAAAAAGATAATCTAACCATATAAATAAATTATATTAAAAGGAAGATTTGAATTAAAATACAGTATTTTTCACAATTCATTAAAAGTTGAATTTTATCATAAAAATACCAAAAATTTACCCAAAGTAAATTTTGATGTCCCAATTCTAAAGAAGAATTTTATCTTGTCAAATGGAACATATAAAAGTGACCAAAACTATATTTAAATAGGTTTCTCCATCAAAAGGTGGTAAATCGACCTTTTAAAGTAAATTATGCTTAAAACTTGATTCATTCACATTTTATGCCTATAACTTTTATTGGATGAATGTAAAAAAAATTAAAAAACATGTATAATCATATTGTAGTTAGTTATGTTCATTCCATCTAATACAACGATTAGGCGTTAACTACCATTTAAAATAATATTATATTATTATTTTTCAGTATAACTCAACTTTGTGTGCAACGTAATATTTCAAAGAAACCTATTGTTGTGTATCGGGTACACCATCGTACATAGCATCCCATTTAAAGTAAAATTAATAATTAATTTAAAAATATTAATAAATATAAAAATTTCTTATTCTTTGTTTACCTGAGATGTTACATCCTTCCATCCTTTTGGGAATTACGTCATCGCAATTTTAAAATTGGGCTCGGAAACTTCATTGAAATCCCCACATCGAAAAAAGAGTCAATAAAACAATCACTTTAAAATAAAGGGAGAGAAGTAAAATGGTTACCCGAGAAAACAGATACAAGGATTCCATGAAAACATGGATATGGAGGAGAAAAAAACCATCAAGTTCTGATGGGGAGTGATAGAAAACGTGATTAGGAGAAAGATAACCACCAAAAAATCAGAAACTTGTGATGGGTTAAATAGTCTTTGATTCCCCAGTAGGAAAAGTTAACAGACAATGTTTTGGGTTTAAGTTACTTTTCATTGAGTAATTTATTTATGATCTTAACTAAAAACATAAGGAAACATACATACTTGTCATGTAGACTTTCATAATTTACTAAATTTCTACCACAAACTCATCTTTTATCCAATCTATGAGTATTCAAATTGACATGGTCACATTAAAAGGGCTAGAATCAACTTCTAGAGTAATCACATAATCCACAAAAGATGAACTGTATATTTCCCCTGTCTTTAGAAATCATCCAAAATCAAAATGGTTAGTGCGAGATAAGATAATACCCAAAAAGGATAATCCATTTTAAAAATAAATACTACTCTTAATCTCCAAAATTCAACAAAAAGTGCCCAAATTTCAACAAATACCATTCAATACACAATTGTCCTTAAAATTATTCAATATAATCCAAACTAAGATTGAAACCTAAAACTCATAAGAATTTAATCATAAAGTCTTCCACATTAAATCTTAACTGGTATCTCCAAATAACATCAACTACTCTTAATGTCTCATACTAAAGTGTAATTAACCTAATCACATATTCTCTATGATAGGTTAATCATTTCCATAAATAACCCAAATATACATAAAACATAAATTCATTCAAAATAAAATTTCAACCATTATTCCACAAATGAAATCCAATAGTATTCTATTTTCCTTAGGCATGCAGTGTTTCATCAAAAGAGAGAACACCTTCCAAAATAACCTTTATCACTTAATCACCAAATCATTTTGCTATACTAAGGATATCCATTTGATAAAATATAAGTTACAAAAATCAACTTATTATTGATCCATAAAAGAATTTTAGTAAAATATTAAGTCATACTAACTAGAGACTTCATGTAGTCTAGTGGTAGGTGATTCTCCCTTGTTTCCCTTCGGTTGTGGGTTCGATTCCTACAGCCTTGCTGGACGCGACGGGTTGTCACCCATCCTACAGGTTGTCCTTTTTATAAAACTCAAAATTAACCAAAACATGTTTTAACCTCAAAGGTTGTCTTATACCTATAATTTTCATCCAAACTCATTAAGACCTCAAATTCTTATATATCTTCATTTTTTTCACCTTATATGATAAAATAAAACTATATCCAAAAGATAGAACATCATACCTTGATCATGGTGTCAACATAGTTTCATTGTCATCTTGTTCATGTAGGTATAAGTTCCATGAATTTCTAAAATGATTTAGAGATCCTTCAAAATCACTTGCTTACTTCATAAAAAAACACCTTGTACAACTTGGGTCATATGGGTGTTTTCATAAAATAGCTTTGGAAAATAAACATGTATGACATATAATTTCAAAACATCTGACAAAACATGACTTTTATAAAACATTCGGACCAAATTTGAGTTGAAACTTTCAATTAATGGTCCTTTTAAAATACCATAAGTATGTTATGAGAGACTATATTGTAAAACAATATATAAATAGGTTGCACAAGGGTCTCCTTCTTCAGCACCTTTTTAAAAATCATAATATGCTTCAAAATCTTGTGATAAGGTAAAATATTTGAAAATGCCTTGATAATATTTACTTTTCCTGAAAATATGAGAATATTGTGAAAATAGTATCTGTTTAAATACAACCCATGATCCAATAGGATAATGGGGTATAGTGGAGGTGTTTAATATCTCAAAAAAATACTTACAAGTGAGTTGTATTCTAGAAAAAGTTTCACAATCATCCGAACATGACTTTTCAATCATTATTGCAAGCATGTTGTTAGGAAGAGATAAGAATTTTGTCTGAGATCCTCCTCCTTCCATTGTAACCAACATTCCTTGATCTAAAAAAGTTTTAAAACAAGGATTTAATAGAAATAATAGACATAGGGATTAACCATGTGTTTAATAAAAAATTCCAATCCCTAAAGTTGTCTAAACTGACCTCTGATACCAACTATAAGGACCCGGACTTAAAACATTACATAATCTTGAATTAAATAAATAATTCACATTAAGGATATTTTTAGGTTTATAGTCTTAGAGAATTATGCCAAAATTATTACATATCAATTTGAATATTACATGTAGACATTACTACTTAGTATCCACTTTTTCATAAAATAAAAACTCTTAGAAAGAAACATGTCTAGTTCTAAGTTTTAGATAGCATGACTTTTCCATGATACCATCCTTGACCTTATTCATCTTTAATTACTGTTGAAAACATTTCAAAAACTTGGGATGAGTGTAAACATCTCAGTAAGGTTTATAAAATAAGGAATGAAAACATTATCAATTCAATAAATACAAATCAATGAAACCATACTATCCAATCATAACATACCTCCTAAAATCATAAGATTTATGAATAACACATAGAAATCATAAATAATAAATATAACTTATTGAATTAATAACATACTTACATTGTAGTTATATTACAGATACATAGGGAGTCACTTTTGGAATAACCATAATAGTATATTCTCTAAATCTATTAAGATAAACATTAACGTTTACCTCTGTCACGCTACCCAATGCATTAGAGAGCTATCTCAGGATCACCCACCCTAGGTTTATCATGGAAACACCCATATACATAAAAAATTCCCAAGAACTATAAAATATTCATAACACCTAAAACAAGCATAAATAAAAGGTAACATTTCCACATTGCGATCACAATATATCATTTCAAGATATCGACATAATAAATGTTTTATCAAACCATTTTCAAAACCATTTAAAACATTTAATAAAGAGATTTTTTAATCAAAGTGTCTCATAATACTTTGAAACTTTTAAATTAATTATCATTTGAAAAAATTAATGTCCATATAAATAAATCCTTAAAACCATTTTTAAAACATGAACATTATTGAAAATTATTTATAAGAATAAATCTTTAAAACATTAAAAATGATATTTTAGATAAAGAGTTTTTAAGAAAATGAGATACTCTTGAATAAAAATAATTGAGCATTAAAATTTAATCATAACTTTATAATATCATGAGAATAAATGGATTCATGATATAATATTCCAAAGGACATTATATACACCATATAAAAGTGAATTGTTGCATTACAACAACGAAGTCTCAATGGAGTGTAAATTGAGTTGAAATACCTTATAAAGACTGCATCCTTAGGTTATGGATAAACCAATGAAATAATTATGTGTGAAAAAAATAAATACAATCAATATGATTGGATATTCAGTGTAAATAAATCAGAGTACATTCACACATATTCTTGTAAAAACAACACTAATGACTTGGATGTTAAACTCAATGAATAGAAATTGAGTTAAAATTACTCTTATAAAGTTCATATGGATGACTTGAGAATTTATCAATGGAGTGATTATGTGTATCAAATTCATATACACACAAAGGGGAGTATAAATTACAACATAAATTAATAAACAGTTATTCCACACATAATCATAGCATGACATAATTAAGAATTAGAATATTAACCCAAGGAATGAAAATTAGGTTAAAAAGTTACCTTACAGATTTAGTAACTTACAAAACATACACCACATGAAAGAAGGATAATATAATGAAGATGTAAATACCCATAAATTAAACTATATTTCAAAAATAATACAATCATGGGCAGTACATACACCACACAAAAGGAAATAGTGGCAAATATACCATGAATCTCACGGGAAAAAAAGTGAGATGAAAACCCCTTACCATGTTGTAATCAATGGAGTTGTATAACCAAAAGTTAATAAACACCAAATTATTCTCATAATAACATGAATATAAGGAGAATAATTATAATATATATCAAATGGCAGTAAAAAATACAAAAATGCATGAAATAAGTGGTGAACAATAGAAATCTCATGAAATTAAAAGTGAGATAGGAAACCCCTTACCTCGTGTCTAAATTGACTTGTTTGTTCCTTGTTTTTTCAGAATAATAAACTTAAGTTAATTTATACTTGATTAAGAAAAATTTTCAAGTTTATTTTTCTTTTTATATCACTTTTTACCATGTTATAAACACTATGTAATCATTTAAGTTAATAATGGGTGTTTTGTCGATATTTGGTACTTGAGTCAAAAATGAACACCTAATAATTACAAGTTTTCCATGTGGTCAAGAGTCCATTATATCCAAAATGATATTCAGGATTTATATATCATATATATCCAGTATATATATGTATTTATAATATTACATAACATTAGAAGGTTAGAAATGAAATGTACCGTTTATGGAGATGGTAAGCCGTACGCATGAACGCTACTTTCATTTCTATTTCTTATTTAATGGAATTAAAATATAATGGTATGTAGGTATATTATAATTAAAATAAAATATAATATATAAATTAATTAACTCTATCCTTTATACGTCCCACATATGGCATGAACGAGTTATATCAATTTGAGGGGGCGGTAGTCTGCACTTCCTCAAATGAAATTATCGCATTTTCCCATAATGGATAACATAAAGGTATTATTTAAATGAAAAAAAAGAAGCATAAATAAAACATAAACATAATATATATATATCATATATAAATACAGTTCCATCATTTTGGCCACCATGATAGGCGGTAGGAGATATTTGAACAATCATTGTTTCGTGAGGGAGTAGTTCGCCATCCACAGAAATAGTATGCTCTTTACCCATTAGATGAAGGTGTGTGTAAGAGTAGTTCGAATAATTCTCAAAAATACAACCTAGTATATTTATCATACTTATGTTGTTATAAATGAAAGGAAAAAATGAGTTTATGGGTTTGGAGATGTAAAATAAAACAAAATGACTTAAGAGAATACGTTGCCATTAAATTGGGTATCTCCCTTTGGTTTGAACCAAAAGGTTTACTTGAAGTGCCTTATGACTAATGTAAGTATTCTAGGAGGAAGAGATGGATCTTGATAGCTTATTTGGGTAGGTTTTGGATGATCCTAGGGGCTTGAGAGGTGTGAGGAATGGGTTAGAAGTGAGGGATTTTTTTAAGGGGGGAAGGGCTCTTTAGGAAAGTGTGATAATATTATTTTATTATATAATGATTTTCAGTATATAAAGGTCCAAAACTAATTAATGTCGAAGATAAGATAGATCATGGTTGAAATAAAATCATAAAATAATAATTTTATAGGTTTTTTATAATGTTTTAATCTCAATAATATTATTTATTTAAATCATCTATTAATGAGGTAAACACTGCATCATTATTGTGTCAAAAATAATTTTATTTATTTGATGTATAAAAATAATAATAAAATATAATTATGTAGGAAATATTTTTATATTTTAAAATAATATTAATATTCTAATAGAGAACTTTTATAACCCCATATAAAAAATAATTTACTAAAAGATATTTGTTTATGTCATTTTGGCCTTTACTTTAAGTTAATTAAAATAAGGTGCCATTATCACTCCTAAGTGGCTCCATGGGGTCCCAAAATAGACCCAAGGATTCCCATGGTCTTCCATGACTCATATAATATGGTTAGGACAAATTTTAAGGTAATTTGTTATTATTATAGTATTCTTTTTACCATGAATTATCTTATTTACCTTTACTCGTGGTAAATAAAAGTCAAAAGTTATTATTCACCAAAAAATATTTTCATCTTATTGAACCAAATTTTACTTAATAATAGAAACCATGTATGTTGTATTTTCTAAATTCATTTCACAGAAGCATTAAAATTTTATTTAAATGAAAAATTCAATTTTTAACTACTACTTAGTGGTTTCACTATTCATCAGAAATTGATGTTTTTCAAAAAAAAATACCAAAAACTCAGCATAAGATATATTTGATATTACAAATTAAAAAACTATTTCTATTTTACCAAATTCAAAACATATAATTTGCATTAATTAATTTAAAATTAATTTCTATTGTCAAAACAAAAAGCGTGTTTTCAAGAAATATTAACTATCAAAAGATTGACACTTGTTTATGTCCAATTTCAAAGTGAAATTAATTAAAATGACCAAAATTGGATTAAATAGTAAATATATAATCTAATTACACTTTAAAACCAATTAAAAAGATAATCTAACCACATAAATAAATTATATTAAAAGGTATATTTGAATTAAAATACAGTATTTTTCACCATTCATTAAAAATTGAATGTAGTCAGAAAAATACCAAAAATTTACCCAAGGTAAATTTTGATGTCCCAATTCTAAAGAATAATTTTATCTTGTCAAATGTAACATATAAAAGTGACCAAAACTATATTTAATGAGGGTTCTCCATCAAAAGGCGGTAAATAGACCTTTTAAATTAAATTATGATTAAAATTAGATTCATTCACATTTTATGCCTCTAAATTGTATTGGATGAATGTAAAAACATTTAACAAACATGTATAATCATATTTTAGTAAGTTATGTTCATTCCATCCAATACAACGGTTAGGCATTAACTAACATTTAAAATAATATTGTATTATTATTTTTCAATATAACTCAACGTTTTGTGCAACGTAAGACTTCAAATAAACCTGTTGTTGTGTACCAGGTACGCCATCGAACATAGAATCCCATTTAAAGTAAAATTAATAACTATTTTAAAAATGTTAATAAATATGAAACTTTCATATTATTTATTTACCTGGGATGTTACAATTCCTTCTTCATGTTCATAGGATACATTGATCATTGAAGAGTGTGATATTTAACATATCAAAGTCTTGTTTAACTATGGTATGTTCACTATCCATATCATGTAATTTGATTATTTATATATTATATCATACAATTTAAATTTCATATACCAAAAAAATTTATTGTAATTTTATGTTTTTAGTATAACAAAATTATAACTCATTGATATTTTCAATTAAGAGGGACAGAGGTTTTGAATATGAAATATTATCATTCATGGTTTAAATCAATGTTATCATCATTAAATTATTCAACATAAAAATATATATTCTTTTAATCGTATTATTATATTCTATTAAATGTATTGATATTACCTATTGAGTAATTCTATCTCGAATTAAAATTTATTTCTTATTGTCCCAATTCTTTGGTTCTTGAATGAAAATCATTAAAAAATTATTGTTATAAATTTTATAATAGATCATGTAGTGAAAATAAGAAAATAACATAATGAAGTTATCTTAAATGAAAAAATGTAATATTATACAATTTTATTAGATATCATTCCTCGATATGAAAATGTGACTTATTATATATTTGTTGAGAAGATCTATTTATTGGATTAATACACTCATTGAAAAGTCATTATGATGAAGTATAAATGTCTTGATTAAAATAAGTGACATTGGAAATTTATTTATGATTCTAGATTTATAATTATTGAAATTAAAAAATTAATAGATACTGATGAACAATATATTTTTGCATCAATGAAAAAATTTGTGTTTTATGAGAAATATCATTTGAGACATAATTATGGTGTCATTATTGATGTAATCACAAGACCTATTTTTCATGATGTTGGGGTTGAAATAGACAATAATGATGACCCCATTGTTTTTATCCAAATTATACTATTTCATGACTCAAATTGACCCATTGTGATAATTTATGTTGAAAATGAAGTATTGGTCAATATTATATAAAAGAAACCGTATATGATCGTAATACATAAATTTTACCTTGGTGTGGGTTTATCAGGTTGGTACTATTGTAATTAAATTATCCTAGTCTTAGTTTGGATTGATATATTTGTTTTAGTATTTTTTCATCAAATTAAATTATATTTATTTGAATTCTTTAAATAGGGATTAATTTTTTTTAATAATTCATAATTTTGTACTAAATTATACAAGATTGATTACATCTGCCACTACAGAACACAACACAAGTTAGAAAACAATAGTAAATCATAGGTATGAGGGATTGACCCCACGACCTGCCCCTCACCCCTCCCAAAACCTTACCAACCATCCACTAATACTGAGGCAAGGTGGGGTAAATTATAATTTCTAAAAAATATTGTGACATTAATTATGAATTCTTCAATTATATGTTGTATTAATAATATTTATAAACTATTTGTAAAAAAAATTGCACATCATTATTATGTACATTATGAAAGATATTATATAAGTATGAATAAAGTTCATATCAGATAATGTTCAATGGATTCCTCGGCTCGTGTTTCATCATATGGTTCCCTGAGTTAGTATAGTAATTGTAATATATTTCTTAAGAAATATATTTAATGTAATGTTATTATTCATTATCAATTTTTTTAGGGACATAAATATCAAATAGAGTCAACTTATAATTATCCTACTAGCATGGGTCCAAGATGGGGTGATCCTATAACTAGATGGATAACCTTTCACGCATGTTCACACCCTGATCCGCTAGTGGACACCACTTATTGGAAACCTTTATATCCTCCAATTGAGCTTCTATATATGTTATCACCCTAGCCTCAATCATCAGCTTATTTAGCCTCTTCATCCAATACCATGTCCAATTCACCTCTATGGATGTTCCTGCCTTTAATATATATATATATATATCATATTATGTATCCCTATCCCTTATATGAATACCCTACCATGTATATACCACCTCCATTTTATACTATCTATAGAGGATCTAATGATTCTATTCCATCATCATGCACTGTAGTACATAATGATAACCTGGATCAAGCATTTGAACAAGTACATAAATTAGAGGCTAATAATCTAGGATAGAAAATAGATCCATGAGTGTTTAATGAGATTCATAAATTAGGTTTTTTATAATTTTTTCAAATTATATCACGTCTTTTTTCCTATTTTAGTGTGAATAAATTAATTTTTTTACTTTGATGTTATTCTTTGGGATATTTTAATTGGTGACGTGGGAAAATCTGTATGAGTGAGGCCTAGAATCACAAATCAAAAATAATGGTGGACTAAAAATAATTCATTTAGATGATAGAAAAAAATCTAGGAAGTGTATGAGATTAATGAGAACATTAGTAATGTATGAAGGAATTATTCTAGTCGACCAATATAATTGGGGAATATTGATATTGAAATCAAGGAGAAATCATGGTAGGATATATGGGTAAGAAATTTTTTTAAATAAATATATCATTTATTTTTCTATTTATGTTAAATAACTTTTTTGTAGATTCAGTATAATAATACTGATGTTGAAGCAGCTAATTTGAATAGAGAATGGATTTTGGGGAGTTATGGTGATCGTATAAGCAAAAGTTATATTTATGATGGAAGAGTAGAGTCAGTTTTTATTTTTAGGGTTTACCAATATTCAATGACATTCCAAAAACACAATAACCATAAATGATCACATAATGGATGAGTAATGAATTTATGGTATTACAAATGATTAATATTTTTCATAGAAAATATAATTCATATAAATTTAATTTTACTATTTAGGAAGTGTTGGGGAAAAACATAAATAACAAAGATGAAATTAAAAAAAAATTACACATAGGGGTGACCTAAAATGCCATAGCATGGGAGGAACCATGTTCATTAATATAAATAGAAATACTATCAATATTTATATTGTATCATATTTATATTTTCATCCGAAATTTTATTATTCGTTATTATGAATACAAATAATATAATTCTGTAAATTCCCCTTTAAAATGTCAAAATGGGAAAAAACCAAATTTAAAATTGAAAAATTTTCCAAATGGTTAAATGGAAAAATGTTCAAAAATCCAAATGGCCAAATGGCCTCATGTAAAAATGGCCAAATTCCAATGGTCCAAATTTCCAATGGTTTAAATGGCCAAAGGTCCAAATGTAAAAATGTCCAATGGAAATTTCATTCAAATGGAATAGTCACCAAACGACCAAGAGGATAATTTTATATGTATAAAATTTGAAAAATGACCAAATGAAATAATTTACAAAGGGAAAAATAGCCAAATGGAGAATTGGTAGTTACAAAAATAGAAAAATGGTCAATTTTACAGAGGTTGATAGTGTTGAATGTCCAATTGGAAAACCAGACAAATTGTAAATTGGCCAAATAGATGAATTTCCATTTTATCAAATAGAAAGTGGCCAATTTCCCAATATGATAAATGCATAAATGTGAAAATTAGAAAAAAAAACTAATAAAAATGAATCCTAATGAAAAACTAATCAAAATCACCAAGTGACTGAAATACCAAATTGTCAAGTGGCCATTTGGATAAATAAAAAAATAAAAAAATTACTAAATAATGTTACCAAATAAATACCCTACTCACTAATTGTCTAATATTCCATATGTCCAAATGAAGAAATTAACAAAAAAACCAAAAAATGAACCTAATAACAAAATTGATGAATGGAAAAATTGTAATTATCAAATATTCCAACATTAAAAATTTCAAAATGGACAAATGGAAAAATTTCCAAATTTCCAAATCAAAGAATTATCAAAAAATGAGTGTAATGACAAATTTTTTAAAATTAAAAAATGGAAGAATGACCAAATAAAGTAAATGAAGAAAAATTAGACCAAAATGAATATAAATGAAGAATATATATCACACCATTGTTTAGAATTCGAAATTTTATGTATTGTTCTTATTATGAAACTGGTTTTAAATTTCTTATTATATCTATATTTATATGTTTCACCATTTTATAGATTTATTCAAAAGATACAATATAGAATCATTATAGATTTATCACTTTCATATTATTAAATAATGTCTTATTATACTGATCAATGGAATTTTTAATAAGCGAGGTTAGTTATTGACGGTCGTGTTCCTTGAGAATTTTTTTTGCGTGGGAAGAAAAAGGATTGAAGTGTTGTAAATGAACAGACAGAAGTAATTATTGTATGTTTTTCATTGATATATAATTTTGATATGTAACTAATAATTATAAAACATGATTTCATTTACAATAATTTTCCCTGGAGGCTATTGATGAGAATAAAGATAAAAAATTTGGGTCAAATGATAACTCGAGACATGTATTAGGTGATGATCAACCCAGGATAGATTGATGTCAAATCATTAAAACATAATCCCCTCAAGGGATTACTTATCATCATGTTCCTCTCAACTTTATCACTAAAATGAGCTATAAAAAATTATAAAGATATAGATACAACCAAAAAAAATATCTTTATAGGAACATGAAAGTGGGAAAAATGTCAAAAACTTCTAGAAAGATATTTATGTTATCTATCCATTGCATCTATAAAACATTTCTAATATTTTTTATTCGTTTTTAGAAACAATAATCACATTACATGATGCCTTGATTTTTGTTATTTATGGTCATTATGAAGATAGAGCTGATGGTATTGGTGGTGGTGGTGGTGGTGGTGGTGTTATCAATTGTTGAGATGATGATGATGATAATGATTTTGATAATAATAATACTTGGTTTTCTGGTTCTGATTTTGGTGATGATTATGATGGAACTAGTGGGGAAGAGGGATATATGGATAGTTTCCATTATTTAGTTTAGGAAGACACGTATGTGGATAACTAATACTAATTGATGATGAGGATTGTATATGTAAGTTATAGTATTTTCAATGATTTGAAAATTTTTTATAATAAAAAACTTGAATGATAAATATAAAATAAGTGTATTATCTTAAATGGGTACCATAGTTTGTAATTTATTTGAAGTTTCTATGAGAGATTCTGTATGGACCACCTAATATTCAATGGGTGTATATATTTATAAACATAGTTCAAAAAACCATGGGTAGTCATTATTTCATTAAAACCAAATATACCCACGGATCATGAAATGATTGTTATTTTACATACCCATTGATTCATGTTAATCCTGGGTATTATGAAATTTTATATCCAATACTCAATGTTTCTATAGAAACTATGGGAAGTAGAACATCCTAATTGCATAAACACCCATGGATAATAGAATCATGGTTATAACCTATAACCAAAAAAAATTCCTATACTAACATTTCTAAACATTGTTTGTATGTTAATATTCCTGAAGTGATATTATAATTATAATATTTCTGGGATCAATGTTGCATGTTTTATATTCTATTAAATGAAATTTTCTTTAAAAATCAAAGAATATTACATTTTGATTTTTATTTGATGTTTAACATTCTACTATAACATTGATATTTAATGTTACTGGTACTAACATTTAGTTTTATTGTTTATACTTTATGAATCATAGAGTTTAGTTTATTTTTTAGGTTTTTTCATTGTAGGTTATTATTTATAAAAAAATCCCCAATTATTTAATAAGGCCTATGAATTGGTCGAAATCCTTTCGTGTTCGGGGGATATCGTCAAAGGTAAGAAACACCTAAGAATTTCCCAATCCAATTGTTAAAATGAGCATAGTGAGACGATATTTAGATGGGATCAAAGGTATTCACAGTGTAAAAACATATGTTAATACATTCAAATCTATTAGTTTGGGGTTTAAAAAAAAGAAATATGTAGTCTCTCACATCGAGGATGAAGAATGAATACACATATATGTCCTATTGAATTAGAAAAAAAAATATTTTAAATCCAATAGATATAGAATTAGTGGACTTGGATCTTATTTGATTCTAAATGTTGATTTATTATCGAATTATTCATAAAAATAGAAAACTAATTCAATCTCATATCATATATCTAACTGTGTCTATGGGATTCAATTTTATTTAGAGATAACCCATGTTCAATAGTTTATATATGATAGTTTTAAAGAATTAAACATTCTAATTTATTTAATAGAATGGTTGGTCCCATGTTTTTGGAATGAACTATAATATTTTGGATTTATTGGATATTTTATACCATCTACCCCTTTTCCTTTAATGTAATACATGTAGAAATAAAAAAAATCAACCCATTGTTGAGTGTTCTCATAAAAAATATTATATTGTGAAATATATTTAATTCTATAGTAGGGATATAAATTACATTATGATTCCTCATTCCTATTATGTGTGTATCAAATTTATGTATGTCAATTTTACATTTGAAATGTGCTCCAAATTTGAGTGAGGTTATGAAGGATAAATATTTAAAATAAGAAAAAAATAAAAAATTAAGTGTACAAATTGTTGAATTTAAAAATGGATGATGAAGAAAATATTGCCAAAAAAATTAAAAGGGTCAATTAAATGGTCAGAGGTCTTCCTTTGACTGAGCTTTCCTGGTATAGGGATTTAGATAATTATGGGTGTGAAATTTCATGATATGTTTGATCAAAAAGTTTTATTTTCAAAAGGAAAATTTTATCTAACACAAGATGAATCACATAATATTTTTGTTTCTTATAAAATGAGAAACTTATAGTTATTATGTAAAATGAAATTTGAGGACATGATAATGAACAAAAAAGAGATAATTAATTTGTGGGAGAAAGTGAATATAATAAAGTCGAAGAATATGAATAACAAAATGTGATATATTTTATATCAACGAAATTGTATTTCTATAAGGGAAAAAATTATATATAAACCCACTATGATATAATACCTATAATGGGGTTGAACATTTTTTAGGTTAATTTTCAAAAAAATATGTTTATAGAAAATTAATTAGATGAATAAATTGTTATACCAATAATGAATAAATAGAAGAAAATCACTAAATATTAATCTATATTTGATGAATGCATGTAGAATTTGTATAGTATCAAAAGAAGTAATTTAATTAAGAAATAAAAACATGATGACTCATTATCATACATCTAATAAAATGATTAAATAAATAATATAATATATGTTAAAATTTTAATATACATCATGAAGTGATCATGATGAATGTAAATGAATATAGTTGTAATACACGATGAAGAATAAATTAGAATGTATTAATAATTAGAACAAAAAAACTAAGGAAATATAAGTAGAAGATGGAGAATGAAAAATATTTGATAGAAAAAAAGTGATAGATTATGTAAATAATGAATTAGGGTAATTTAATTCTTCGAAAAAAATAATATTAAAAGTTACTTAAATGGGAACAATAATCAGATGTCCTGAAGAGAGTGGAATAATTGTAAATACCAAATAAAATAGTCTTTATGATTTGAATAATTAGAATAAAAATATATATGAATATATTTGGATAGTTAAGAATAAATCTATTTAATTTAGAGTTTGATAATAGATGGTTCTTTAGATATAGGAAATATTTACTCATTTAAAGTGAATGGATTCAAATAATATATAAATTATGTTGTTCCAAGAGGAAAAGTGAGAAACATCATCAACATTATTGGAGGAGTGGAATATCTCATTCAGAATACTTCCCACTAGGAAATGATTGGTTCAATTTTTATATGGAATAATTTTTTATTGAATCAATTATAATTCAACTACAAAATTAAAATTCAATGGATATTAGAAATTTTGTGGGATGTTTTCACACAATTAATACTCATACCGGTCTAATATTTAATTTCTATGTAAGAGAGATAATATATGGGGGAGCTATTTATAAATGATTAGAATATATATTTAATCCAATATATATTTTTCTGATAATTAATCCAATATACCAACACAAAATAGATATAAAATCATTGAATAAATTTATCACACTTGTTATCAACATTATCATAGTACTAAGGAAAGAATGAAAATATTATCCATTTTTATTCCCAAAATTTTAAAAGGGAATATAATTCAGTAGATAATGTTTGAAAATTCATATATTTATGAGGAAAAAGAAAATCCATTTAAATAACATGATAAATGTGATCAGATTAAAAATTAGATCTAAATTAGTATTCTTGAAAAATTAGATATTTCATGGAAAATAAATAAGATACAATAAAATGAAACATCGGAAATGATAAAAGTTATTCCACAATAATATAAAATATTTCATGATTAGTTACCTAATATTAGTCCCTGAATTCATCATGAGAATCTATGTGGAAGTTTCAATCATTTTGGACAAGGAAAAACATATTCTATGATAATCCTCCAAGATAAAGAATAATTGATGAAAAATGTTATTTGAGAATAAGGTAATACATTTTTCTTGATATATGATATTAAAATGAAAAATCCACACCTGAATATATTTTATAAAAACATGTTTACCATGAAATTAATAAAGACTCATTATTAAAAAATACAATGAATAATTATCCCCTTTTGGAAAAAATTGAATTGAGAATGTTGGTTGATAGGAAACACATAGCATAACTATTATTAAAAAAATAACTAAGAGGTTATTTAATTTTAAATAATTTATTTTATGTATAATATTATTGATATGTTTGATCAAAATTAATTAATATGGGAGAAATAATAGTGTTGTTTCATATTCATAGGAAGAAGATGTGTTTTTCATTGAGTGGTATAACTCCACTGAAGAAGAATAGTGATAATCCCTTAAAAAGGTTATTATATATTGATGTAAAAGTTTATTAGAAATTCATTGATTAACTATAGAAAATATAATAAATATAGAGATGTTGTATGGTAATGTTTACCAATCACACATTTCTTATTAAGTTATGATTATTGTTAATATCTTGATAAAGTGGGGGTGATGGTTATTGGGAAATAGAATAAAAAAGGGTAAATAGTTTACCTAAATTTATTAAATTTATTTGTTATCAATTTATTTAGAAAAATATTTCCTGATAAATGTATAGTTATAGTCTCTGATATGATAATGATAAAGTTGTATCATATACTATATAGAATAATTTTCCTAAATGATATTCCAGTTTAGTCGTTCTAATTTTCTAAACTGATTTATCCCATGTAGACTTTTAAATTAATGAATATTGGATCAGTTTTGATACATATGTGATGTCCTCATTCACATAAAATATTATAGTGAACTATGATTATAAATTAAAATACAATATGAATCTATTTTTCAAAACCATTTAAGGTTGTTGAAGAGTTGAAGACCTTCCTATAAAATAGTAAATTTCTATTTATTTTCAATAAAGAGGAGAATAATTAAAATGAATTTATATTTTTTATGTGATTTGGTTATTGATAAAAATAGCAAGGGGGAGATAGAAGAACCCTGATGGATTGAGGACATGGAGATTTTAATTTTTTTAGTAGTACCCTAAATATGATATTGAGGATTTATTGAGATTTGTTTTAACTCTTTTGATAATGATTTATTATTTTGAGGATTTCAAGGACGTTATCAATGGGTTTTCAATGAAATTTTATGAAGGAAAACACTACTACTATAATACTAAATATAATAACATTTTAGTTGTAAAATATGTTAAAACTTTTCTTAAATATTACATTCTATGATGAAACTATTAATTCCATAAATATTTATACTAGTCTTTAGTCCAACCAATATCACAAACATATTTATGATTCACAATTTATTATAGGTAATATTAAATATGTTTTCTATAGAGCTACTGTTAGTATGAATGAATATCTTTATTGATACTTATGAGATTAAAATCAAATAAAACATGCTATATGTGATGAAAAGTTGCTGCAGAATATGGAGATTGAAGAAACTATATATATTATTATTCTTTTTGGTATCTAATAGGTCTTATATTTTTCAAAAAAAATTGATTATAGTCCATGGATGTTTATGGGACTCATCGTAATATATAATTAATTTTTCTATGTTATTTTAATTTGATTTCATTTGTTTTTTTTTTGAGGAAGTTTTATTTTTCATTTTAATTCCTCATATTATAAGAAATAACATTTTACTAGGGGGATTTAAATATATTTCAAAATCGATTGAAAATCAACTTGAGAAACAATCCATCACTGGGATTACTAGAAATCTGAAGGGTTATGATAATCTAGATAACTAGGATGAGTAATGTTCTAGTAAAAGTATCGAAAATCATGTCTGGTGTGGGTTGGAACATAACAAGATGATAAGAGTGTAGTGAAGTGGAATAAAGACACTATGTGGGGTAGAAAATTATTTTACATTTGTTGCATGGCACGGTACAATGAGAAATGATTACTCTACAAGTATCATACTCTACATGGTAATTAATTTACCTTCCTAGAGGAAATTCCATATAGAATAAGTTATTTATAGAAATAATATTATCTATATTTAATGCCTATTGAAATTAAGAACATAATCATTTTTCACCATATTTACCATATAGCTCACATGTTCTAGTGTTTGTATTCATAGGGGAAGCCTGTTGTGTATCATAACACATTATATATATCACCAACATGTAATGATATGATATTTCATGTTATAATATCCTTAAATAATTAATTTGTTATATATAATGTTTCATAATGTATTCCAAATTTGAAAAAAAAATAACCATGATAAATTTCAATCATTAAACAATAACATTATAACATACATGTTCAATTAGATGGTGTAAATCGATGTTACAAAATGAAATAATCAATATAGAGTATGGGAATAATTGTAATATGGAATAATATGTATGTCATAAAAATACCAGTTTCCTATGATTAGAATAGTGGTGTTTTTTATTGGTTTTTCTCTCAACCAAACCATATGCCAAACATGAGAATATATTGATCTTGTGAAATCATATGAAATAAATAATTATGATTGTAGAACTAACTACACAATCCATTCTAGAGGAATCATGATCGATTACTTCCACTACTATTTATCTTACCAATAGATCATATATGAATTTTATAAGGGTTTTATATATAGAAATTAGTATCATATCAATATGAATTTATTATCAACAATATTGAAATTTCATGTCAATATAAACGGTATTAAATAAGGAATTTTATGCAAAGAAATTATCCTTCCGTAAAATATTGTATTTTATATGGGATGATTTGTTATAGAAGGAGATTAATAACTATTCAAAACTCAATTGGTAGTCATGATAAGGGTCATGATCACTACATATAACGTATGAGTCTTATGATACTGTTGAATGTGAGAAATTTAGTTTTGTTTTTTATAGTTATTAGTTTCCTGAGGACATATGAGAATGATATTCTTGATGGTGTTATACTTATGTTTTTTAATTGCATATATGGTTTGGGATAGAAGGAAATTACTCACAAAGCAGCAATGTACCTTAATAGAATGTTAATTTGTGAGGAATTAGTGTGACTGATCTGGAAGCAAAAATGAGAACTCTTGTGAGGTTGTTGTGTGGTTAACGACCCATGTGGCCAAGCCATGCATAGTCCTAATCTTACCAAAACATGGTTCCATAACTATTGTATTCCAAATTAATTCATTCATGAGTGGTTTGTTTTCAGGATTATGGATTTGGTTATTTCATGAACTTATTTTTTTTATATATGTGGTCTAGTGTTTAATGATTTTTAATTCATTGAGAAAAACAAAATGTTTTATGAAAAATTTCTTACAATTTTCTTTGGTAAATTATTTCAATTAAAATAATGTAATTTTTTTGAAATTTATTTTTTGTAAATATTATATTTGGAGACCCATTAGTGATTTTATAATTAAATTTTTTAAGAATAAATGTTAGTTTATAATTTGTTTCAAATTTTAATGATTTTGAGAATAGAAACATGGGATTATTTATTTTGAAACAAATGGATAAATTCTAGATGTAATTAAACGAATATTAAAATTTTGATAATTTAATACAAATATTTCATGTTATGAATACATTGGAATTGGAGCGCTTTGAAATATATGATGCATTGGTAAAATATTGTAATAGATTTTTATGAATTTATTTTTCTATTTATTTTTTATAAATATGTATTTATGCATGCGGTGAAGATAGTATATTTCTTGATGTCTATAAAAGTCTCCTAGAAGTTATTCAATTAATTATAGGTAATTTTTTCATCTATCAAATCATTATATTAGTCCATATCATTCCAAAAATGTGAAATCTCTCATTGATAATTCAATTAGGACTCTGAATTATTTTGTGTATCCATAGATATTCAATATATTAAAACACATCTAGGAATTATTGTATTATATTACACCATCAAATGAATGTGAATGTGGTTCCCCTATTGTGTGGATGTATCATTATAAAGTTGAAGGAATTTATTGATTTCTTGCCACTCATTATGCAATTAGTGTTATGTATATCGACATCTTCTTTGAGGAACCTGGTCAAGAGTTGGGGGATGTTTTTATCTACTCCTATTGACATAAAAAATACATATGGAATTATTTATTCAATAATTAAATCATTTTATGTATCCTATATATTTTAAGAGGTTGAATTTTTCTAATATAAATGGTTTCATTGATAGTTGCAATCAGTTATGGGGAATGGAAATCAATTATCACTTAAAGTATATTTCCCACATATACATGTTTGAGATGTAACTCTTAAATTTTAGTATTATTGAAAATTATCTTGCCCAAACCATGGAATAATCAACAGTATGTCCGGATTGATCTCTTTACTGTGGGTGATTGAAATAGCCTGGAGAGATGAGATAAATCTAGGAGAGTGATAGGATGTGGAGAGTTCATCCATCATGGTTTTCTTTGGTGGTGATGACTCATATGATGGATTATATAATTATAATAAATAGACATATTATTCTTGGTAAATTAAGAGGTATTTTATATGTTTAACATGTACATTAAAAGGAAATTAAATGAAGTTGTGTTTGAATTCTCCAAGAGTTTATAAATGGGTTTGTCACATTGGTCATGTTAATAGGTTTTGTATATTGGGATACAAAAAGGGTAGTTTTGTTTGAGGATAACCATAATCTTTTTATGGGGAAGTAGATGACTCATGATAGTAGGGATCCTTCTCTAGACCTCATATTGAATTTTTTCAAGCAGTGTAGGAGTTTTTGGTGTTTTTGGATGTTAAAAAAACATGAAATTATCGATGTCAAAGTTAATAAATTTTAGTTTACCTTATAGAATATTGTTTTTTTGGGAAAAAAATTAGTTGAACATGGTGTCTATTTTGGGATATTTTTTGTTGATCTCTTATAAACCATCATAATTATTTTGAAGATAATATTGTATTCATTTTATCCCAGTGCTTCATTAATTAATATGTTATCTCATTAATGGTGACAAATCTTCATGAATCGTTTTATTTCATTGATGATTTTGTTCTCCTAGTGAGAGAAGAATAAATTTATGATAACTTTTAGATTGTGGGGATGATGTTATTCCAAAATACTCTTTTTTTCATCCATGGGAATATATTCTGGGGATGGTGTTGGATACCATCTAGTTGGTTTTTGTTCCTTTGTATCCTCTTCTTTTTTCCTTCATTGTTATATATTCACCATAATTTGATAGAAATTCCTCAATATAAGTGTTTAGTGGCCTATTTTTGAACTAACCATGTTGTTATGATATCTTTATGGATGTAATTTTATAGAATTAGAGTTTATATATGGGAAATATGGATATTGTGGAATCTAAATAGACTTGGGAATTTGATGTTATTAGGGAATTTTAGATGATATCATTGATTGGTGAGTCTTGGTATTGAAAATCCTATGTTTTTGTCAAGTACATTCCATGGGGTAGAAATATATGATAGTTCTATTACATGCAAGTGGATTTTTTATGGTTGATTAATCATTAGCATGTTTCCCCTCATTTTTTCTTTAATTTTTTTCATTAGACAATTAATTATGGTTTTTATTTTGTTTCTAACATGTATTTATATGGTGAGTGATTGATGGATCTTCATTAGAGATGAAGGGATGTGTTGTTCTAATAAATAAACATCTTTTTGAATAATTAAATTGTTGGGAGACCTATTATAGGACTCCAATTCATTATTATTGTTTTCTCATTATTCTTAGTGACTTTTATATTTTTTTAAGATGTGATATTCTTGAATGAGTCTGTGTGCTGGTTTTAGATTCATTCACCACATAAGATAAGTGAGAGAGTAATTTTTTAATTTAATTTATTATATTTATAAAATCTTTACAGGGAAAAATATATGGTGGAAATATTGTAACATCCAATTACTTGGTCAGATGCTATTTTGTATCCCTTCATTTTTGAGTTGATCCATGTTTGGATAGATACTTATGATCCTTGAGAAAATTTTGGAATCTTTAACTTTTTTATTACATAAATTTCTTCCAAAAAAATTTGTACAAATCTATAGCACACATGACCATCCCATATATGAGTTGGATGTGTCATGGATGTAGTGGATATATCATAGTGGTGTTTTTGGAGTTAATCCCACACTGAATATAAATATTTTCTTATATAGTGAGCCCAACCATCTGTTATAACCATATCCATAGGGTACATTTCTAGGGTACTACTAAACTGTGTATTAGACCACACTGTAGTGAAATGGTTCATGTCAGTTATTGATAGAAGGTTTAATTGTTGTTATTATGGAATTAACCCTACATAATTTTTTATTCCATGATTTAATTGGGGAATTTGTTTGATATTTATGAGGGATTTCATATTAGTTTTTATGAGGTTTAAATGAGGTAATTCAATATGGATGTAACCCATAAAAAATCCATTTTTCCCCTCTACTTAGCATCAATCTAGTGATCCAATGGTAATTATAAGGTAATATTCACTATATCCTACCACTTTACACCATTGGAGTCATGATTATATTTTTAAAGTGGCTCATTATGCGGTATTTCTCTATTGATATATTCCATTTTCCATAACCTAATTTTATATTCCTTAGTGGTATTTTATAATGTACCAAAACAATGTAGTGATCCACCTTGCACCATGGAGAATTACACTTTAGTATATCACTGTGATTATTCCATGCAGCATCCCGTGATTCTATAGACATCCCATGTTTCTACATGAAAATATCTCATTAGGAACTTGTGGTATTATTATCTATGTATGTGTTTTAATCATTTTAAGCCATATTTTGTAACATCGTTTCTTGAGAACTCAGTGACATGTATTCATTGTTCTAAATACCTGATCCATGTACATTGATCAGGATTTTCCTCATGAATGATTCTTTAGTCCACTCCTCTATTATTTAAACATTTCATAAATAAAATAGATTATTATCCAGATCCCACCAAGAATTTTTTTTAATTGATTAATTCCATATTTTCATGATTCCTGTTCAAATAGATTTTTATTGATGATTTATGGGATGTGAGGTCGTGGGAATGATTTTGGTTTCTAATGTGAAATAATTGATTTTAATGAAACAAGATTTGAAATGAAACTCTTTATATAGGGTTTTAATCATCTGAATTATTGAAATAGAAAAGATACCACTTTTTGTGATTGACCCATGTTTTTTTAAATGTGAAATCATTGATGAATTGGAATGGTTGAATTTTTCGCATGAGAATAGGGTGTAATCCCATGTGTTGAAATGAACTCAAGCCTTCTAAATTATGAAAATTACATTGACTTAAATAGATATTTTCTGTTGAAATACCAATTATAATATCATATTAGGAATTTTGAGGATGATTTCGGAATGGATGTGCGTATGGTTACCATTTTGAATTTTTACTAATGAAATGTTTTTGAATGAAAAATTATGATTCTTGGTGGCCCAGTTGGAAAATTATTATGATCCTCTCTTATGATATTGCAATGATGTGTTTTACATTATTATTATTTTTCAAATTTATGTGTTTTGAAATAGTGACTAATCAATTAAGGGATCATTTTTTTGTGAGTTAGATTTAAACTATGAATGGTTAAAATGTAGATGGATCGATCCCATGATAAAACTGATTTGGATTTATATTATGATGCATGTGTCAAGATTGTCTCACTCACTCTCTAACTAGTAATGGGAAATTGAGTAGTAAGATGAGCTAAAAAAGATATATTCTTTTCTAGATTACTCTCACCCAATCTAGGGAATCCATAGAGAATATGATAGGTTTAAGATATAAAAGTTCATCCAGTAATGTGTGTATGTAGTCCTAGTTTCCTTGATACATGTACGTCTATATTTATTCTAGTCTATCATCTATGAGGATTTGTTAATTATCATGACTATACTGCACTAACTATCATATTTCGGTTATAACCATGACATCATTATACTTTATAATCTATACATGATAGAGTTCATTATCAATATATGGAACTAGAGTTTCCTTTCTAGATTGATTTTCCTTTTTAATTGCTAAATTTATTGAGAATATACACATTGAAATTGTTTTATTGAATCATTTAATATTTTCTACAATATGTTCATTTTCCTTACCTTGATTGATTGATTTGACATTATCATTTGAAAGGGTATTGAAATCATTTCATGAAAAACTTTTTAAAAAAATTATTAAATGATCAGTTTTCCAAAAATGGTTTCGTAAATGATTTTTGAATTTATTAATTTCATAGTTTAAACCAGTATTTTTTGTAATCATGTTTTGATGGTTTTGGTTTTATTTTATATCATGTAATTCCTTTTAGATTGTTGTTTTTTTATTACATTATAATTTATGGAATTGATTTCTGATGTACATGGATTAAATATTTGGTGAAATCCTATTGGGATTTTTATCTCACACCCTTCATGTACCATTTTGTGTTTTCCACTTTAATATACTTAGAGTAGGTTATAAAATTATCATTGCATGTATTTTTTGATACATATTTTTGTGGATGATGGTAGGTGAGTTAGCACTTAGTGATGGAATTGAACCCCCAAATTATAGACATCAGAAGGTATGTTCTTATCTTGTTTTTTTATATCACCTCCTTCTACCATGATATGATTTTATTTAATTACTTATCATATTTATTTCTTTAATTCAATTTTTTGATACTATCGGATAAATAATTCACATAGTATATTTATCAATACATCAGCACTTTCAGCATCTCATGAAAATTAGGGATTCACATTAGGTTAGTGGATAATATATTCAAAGCCCAGTTCAACTAGTTTCTCCTGTTTATTTATTTTAAATGAAATTTCATATCAACTTGATGATATAATTATATTATAATTAAATCTTGAGTAAAATTTAATCATTTGAATAGAATATTTTTTTACACACAAATTAAAATACACAAATGTTTTTTTCAATATATCTAGACTGATAAGTAAGTTTCTCAATGAAAAAATATCCACAACAAAAGTGGAATACATCGTGGAAGTCAATAACAATAAAAGTTACACAAAATGAATATATATTGAGGATAAAATGAATATTTCACATCATAAATGTTTCCTATACTTAATATTAATTTAGGTTATGGAAAAATATCTTGGTGTGAAATCATTTACCTATTATAATTTTGTAATCTATATACTCATTTAACTACATACTTGATTTTAAAGTTGTTTCCATCTACATTCATGAGTGTACTGCTATTCAACTATTAAAACCAATTCTTCCTTGCATATGTGGGTTTAAATTATGAATACACGAGAAATCAATCATTTTTAAATTTTAAGCAATATTTCATTGGAGAAATGATCTGATTAAATGAAAATAACAACCTTTTATTATAGAATAATATTTACCATAACGTTTTATTAAGGATAGTCACATGTACATGGAGTGAAAATATGTAATATCACAATCAGTCACTTGTATTTTAAATGAAATATGAAATTAAAGAAATAATTGACCCTAATACCTTACAAAGGTTTTCTCTATTGTAACTAAAATGATGGAACTTCAAGTGTCATTTAAAATTAAATACCTACACTCAGGGAAGCTGATGAATTTTGGATCAAATGACTAACATTTTAAAAAAATGTATGTCATTCACTTTACATGGACATACTATATGAAAATATATTTTCAATTTTTATAGGAACCATGTTACTAGAAAATCATAAAATAATTTATCAATCTAAATAATTTACATTGACTATGTTGTAAATTGAATAGCCTTATGGGATTACTATTCATAAGTATCCAATTTCATATAATTGTGAAAACCCATTTAATATTCTTGTATTTTAATTTACCAAAAGGATTCCACTCCTTTAGTGGAATGATCATACCTATATACATTTTCTATAGAATATGGTAGATTATGGGTCCCTACCAAGGTGGTTATAGAACACTATAGATTATTCTATGTGACTAAATACCCCATTTTGGCTCATGTATATGTCCCATTATACATATGGATATCCAATTATTTCACCAATAATTATGGAACTCTAGAAACATATATACAAACAATTAGAGTGATAAATTTATTGTTCTATCCTATATCACTATTTATTTAATAACCAAATTATTTCTTTTAGAAATACTCACATGTTAGACCCTAACTCATAAAATAGATTTTTCTAGTTTTTCTAGTTTTCTTATTAGTTGATTGTAAATTGAATACATATTGGTCATTTATTATCACTATAAATGGAACTCCATTTTTCCTAGTGATATATACTCAAAATGGAAATATTTTTCCTCATCACATGTTCTAAAAAGGTAATAATTCATTCTCTAGTATGGTGTTAAGAATCACATTACACCACTGTAAATATCCATTATTGAAAATAGTAAAAATTAAAGGTAAGTATCATTCCATTTCATATGGACTTAATATATGAAGTTTAAAAATGTGTGTTCTAATTCCCTAATAGGGATTATATATAATATTATAAGTAGTAATTATCAAAACATCATTGATCCATCCTCCCATATTTCAAAACAAAATCACCTCTTTGGAAAACAATACACTCCAATATACCCATATATAATACTGGGAGAATAGAAACCCATAAACTAATAAAGACAAATTATTTAGAAAATCTAAAATCTAAATGACCTTAGGTTACCCAACATCGCCTTAAAACATAGAAAATAAAAACTCACATTATTTTGTGGGTGTAAACTACAAAAAAAATAATTCAACTTGGAAGATTATGAACCCCATAAATACCCAATTATCCTTTCCTGAACACACTAAAATAATAAATATAATTATTTATTAATAGATAATATTAAACTATAATGAAACCCATAACACCTCAAGGATTTACCTTAATATAAATTTCAACCACTATAACACTTTCCCTGATGGTGTCAAAATATAAAATTGTTTTATGTATATATTTAAATTATGTTGTTTAACACAAACCCATGACATCACATAATGGGAATGATATTCCATATTCATTATGAACATGATGGAATAAATTATTTTTTCTTTCCACAACAATGATTATATGTAATTTGGTCAAATTAATGGTAGCTTTTCTCCCTACTCAGGTGGTAATATATGTATGATAAAATTATACTGATAGTAGAAATTATTTAATGAAAATGAAATAAATTGAAAAAAGACCATAAAAATAGATAATAACATCTCTCATGACAGGATACAAGTTCATAACCTCTCTATATTTCATTATATATTCTAATAAAATCAATATTACTATCTCTACATGATAATAAATGGAATAATAAATTATGTGGGTAGAAAACAAATGAAACAAGGAAGAAAAAAATTCTTATAAAAAACCTATGAAAACCTAAATATCCCTTGATTTTATTTTTGGATAATCAATATTACTATCCTTAATAGATTGTAAGACTAGTATTTCATTTCCAATAAGTAATATGTCATCAGTATATACTACTAGGATAACGACTGAATTCACACTAAACCTTTTGTAAATACACAACTCACATTAATTCTTAATGAAACCAAATTCTTTTATAGATTCATCAAATTGAATGCTCTATGACCTAGATGCTTTCTTCAATCCATAAATGGATCTCTCCAAATTTCAAATCCTTTTAGCATCACCTAGTGTCACAAACCCTACTGGTTGTGTCATATAGATATCTTCCTGAAGGTTCCCGTTAAGGAATGCATTTTCGACGTCCATTTTTTAAATCTCATAGTCATGGTAAGCTTCTATGGAAAATGTGATTCTAATGGATTTTAACTTGAAAACTGGTGAAAAAGTTTCATCATAGTCAATTCCATGATGTTTTTTAAACCCTTTATCCAATAGAGTGTCTTTATAGGTACTTACATTACCTTCCATGTCTATTTTCCTCTTGAATACCCATTTACACCCAACAGGCTTTACATCAACTTATGCATCGATCGGAACCCAAAATTGGTTATGATACAAGGAATCCATCTCAGAATTCATAGATTTTATCCATCTTGCAGCTTCTGATCTCTTTACTACCTCCTTGTAGGATATAGGATCATCATTGTCAACCAATAATGATTCACTATCCTCAGTGACTAGAAAATCATATCTCTATAGATGTCTTAATTATCTTACACTCTTACATAGTACTTGTGTTTTAGGAACTATTTCTTCTGTGGGGACCTATGGAACTTTTTTTTGTACCAACTCTAGTATATATTGATAATTAACTTCAATGAAGTCAATCTTGGTCCCACTATCCTTTATGAGGATGTGCTCTCTCTCAAGAAAGACATCTTGTTTAGTGACAGTCACTTTCTTGTCTGAGGAGCTGTATAGGTAGTATCCCTTTGTTTCCATGGGATATCTTATAAAGATACAATTTGTGCCTCAGGGTTCTAGTTTGTTTCATAATAAGGCCTTAACAGATGCCCCTCCACCCCATACATGTGTATGTGACAAAACAAGTTTCTTCCCACTCAATAGCTCGTAGGTAATTCCATTTTCCGCTTTAGTTGGTACTTGGTTTAATGTGTATGTCATAGTTTGTAATGAATATCCCCAAAAGGATAATGGAAGATCTGTATGACTCATCATTGACCTTACCATATCCAAAAAGGTATAGTTCATGATTTCACTAACACCATTACACTGTGGTGTACAAGGTGGAGTGAGTTGAGATAGTATCCCAAACTCCTATAGAAATTTGATGAACTCTATTTTAAGATATTCACCACCTCAATATAATTGAAGATTATTTATCTTCTTACCAAGTGCATTCTCTACTTCATTCTTGAATTTCTTGAATTTCTCAAAGGACTAAAACTTATACCTCATCAAGTAAATGTATCCATTTCTACTCAAGTAATCAGTAAAAGTTCTGAAGTAATAATATACACCACTAGATTATATTGGAAATGGTCCACACACTTCAGTGTGTACCAATCCTATAAGCTCTGTGGATCTTTCACCTTCTCCACAGAATGATGGTTTTTTCATTTTCCCTTGTAAACAATCATGACATATATCAAGTGGTTTTAGCTCAGAATAGTCTAAAAACCCATCTTAACATAGCTTTGTCAAGCGCTTCTCATTTACATGACCACGATGGTGATTCCATAACTAGGTGTTATATGAGTCATGTGAACATGATTCATTATCGATTTTCGACACTTGGTTTTCATAATTTAAAACATAAAGAATATTATATAAATGTATCATACCATAACATATGTTGTCCATATAAAAGAAACAATCTTTATTTCCAAATTGGAAAATAAACCCATATGTATCAAAACATGACATGGAAATTATGTTCTTGGTAACTGTAGGTACATAATAACAATCTCTGAAAACCAAAATCATTATCGTTGGAAATGAAAGGTGGTAGTCTCCAATGGCTAGGGCAATCAACCTCACCCCATTTAAAACTCTCAGATCCACCTCTTCTATGATAATATTTTAAAATCTACATGGTTCCTATATTTGGATATAGATGTGAGAACCACAAGATATATCTAAAGCCCAATGTGTAGAAATAGAAATATTTTACTTGATAACAAACACACCTTTAGCTTCCCCATGCTTCTGGGTGTAGTACCTCTTCCAGTGTCCTGAATTTCCACATGCAAAACATACTAGCTCCTTTTCCTTTTTCCTACCTATGGATCTTATTCTTCTTGGAAGGATGGTGCTTAGGAGATTTAAAATGTTTATAGGTTCTGGTCCCCTTTTCCATGTTCTTCCTTTTCTTATCCACTATAAGGATTGTGGGTTTGTCGTGACCCATGTCCTTATTCACTTGGATAATTAAAGTAAGAAGTTCTATAAGGCTTTTCTCATTATTACTCATATTGTAATTGATAATAAATATGGATAAGTTCTTGGGAAGTGGTGAAATTATGAGATCTATACACAACTCATCTGGGAATTTAATCTCTAAGATGTCCAGGCATTCAATATAGCTGATAAGCTTGACTACATGAGGCCCAAATGGTGCACACTCCCCAAGAATATTTGTGAACAATGCATTGGAGATCTCATACCTCTCTTATCTCACCTTCTCTTGATAGATATCTCAAAGGTGAGACATCATGCTATAGGAATCCATATACTCGTGTTTATTTAAAATCTTATTGGACATGGATGAAGCATTGAATATCTATAGCATAATTGAAATGTTTCTCATAGATAGATAGCTCTTCATAACTTATATCATTTCCAGGACCAACTGGTAATGGTTCTTCCATCACATACAATTTTCTTTCATGGTGAAATATTACACGTATGTTCCTTTGACACTCTTAACAATTAGTGCCGATGAAAATGTTTTCCTTCTCAAATATGGATCAAAATGATATGTTTGATGTCATTTTATTGTGTTTATAAAAAAATAAGATGAGTTGATAAAATTTAAAAAATAATTAAATATTATATTTATTAGTCTCCCACTATTTTATCGAAACCAAATAGCCCACACCATCGACTTTGGAATATCATGTTACTTGGATATTAAAGTGTCAAATATCCATATTACCCTTCTCATTACCCCAACTTTGGTTGGTTAAGCAATTTGAATGGTTTTAGGTAAGCATTCCAAAGGCCAAATGCATAAACTCACCATTCCTTGATCTAGTGAGTGGAATACCCAATCCTGAAATCATTAATTTAGATTTACTCAACCTTTGCCTCTTGGTTAAACTAAGTACTTCTTTGGCATTCAACCCTTGATGTCAACTAAGTTAAGTCAACACAAATGTGAACAACTAAATAAAATTATACTTCGTTATGTGTTCTTATGATTTATAAAATGTTTTTAAATCATAGACAATTTTAGTTTGATAATATTTAAATTTATTATCTAACTAATTAAAAAAATTATAATTAAATATAAAAAAATATTTGAAAAACAGTAATTTATAAAAATATTTTTAAATATGAAATTATCATATTTAAAATAAATTTTACGTAATTATATGGATTTCCTTATAAGTATGAAATAAAATTGTTTATTTATAAATCATAAGTGGAAATTTATAATTTTTATTAATTATTAAATAATCATAAAATATTTTAAAAAATATTTTAAAAAATATTTTGTTCATAATAATTTATATAAATAGTTCAAATTCAGAGACTTATTTGAGAAATTATTTAAACTTAATTAAAAATTATTTTATGATTTAATTTTATTATTATTTAAACATTTTAAATATATGTTATTTAAATTTTTTGAAATTTTTTATAGAATGAAAATGTAGTTATCGATTTTTTGTAATTCATGAAAAATATTGTATCTTTGAAATGAAAAATTTAATAAAATGTAGAATATGAAAGATTTCATATCATAATTGAATATAAATTGTTTATATTAATTATTATGTAATGTCCATAATATTAGATAATATCATAAAATTATTATAATTAGATTTTATTTCTGAATTGTTCATAAATTTTTATTTCAAGTTTTAAAACTTAAATTGTTCATTTATTTAATGGTTATTAACTCCATTATTCAAATTCAATATTTTATTTTTATTTTTTGAAAGGTGTTTACTGTAGGTTAAATTCAAAATTGATTCTTGCGAATTATTATACGTGAATATATGTTGTTATTTACTATATGTGATAATGGATTTATTTTTCCAACATCCTTTACTTCATTTTATAATTGATGTTATGAGCATGAATTTAGTTGGTAAATATAATTTATACATATAAGTTTCTATAGTTATTTTGAATTAGGATATCTATTTTGTAATGTACCCATGGGTGGAGGGACTTTGGGCCAGACTTCACATTATCCTAGAAGCTTATACCTTATCTTGGAAGGTGGGGGTTGACTATCTATGGTTCTAGGTTTACTCATTTTTAGGTTTTCAATCATATATAATTCTAATCCTCTAAATTAATATTTTATGTACCTTGTGCATGTGGGGAATTTGGATATGTATAAATATGTTTGTCTTCTATTTATGGGTGAGAAACAAAAATAATGGGTTATGTAAACAATTGCACATCAATCTAGTTTGAAAATATTTATTTATTGGGAGTAATGGGATTTCAAACGAAGTCACTAGAAAAATGAATATATAAAGGGATTAACACGAGATAATTTGTTGAGATTAATTCCATTTAAAATAATATGTGTTGGATTACTTCTATAACATAACTTGTTAATACCTTGATCATATAATCATGAAAATTATTTCCAATTATGGGTGCACTAGGATTATACTATATTAGGAAAGAAAGTAATGTGTAGCTATGGATTATCTAATCAAGTATTTTCATGACTTAGTTGGTTGCATTTTTATTATACATTGATATTCATTTCATGGTATTTATGTTAGTTTACACCTATCTAGGATACCATTAAGAAGGATACCATGGGAATAATGTTGAGTGAATCTATATGATATATTTGGATAATGGGTTATCCACTCAAGTATCCAAGAGTCATAACTATTTTCATAAGGATCCTTCCATATCTAAATAGCTATGTGGTGAGATGAATGGAATATAAGACTCACTGTTAATCAAAAATGTAGATCACAATCAACTAATTTTTATGATATATTTAAAAAAATCATCATTTTAGTGGAATACAATTTTATAAAAGTCCAAATTAAGTGTTAATAAAACATGATACCAATCTGGTTAGAGTCTATATTCTAGTGAAATAGCATCATCAACATCATTTTAAAAATTGATATTAAACTGTGAATGATGAATTTTAATATAAATAGCCTCCATGAGTAGTATATTAAGAATAGTTCATAAGCAAGACAAAAATATTGTGTGTTAAAGAAATATCTTACTAATTAATCTAATATTCAGTATATTCAATAAGTAATATAGATATTTATGGAACCGTATAAAATTAAAATAAGGTTTAAAAGTCATTATATGTGAAATTACTTAAGGAATGTTAGTATAAAATAATTAATTTTATTAGGTAATTATAATTATAAATAATTTTTTTAAGTATGCTAATGACTTGGAGAAGACTACAGATATTCCCTTGAGTATTGTTTGGGTAAATTAATTCATCCTATTTTCATATATTGAATTTTTTTTAATATTAATTATATTATAATAAATTTACATAATATTCTAAAAGTTTTTAGAATAAATTAACTAGGAATATCATGCATGATATTTTGTTCTATGTAAAAATTTCTAGTTGGTACAAGTCCAAATCCAGAGAATAAATATTTATTGGAAACCACAAACTTCTATATTATAGTATCTAATAAATGACATTGAGTCATGGGTTTATCCATAGATATGAGAAATAATTTTATATGATGGGATTGTATAGAATACAAAAAAAAATTGGACATTATATGGAATGTCGATGTCAGCTATCAATGTCATAGAATTTTTTTTTTTTAAGGTTATGTGATACCAAATTCATACATTACGAGTTATGTAAATATATTAGAGGTCAAAATTTAGGATGAATTTATATAGATTTTAGATTATATCTAAGGGATATAGAACATAGTTTTTAAATTAATTAATTGAATATAGATCAAGTTTTCAATATCATTTGGATCAAAGAAAACATATGTATCTTCATCTCATTTCACTTATAGGAAAAGAAATGTTTTTAATTAAAAAAAATTCTTATAAAATAATTAAAATGAAAAATTCCAAACAAATGGTATATGATTAATTAGATTATATAACCTATTTTCGAAGATGATAAAAGGATAAATATATTTTATCATGGCTAAATAGTTTGTCTAATGTTTTGTTAAAATATAAGTTAATGTGTTTCCGCCACCAATCAGGGGAATGTTTTAATAAAGTTCCCCTTTAAATAGGAAAATTATATATAAAAAAGGAATAACATATATGATATTAAAATAATATTTTATTTTAATATATTCCTACTAAATTTAAATAAGTGTTATTTTACAAAATAAAAAAAATTGTGTAATCATAACAAGATATTCTAAAATTAATATAGTAACTAATAGGATAGTGGGAGTATGTTTGGACATGGGTATTTAAATTTTATCAATTAAAGGAATATATTAATCTTGGATTAATTTTATTTTAATGTTAATATACAGATAGTTGAGGTTTTGTGATGGTAACGATAAATTTAAAAAGTTAAATTTAGTTACATTGAGAAAGTGAATATCAGTATTTCTTAAAATATTAACCCAGCTAATTTAAAAAAGTGAATTACATTGGATATAAAAAAAGTGTTTTATGGTATGGTGGTAAGGAGAAGTGTAAAATTATATTTTTTTTACTTTAATAATGGTAATAAAACGTTATTTCAATGAAGTATATAATGAGGGGATTAAATAATTATGTATGTGGTGAAATTATTTTAAGAAAAGATGGATGAAATATATTCCAAGGATGATTATAAAGAACATAGAAAGAGTTAAGAATAGAAAATAGAAGATTTAATTATAATATTTTATGTTTTGAATTTAAGTACATTTGATATGTTCATGTAGTTGAATATATTCAATATGATTCCAAAACCCCAACATTATTCAAACTATCTTGCATCATATATGTTACTTACTAAATTGTTTAATGTTTGGGTTTTATTATATTATCACATAGATATGAGGATAGAATTATATATAGATGTAATTAGTTAACTAAACCCATAAAAATTTTCTATATATAAGTTTAATATTGAATATATCATATAATATATGATGTAAAAGCTCATATTTTAGGTTTGTTTAATATTTTTATAAATGTTTATGAATATAATTTATATCATATAAGGGGAAATATTTATTTTATCATTCATTTAAATTGTCCATATATATATATAAGGGAAATGATAATTGGCCTCTCAAAGGATAAAATTGATTTATGACTAACCAGTTTTCATCATGGAGTATTGTAATTCATGATAAAGTATCAATGTTATCTAGATTAGGATTATTTTTTAAAGATAAAAAATATGGAAATGAGGCACAATAGGGGTGTTTCTGCACTATATGATTGATAAAATACACCACATGTCATGTCATACATTATTTGTTTTTATATTATCGGTTCATGGATAATATTTATCTCCTTTACACCTAATGATGGTGACATACCAAGTAAGAGAACATTCATACTTTGATATCATACATACGTAATTCAAAACATGAACATAGATAATATGGGGTCGTTGGGTGGGTTTCAAATCATGTAATCAGTTGGAGTTTCAAAAAAATAGAATTTTCCTCTTGTATGATGAGCCTGGTATATGAGAAATTGATTAAGATAGGTTGTGGAGTGTGCGATCTCACTTAGATAGTACATGTAATGTGATTATATATCTATATAATGGGATTTTGAGGATCTCTTATATGAAATGTTATTTCCATGAGATTTACTCATCAAAAAGTTCAGTCTATAATTTGATAATTGATCATATATGAGTAATCTATATGGGATTGACATACTCCATGTCCCATGATCTCTCTATGTTATTGTCACAACCTGACCTATCGGTGATATTTTGTTCAAAAATAAGCAATTTGTTACACCCAATGTAAAACTCCAATATGCCAAGGGTTGGAGACTAGCATTATGTAAGAATACCACAAACACAGGAGACTATATACTAATGTAAAAGTAAACACACACATATCCATAAACACCAAGTAATTTAGTTAAGTAAAATACTGGGTGAAACAAAACACATGCATGAACAACTAAATTTCCACATAAGAGTAAGACATAATGTAAATTTAGTTTAAAATTATATATATATGTCCAACAACTAGAGATAAGGTCCATCAAACTACATGGGTGTCTCACTTGAAAAACAAAATTTCTCACCAGATGTCTTCGCTATATAGAAAAACTATTCTTGACATACTCTTGGTCCACTAAAGACTCCATAAAAAGGCCTGTCATTTGTATATTGTACGACACATATAGGAAAATACCATATAGGTGTGAGTATATAAATACCTAATAGTATTCCATAATAACCCAAAACCATAAAGAATTATCAGATACTATGTATTCCCATATCATAATATAGAGGATGAACAAAAAAGGATCACATGGAAGACAACCATGATATGCCAATTGGAGGAACTTAAGAATCATAATAAGGTCCATCTCAACCAACCACATACATATATTGATCCTAGATCTAACACTATATATTCTAAAGAATTATTTTAATTACCTTCACATTGATAACAATGGAGGATCTCAGTCCCATATGTTTGGTGAAATAACAGATCTTTTGGAGTACACATCTTCTGTATAAGCTCTATAGATTAGTGAAATTAAATACCACAGATAGAGGATCTATGCCTTGGTGGTGAGGGAGAAATACATGACTCTTTCTAAATACCATAGGTAGAGGATCCCTTCCCCCCTCATATTCACATGGGATAGATTCTACACTTTATGGGGATCCTAGTCCCATAGGTATAGGATCCCTTCCCATTAATGGGTAGTAATAAGATATGGACTCCCTTTTAGCATCCCTACTATGTTTATTTCTCATAACAACATCATTATCATTATTCATTTATAGGATTCATCTTATATTATATAATTTCTAATGTGGTGTTGAGGTTCTTTTTTTCATGGTGACTTGTTGAGTTACAAGGAGATACTTATCTTTATAATTTAGTTTTATTTTAGTTTATTTTAACATAATTTCCACTATAATCTTAAAAATTTCTATAGATGGAGGGTAACTATATCTACTGTTGGGTGAATAAATTCAATCATGTGGGGTTATTTTCCATACAGGATAGCGACACTAGGTTGGTGAGATAGTTTTTTTGTTCATGTTCTATTTACTAATTTCATATTTTATTTATTAGTTTATTATTTCCTATATTTTATTGGTGTGGATATAGGACATAAGGAAGTTTCGAGATGATATTTTATTTAATTTACCATTCTCATTTTATTAATTATATATTTGGACAAATAATTCCAATGAGGGGATTCCTTGTTTCCTAGGAACTTGTTAAAGCCTATAGGGATTAGGAATTCCCTTTGGGACTAGCCACAAATAGTGTTGAGCGTCTGATAGAGGGATTAATCAGGTTGGTTCATAACAAAATGGAATTAGAGGAATCCTTTAATATTTGGGTTGTCATGTATATTGAAGATAGGATTGTTAAGAATAAGTTGGTAGGTGAGGGAATAGCATCAAGAACTATTAGTTATTATGATCCTTGAGTTATCAAGGAATGATGGTTTTTGATTATTTCATGTTGTGTGCTTTTTTAATAACAAAGTGAAGTTAATTGGTGGTAGCTAGTTAGATCACAGGGCCTAGAAATCCATGTGGATCCCAAGTACATGGTTTTTGATGACTCTCAGTGACGATTTTATAGTTGAAACATGGTCGGCCATGCCATGTGGTCAAGCTAAAAATTGACACTAGTCCCATAAAATATAAATTATAATTGTTTTGTTTTGTTTTTTTATTATGGAATGATTTATTTATTTGTGAATTTGTTGAACCTTAATATTTAAAAGTTTTAATATTAAATTGTGAACATTTGATTTGATGGGTATTAAATGAGATCTATTAAAATAATGAAAAGATAAATATAGTTTTTGGATTTTAATAGAACATTTTTATTAAATAAACAATTATTTAATTTCAAATGGGTGAAATATGATTTAAAATAATTAAAGTTTCATTTTAGTAACACTTTTTATGTATCTTAGTGGTTTTATGTGGGTTTTTTAATGTGTAAACATGGTTTTAAGAGTAATTGACATGTTTTAAAACTATAAAATAGGATTTGTTAAATATTTTTGGAATGATGGTAATGTTTTTGATTTTGATGAAAATTTTAATAATGGATTTTTATAATTTTAAATTTATTAAAAATTTTAGATTTTTTATTAATGTTCTATATTAAAAATTGTAGGGGCTATAGCATTTTAAAAAAATTTATGTGTTTAAAATAATTTTCTTTAAAATTTTATATTGATTTCTCAAATTAATTTCTCTTGTTTTTTCTTGTTTTTAAATTTTTTAAAATGATTTAAAAGGGGTAGAATGGGGGTTTTTTTATTTATTTAAATTTATAAAGTGGTATTTTTTTCCTATATTTTATGTTTTTTTCTTTAACCTCTCAGAAAGGATTGGGTGAAAGAGGGTTACTATTTCCCTTTAGGATGTCTTCCTTCTATGGTATTGATGTAACCCCAATAAAGATTAGTAGGTTTTATATCCTAGAGACTTTCCCTTGTTGAACCAAGTAAGGAGAGAGTCTTTGGAATTGTTCTTTCCCATATTTTATTTTTGGATACCCTTGTTTGATCTATACTTTTAGGTTCATCCATGAATTCTATTAGTGAAATGAACATTTCTAGTGATATTTGTTTTTCCCTGTGGTATCTTGTCCTAGTAGTTAGTTTTATATTAGGGGTTGGATAGGATGATAGAATTTCCATATGATGTTTTTTTGATGGGTTGGATTGGGAAATTATTGGGTGTGTTAATGAATGACTGGGATTCTTATTACCCCAAGTGTAAGTTATACCCTAGCGAGTGTTTTGATTAATATTATAGAATCACCAGGGTTTTGTTGTTTCAAATATGAAAACCCAAGATAATTTCCATTTAACCTATGCTATCAAGAAAAAATCTATTGATATTAATTAGGAACATCTTGTTTAAGGTAATTCTAGGCTTGTATTTATTTCCCTTAATAGTTTGTCTCATTTTTTGATCTTAATTAGGAACATCTTGTTTAAGGTAATTCTAGGCTTGTATTTATTTCCCTTAATAGTTTGTCTCATTTTTTATTGTCAGAAATGGGTATTGTGCCTAGATATTGGGGATAGGTCTTATTATGGTACTTATTTATTTTTAGTAGTTTAGTCTATGAATCCTGCTTTAATATGGTTAATTTCAGGATCCACTCACTTTTTTATTGATTTTCCTTATTATTTTTAATAATCCTAATATTTCCCATTCACTAGAATAATCAGCTTCCTTGGAGATTTAGTGTTTGGTGAGATTTTAATATGGTGGGGAGACCACTAAGGGTAATTTTTTAAAAATGTGATTCTTTAATGAAATATAAGTTCTTTTTATCTGGTATGTACTTATTTCTTTTAAAAATTTACATGTGTTTGGAGAAATATACTATGATTTTTCACCAAATACCTTATCCTATATGTCATATGTTGGGGATGATTTATCAACATTTAGCATATTTTAATTTCTATTTTGTCTCTTTTTGAAAGGAGTTACTTAGAAATTGAGGTTGTTAATTATGTAGATTATAAATCTCAATTTTTAAAGGTATAAAATTTGTGATTTAATTTTCAATCACTTGCACCCAAAGTAGAATAGTTTCCCATGGTCTTTGTATCTATTTTCAATAATAACCTTTTTAGTCGGTGTGTTTATTGAGCTATGGAGTGGTACATTATGTACTCTACCCTGTCAATTATTTATTATGCTTATAACTAATTTGAATTATGGTTTAGTTTATCATAAAATCCCAAAATGGTTTCCTATAATGATGGAATTTGTAAATTGTGATACGATGGTGTTAATCATTTCTAGAAAATTCATTTGATATTCATGTATTTTAGCATTGCGTTCTTAGTGTGGGAGTTGGAACTCATTCCTTTTTTATCAATAAATTCATGAAAAGGATTTAAAGGGGTTTAATGAATTATGTTGTGGAAAATTGTCACACCCTAAACTTAATTTATTAATTAGTTTTTATTATTTAATTATATTTAGAATTGTTCTTGAATATAAGAACGAATAGAGATAAATTTTATAATTATATATTTTCATCCTAGCCGCACGAGTAGTATAAAATATAAAAAAACTCTATTAGGGTGTATATAATATTTATAGATCCAACCACATAATCAACACATGGTTTCCCACACCATTAACCCTAACAATTCTTGGTGCCTCATGACTTCTAGTGCAGGGTGAATGGTTTAGCCAACTGTGTGACCAAACTGTGTCAGTTTCCCAAACCCAAAAAATGAATTTTAATTAAATAATTATAGTAATAATAATTAAAAAATTCTAATATCCCTCTCCCTATTAATATATCATACACTCCTATCCACTTCATATGTCTTTCAGGAGTAGATCTAGTGGAGTCATTATCCATATATCCTCTTCCTCCATTACCATGGCTTCTGGACACCACCTCCTTTGATTTATTATGAGTTCATCATGGTAAGGTCACCTCTACTTTATTCATTATTTTATTCTCTATTTTATTCTCCCCTTTATATTGAATGTGACCTATATAGACCCTAACATGATTTTGGGTATTTTTTTGGACATTCATGATGTCTATGGATATTTATCCCTAACTAAGGATGGTTATTACCATATCCATTGAAGGTAGTGAGATATCCCATATATTTGGAGAAGGTTTCATCACCTATTATTATTTATTCAAATTTCAGTTAAATATTTTATATAATTTGGATTCCCTGTTGTTTTCTAGTGCACCGTGGACATTCTTGATGTTGATTTGGTTCGCTGTTAGTTAAGGAAAAACCATCCGAGTTAGGTTACCCTTTGTATAGACATTTAAATTGAAAACTATAATTTTTTTATTTTTTTATTATGATGTTTTCATTATATATTAATTTAAATAAATTATATAAAATGTGTGTGGTGGATATATGGTTCCTCATTTTGTTTCCAATGTTTTTTTTATTCTTTTTCCATGGGAATTCTGAAATGAAAATTGTTTCTAAAAAATACATTGAATGTTTAAGGATAAAAGAAGCATGCTTTATCTTCTAAATTTATTTATTTATATGAGATAGTGATATAAAGGATGTTTTGGCCTTTTATATGTTTTACTAGAAAGGCATAATGGAACATCTGATTTCCAGGTAGCACCAAGATGGTTTCTAAATTTTTGTTTATTCTTAAATATGGCTTATACAAATAAACACACACACAGATATATATATATATATATCCTATTTTTAAATATTCATTCAAGGTGACTGAATATATATATTTTTACAAGGTCTATTTATATATATATAGGTGTATATGTGTATAATGTAACTAGATGAATTTGGAAATTGAAAGGATTTGGTTCAAAAATGGGTTTCCAAATGATAAAGTTTGGTTTTAAAATGAAAACTCTTGATTGATATATTTGGATGTTTTTATAAAAAGGAATAAACCCCCATGCATACATTCTATTCTAAGTGGTAATTTTCATTAGTTGGTGTTGGAAGGTGGGCTTAGCATGTATGATGGATTTTCATGATTGAGATGTTATATTGGTACTTGATTTCTTACCACTCAGTTTTTTCTAAAGGCATGGAATACTAGGCATCTTAAGGGGAGTCTAGAGACTATTTTTATCTAGTCTTGATTTTATGTACAAGATCCCCTTGGTAGGAAAAATCCATGGTGTGTTTTTTCACTTGTAAGGATATTTCATAGAATCCAGGTAGGTTATTTACTATGGATCACATTGTTAGTCCAATTGATGGTTTTAAACCTATCATGTCTAGGGTGTCTCTAGATGTTGTCGAGGAATATCCCATGTTAAGAATTTTATAGTTATTATAAATTACTTTGTTTTTTTATGTTTTGTAATAAAATAATTTAAACTGTTATGCTTTTACTGAAAGCTCATACATCATCACCTTCTTACGTGTATTATATTTTACTCTATTTTGGAATCACATTATGATATTTATTATGGTTAATACTTTTTAATGAAATATTTCCTTTATTGCATATTTATTCATATAGATAGATTTTTTTATAGAATTTCATGATTAGAAACTATTTTGTAGAATGGAATGAATGATGGTTCTTCTAGAATTATTGGCTTGTTAATTTTTTAAAATAGAAATGAAAACCTAATTTTAAATATAAGTATATTCATAGTATCATGAAATGGGTTTCAATTTAAACTAAAGGAATAGGGATTAGTTTCTATTTTGGAATCCCTATTGTGATTGTTTTTCATTCCTGCACCTTTATCGTTTTTCAATAGTAGTTTCTAGCTTATTTTTATTCCTTTATGTAGAATTGAGGTTTTGTTCTTTAATGGTGACTTATAGAGTCCCAATGTGGAAGGCATGTTTCTAGTTTCTTTATTTTTGTTTCTTTTATCACATCACCAAATTATTATTTTATTGTTTTCTATAGAAGGGGGTAGCTAGAGCTATTGGTGGGAAAATTAAATCCATATTGTAGGAATATTTTCATTAAAGGAGAGGGAGACTAGGGTGGTGGGGGTAGTTTTTTGTGTTAGTGTTGTTTAATGCTTTAATATTTATTTTTTAGTTTATTATTTACTCTATTTATTCTTTTTGTCATGGAAATATGACATACAGACATGTCATTCTAAAGTTATACATAATTTCAACTGTTAATTTTCATAATTATTTATTTGGAATAATCAATCCCAATATGTTATTAAATTATTTCTAGGGACTAGTACCATCATGTGGGGACCAGGAATTCCTTTCTAGCATTTTTATGAATACGGTTAGAGATCTGATGGGGGGAACTCAGGTTAGTTCGTGATATTCATATTCATAATAGAAATCAATAATGTTGAAAAGAAACTAAACAAAATCAAAATCCCAACCCTGAATTGGATCTATCATTGATGATAGATGAATCTATTTTTATGATAATGATACAATTCATTTAATTTTGATCATTGATCCAAAAATTTTTACTAATTGAGTAGTAATAATTCCAACACACTGGGAGACTCATCTATTTCTCTGAATCTATAAGGTTTGAGAAGATAACCCTACTGATTTTACAATAAAATGTTTAAATAGTGGATCGGTAGGCTAAAAACCATTTTTAGATAACACATAAAAAAATATTTATTTTACATAACATTTTGCTAGAGACTACACTAAACTGAAATTTATAATGATGAAAAAACATATGTCACTCCAAGCGTATAAACCATGTAATGGATTTAACGGGGTTATTAATCATCCCATAAGATACACCACAGATAAGGTATTCCATTATTTATAAAAATTTCATGGGCATGATATACTATTTTCATAATTTTTATTATATCAATACAAAGGCTCCACTTGGCTCTAAATTCTTCACTAACTTCATCCTTTACTCTGAAAAATATTAATTATAAAAATCTTATGTATTACAAAAAAATAAATTCATTAAATTATCCCCATATTCAGGGATTTTCATCTAGGAAATAAAAATCCATTCAAACATGTGATTTTATTATATTGGTATCTAGTTCCCCCACTCCCGCGTAATCTCCTATAGATTAATATGCTTCCAAAAAACAAACACCATGGAAATTTCTCTCCCACAAATGATCTACACCAGGAAATTCTTAATCACCAATAAGTACTCTATTAAAGTATCTTTATCCCCAATGTCTAGTTCACCCAAGTTAAAAATGTTTCATGGGTCATGGACATATCTCCATAGCTTGGACATCTAGAAGACTTCATTTACTTGATCTAATTATGATGGTAGGCTAAGTCGTACTCCACCTCAGTAACTTTATGTAGTATCTAGAAAGGGCTAATGAATCTTAGGTATAACTCTATTCCTCAAAAAAAACATTTGCAGTTCTCACTATGGTGATACATTCATGAACACATGGTCTCCCACTTCGAACTCCAAAGGCCTCCATCTTCTATCCACATAGTGATTTTTATGGATTTAGGAAGTCCTCATCCACTCCAAGATTTTCTTATCCTTCTCTTCCATAGCTGATACCAGATTTTTTCTAATAATTGATAATTGTCCCAACTCTGATTAGAAATATGGTGACATGTATGGACTTCTGTATAGGTCCACAAATAGTTTCCTAAAATTGGTGGTATGATAATTTTTTTGTACACAAAATCCATTATGGTTATGTAATCATCCCTTATTCATCCAATATATAACATGAAATCTCAAAGAATTTCCTCCATGACCTGAACATTTTGCTTAGTGTGACCGTATTTTTTGTGGTGAAGTGTCATTCTCATCCACAACTAAGTCCCAAAAGCCACACGTAATCCTCTCTGTAATTGAGATAAGCAATGATAAGTACAATATGAAATAATTTTTGAGAAAAATTTATGATGATATACTATTTATTTACTATACACACATCCCATTTCCTCCACTAAAATACTCTCTATGATGGTATGGATGTTTGGAGAAAATAAGGAAAATGGGGGAAAATCTCAAATTTTGTGACTACACGTCGTGTACTTTTCCACACGCCATGTACTTTGGCCGTGTGGGATGGGTACACAGGGCGTGTAGGCCTGTCAGCAATGAAGGGTGTAAAAACTAACTACACACCATGTATAGGGTATTTACACACCATGAATTTAGTAAGCAGGTGAATAGTAAGGCAGTGGAGACAGCCGCCAGCGGAATGACAGTACACTCCGTGCAATCGGGAATACACGCCGTGCACTCATGTTGACAAGTGAATAGTTCGGTGGTGAAAAGTATCTTCCATAGGAATAGTTAAATAATGAAAGTACACGCCGTGCACTTGAGAGTACACTCCATGTAGTTTGTTTTTTTTTTCTTAAAATGGGCAGTAGCCTCCTCTTTGAACAGAGGAAGCTTAGAATGCTAGAGGAGCTCGGGAGAGGAGGCCGGATCTTGGGAGAGCCTCCAACCGCACATCAGGAATCGGATTATTCCACCATCGATCTTGTTGGAACCGCGTGGGTAAGAGCTTCCTTCTCCTTGAAATTTTCTTACCAATTCTTTCACGAGGGGAAGTTATTTAAGTTTTAAAGAGATTATGTTCATCTCAGATCTGCGTCGTTATCATTTGTTTCAGGAGGCGTCATTCACGTATACCGATTAGGGGAGATCGAGGTAGGTGTTCTGGTGTTTATATTCCTATTGCTGTGTGTTTTTGTTCACCGTTGTGCTACGATCCCATGTTTGGGGTGTCGTATGGTTGAGGGATTTGCTGAAAAGATATCTAGAATTGTCTAGATAATCTAATGATAAGTTTAATCTACTATTTGGGATCACTACTTGGATCCAGGACCACCTTGGGGGTGCATTCCTCTGTTAAGCCATTTTACCAGGATACACGAGGGTATGCCATGATTATATTGTGCACTGCATTTTCCTTGAGAGAAATTGTATATAAATTGCTTGCTTATGTGTTGGGCTCGGCCCGGTTACTTGCTTAGCCTAAGGGCAGTGTTCCGTTTAGCCTGAGGGCAGTGGTTCTTTTAGCCTGAGGGAAATATTTGTTATGCCTGTGGGCAGTAGATTCTGTGTATGTGGGTGACACTTCGTATGCCTGAGGGAAATATTAATTTTTCCTGTGGGCAATCACCTGCGGGTTTCGATTCTGATTACCTGAGGGTAAGAATGGCATGTTTGAGGATAGTGTTATCATAAATATTCACCGTGGTGTTTTCATATGTTATACCTTCCAAGTTAAAGCATGGGCTTGGCATGGTTAAATGAATATTAAAATGTCAATGTAACTGGTAAAGTTAGTTACTTTTGAGTACTACTTAGTTTATTGCATTTACTATTGTACACTGTTGTTGCACATTTTCACTGACAGTTGGGCATCAGCCTTTGGTGGGTACCTACTGGGATTTATTTCTCACACCTTGTTGGGGTCATTTCTTCAAACCAAACAGACTATATTGCTACAGGTGTCGATCAGGGCAGGGGTCCCTATACAAGTACATGATTGTAGCAGAGGTGTAGGAGAGCATGGGACAGAGATTAGGCTTGCGATGCTGCTACGTTCTGTTTACTCTACTTTTTTGTGTTTTGTTGTACCTCTTACTTTGAGTTGTATTGTATCGTATTGGAGTGTATCCTGTTCTGGGTGTTTTCATAGAATTAGTGACATACTACATCATTATATATATGACTACTGGTTCTCTTTTCTACAGCTTTCCATTTCAATTGTATATTGTTTACTACTTCTGTTATTGTATGTTATTATCATTTTTGTTGCACTACACTTTGAAAAATGAGGGAATAGTTTCTCCACTATCAGACCTGGGACCTCACTACTAGTCGGCAGCATCTGGAATTTGGGGAAATGTGCTTGAGGTCATGTGACCAACCGGGTTCGGGGAACCCGTTGAGTGGCACCCGGATCCGAGACGTTACAAAGTAGTATCAGAGTGGTTCTTTTCTTTGACTTAATGTTTAGATCCGAGAGTCAGGGATAGGATAGAAATGGTAGTTGGTAATATGTTGTGCCAAAGAGTATGTAACCCGTACACAGTGAAAATCCAATCTACCTGGGTTATTGCAATTATTACTGGTTTTGCAATTTTACAATTGATTTTATTTTTACCATTGGGTGACGCACTTGTGGTGTGTTGTTTATATGTTATACTTGGGTTCTATTTAGTTGAAACCCAATGAGATGAGGGTATGTCGTCTCATGCATCATTTAGGCACACGCTAGAAATCACATGTCATGCATTCTTTCCGTGCCATGTAGGTTCATTAGAAATTGCATGTTGTTGTGATAGTTTTTGTGCTAGAAAAGCATGTTGTTGTGATAGCTTCTTTGATAAATACCTGCTATTTTATAGGATATTTTTGTGTGAGGCTGATAGAATGAACACCAATCTTTGGTTTTTTGGGAGTATGGGCCCTCAATAACTGGAATTTGGTGGATCATTGACGTGTTTACTTTGTTATAACATGTGTAAGATGCCAAACTTTGATTCGCAAGGAGTATGGGCCCTCACAGATCATAATTTTTCACTTAGGTGTTTGTTCAGTGTTTTTATGGGTTCCGGAGCAATTTATGAGGCTTAATATCCGGAAAACCCATCATACACGTCGTGTAGTTATATGGACACACGTCGTGTGTTCTTCTGTTCAGGAAGAAATGAAAACTTTTTAAGTACATGTTGTGTACCCTCGGTACACGCCGTGTAATCTATTCTCATGTCATAGACCATGTGGGTTGGAACACAGGGTAGAGAATGGCATGGGGAAGTTCTAGAGGGCACACGCCATGTAGTTATTTCACATGTCGTGTTGTGTGGACCTTGTGTCTGCCCATGTAACTAAAAACACGGATGGAGGAAATATTTTCTTGTACACACCGTGTCAATGATGAACACGGTGTGTAGTGTAACCTGGGGACCCAGCCATGTAACTAACAAACACGGTTCGGTTTTACCTATTCTTGAACACGTCGTGTACCTGTGGCACACACCATGTAGTCTTGACTAGGGAAAGATCGTGTGGACCTGGCCGTGTGGCTAGAAAGACGGAGTGGTGTACACGCCGTGTGCAGGTGTAACACGCCATGTAGTTTCATCCAAGTAGTCGGTCATGTCACTAAAAACACAGGCAGTTGGAATTTAAGTCATACATGATGTGTCTCGCTAGAACACGCCGTGTAGTCTGATTTGTGCACTCAGCCGTGTGACGGACAACACGGGTCGGTTAAGCTCGTTCCGTACATGCCGTGTAGACCTTATACATGTCATGTAGTTTCGTTTAAAGTAGAGTTGTGTGGCTAAGCCGCGTAAAAGGACTCAGGAAGGGAAGGAGGATTCAAGTACACACCGTGTAGTCAGACGACACGCCGTGTGTTTGGGGTGTTACACGACCAATTTTAGTTAGAGTACACGCCCATGTGGATAGCTTGTGAGAATACGCCTTGTAGTATTTATACACGTCGTGTAGTCAAGTTTTGTAAATATTGAATGCTTTATTTCTCCTATTCCATCCTTGGTATCATCATTTTCATTCTTTGATAATTTTGATCTAAGGTGTGCTTTGACTTTGTAGAGTCATGCTGTCGAGACGACCTCGAGTTGTTCTCCAGGAGAGCAGCAACGATTTTACTCCAGAGATGGTGGGCCATGGGCTACCAATGGATCCTCCAACAGAGCGAGATGCGGTGTCAGCCATTATACCGGACACAGGTGCAGAGGCGCAGTTCCGTGAAGGCTTCATGCGGTTTATGCAGACCTTCCAGGGAGCACCGTAGGCTGCCACATCTATGGAAGAGCTAACGTGTGTATTCTAGAAGTAGAATCCGCCTATGTTTTCATGGGATTGCAGGCCACAGGATGTGGAGTCTTGGCTGGGTTCGATGCAGATGATATTCGAGCATCTGGAGATGCCTCCAGGGCAGAGGGTCTAGCTCGGTACATACATGTTGTGTGATTCCACCAAGAGTTGGTGGGATGTTACCACCCAATCTGAGCATCACTGAGACATGGCATGGGAATATTTTCAGATAGATTTCTGTGACTTCTTATTCCTGGAGACTCTGAGGGAAGATCGAGCTCGAGAGTTCATGAATCTGTAGTAAGGCGCCATGTCAGTGATGGATTATTCTGCTCGCTTCACTGAGCTTCAGCGTTTTACACCTATTTTGGTGGGTGATGAGGCATTGAGAGATAGACGCTTTGAGGATGGTATTAAATATGGAATCCAAGCACTGGTGAATGTTTTCAGGTTACCTACGGTACATGCTATTATGAAACAGGCACTGATTATTGAGAGGAACCTATGGGAAGATAGTGGTGTGGGCCAGGGCGGTTCAGCACCAGTTTTTGGTACTATTTCTACCGGTAAGAGGAAGAGGCAGATGGATTTCTCTCACGGTGGCAGTACTAGCTAGAGGAATTCGTCTGGTGGCTAGGTCATGTAATACCAGTGTGGCAAAGAGGGGCATAAGAGACCTCAGTGTCCCCGAGACCCAGTAGAGTTCCTAGCTTCCGGCAAGATGGGTCATCTGCATCTCTTTTACAGGGTGTTTCTAACAGTGGCTAGTGAGAGGGGTTCTGTGCAGACTCTGCTTGTGGGAGTAGGGCCAGCAGCTTCTTACCAGTCGGGAAACTGGAATACGTCAGGGTGTGCAGGCAGAGATGGTGGTTGTGGTTCGGGTAGCCGAACACCAGGATCTCAAAGGCAGCAGGGCAGGTCAGCACATGGTAGTCAGGTTGTGTCGTAGGGCCACGGTAGTGGGCAGGCATATGCAAGGAAACATACCCAACAGGATCCGGATCCCAGACCTTCTACTTTCAGAGGTACTATTCTATTATCTTCTGTTTTATCTTCAGTGCTTTTTGATACGGGTGCTACACGTAGCTTCATATCTGTGACCATTGTGGAGTGCCTTGGGATTTTTGTTTCTTCTTATTCTGATATCATGACACTAGACACTCCGTTGGGAGCGAGGACGGAAGGTGTGCGTCAGTGCAAGGAGTTCCCCCTAGAGGTTGGGGGGTGTCGCTTTCTATGGGACCTCTATGTCTTAGAGCTGATGAGCTAGGACGTCATTCTCGGGATGGACTGGTTGGTACCCTTACAAGACTTTGTGGATTTTTATCATCGTAGGGTGAGTTTTACGTCACCAGAGGGTGGAGAGTTTCTATACAAGGGCGAGTGGGATGTCTAGGCAAGCCAAGATGGACCCGAGTATCATGGGAGAGGTGGAGTGACAGCCCAGATTACGAGTTTGTATCTGGATGATCAGGAAAATTGTCAGAAGGATTTCCCTCTAGTGGTTGATCATTTCAGGGATGTCTTCCTAGATGAATTTTTAGGTCTTCCTCCGGAGCAATAGGTGGATTTTTCCATTGAAATTATTCCAGGAGATGCACCAGTGTCCATTCCTCCTTATAGGATGGCTACACTAAAGTTGCAGGAGCTCAAGAGATAGTTAGAGGAGTTACATGCAAAGGGTTTCATCTGACCCAGTACCTCTCCTTGGGGTTCTCCTTTCCTTTTTGTGAAGAAGGCGGACGGTACCCTCAGACTTTGTGTGGATTATCAAAAGCTGAACCAGTTGACAGTTAAGAACCGATATCCCTTGTTGAATATTGATGATCTTTTTGATCAACTTCAAGGAGCACGAGTGTTCTCGAAGATAGAATTGAGATCTGGATATCATCAGTTACGTGTTAGACCATTGGATATACCGCTCACAGCTTTTTAGAGAATATACAGTCTATACGAGTACTTGGTTATGCCATTTGGACTCATGAATGCACCAGCAGTTTTCATGGATCTAATGAATCGTGTGTTCCACCCTTATCTGGATGCTTTTGTGGTAGTCTTCATGGAAAAAATCTTGGTGTACTCTCACACTCTACACAACAATGCCACCCAACTTGAGGCCATTTTGAATACACTGAGATAGCATCAGCTATATTCTAAGCTCTCAAAGTGCCACTTTTGGATAGACCAGATACACTTCCTAGGTCATTTCATCTCAGAGGCAGGAGTTGCGGTAGACCCAGAGAAAGTGAGAGCAGTAGTTTCCTGGGAGTATCCTAAGAACATGTTTGAGATACGGAGTTTCTTGGGGATGGCTGGTTACTACAGGAACTTTATATAGGAATTATCTCACTTAGCAGCGCCATTGATGGGTATGACTAAGAAGGGTGTGAAGTTCGTTTGTTCGGAAGTTTTCGAGATAGCATTTCAGGAGATGAAGGGAAGGTTGACATAAGCATTAATCCTGATGCTTCTAGAGTAAGGGAATAGTTATACAGTTTACTGTGATGCATTAAGTATTGGGCTGGAAGCAGTGTTGATGCAGGGCGATCGAGTGGTTGTGTATGGGTCTTGGCAGTTGAGGCCACATGAGAGGAATTACCTTATATAGGACTTATCTCACTTAGCAGCGCCATTGATGGGTATGACTAAGAAGGGTGTGAAGTTCGTTTGTTCGGAAGTTTTTGAGATATCCTTTCAGGAGATGAAGGGAAGGTTGACATAAGCATTAATCCTGATGCTTCTAGAGCAAGGGAATAGTTATACAGTTTACTGTGATGCATTAAGTATTGGGCTGGAAGCAGTGTTGATGCAGGGCGATCGAGTGGTTGTGTACAGGTCTTGGAAGTTGAGGCCACATGAGAGGAATTACCTGACGCATGATCTCGAGTTGGTTGCAGCTGTTCATGCGTTACGCTATTGGAGACATTATCTCTTGGGAGAACATTTTGTGGTGTTCACGGACCACAAAAGTATCAAATATATCTTTACCCAATGTGACCTGAACTTGAGATAGCGAAGGTGGGTTGAATACATAATTTCCTTTGACTTTGAGCTTTCCTATACACCTGGTAAGGGTAATGTAGTTGCTGATGCACTGAGTAGGAAGACTCAGACACAGGCAGTTCATGAGGCTAGCGGTGAGTGGCATCTTATGGCTTTGTTCTCTGAGATGCATTTGGAAGTGCACGATAGTCAGGGGCTAACCTATCTTTCTTCTTTATCTATGACTTCTACCCTCCTGGATAGAGTGAGGATGAGAAATTTATCGGATTCAGAAGGCCTAGTTCTACGGGAGTCAGTGGAAAGTGAGAACCCTTCTCCTGGATGGACGATAGGTGATGACGAGGTACTACGTATCAATGGATGAGTGTGGGTTCCAAGGGATATATGTGAGGAGTTGATGTGGGAGTTTCATGCTTTAGCTTGGGCTATACACCCCGGGGTTACCAAAATGTACCGTGACTTGATACGTCAGTATTATTAGCCGGGTATGAAGATAGAGGCATCCGATTTTGTTATGACATGGTCCACCTGACAGCAGGTGAAGGCGGAGCATCAGAGGCCAGCCAGACTTTTACAGTAGTTACCCATTCTGAAATGGAAATGGGATGATGTCGCGATGGATTTCATGACCGGGTTTCCGAGGTCACCTCGAGGCAATGATTCCATGTGGGTTGTTGTGTACATACTCACAAAGGTAGCTTACGTTTTTTCGATCAAGGATACCTTCAGTGTTGACGAGCTCAGGAAGTTGTATATCCGAGAGATAGTGTGTCTTCCTGGGGTCCCTCGTTCTATCATTTCATATAGGTAGGCCCATTTTACATCTCGTTTCTGGTAGAGTTTTCAAAGTTCACTGGGTACATAGGTGCTTTTGAGCACAGCTTACCACCCTCAGACTGATGGCCAGTCAGAGCGTGTGATACAGGTGCTTGAGGACATGTTGTGTGCATGTGTCCTAGACTTTGGGGGTTCTTGGGAGAAGCATATACCCCTGGTTGATTTTTCCTGTAATAATAGTTTTCAGGCAACAATTGAGATGGCACCTTACAAGGCTTTGTATGGTAGGCCATGCCGATCAACCTTATGCTGGTTGGAGGTAGGTGAGGCAGCTTTACTAGGACCATGTCTTGTACAAGATACTTCAAAGCAGGTCCAGTTGATTCAAAAGTGGATGGCTACTGCATAGTATCATTATAAATCTTATGCTGATCACCCCAGACAATCCTTAGAGTTCGTGGTCGGGGATCAGGTTTTCTTGTGTGTTTCGCTGAGGCTGGGACACAGGCGGATCAGGAGATAGGGTAAACTTTCACCGAGATATGTGGGGCCCTTTTATATTTTGGAGAGAGTCAGGTTGGTTGCCTATCAGTTGCAGTAACCATAGAGGTACTGTTCCTTGAACGATGTCTTCCATGTATCTCAGTTGTGCTGCTATCATTCAGACCCATCTCAAGTCTTTTAACCTGATGAGGTTGAGCTACAGATCGATGCATCCTTTGAGGAGCATCTGATTGGAATTTTTGATAGGATCATGAACGTTCTCTGAGGATAGTTAGTTCCTCTCGTACGGGTTCTATGGAAGCATGGTCGAGTGCAGGACGAAACCTGGGAGCGGGAGACTGGCGTACATGCTCAGTAGCTATAGTTTTTCTGAGCTTTATCTTCACCACCCTTGGAAGGGAAATTCGGGGACGAATTTAAGGGGGAAGTTTTTAAGAACCCAATTCTTATTCTTTAGGTACAGGATTCTTCTTTTCCTTTTCCCCTAAGTGTTTTTGAGAAAATAAGGAAAATGGGGAAAATCCCAAATTTTGTGACTACATGCCATGTACTTTTCCACACGCCGTGTACTTTGGAAATGTGGGATGAGTACACAGGGTGTGTAGTCCTGTCAGCAATGAAGGGTGTAAAACTAACTACACGCCGTGTATAGGGTATTTACATGTCGTGTATTCAGTCGGTAGGTGAATAGTAAGGTGGTGGAGGCAGCCTCTAGTGGAACGACAGTACACTCCATGTAATCGGGAATACACATCGTGTACTCATGTCGACAAGTGAACATTTCGGTAGTGAAAAGTAGCTGCTATAGGAATAGTTAGATGATGAAAGTACATGTCGTGTACTTGAGAGTACACACCGTGTAGTTTGTTTTTTTCGCTTCAAACGGGCATTAGCCTCTTCTTTGAATAGAGGAAGCTTAGAACACCGGAGGAGCTCGGGAGAGGAGGCCGGATCTTGGGAGAGCCTCAGACCACACACCGAGAATCGAATTCTTCTGCCGTCGATCTTGTTGGAATCGCGCGGGTAAGAGCTTCCTTCTCCTTGAACCGTTCTTACCAATTCTTTCTTGGGGGGAAGTTATTTGAGTTTGAAAAAGATTATGTTCATCTCAGATCTGCACCGTTCTCGTCTGTTTTGGGAGGCGTCATTCACGTATACCGATCAGGGGTGATCGAGGTAGGTGTTCTGGTGTTTAAATTCCAACAGTTGTGTGTTTTTGTGTACCTTTATGCAATAAGCCCATGTTTGGGGTGTCGTATGGATGGGGCCTTTTCTGAAAAGGTATCTATAATTGTATAGATAATCTAATGATAAGTTTAATATGCTGTTTGGGATCACTTCTTGGATCTAGGACCACCTTGGGGATGCGTTCCTCTGTTTAGTCGTTTGGCCAGGATACCCGAGGGTATTCCATGATTATATTGTGAATTGCATTTTCCTTAAGAGGAATTATATATAAATTGCTTGCTTATGTGTTGGGCTCGGCCCGGTTACTTTTTTAGCCTAAGGGTAGTGTTCCGTTTAGCCTGAGGGCAGTGGTTCCTTTAGCCTGAGGGAAATATTTGTTATGCCTATGGGTAGTAGATTCTGTGCATGTGGGCGACACTTCATACGCCTGAGGGAAATATTCATTTTGCCTGTGGGCAATCACCTGTGGGTTTCGATTCTGATTACCTGAGGGTAAGGATGGTATGTCTGAGGATAGTATTATCATAAATATTCACTGTGATGTTTTCATATGTTATACCTGCAAATTTAAAGCACGGGCTTGGAATGGTTAAATGAATATTAAAATGTAAATGTAACTGGTAAAGTTAGTTACTTCTGAGTACTGCTTAGTTTATTGAATTTACTACTACACACTACTGTTGCACATTTTCACTGACAGTTGGGAACGGGCCTTTGGTGGGAGCCTATTGGGATTTATTTCTCACACCCTGTTTGGGTCATGTCTTCAGCCCAAACAGACTATATTTTTTCAGGTGTCGATCGGGGCAAGGGTCCCTATATAGGTACATGATTGTAGCAGAGGATTAGGAGATCATGGGACCGAGCATAGGCTTGTGATGCTGTTGCGTTCTGTTTACTCTGCTTTTTTTTGTTTTGTTGCACCTCGTACTTTGAGTTGTATTGTATTGTATTGCAGTGTATACTGTTCTGGTTGTTTTCATAGAATTAGTGACATGCTTCATCATTATATATATATATGACTGTGGGTTCTCTTTTCTACAGTTGTCCATTTCAATTGTATATTGTTTACTACTTCCGCTATTGTATTTCATTATCTTTTCCGCTGCGCTACACTTTGAAAAATGAGAGCATAGTTTCCCCATAATCAGACCTGGGCCCTCACTGCTAGTCTGTAGACTCTAGCATTTGGGGAAATGCGCTTGAGGTCATGTGACCAACCGGGTTTGAGGCACCCATTGAGTGGAACCCAGATCCGGGACGTTACAGATTCATCTGCTTCCAAAAAACAAACACCATGGAAATTTCTCTCCCATAAATGATCTCCTCCGTGAAATTCTTAATCACCACTAAGTACTCTATTAAAGTGGCTTTATCGCCAATGTCGAGTTCACCCAAGTTGAAAATGTTTCATGGGTCATGGACATATCTCCATATCTTGGACATCTGGAAGATTTCATTTACTTGATCTAATTATGATGGAAGGCTAAGTCGTACTCCACCTCAGTAATTTTATGTAGTATCTAGAAAGGGCTAATGAGTCTTAGGGATAACTCTATTCCTCAAAAAAACATTTGCAGTTCTCACTATGGTGATACCTTCAGAAACACATGGTCTCCCACTTCGAACTCCAAAGGCCTCTATCTTCTATCCACAGAGTAATTTTTATGGATTTAGGAAGTCCTTATCCACTCCAAGATTATCTTATCCTTCTCTTCCATAGTTGATACCAACTTTGGGCCAATAAGTGATAATTTCCCCAACTCTGATTAGAAATACGGTGACATGTATGGAATTATGTATAGGTCCATAAATAGTTTCATAAAATTTATGGTATGATAATTTTTTTGTATAAAAATCCATTATGGTTATGTAATCATCCCTTATTCTTCCAATATATAACATGAAATATCAAAGAATTTTCTCCATGACCTGAACATTTTTCTTATTATGGCCATATTCTTTGTGGTGAAGTGTCATTCTCATCCACAACTGAGTCCCAAAAGCCACATGTAATCATATCTGTAATTGAGATAAGAAATGAGAAGTATAATATGAAATAATTTTTTAGGAAAATTTATGATGATATACTATTTATTTACTATACACACATCCCATTGTCTCCACTAAAATACTCTCTATGCTGTTATAGATGTTTAGAGACTTGGTTTTATTGGTCTATAATCACCCAGAAGGAGTTCTAACCTCTCATTGGTTGAGGATGACCTATCAAGAAATCCATGGAGATACCATCCCACTTCCACACTACCACCTCAAGAGATTAGGGATAACTCACATGATATTGAGGGATGGTCTTCACCTATTTGTAGGTGAGAAATTGAGTGATAAACTCAGAAATACCCATATTTATCATAGAAAACCAAAACTAACATTGAAGGAGTTTCTATATATTTTCAATTCATTCAGGTCCCGCTAAGGGGTGTATGAAATTTAGTTATAATCTCCTCTCTCAACATGACTGGTACCATTATCCCTCATCAGGAAAGGGGATACTCTCCCCACAATCATAAAATTTATTAGATGGTTTTCTTGGGATATTTGGTATTATAAGACCTCACAAAGTATATCTCCATGATGTGCCTCTCTAATATTCTAAATAATTGTACGTGTGAAAACCATTGAATAAAGGTATGCTTCTCCATCATTATCCACAAATTTCTACTAAAATAAGTCAAACTACTCTGACACCACTCTCAAAAACTAATAATGGGTCATTTAGCTAGAGCATCCGACATAACCATCCCATTTTTTGGGAGTATATAATATCCCAATTCCATAAACCTACATGAACTCCATCTATTGCCTCTACCTTAGGATAATATCATATAGTGAGAAGAAATCCCTAAGACTCTTATGGTAGGAATTGGTGATGAACTTCTCTCGAATATGATAATTTCATCATTAATATTTGGAAAATACAACTACTTCCAGACCCAAGTAATGGGTCACATAATTATTTTCATCAATTCTCAACTATCAGGACCCATTAGAAATCACCACCCACATCTATATCATAACACAACCTAGCCCTACTATGGGGGAATCACACAAAACTACATACTCATTTCCATCCTCTAGAAGTATCTAGATAGGGGTACTCTTTAATAAATTCAATATCTCCTAACATGAATTCATGCATTTCTCTTCCCATAAGAAAGGAATCCACTTCCAGGTGAAGGCAATCAATAGTTCCTTGAATCGGGATAAATTGGGTTTGAATCTCTGGTAATATCCAGCCAGCACAAGGAATCTATGAACCTTGGCCCCACTTTTGGTTTTCTCCCGATCTAGTATTGTATAAATATTATTTTAGTCTACTATTACTCCCTCCTTTGAGATGAAATTTCTTAGAAAGTGGACCTCCTGAATACATAAAAAACACATAGAGAGATTCCTATAATGTTGGTTCTCTCATAGGATGTTTAGGACCTTACTCCAATTTCATTCATACTCCTCCCCTAATGCTGAGAACGTGAGGATTTTATTTATAATTAATATTATGAATCATTATAAGTAGTGAAATATTTGGTTCATGAGTCCCATGACCCCTGCTACGGAGTTCATCAAGCTAAAGGGGATCACTATGTACTTATAGTTACCATAAAGATATAATAAATTCATCTTCACTATATCATCCTCTCAAAGTCATATTTGGTGATAACCCAAATCGAAGTCGATATTTGAGAAAAACATTTTCCCTTTTAGCTGGTCTATATGGTCGTTGATTCTCGATAGTGGATAAGTATTATAGATATTCATTGTGTTCACATGATGATAGTCCTCACAAAACCTAAAACTCCATTACAAATAATATTTGAATAGAACCAGAGCATGCAATAGGACCCAATTGGTCTCATGATGATCATCCTCTATTGCCCCTCTAACAACACTCTCAGTTCCTACAACTCTATTAGGGCCATATGAAATTATATTATTGATATTATGCTATTCCTTAGGTTAAAATCTAAGTAGAATATGATATATCTAGGTGAGGTAGCCTCAAAAAATCCTTGGGGAAGAAATAGTTGTACTCCTCTACCACTAGATCATACTAGGATAACATTTCATGTACTAAACCAATGTTCATACTAGAAAATGTATGGGTAATCAGTTATACCATATGTTATATCTTCCCAACCTACATTTCCTAAGAATCCCTGTCACAAATAAAGGAAAAACCCATCCCATCTACTAATACACACCACATCTATAACACCCCAAGGTTTTGAAAATAAATATTGAATGCATGAAACACTAAGTCTCTAAAAAACACAAATTTTTTTTAACCTAGTCAGTAAACATAATTCTTTCCACCTCTGTGATTTAAAATTCGAAAAACTAACATTCACAGTTATGTTCAGTAAGATATTTGGAGTCTTACAATACAAACTTAATTTTTGGTGAATAGTAACATACCCTTATGAATAGTAATATTACCCTTATGAATAGTAAATATTATTATTATTTTATTTTATTAAGGTAATAAGATGATTATATCTTGATTAATTGTTCAATGTGATATAAAAAGAATTATAGTTTTAAAATTGAAATTTTCTTAATAAACTATGATTTTATTTAAAAATTAAATTAATAGTATTTAGAAATTTATTTTCAAAAAATAGATTTCATTTTTTAATTCTACACATCTAAAAATGGTTAGGGTTAATTTTTGGTATTTTTCTGAAATACTTGAATTTTCAATGAATAGTAAAATATGATAATTTACAATAAATACTAAATACATGATTTATTGAGTCATAGGTGATGTAAGGTTGACTTAATGCCACTTGGTTAGAAATCACATACACATATTACTATTATTGGTAACAATAATCAATACTATTGGTTTTATTGGGCAAAATAATAAAATAATGATTAAGATATTCACAAATTACACCTCTCCTCCACTATAAAAAACCCCCCACCACTCCCTTTTCTCTTCACTCCTCTAATCCTTGAAACTACTCAAAGTTATACTTAAATACCCTTCCCAAGTCACTCCCCACATCCAAGATCTCTTTTTATTTCCAAAAGACCAAACCCCCTGCCCTTAAGGAGGTTCTCAAGGAGGTTATTTAAAGAGGTAAATTCACATTCTATTTCTTTCAATTTCATTTCAAGTTCCTTTATATTGGTATCCTCTCCTCACATACTCTGTAAAAATGAACATGATAAATACAGTATGATATATATAAAATAATTATATTATTTTAATTTAAGAAACATCATCAATATCCTTACTCTTTCTCTTTTTTATTTTATAAACGAAATCATCATCCATGAGGTGCCAATTTACAACCTTTGTGGACAAAGAAGTTTCGTTCTTCCATTTACCCTTCAATACTGGTCATGAAACCATTTTTATGGTTGAAAAGGGATATAATATATTTATTATAACCTATTTAATATTCATTAACCAGTATATGTACATAATATTAAATCAAATGACAAAACTACTTCCTAATAATCCAAATACTGTTAAAATAATCTAAGTGATTATCATTAATATTTCATCTGTTGATTCATCCTTATTCCATGTAACCAAATGATATAAATGAAAATTTAAACCTATTTATGTTCATAAATAATATGTAAATTTAATTCTAGAGATTTAAATCCATTCCACATAAACACCATTACTTAAAAACAAGTGAACAGATTATGAAAATCAAGAAAATGAACACTCCAGAATGACGAAATTCAATATTATAACATATCAATAATGAAATAAATGAACTAAAAAAATTATTATAAACTAAATAAATGTATAATATATTCTAAATTAAGTTATTATTAATTCTAATTTCGTATTCCAGGACCATAAGTTTAAGAGTGTAACACATTTGGACTTAAGGTAAGGGTTTTCCACTCGAACCTCCATTTTCATTCGGGTTAATTTTATTATCTACTTACCTCAATTAAATTATTATTCATTATTATGTGATAATAATAATTTATTTGTGAATTTTCTATATATTTTTTCCAACCATAATCATACCTTCATTTATGGGGACTTATATGTTTTAAAAGGAACTTTCAAAAATCTTTCCCAATAAACAAGCCTGTTTCAAGGGAAATTATCAAACTCTTTACTATTTTCAAGGGCACTATATAATCTATTTCTATCAACTGTTATCTATCTAAAATCCCTTATTTTATTATTAAAATACCATATTACTTCACTTCTAAATTTATACAAATATATTTTCAAAATAACTCTTCTTTTTAAAGAAAACGAGTATTTATCTCAAGAATTACTTGATGATTTCATAAGAGCGTATTCATCTATTTAAACACTCTTGTTGATTATTATGTATTATTGGGATTAATATTTATGATATAATTTACCATATTCGATTGAATTGTTTTTTATTATTTTAACCATGGATGTTCTATTTTGATATCATTCATCATATTATTCTGAATGGTTAGTCTGTATGGTCAATGATTGGGGAAAGTTATTTACATTTAATAATGAATGTATATGTTCACTATGCTCACCCCTTTCATATGAGGAATTAATTGGACTTATTATTTTAAGGGTGGGGCCCGCTATATCCCCTTGATGCATCGGTAGGTCTCATGAGATAAATAGATATGAAATTGGATGAGGCCTTTCCCATTTTGAGATATGGTTTTGGCTGAGACCTTAATCATTTTTAGATGTCTTGGTTGAGGCCTTGATGGTATGTTTTAGAATGTCATACATATGAACTTCCCTCATTATGAAGCTATTAATTTAAATTTAATGTGGTCATTTTACTAGTAGAATACCCATGATTATGTTTTATCACGGAATTATTTACTCAGCTCATATTCCTACCATAATGTGTTTAAGTTTATTATTTTTAGAGGCATGTGTTTTAAATTATTCATCATGCCTAATGTTTGTGTTTATGTTATCTTCCACTATATTTCTTACTCTTACTGAGCATTTGATCTCTCCCCTTAATAATGTTTTATCCTATCAGGACATGAAGAATTTCATTATTTATGACCTTTAGGGATAAGTTTTGGATGTTCCCAATAAAAATTATTTGTTGTATTTTTTATTTCAAATTGTAATGTTGAACTTATGTATGTATCCTGTTTCAAATACTACTAAACTACTCTGTCCTTTAAGATGCATATTCCTTCTTTATATTCCAATGTAATAAATTAAGGCACCGGCTCTGGGAAAATGTGGTTGGGTCCTCACAGCTGGTATCAGATGATGTTTAGTAGAAAACTTGAAAACTAGATTTAGAAAACATAGATTAAGGAAAAAAACCCTAATATAGTCTTTGAGGATAAACATACAATAACATCTTGGTATTTTGGTAATAAATATATTATGTGGATATTTCTAGAAAATACATCCCTATCTGGATACTACAAGTGGACGTGGTTCTGGTACAAATGTACCTAGGAGTGAGAACTCCAACAAGGAGTTTTGGGCTTGACCCAGGGTATCCTGGTACATGACAATGGGCCTTACTATACATCTAGTTTGATACTCCTGGGGTATATGCTTAGGATAATTCACATTTTCTTTACAATCCATTATGAAGGATTTAAATGTAAATTTTTCCTCAAAGAAACCATGTATATGATTAGAATATTATCTATGCTAATTATTTTTCTATGCAGAGATTATACATTATGATTACTAACCTAATCTAGTGTGTGACATTATTTAGAAATGGAACCTAGTGAAAGGAATGTAAACTTCATGAATGTGCATGTCCCGTGTAGGTATTTCCCTCCAATGAAATATAATGATGTTGGATCTGGTGATGTGACTGGGACTGAGAAGCTTATAACTATACTGGTACAGTTTACTTAGGTTATGAACAATAACCTTACTCATATGGATAATCCAGATCCATAATGTGGAGGAGCTATGCTAGCCCTCTTTATACGAAAACAACATCCATCATTTAATGGGACTACAAACCCATTTGTAGAGGAGTAGTGGATAAGTTCATTAGATAAAATATTTCTCACTTTGGGATGTAATGAAAGAGATATGGTTGTATTGGCGGTTTATGGTTTATCGGGAGATGCGGATCAGTGGTAGTATTTAATTCAAAACACAAAGGATGTGGAAGAAATAGAAGAAATTAAATGGATGGATTTTAAGGAAATCTTATTATAAAAATACTTCCCTCATGAACAATAATAATATATTGATAGGTATTTTCTGAATCTGAGGGAAAAAAAGGATGATAATGTTTCAATGTTTGAAGCTAACTTCACAAGGTTATCAAGGCATGTTGTGGACTATATAAGAAATCCAAGGAGAAAGATTTATCGATTCGTTTATGGCCTAAATCCATTCCTTCGACGGGCACTGGTCTCCCAAAGTTTCTCATCATATGAAGATATAGTTTCATGTTCTATTAAGACAGAAAAGGAATTCTCTAAGTCTCATGACTTTAAAGGAAAGCAAGAGAAGAATAGGGTTGCTAAAAACTATGGAAAAGGAAATAAGGAAATGGGGAATAAGGGAAGAGTCAAATTTCTACCCTCTAACAATTGTGGAAGGAAACACCTAGGTGCATGCTTAAAAGGAAAAGGAGTATGATATAAATGTGGATAGAAAATCCATCTTGATATTGATTGCAAGGGGAAGAAAGAAGATACTATTGTTCAATGCTATAATTTTAGGGATATGGTACACTATAATAATGATTGTCCAAAGAGTCAAGGAAACATTCCATATAAAATTTTAAAGGAGTAGGGACAAGATTATATGATCACAAATGCTGATATTGAAGTTCCTAATGATGTGGTGAAAGGTACTTTAATAGTTTCCTCAAACTTAACGAATGCTTTATTTGATTTTGGATCAGCACATTCTTTCATATCTTCCCAGTTTTCAAAGAAAATTAGATATTTCTAAATTGATTAAATAAGGGGGTTTTCAGTCAAAACTGATAAGGGAAGTATCATTACAATAAAGTTGTGTCATTTAGTCCCCATTATGGTATACAAACATGCTTTATCAACATATTTTATTGCCATACCCATGATTTACTTTGTTATAATCCTTGGTATAGATTGGCATTCGAACCATGATGTCAAAATTTATTAGAATAATAAGGAGGTTACCATTTTTGAGGATGATGTGGAATCCCTTATTTTTAGGGAAGAAACATCACCATATGATTCTCATCTAGATCCACCCCTAGTAGATCTACTGAATTCAATTATTGGGGAGTAAGGGAATGCAATAACTATGGGTGGGGAAAAGAATGTTCAGATAGAGTATGTACATATTGTGCAAGAATATGTTGACGTCTTTCCAGAGGATTTACTTGGATATCCTCTGGAGCAATAAATTGAGTTTTCCATTGACTTAATTCCTAGTTTATGGACCATATCAAATACCCCTTATAGAATGGCCACTGTGGAATTAGGGGAACTGAAGAAACAACTAGAGTAATTGAGTGATAAAGTATTTATTCACCCTAGTGTTTCTCCATGGGTAGCCCCTATTATTTTCGTTAATAAGAAAGATGGATCTATGAGGTTGTTAATTGACTATAGGGAGATCAGTGCTATAACAATAAATAACAACTATCCCCTACCTCGCATTGATGATTTTTTTTATCAACTTCATGGAGATAAATATTTTTTGAAGATTGAACTTAAATCTAGATATCATAAGTTGCTTTTGAGGAAGGAATACATTCCAAAAACAACATTTCGAACCAGGTATGGGAATTATGAGTTTATAGTAATGCCTTTTGGATTGACTAATTCACCCTCTATTTTCTTGGATATAATGAATAGAGTTTTCAAGGAATATCTTGATGAATTTTTAGAGGTATTTATTAATGATATCTTGGTATACTCCAAAAGCTATGAAGATCATGAAAATCACTTGCACACTATTCTGAAAACTCTTAGATGAAATGAATTATATGGGAAGTTTATCAAGTAAGAATTTTGGCTTCAATCAGTTTCCCTTCTTGGACACATTGTCTCTAAGGATGGAATATCTATTGATCCTGTGAAGACAAATGTTGTGCAAGAATGGATTACTCAAACAAACATAACTAAGGTATGTAGTTTTATTGGTTTGGCATGTTATTATCGTAGTTTCGTTCAGAACATCACCCATTTATCCAACCCAAAGACCAAGATTACACGTAAAGCGGTTAAGTTTTTAAGGAAAAAAGAATGTGAGGACTATTTTTAAGAATTTAAAAGGATATCAGTGAATGCTCAAATCCTAACTCTATTATTGGGGAATTATGGGTTTTTAATAAATAGTGATGCATCAAAGAAAGGAATTGGTTATGTCCATATGAAAAATGATAAAGTTATTGCCTTAAAACAAGGTAGCTAAAAATTCATGAACAAAACTATCCTACTCGTGATCTTGAGTTAGCAGTGGTAATATTTTCTTTGAAGATATGGAGACATTATCTCTATGGAGAAAAATGTGAGATATATACAGATTATAAGATTCTAAAATATTTATTCTCATAGAAAGAAATCAACATAAAGAAAATTTGATGGCTAGAACTACTCAAGGATTATTATTGTACTATACACTACCACCCAGGAAAGGAAAACAAGGTAACTGATGCATTGAGCAAGAAGGATCCTGGAGTTCTCAAAAAAATAATGATTGAAAAGGATCCTTTGTACATGGATCTAGTGAGGATGGATATGGGAATTATCAAATAAGGGGAAACATCATTAATTTTTCATTTGGTTTCCCAACCATATTTATTAGAAAGGATTAAAAGTTCTCAGCCTGATGATGAGAATCTTTAAAAGAAAATTAATATTGTGAAATATGGGAAGATGGCTGACTTTGTATCTGAAGATGGTGTTCTAAAATTTGGGAAGATGCATTGTGTTCCAGCTATACCAAAGCTAAAAATGGATTTATTGGATGATGCCAATAGTTAGAATTTCTCCATACATCCTGGTAGTACTAAGATTTATAGAGATTTAAAGGAACATTTCTGGTGGAATAACATGAAGAGGGAAATTGCATATTATTTATCAAGATGTTCAGTTTTTCAACAAGTGAAGGCCGAATGACAACATCCCAGAGGATTCATAGAACCTCTACCTATTCCTACATGGAAATGGGATGACATCACCATGTATATTGTCACTGGATTACGCAAAACTCCGAGAAAGAATGATGCAACATGGGTAATTGTGGATCAAATTACAAAATCTGCACATTTCCTCACTATAAGGGAGGATTTTACACTTCAGAGCCTAGAAAGACTCTATATGATTGAAGTTGTGAGACTTAATGGAGAACCTATCTCAGTTTTGTCTAATCATGACCCATGATTTACATCGAAATTCTGGAATAGTCTACAGAAATATTTGGATACCAAACTTTGATTGAGTACTGCTTATAACCCTCAAACTAATGGGAAATCTGAGAGGATGATCCAAAACTTAGAGGACATGTTGAGATCATGTTAAATTGAATTTCATGGTATGTGGGATCAATATTTACCTTTAGTGAAGTTTTCCTACAATAATAGTTTCCATTCAAGTATTCAAATGGAACCATATGAAGCATTGTATGAAAATAGATGTCATACACCAACTTGTTAGGATGAAGTTGGAGAAAGGAAACTTGTGGGCCCATAGCTTGTGGAGAAAACAACAACGAAGGTAAATACTATTCAAGGTCATATCAAAGCATCTCAAAACAGACAAAAAATCTGTGCTAATAATCGAAGGAATGATTTGGAATTTCAAGTGAGAGATCGTGTTTTCTTAAAAGTATCTTTATGGAAGGGTGTTATAAGATTTGGGAAGAAAGGGAAACTGATCCATAGGTACATAGGACCTTTTGAAATTATGCAGAGAATTAGAGCTGTTTCATATCGTTTGGCTATGCCACCAAGCCTGTCCAAAGTACACAATGTGTTCCATGTCTCACTACTGAGGAAGTACATGCCAGACCCAACGTATGTCCTAACTTCTGAAGGTATAGAATTGGATCCTGACTTATCGTACTGTGAAGAGACTACCCAGATTATGGACACTAAAGAACAGGTGTTGTGGAATCAAAAAACTCAATTGGAAAAGATACTTTAGAGAAATCATAAAATTAAAGAGGCAACATGGGAGCCAGAGGAGCTTTTGATGAGGACCTACCCAAATATTTTTGTGAGGTAACATTTTGTGGATTTTGAGGACAGAATTTTTGTAAGCAGGGGAGAATGTAACACCCCAAGGTTTTGGAAATAAATATTGAATGCATGAAACACTGAGTCTCTACAAAAGACCACTTTGATTTAACCTAGCCAATAAACATAATTCTTTCCACCTCTGTAGTTTGAAATTCAAAAAACTGACATACACAGTTGCATTCAGTAAGATATTTAGAGTCTGATAAGACAAACTTAATTTTTGGTGAATAGTAACATACCCTTATGAATTGTAATATGAATAGTAATATGACCCTTATGAATAGTAACTAATATTATTATTTTATTTTCTTAAGGTAATAAGATAATGAGATTTTGATTAATTTTTCAATGTGATATAAAATGAATTATAGTTTTAAAATTGTTATTTTTAGAATAAACTATGATTTTATTTAAAAATTAAATTAAAAATATTTAGAAAACTATTTTCAAAAAATGGAGTTCATTTTTAAATTATACACATTGAAAAATGGTTAGGGTAATTTTTTGGGATTTTTCTGAAATACTTGAATTTTTTATGAATAGTAAAATACAATAATTGACAATAAATACTAAATACATGATTTATTGAGTCACAGGTGATGTAAGGATTATGTAAGGCCACTTGGTTCGAACTCACATGCACATATTACTATTCTTGGTCACAATAATCAATACTACTGGTTTTATTTGGCAAAATAATAAAATAATGATTAAGATATTCAAAAATTACTCCTCTCCTCCACTATAAAACCCCCCATCACTCTCTCTTATCATCAGTCCTCTAATACTTAAAGCTCTTAAATGTTCTTCCCAAATAACCTTCACTAGTCACTCCCCATGTTCAAGATATCTTGTTCTTTCCAAAATTCCAAAACCCCTTCCCTTAAGAAGGTTCTCAAGGAGGTTATTTCAAGAGGTAAATTCACATTCTCTTTCTTTCAATTTTATTTCAAGTTCCTTTCTATTGTTATCCTCTCCTAAACTCCTCTATAAAAATTACCATGATAACTCTATAATCATATATATAATGTAATTACATCATGTGAATGTAATAACCATCATCAATATCCTTACTCTCTCTCTTTTATTTTATAAATGAAATCATCGTCCGTGAGGTGCCAATTTACGACCTTCGTGGACGAAGAAGTTTTTTCTTCCATTTACTCTTAAATACTAGTTATAAAACCATTTTTATGGTTTAACAAGGACATAATATATGTATTATAACCTATTTAATATTCAGTAACCATTATGTGTACATAATATTAAATCAAATGACAAAACTAGTTTCAAATAATCAAAATACCACTAAAATAATCTAAGTGGTTGTCATTAATATTTCATATATTGATTCATCCTCAATCCATGTAACAAAATGATATAAATGACCATTGAAACCTATGTATTTTTATAAATAATATGTAAATTCAATTTTTTATATTTATATCCATTCCACATGAACTCCATTACTTAAAAACAAATGAACCGATTATGAAAATCAAGAAAATGAACACTCTGAATGAAAAAAAATCAATATTATAACTTATCAATAAGGACATAAATGAACTAAAAATAACTATGATAAACTAAATATATGTATAATAGTTTCATAATTAATTTATTAATATGTCTAATTTTATATTCCAAGACCTTAAGTTCAAGAGCAAAACACATTCAGACTTAAGGTAAGGGTTTTTTCACCCAAACCTCCATTTTCATTCAGGTTAATTTTATTATCTACTTACCTCAATTAAATTATTATTCATTAATATTTACTCATCATAATTTCTTTGTGAATTTTCTATATATTTTTTCCAACCATAATTATACCTTCATTTATGGGGTGTTATATGTTTTAAAAGGATCTTTCAAAAATCCTTCCTGATAAACTGGCCCATTTCAAGGGAAATTCTCAAACTATTTCTTATTTTCAAGGGAACTATATAATCTTTTTTTTATCAAAAATTTTCTATCTAAAATAACTTATTTTATTATGTAAATAATATATTACTTCACTTATGGTTTTTGTAACACCCCGAGATTTTATGAAAAATATTCTTTTTAATTTCATTAATGACTTGTGTTATACACTACACCAAAATGAGCGTTCACAACACACTTCTCTGACCTGGCTTGAATTACACGCAATCGCGACCTTCCACGATAGCGTGTGTTGTACGGAACACCAAGTTTCGCTAAACAACGATATGCTATTAAAATATTATTAAAACTAGACGTTATGAATAGTAATAACCACTTTTTGAAATTTTGTAAATTCTATTTTTTAAAATGGACTTCATTTTTCGATTCGGAATATCGAAATTAGCTTAGGGTGAAATTTTGGTGATTTTCGGATAACTTTCATATTTTGATGAATAGTGAAAATTACTAAATTTTAATTAAAAACAACTTTTTCAATCGAAATAATTAATAGTGATAAATTATTAATTTGAGTGGTTTTAAAGTATATTTAGAATATATTTTTACAATTTAATACAATGTTGGTCATTGTATGTAATTTCACATTTAAACAAGTTATAAACAAGTGTCAATCTTTTGATAGTTATTATCTCTTAAAAACACGCCTTTTGTTTTGAAGACGGGAATTAATTTTTAAATTAATTAATGCAACTGATATGTTTTGAATTTGGTAAAATAGAAATCATTTTTGAGTTCATAATATCAAATATAGCTTAGGCCTAATTTTTGGTATTTTTCTGAAAACTTTCAATTTTTGATGAATAGTGAAACCACTAAGTGGTAGTTAAAAAAACTGAATTTTTCATAAAACTTAATTTTACCACTTCTGTGAGTGGAATTTCGAAAATCCGAGAGACACGGTTGATGTCAGTAAGTAAAATGTGGTTCAATGAGATGAAAATAATTTTTGGTGAATAGTAACTTTTTACTTTTATTTACCACGGTTAAAAGTAAATAGGGTAATTAAGGGTAAAAATGATATTATTATTACCCTAACACATGTCCAAATTCTATTGGATAAGTGTAATTCGACCAAAAACAAGCTTAGGAATAAAATATGACCATTTAGGCCCACTTGGATTAGATTAGGACATTTATTATTAATTTATTTAAAGAAGGGTTAAAAGAGTTAAAATCAAAGTTTATTTACTAAAACATTTTTAATATGGGGTTATACATAAGATAAATTCGACTATAAATATTCATTAGAAATCTAAAAATATTTCCTACATAATGGTATTTTATTTGTAATTTTTAGACATTAAATAATTTAATTTATTTATGACACAACGATGATGCAGTAATTATCTTATTAATGAAATATTGACATAATTGATGTTATAAATACCCAAATAAATATAATTTGAGACTTTTTATTAATTAAACTAATTTTATAGGTTAATATGACATGTTATTATTGATTTAATTAACTTTTTTTGAACTTATCATTCGGTTATGAATTTCATAAAAATGATGTACCAAATAGTGTCAAAATTGACATAAAATAGTTTTTAAAACAAATATTATATTATTAATTGTTATTTTATTTCTAAAAATCTAAGGTTCGGCCAAATGACTTAGATAAGGTTATATATATTAATAATAAACAACTTGGGGTTCGTTTGGCTTGATATAGTAAGTTTATTAACCTTATAGTATAAGAACACAAGAAGACACGGTAAAAGTAAAATTATTTAACTTAATGTTAAATCTAAATGATAAGGTTAAAATAGGAACCTAAACTTATCTAAATTCTATTGGATGAGAGGATTTCGACCCACCCCCACCTTATCCTCTAAATAAATCAATTTGGAGATATTTAAAACCGAACTTGACTTTATAATAAAATAATATTTTTAGTTATTCCAAAGGTGTCCCTCTCCTCCCTTATAAAAGGGAACCTCCTCCCTCTCTTCCTCACACCACTATGAGCCTTAAATCTCCGCCAACCCCTGCCAAAATCTCTTCTCCACTTCCCTAGTATCATCCTAGAGGTCCTGGTCTTCTTAAAATACCATTCTTAGTTCTTTAAGTGGAGGTTAAGTGAAGGCGCGTCAAAAAGAGGTAATATATATTACCGATCTTTTTCAATTTCTTTCTTCTTCAACTTCTTCTTATTTAGTTGTTTCATGATAAAGTAATAACATAAGTATTTCTTATATACTGATATGTTATTATAAATATGAAACAACTCTAATTAACCTTCTATCCATCCTACGGAAAATGAAATCACCGCGCGTGCGTACGTACGGAATACTGTCTCCACGCCGTGCTGTAATCTATTTTCCACAACCACATTACTTGGATGGGTATAATGGTGTAAATAATGACTATATATGACTATTATAAAGTTATATTGATTCTTAAATAGTATACATACACTCCAATACAATTCCACGATCATAGGAACGATATCATCACTCGTGCGTACGTACGGAATACCGTCTCCACGATGTGATGCGACTCATTCTACATGATCTTCATTTCATAATGATTATATAAATGAATTGAAGGAATTAATATGATATGTATTACACTAATACCATTCTGGAAATTAGGTTTCTATAACCTAAAGAGAAGAATAAGAATTTATTCGAAAAAACACGCATAAGAACAAAAAGTTATAAACACCCGAATAACAAGTAGCAATGAAATATTACTACTAAGAAGCTAAGAATATGACCATATATGATATCATAAAAATAATTATGATTCTGTAATAAGTCAATAAAGTTATTTAAATCATTATATAGGAGGTTCGGAAACGTACACAGCATATCGGACCTAAGGTAAGGGAAATATCACAATCTCATTTTTATCCGAGATTGTTTATACTTTGGTATTTACTGGGGTGTATTTTATCATCCACATCCATGTTTTCTCAATATGTAATATTATTTCCATCCACCTAAAAGTTTTTAAATCCAATTTTATCCTTCGGTGAGTTTTTAGTAAAGGATATGAAAGGAATCTTTTGTGGTTTTTCGTACGAGGTACTTTTTGACTTTTCCGACAAAGGTACGAGAAGAATGTTTTTTTAACTTATACGGCATGAATGGATTTTTAAAACATTATTTCCAAGAAGCTTCCTTTAAAAGTTTTCAAGTTTATTTTTAATCAACTTCTTTTAGTTTAAAATTGTATGACATGTTAAGAAAGGAAAATGTTTTTGAAGTAGAAAGGATATTTTCCTCAAGAATGGAGTTCAAGTGTTTTATCAAAATTATTTTCCATATAAGATAATATAGGGTTCTGTTTCTATCCCTATTATTACATTGATTTGATTATGTTGTGATGGAATTATTTTTATGAATTCCTTTATCTTATATGAATTGTTTTATGATGTCATGATGTTTAAGATTCCCATTTTTATTACATGGGTTATGCTATGATGTATGGTTTATGATTTTGTGGCACACATAAGAATGGTATAATTATGAGATGGGTGAGACCTATATCTCCCTCCAATGAATTGGGTAAAGATTTTATATCTCATGAGATAGACATTGCTGGAATGGTAGGTTATACCAGTTCAGTGAAACAGGACTGAAACGAGGGTGACTCGGTTCAGAAAGGGACTTTGTCCACTAAGATAGTCTTGGCAATGAGTCTTGACTAATAAGAAATGATTCTCTATGATTATGTGTGTATGCCACAAAGTTTCATGTTTTAAGTTATGATTATTGGGATTTCATTTCACTACTATGATTTATCCCATGTTATGAAATTATGCTCTCTTTTGCAGGTTAAGATTTCCAAAATGTTATGTTCTTATGAATATGATTTGATTGATATTTCTTTTGTTTACCCTTACTGAGAATTTGAGCTCACCCTTTTATGTTTTCTTTTCCCCAGGATATAAATAAAGGTTTTAGGTAAAAAAAAGGAAGATCTTTATGGGAGATGTTTAAGATCTTTCACCACGATTAGAAGATTATATTCCGAGTTTCCAAAGACACTAAATTATTACGATCCTTGTGTGTGTGTTTTTGTAATGTACTAAGTATTCCAAAAAAGTAATGTAATGTCCATGTACGTCAGGCATCGGGTCTCTACAGTTGGTATCAGAGGAAAGGTTTAGTCAACCTTTGGAAACTAGGATGCGAGAACTTTAGTGAGATCCCTAGAGATATTTCTAAGGTATGTCTAGGGATGTCTCTAAGGTTAAGTATACGTATAGGTTATAGTCCTAGAATTGCGCTAACGATCTTAAAATTTAACCTAAGATGTTAGATATTGAGGGTAATCCCCCTTTATTATGTTTTTTTCCCTAGCATGATTTTTGCCTCTCACACTATTCTTTTTGGGTTTTAGAAAATGGTTGGAAACAAGATGATTCACGATAATGGAGGATATGATGGACAATGGAATGATATTCTTCATGAGAAACCAAATGAAATGGGATTTGGAAGTCCAAACATCATTATTATGCCGAATCAGCAATCTCATAATATGATCAATAAAGTAAAATTTGGTAAGTTTCCTGACTCGGCTAATAAGAGAAAGATGGAGTTTCATGATGATCATAGAGGAAATAAAGTTCAATTTCCCCTATGTAAATCATGTGGGAAGAGGCATCAAGGAGAATGTTTCAAAGTAACTGGAAGATGCTTTGGGTGTGGAAAAGGACACAAATCTAGTAAGTGCAAATGAAAAGGTTCAGTTAACACCATGGATGAGGATAATGGTATTGCTACGACATCAACAATGGTTAAATGTTTTAAATGTGGAAAGTACGGGCATTATGCAAACCAATTCCCTAAGGGAAAGTCTCATGAAGAGAATCAGTATGGTCGTATGGGTAGTATTTATGTTAATGATGATGAAGAGACTACAAATGATATGTGAGATGAAAGAATTGTTGAAGCTCGGTCAATGGTTTAAGAATGTAGTGGAATGATTACATGTTTATCATGTGTAATGTTGTATAAGAAATCTCATGGTACTATGGAATAAAGAGACATCTAAGGATTGTTACACTGTTGTCTTTCCTTGAGTTTTGAAAGTGTATGATTAATGGTACCACTATCCATGAAAGGTTATTCAGATATTTTTGGAATGTAGATGATATGCGCATAATGAAGGGAAAACGAGAAAATGAAATGTTTAACAGTATTCATGAGCTCATTATTGATATAAGGACTAAGTGATATCATGGTTTGAGTATATAGAATTTTGAGGATTTTGGTATGTGGAAGATGTTAACTTTTAACTACATTAATGTTTTCACTAAGGTTCAATGGGTATTCATTCTTCAAGAGAATACATGATTAAGGTATTCACATGTTTGTAATTTGACCAACAAGATATATCTTATGATATATGGGGGATAAATGATGGCATTCACGTGATTGTTCTGTGACATTTCAAGTAATCATTTTCTTTATACTATGAGCTTGGACCGAAGTATTTTAGATAAGCCTAAAGATTAGAATGGATTATGTTGGACATAAGTTAGGATAAAACGTTTTTTGATATTATTGATGGGATGTTATAGTAATATAGCTTTAGAAAAAGGACAACCTACAGGACGGGCGACAGCCCATCGCATCGGACAAGGCTGTGGGAATCGAACCCACAACCGAAGTGCGACTGGCCTTTATCGCCTACCACGGACCTACAGGAAGTCCCTGTTTAGTAGAAACAAGTTTTATTATATTAAGAAGTATGATATATGAAGTATAAGTCCATTTTAGGAACCATATATGATTAATCTCACTATAGAATGACTTATGTATATTTAATAACTTTTTCTAACCTTTTGTTTGAGACATATGGAAATACCCGTCATTCTATGACATGATCTGCTAACACTTCACTAATAACAAATTCAACTTCATTTATTTAAGAGATGAAGTGGAAATTGTTCAAGGCACGAACAACAGTGAGATTTTACCAAAATAAAGTAAGTATTTATTCTAATTCAAATTCTTCAACTCTAGGGAAACGATCTTGAAAACCAAAAATATTGTCCTAGTGCTCTTATATCTGATTAATCAGATAGTACCTTAGATCATCACAAATTTATGGATTTTTGATTGTTGGCTTTTCCATAGCCATGTTCTCTACCACTCTCCATCAGAACATGATGGTTAGATTTTTCTTCCATATCCATATTTTCACCTATGTGGAAACCCAGTGATTAGTTTATTTGGGTAACCGTTACGTTTCATACTTTTCTTTTTAAAGATTGGTTTTGGTATTCCTCTTTACGATGTGGGTTTCTATTAAAGAAACTTTCAAATAGTAAACCATTTATAACCCCGACGAATTTCGAGGGCGAAATTAATTTTAAGGGGGGTAGAATGTAACAACCCGAGATTTTATGAAAAATAATCTTTTTAATTTCATTAATGTCTTGTGTTATACGCTACACCAAAAGGAGCTTTCACAACACACATCTCTGACCTGGCTTGAATTACAGGCAATCGCGACCTTCCACGATAGTGTGTGTTGTACGCAACACCAAGTTTCTCTAAACAACAATATGCTATTAAAATATTATTAAAACTAGACGTTATGAATAGTAATAACCACTTTTTAAAATTTTGTAAATTCTATTTTTCAAAATGGACTTCATTTTTGGATTCGGAATATCGAAATTATCTTAGGGTGAAATTTTGGTGATTTTCGGATAACTTTCATATTTTGATGAATAGTGAAAATTACTAAATTTTAATTAAAAACAACTTTTTCAATCGAAATAATTAATAGTGATAAATTATTAATTTGAGTGGTTTTAAAGTATATTTAGAATATATTTTTACAATTTAATACAATGTTGGTCATTGGATGTAATTTCACACTTAAACAAGTTATAAACAAGTGTCAATCTTTTGATAGTTATTATCTCTTAAAAACACGCCTTTTGTTTTGACGACGGGAATTAATTTTTAAATTAATTAATGCAACTGATATGTTTTGAATTTGGTAAAATAGAAATCATTTTTGAGTTCATAATATCAAATATAGCTTAGGCCTAATTTTTGGTATTTTTCTGAAAACTTTCAATTTTTGATGAATAGTGAAACCACTAAGTGATAGTTAAAAAAACTGAATTTTTCATAAAACTTAATTTTACCATTTCTGTGAGTGGAATTTCGAAAATCCGAGAGACACGGTTGATGTCAGTAAGTAAAATGTGGTTCAATGAGATGAAAATAATTTTTGGTGAATAGTAACTTTTTACTTTTATTTACCACGGTTAAAAGTAAATAGGGTAATTAAGGGTAAAAATGATATTATTATTACCCTAACACATGTCCAAATTCTATTGGATAAGTGTAATTCGACCAAAAACAATCTTAGGAATAAAATATGACCATTTAGGCCCACTTGGATTAGATTAGGACATTTATTATTAATTTATTTAAAGAAGGGTTAAAAGAGTTAAAATCAAAGTTTATTTACTAAAACATCTTTAATACGGGGTTATACATAAGATAAATTCGACTATAAATATTAATTAGAAAGATAAAAATATTTCCTACATAATGGTATTTTATTTGTAATTTTTAGACATTAAATAAGTTAATTTATTTATGACACAACAATGATGCAGTAATTATCTTATTAATGAAATATTGACATAATTGATGTTGTAAATACCCAAATAAATATAATTTGAGACTTTTTATGAATTACACTAATTTTATAGGTTACTATTACATGTTATTATTGATTTAATTAACTTTTTTAGAACTTATCATTCTGTTATGAATTTCATAAAAATCATGTACCAAATAGTGTCAAAATTGACATAAAATTGTTTTTAAAACAAATATTATATTATTAATTGTTATTTTATTCCTAAAAATATAAGGTTAGGCCAAATGACTTAGATAAGGTTATATATATTAATAATAAACAACTTGGGGTTCGTTTGGCTTGATATAGTAAGTTTATTAACCTTATAGTATAAGAACACAAGAAGACACGGTAAAAGTAAAATTATTTAACTTAATGTTAAATCTAAATGATAAGGTTAAAATAGGAACCTAAACTTATCTAAATTCTATTAGATGAGAGTATTTAGACCCATCCCCACCTTATACTCGAAATAAATCAATTTGGAGCTATTTAAAACCGAACTTGACTTTATAATAAAATAATATTTTTAGTTATTCCAAAGGTGCCCCTCTCCTCCCTTATAAAAGGGCACCTCCTCCCTCTCATCCTCACACCACTTTGAGCCTTCAAGATCAGACAACCCCTGCCAAAATCTCTTCTCCACTTCCCTATTATCATCCTATAGGTCCTGGTCTTCTTAAAATACCATTTTTAGTTCTTTAAGTGGAGGTTAAGTGAAGGCGCGTCAAAAAGAGGTAATATCCATTACCGATCTTTTTCAATTTCTTTCTTCTTCAACTTCTTCTTATTTAGTTGTTTCATGATAAAGTAATAACATAAGTATTTCTTATATACTGATATGTTATTATAAATATGAAACAACTCTAATTAACCTTCTATCCATCCTACGGAAAATGAAATCACCGCGCGTGCGTACGTACGGAATACCGTCTCCACGCCGTGGTGTAATCTATTTCCGACCACCACCTTACTTGGATGGGTATAATGGTGTAAATAATAACTATATATGACTATTATAAAGTGATATTGATTCTGAAATAGTATACATACACTCCAATACAATTCCACGATCATAGGAACGATATCATCACTCATTTGTACGTATGGAATACCGTCTCGACGATGTGATGCGACTCGTTCTACATGATCTTCATTTCATAATGATTATATAAATGAATTGAATGAATGAATATGATATATATTACACTAATACCATTCTGGAAATTAGGTATCTATAACCTAAAGAGAAGAATAAGAATTTATTCGACAAAACACGCATAAGAAAAAAAAGTTATAAACACCCGAATAACAAGTAGCAATGAAATATTACTACTAAGAAGCTAAGAATATGACCATATATGATATAATAAAAATAATTATGATTCTTTAATAAGTCAATAACATTATTTAAATCATTATATAGGAAATTCGGACACGTACAAATCATATCGGACCTAAGGTAAGGGAAATATCACAATCTCATTTTTATCCGAGATTGTTTATACTTTGGTATTTACTAGGGTGTATTTTATCATCCACATCCATGTTTCCTCAATATGTAATATTATTTCCATCCACCTAAAATTGTTTAAATCCAATTTTATCCTTTGGTGAGTTTTTAGTAAAGGATATGAAAGGAATCTTTTGTCGTTTTTTGTACGAGGTACTTTTTGACTTTTCCGACAAAGGTACGAGAAGAATGTTTTTTTAACTTATACGGCATGAATGGATTTTTAAAACATTATTTCCAAGAAGATTCCTTTAAAAGTTTTCAAGTTTATTTTTAATCAACTTCTTTTAGTTTAAAATTGTATGACATGTTAAGAAAGGAAAATGTTTTTGAAGTAGAAAGGATATTTTCCTCAAGAATGGAGTTCAAGTGTTTTATCAAAATTATTTTCCATATAAGATAATATAGGGTTCTGTTTCTATCCCTATTATTACATTGATTTGATTATGTTGTGATGGAATTATTTTTATGAATTCCTTTATCTTATATGAATTGTTTTATGATGTCATGATGTTTAAGATTCCCATTTTTATTACATGGGTTATGCTATGATATATGGTTTATGATTTTGTGGCACACATAAGAATGGTATAATTATGAGATGGGTGAGACCTATATCTCCCTCCAATGAATTGGGTAAAGATTTTATATCTCATGAGATAGACATGGCTGGAATGGTAGGTTATACCGGTTCAGTGAAACAGGACTAAAACGAGGGTGACTCGGTTCAGAAAGGGACTTTGTCCACTAAGATAGTCTTGGCAATGAGTCTTGACTAATAAGAAATGATTCTCTATGATTATGTGTGTATGCCACAAAGTTTCATGTTTTAAGTTATGATTATTGGGATTTCATTTCACTACTATGATTTATCCCATGTTATGAAATTATGCTCTCTTTTGCAGGTTAAGATTTCCAAAATGTTATGTTCTTATAAATATGATTTGATTGATATTTCTTTTGTTTACCCTTATTGAGCATTTGAGCTCACCCTTTTATGTTTTATTTTCCCCAGGATATAAATAATGGTTTTAGGTTAAAAAAAGGAAGATCTTTATGGGAGATGTTTAAGATCTTTCACCAAGATTAGAAGATTATATTCCGAGTTTCCAAAGACACTAAACTATTACGATCCTTGTGTGTGTGTTTTTCTAATGTACTAAGTATTCCGAAAAAGTAATGTAATGTCCATGTACGTCAGGCATCGGGTCTCTACAGTTTTATACCAAGATATTTCCAAAAGAACTCTTCTTTTCAAGGAAAAAAATTATTTATCTCATGAATTACTCGATGCTTTCATAAGAGTATCGTCATCTGTTTCAATAGTCATGTTGATTATTATGTATTATTGGGATTAATATTTATGATATCATCTACCATATTTTATTGAATGTCTTATGATTATTTCAACCATGGATGTGATATTTTGATACCATTCTTCATATTATTCTAAATGGTTAGTGTTTATGTTCAATGATTGGGGAAAGTTATTTACATTTCATATTGAATGTATATGCTCACTATGTTCACCTCTTTAATATGAGGAATGCATTGGACTTATTATGTGATGTGTGAGGCCCGATATATCCCCTCGATGCATCAATATGTCTCATGATACAAATAGATATGGACTTGGCTGAGGCCTTTCTAATTTTGGGATATGGTTTTGGCCGAGGCCTTAATCATTTTTCAACGTCTTAGCAGAGGGCTTGATGGTATGTTTCAGAATGTCCATCATATGAAATTCCCTCATTATGAAGCTAGTAATTGAAATTTCATGTGGTTATTTGACTAGTATAATACCCATGATTTTGTTTTATTATGGCATTATTTACTCAGCTCGTATTCCTTCCATAATGTTTTAAAGTTTATTATTTGTAGAGGCATGTGTTTTAAATTATTATCCATGCCTAATATTTATATTTATGTTATCTTCCACTATATTTCTTACTCTTACTAATAATTTGATCTTACCCCTTTTTAATTTTTTATCTTCTTAGGACGTGAAGAAGTTTATTATGAATGACCTACAATGATAAACTTATAGTTGTGGATGTTCCCAATAAAACTTATATGTTGTATTTTCCATTTCAAGTTGTAATGTTGAACATATGTATGTATCGTATTTCCAATAATACTAAAATACTCAGTCCTTCAGGATGCATATTCCTTGTTAATATTCCAGTGTGATAAATAAAGGCATCGATTTTGGGAAACTGGGGCCGGGTCCTTACAACATCCCCTTACTAAAAAAATTCAATATACATTAGGAAAATGGAGATCTAGTAAAAAATTAAATTTTCAACATAAAGCCTCGTGACAACTATAAAGATAACCCACTCTAATCCCTCTCCTATGAGAGTGATGTCACATCATCGATGAAATTTTGAAATCTCTTAATCTCCCCTAGTTAGTGTTTATGCCCACAAGGGTCAATCTAGAGGATCTATTTTAATATATATGTATATAAAAAGGGAAGTGATAAGAAATTAATTTCTCATTAATGTCTATATCAAAAATATTTAAGAAATAATGATGAAACAAATTGTTTTTAGAACCATGTCAGGAGCCTTAGGGTCATTAGCCTCAACTACTTGTAGTTTTCCACATCCCTGACTGTGATCTCCCTGAGTCTAGAAGGGACCAACTGTTGGTGGTGGAGGTAGTGGAGAATCATAATTTCACCTTCCACACACATCTCTATAAACTCATCTTATAAGTCATCCAACCCATGGATCTCCCTATTCTTTCCATTTCCTCTATCTTGGAAGATTGACTACAACATGTCTATCTACTATTGAATGATGGTTTTGACCACCTCACACAAGATATCATCACCCATCATAGGAGTCACATTACCTTTCCCAAGGATTAATGGATCATCACTGTGAATGTTTCCCCACCAATCCATAGTCTTGATTAAAAATATATCAACACCTTGAGATTAGTGACATTGAATCCTATTTTTATCCACCTAATCATTACAAAATCACATCATGGTGGCTACTATGTCCTCTAGGAACCTATTGAAACTCATCAAAGAAGATATATAAAAAAATAGATCTTTTTAGTACACAAATATGTTAAAGAATTTAAAGGAATGCCACTTTAGATCTAACATATCAAAAATTCCCATCCTCAAATGTTAGAGATCATAAGTATCTGTTTTAAATAATATCCGTGGAGTAACATGAGATATCAGCGAACCTCACTGAATAATCTATGACTATCATTCTACCCTGATGAAACTCAAAATTCTCTATAATACACACTGCCCATAAGACCTCTATAAAGTACTCATATCTGGATATTTTCTCAATCATTGTCCTTGAGTGGGCCACCATATCAAGCTTATACACCACTAAACCCAACCATCATCCATATTAGACATGGAGAAAGATCACTGCAAGAACCACCATATTATTATGAGGGGACCTAATTATGATGAATACACACTCCATATACTCTATCCAACTACCTTCAACTAGGGGTCTGTCTCTCCCTAAAGCTTAGGTGATCTCTACCTCTAAACTGAATGAAGAACACTAAACATTATCACATAACCTTTTGGTACATATGGTACTAACTAATTCTCAACTTTATTAGGAGTATCCACTTTAACCATTAGTGGTGGGTATTCAAAAAACTCATTGGGTGGAGTTATCCCTTTCTTTCCATTTATAGGGGTTATCTCATGATCAGGTCCCAACATTGAGGCCTCATTTCTAGATGGGTCATCATCATGACCCCACTATGGTATTTTTCTATATATTTTTGTTTTGGCATCCTACATTAGTTAAGATAATCCATGGTTAATGAGCATATATGTAGATCCGAATCAAGAAAGACATAGAAACTACAACCCATTCCTATATGATTCGTGTAGAATTGTGTGCCTTGTAACCTATTTCCACCTCTACTAAGTTGGCATGCTAATTATCAGATCCCTAGTGTATGTATATTTCGGCTGCCACACTATCCCTAAGATCCATTTCCTAAGTGTGTACAATGTAAAAAAACCAATCCATATAGATTTACTATCTACAACCTCTGATCTTAATATAATCTCTCATTTGATTACACTCTGGCGTGACCCTACCCCCCTTGGCCCTCCTATCATGTAATAAGATGAGTGTTAAACCCCAATCCCACCTCCAATAGGCTCAGGGTTAGAGACTAGTTTTGAGTATTCATATGACATACATGGGATACCTTAACCTATTATACATGTACACACACATATTCACATACACCAAGTAACACATAAATATAAAAAACTCAGAGAGAAAAAAATTCATAAATGAACTACTAACATTCCAAATCAGTGTATTATTGAATGTATAAATAGTATAAAATGGAATATTCATGCCCAAAATCCATATATAATGTCTAAAATTTTACTATGGTTCCTGAATATAGAAAAACCTGCTCCCCAAATATATATTTTAAACAACACCATTATGCACTACCTGCTTTTGGTCCTTCTAGGTCTCCATGACAAGTATTATCATCTATATAAGATATGAAATGTGTAGGTAGATCCAATCTAGGGATGAGGATATACATACCTAGTATGAATCCCATAAACTAAAAATAATAATGAGTCAATAGATAGTGATTCAGCTCATATCACATAATAGAGGATGTATAATGAAGGATCACATAGAAGATGACCCAAATATGGCCATTGGGGGAACTAAAACCTTAGATTATGGTATGTATCAATCATTCACAAGTATATTATAATCCCAAATATATATTTTGGAAGTATTAAATATATTTTTTGGTCATATCCATGTGGAGGAACTAGAGGATCACTGGTCTATAATTTGGGTGAAAATCGCAGTCTAGTGGAGGATCCATCTCTCCTAAGAGCTCTATAGATGGGAAAAAAATTATACTATAGGTAAAGGATCCCTACCCATACTGTATATGTGAAATTACCGAATCTATATGAATCCTTCATGTAGACAATCCTTACCCCGCTCATACTCACATTGGTGAGATTCTACCTCATGATTAAGAGGAGAATCCCCATATCTAGATGAACTTTCGCATGTTCTCTGGAAGTACATGACTTTTTATACAACACATATGGAATTTATTTCTATGTCCATTTTTTACCATGTCTTATTGTCTCACACAGAATGTTATTCTTTATATGAATGGTGTGTTGGTGTAATACACATAATATAATGGTTTCCCAGGTACTCAGGACTATGTCCTTTCACATACCTTTGTACTCTTCCCATGTATTTTTACCTCAGATAGTACATACTGAGCTACTAGCCTAGGGGGTCACACGACATGTGGATACGAAACCCAGTGTATGATACATAACTTCTTATGAAACCCCATCCTCCACACTTAAAATGATACACAATATGTGTTTATCTGAACTACATGTTGTCTATATCATAACTTCTCATGATTTATATAAATGTGTCAAATCTTTGATTCGTCCACAATAACCAGTAGTTCTGCTGAAAATTTTGGAATAGAGGGAATGAAAGAGATTGTGTAAATTATGAAAATATAGTTTACACATATTTATAAAATGAATTATTTGGGTATAAATTAATTACAAATGAAAATGGAGATCAATTGAACATAAAATATATATTTTTATAAAAAACTGTTTTCATTCCCACAATAACATTTTATATTGATAAATTTATGAAAGATATTAATGAAATATATATGTTAGTGAAATATATTAATGAAAGATATTAAATCAAATTTTATATATTCAATAAAACGTTTTTCAATCCATTCAACAAGTTTTATAGTCTTAAGATAAGAATAAAATGAATTTTAAGCGTAAAAACTATAATTTCAAAAAGTAAATTTTATGGTCTTTTAATGGAAACGTGTTTTAAAAATAAATTTTGATAATTTTATAAATTATATATGAAAAAATAAACAATATTTTATTAAATTTAATTTAAACATTTACTTTGGTTAATTTTTTAGTATTTTTCTGATAAATTTCATTTTTGGTGAATAGTAATGTGACCGTTGTAATAATAATTTGACCATTAGAAATAGTAAAATGGCCAATAGAATAGTAACTTGACCTATAAAAGTATGAATAAATTTAGATATCTTATGAGGGAAAATATAATAAATTTATATAAATTAATAAGTAAATAAATGTGTTAGAATGATAAATTAATTATTGGTATTTTTGTGAAACGTAATGGTTTATTTACAATTTTATAATTAATATAATGATTTAAAAGAATATTTATTTTCAAAAAATAGATTCATAAATTAATATTATGATTTCTTATTATTATAATTTAATTTTATGAGACTGTAATTAAATTTTAAAGTGTCATAAAATCGGTTATAATCATAAAATCGATATTTTTTTAATAAATAATGATTTTATTTAAAAATAAATTTAACATATATATAAATTTTTTCCATAAAAAGGAGTTTATTTTTTAATTCTACAAATTGATAAATTGTTAGGGTGAATTTTTGGGATTTTTCTAAAATATTAAAAAAATTGGTGAACAGTAAAATACGGTAATTTACGGTATATATAAATTATAAGTTAAATACACTATTCCTTGAGTCATCAATGATGTAATCACCATAATATAAAAATATAATAATTTATTTACTATATTTATTCATATAATCATCACTATTACTTTTCTTGATCCAAAATAATAAATTAATAATTAAAATAATGAAAAAAACACCCCTCTCCCCCACTATAAATATCACCCCCACCACCTCTTCTACTCACACCTCTTAAGCCTTGAAGCTTTTCCAATTCAATAAAAATTCTCTTCCCAAGACTCTTACCCATTTCCAAGAGGTTCTAGTCTCAAAAAAATACCAAAACCAATTTCCCTAAGGAGGTTCTCAAGGAGAAGATTTCAAGAGGTAAAAACCACATTCCTTTTCTTTTAATTTATTTTCAATTTATTTTCTTTTCTTATTATCTCATAACCTCCTCTATACAACCATTAATGATAACTATATTATCTTGTATATACTGTAATTTTATTATGAAAAATTTAAAATCCACCATCAAGTCTCATTTCTTATTCCTTTTATTATAAAAATGAAAATATCATCTGTGAGGTACCAATTTTTTGCCTTTGTGGATGGCGTGTTTTCATTTTTCAATTACGCCTTCAATAATGGTCATAAAACCATTTTTATGGTCAAAAAATATTTCAATATATTTATTACATATTATTTAAAGTTTTTTAACCAATATATATACATAATATTACATAATAAAACAAAACTAGTTAATGGTAATCGAAAAAATGTCAAAATAATCTAAACGATTAGAACAAATATCTAATCTAATGATTCATCCTCATAACATATAAACAATTGAAATATATAACCATTTAATATTATGGAAGTTAATTTATATCATATAATTTATATTTTGGAAAGTTTTTCTCATTTTACAATATTTTCCTTACATGTATACAAGTAAACGGATCATGAAAACCTAGAAAAGGAACGCTTTAGAATGATAAAATTGTATCTTACAATGCTTGAAAAATGAAATAAATGAACTTAATAAAATTATAATAAATAAAATAAAATAATAAAATATTATCAATTAATTAATTAAATAATATATTCTGATTATCCATGATAGTAAGATCAAGTGCAGAACACATTCAGACATATGGTAAGTGTTTTCTCATGTCAATTTTATTTATGTGTGATATGCCTTATTTACCACAATTTCTTGTGTGTGGTGTATGTATGCTGACCATTGGTCTATCATATCATGAATATATTTATCTTCATGGTAATAAATGTTTCATTTTTTGATTATTACTTTTATGGGGAATGAAATTCGATTAATTACAAAGCGGTAAGGTATCCTCCCTGAACATCCTTTTTCATTCGGGTTACATTTTATCACTCTCTACCCCAGTGTGATTATTATTTATTTTTATATAATTATTCTTCATTATGTTTATATTTTTTTAAATCACGTATCTAGGTCATTACATCATTATTTTATTGGAAATACATGATTTTATAAGGATCCCTTCTCAATTCTCCCAGATAAGCAAGCCTTATTAAAGGAAACTTTCCAATTTCTTACCTATTCTCAAGTGCACTCTATAATCTGTTTTAAGCCACCATTATTTTTATAAAATTACTAATTTCATTATGGAAAAATTATCTTGGTTCATTTCTAATTTTATAAAAACAATTATTTCTTTTCTATTTTAAATAATCTATAATATCTTCCTTAAACCTCACTAAAATATTTTATTTATAAAGTATCATAAAAACTCTTTTAACATGATTTCATATTAGTAAGATATAATCTATTATCCAAACATAATTTCATTATCCCTTCCTTTTCTTTTCAGGTATATAAATGTTTATAATCATATTTTTATGAAAAATATAATGATTTTTCCAAAAGAACTCTTCTTTTAAAAGAAAAAGGGGATTTCTCTCAATAATTTCTCAATGATTTTATTAGAGTATTTTTATCTATGATTATGATTGAAATATTTCATTTTGGTATGTGATAATTTCATTTAAATGTATATTTTTATTCCATATATTAGGAATTAATTGGACTTAGTATGTGATGCATGGGGCCTACTATATCCCCCTAATGCATCGGTAGGTCTAATGAGACAACCTAGACTGGGTTTTGGATGAGGTCATACCCATTTTTGTAGACTTATTGGATGAGGTATTGGTGATATGTTTATGATGTCTGGAATTATGCATTTCCTCATTATGATACTATTAATTGATATTCACCATGATTATTCAGCTAGTATAATATCCATGGTTAAGTTTCCTTCTCCTATGATTATTTATATGACAATATTTATTAAGATTTTATTCCTTCCATATTTTAGTCAATATTATTTTTTAATGGAATGTGTTTTAGTTATTCACCTTGACTTATTTTTTATTTTTAATAATGATAGATTCTTTTGTATTTCATACCCATACTGATCATCTGAGATCACCCCTTTCGTATGTTTTATTATTCCCCAGGATGAGAAGATGTATATTATAAATGACTTGTATGGATTATAGTGGAGTTTATAGGTGTTTACAATGGGGTTTCTATATTGGTTTTTCATTTCAAGTTTTAATTTAATAATTATCATTATATCTAGTTTTACAAATCTACTAAAATATTTAGTCCTTTAGGATTTTATTCTTGTATCTATTCCAATGTAATAATATGAGGCATAGGCTCTAAGCTGCTGGATTTGGGGTATTTATAGTTGGTATCAGAGAAAGTTTAGTATAAAATTTGGAAAATATATTTAGGAATACATGGATTAGGGAACATAACCCTAATATATATATTTAGGATAATCATGGAACAACATCCTAAAGTTTTGTTAAGGTTGATATTATGTGGGTATTCATATTAATACATCCCTTTTTAGATACTACAAGTAGATGAGGTTCTGGAAAATATGTACCTAGGGGTAACAACAATGACAAGGTGTATCAGGCCTAACTTGACAAAACCGAGTACATGACAACAGGCCTTACTGCACACCTGATTTGATACTCCTGAGGGATATGCTTAGGATAATTCAAATTTTCATTACAAACCATTATAAATAGTTAAAAAGTAAATATAACCCCCTTGAAACCATTTTTATGATTATGATATTAGCTATGCATAAATTTTCAATTTATGTTAAGTGTTTTTCTATTTTAAAATTTTTCATTATGATTCAGAACCTAATATAGTGTATTCCATTTTTTAGAAATCACACCTAGAATAAAAAATGTTAACCTCAGAAATAAACATGATCTGAAGAGTAAGACTCATAAATTATTTTATTATCTTAATACAATATTTCAAAGGGAAGTAGTCTTCCAAATATTCTCACCATATGAGGAAATAATATCATGTCATAACAAGTAAAAGAAATAATTATCCATGTTTTATAGATTCAAATGTAAGGAAGAGAAGAATAAGACGATTGGGAGAATGATAGAAAAATGGAATAAGGGAAATAATTATCTTCCCACATGTGATAATTGTGAAAGGAAACACATTGGTATATTCTTAAGAGTAAAATGAGTCTACTTCAAGTGTGTAGATAAAGGACAACATGATTTTTATTTAAATGTTAAGGAAAAGGTTTCCAATGTACAATTCCTAAACTGCAAGGTGATTGGACAATATACAAGTCAATTTCGAAAGCATCAATGGAATATACCCAAAAATAGGGTAATGGATGATGGTCAAGCTTATTCTACTACCACATATAAATAGGAATGATTAATATGATTGTTTTTGGATTCAAGGATTATGTTATTTTATGTTTTCCTATCATCAATTTTATGGTTATAAGAATCATGAGATATACGTGGATTTTACTACAGTACTTATTCATTAAGGAATTTGAAGCATGTGATGGATATGACCAATAATCAAGAGAATTGGTTCTATTGTAGTTTTATTTTTTGAAAACACATGTCTTGGGAAATATAACCCTAAATATGCTCTTGATAATTGAGATAATAATAAATAGATGTTTATGAGATAGTATTGGTGACAATGAAGGAAGTTATTGAATTGATGGTTTGTGTTATGCTAGAATTATTAGATGTTTGGATTTAAGGAAAACCAAAGTTTTTACTCTTTTTTCCATGAATTTTTAGTAAGGATTAATGGTGATCAAGGTAATCATATATTTGGTATGTGATAAAAAGAGACACATTATATTGTTTTGGGGAAAATATGATGTTATGTAATCTTCCTTCTAAACCTTTGGTCTTTGAATTTGGATAGATATATTTTGGATCAGTCTTAATGTAAAGACCTGGAAATTCCATGTAAATTTTTTTTTAATTAAATGGGAATTTTACGAGTCTGTGAAAATTGACGGTGTGTGATTCTGAGGCCCGGAGTTCCCGAAGTGAATTTCTAAACTTTTATTCAGGTGCATTCAATAAACGTGCGAGTGGGTTTTTTTAACTTTTGAACCAGTGCTCGAAATTGAAATATGAGGACACCGTTGAACTCGTAGCACCGTTATTCGCTTAAGGAGACCTTCACCTCGATCGTAGTGGGTCGAGAGTGTAAGATAATTTTTGTGCTTTTCGTGAAATAATAAAAATAAAATAAAAATGTCTAACATTATTATTTCTAAAAAACCTCCCATGTGAAGGCTATGGGGATGGGGACCACGAGGGGTTAAAACCTACCAACTTGAATGCTCGATGGTGGGGACCACCTGAGAAAGTAAAACCCCCAATTCAAAGCTTTGTGGTGGGGACAACCCAAACCCCTCATTATGGGAGACAACCCTCTCAACTCCCTACTTTAATTATGCCAACTCTCCTTTAATTAATGTTGCCAACTCTCCTTTGATTAATGTATCCAACATTATTTAAGCCAACAATTTAAAATTGGACAAACACTTTTTATTTTGGGTTGGCTATTCTTTTGAGAGCATTCATTGGAAAAGGTAGAAGCTTGGGGAGAACTTTGGAGAAACATTCTCCAATGGATAACTCTTCTCCTTCGATGAATATTTCTCCAACGAAGAACACCGTCGAAGGATCTCCAACGATGAACGAACTGAGGATCAAGGAAACACCGATGCTACTAACATTCGTTCTTCCCTCCTCTTTGACGTCAACGAGCAATCAAGGTAGGGGTGTGTTTTAAATTGATCAATGTTTATTTCCCTATCACATTGAATCATCTTTCTTGAGCCGATTGATACCACCCAAACATGGAGGGTACGGGCCAAAAAAATATGGCATGACCCCTCCGCAAATCTTGTGGTTATTTGTGTGTTCTTTGCGATGGTGGAAGTGACCGGTGTCGGCGGTTGGCACCGGTGGAACTCGAGAACCGCGGTCGGCACCACGGTCGGCCGCGACAAAAGCAATGAATGAAGGGTGGCCAGTCAAGCCGGCCGCCGGCGAAGGCACGGCACCCTGACACCCCACGGCGCTCTGCCGCCCTGTGATGCTCTGCCACCCATAACCTCTATCATCCGTGGCACCGCCGCCCGCGGCCTCCACCCTCCGTGGCACTGCCTCCCGCGGCCTCCATTGTCCACGGCCTCACCGCCCCACAGCCTCGTGGCCACCCACAACCTCCACGGCCCCCTTGCGGCCCTCTGTGCCGCCCAGCATGGGCCGGGTGGCACCGTGGGCCAGGCCGGACCCAGTGGGTTGGGTCGGGTCGGCCCAAACCGGGTTGGCCAAGGCTGGGTCAGACTGGACCTAGACCCACTTCGACTCATTTACACTCTTTTGGCCATAACTTTGGCACCAGATGTCTGATTGACAAACCGTCCATGGAGATGTAAACCTTGTAGCGAGATGGTCCCTTTGGTATACCCCATTGGAGATTTGGATAAAGTTGGGGAACGGTCAGGTTGGATCGAGCACGAATCCAATTGGGCCCTCGGGACTAAAAGGCTAATAACACACAAACCGGGCATCTGATTGACGCGCCATCTGTTGCGTTGAGACCCCTATGACGTGGCGTTCCTTTGGGATACTTCTTCGTGGGACTTCGTGGAAGTTGGAGTATCAACCAGTGTCTTGAGGAGAAGACTCTCCCAGAGATGAGCAACCCTAGTGTGGGAACCCAGTAGCTGGCTGTGATGTGAAGAACCTAGAGTGATCCTGTGTGGGTAAGCACCTAGAGCGATCCTGTGTGGGTCAAAACACAGAGCGATCCTGTGTGGGTCAGTACCGAGCGATCCTGTGTGGGTCAGCACGTAGAGCGATCCTGTGTGGGTCAGCACCGAGTGATCCTATGTGGGTCAGCACCTAGAGCGATCTTGTGTGGGTCATCACCTAGAGAGATCATGTGTGGGTCAGCGCGTAGAGCGATCCTATGTGGTTCAACACCTAGAGAGATTCTGTGTGGGTCAGCACATAGAGCAATCCTATTTGGGTCATCACCGAGCGATCCTATGCGGGTTTGCACCTAGAGTGATCCTGTGTGGGTCAGCACTTAGAGCGATCCTGTGTGGGTCATCACCTTGAGTGATCCTCTATTGGTCAGCACCGAGTGATCCTGTGTGGGTCAGCAGAAGAGCCTCTTAACAAAGTAATATGATTTACTAGTTACATATAATCATCTCTACTACTATACTTAAGTTATACCTGGTGTGAGTTGAGTCAGAACCTTTGTGGTATTCATCTGTGTGGTGTACCTGTGTGGTACTTGCCTTCGTGGTTTTCCTTCCTTTGTAGAACAGTTGAGCTTTGGACTTTGTGTTGGACTCTGTGTTTTCCTCATGATTGAGATGGGTTTACTTGATAACTTAGGTATATGTATGGGCATATACCTAAGTAGGGTTGTAAGTTGATTTCATGATTTTTGGTTTATCCTCTGTGGATTTTGTGAGACCTTGAGGGTCTCGGGGTCCCTACTGAGTATCGTTATACTCACCCATACATGGGCTATGCCCTAACTTCATTGTGTTTGGTGTAGACGACGGACAGCGTTGACTGAGGAAGAGAGTACCAGGACTGAAGGAAGCTCAGAGGAGGACATTAGATGAGGCGAACCGCAGATACGGTCGTTCATGAGTTGTACCTGCCCTTCATGTAGGATTCGTGGTGGACGATCCAGAAGATGCTTTTAACTTTCCAATTTTCTTTGTACTTTCCAGTTGGGCTTGTATTCTGGCCCCTTTTACTTACAGTACTCACTCTTTTTACTATTTAGTTTACTTGAGTTTGTATCTTTCTATGTGCTTGGTTGTGTGTGTCACAGGTTATAAAGGAAATGCCTTCCCAGTTTTAGGGAATAAAACTTTTCTGCTAGTCACCATCCCATAGCCTATGGAAGGCGGGCTTGGGGTAGTCACGGCACGGGCCCCGGGGGACGGGTCGTGACACTTAAAGAATGGATTAAGGATATTATTGATTAAGTTTAAAGTATGATTTATCAAATGGGATAACATGTTCTAACCATTTTGGTTTCAATAAAAAATTAAAGGATGAAGGAATTACTTAAGGACCATATGATTCATTAAAAGTGCTTCAGATGTAAAAACATTCCTTTTGAACATTCACTCCCATGTGTGATAGATGAAGTGAAAATCGATCGAAACACAATAAAAGGATGATATTATTATTATAAAATAGAAATTAATCATGTTTATTTATTTTTTCAAGTTATTTTATGGATAGTAAAAGAAACCCTCAACTATAGGAAAAGTATTTTAGAATAAAAATATTATATGTTTACTTTTCTTTCTGATAAATAAATAGTCTTTTAACCAATCACAAATTTATGGTTTTGTGATGGTAGAATTTCAAATGAACATGTTCTCAGTCACTATCCATCCAAATATGATAGTTATATTTATCTTTCATGTCCATATTTTCATAAATTTTCTCCAATTTCAAAATATTTATTTTGTGATTACCTACACATTTCTCTTTAAATATTATTAAGAGGATGTTTTATAAATCCTTTTCATGATATGGGATTTCCAAAAATAAATTTTCAAGTATCAAAATTTATTTATTTGAAGTGAAATTTTAATTTTTGAGAATGAAATTTATTGAAGGAGGAGAGAATGTAACACCATAAGATTTTACTGTATGTCACTTTTTAAATTTATCTTCTTTTATAGTGTACATTAAATAGAACACCCAACCTAAAAAAATGAATAAATATTATTATCATCATAGATATCACATAGTCGTTAGAATAGGGGGAATGAAATAAATGATGTAAATTTTAAAAATATACACCACACATGTTTATAAAATTAATTCTTCAACTATAAATTATTTTTAAATGAAAATAAAAATAAATTAAACATAAAAGATGTGTTTTTATAAAAAAAAATTATTTCTATTAACACAAAAACATTTTATATTGATAAATTTGTGAAATATATTAATGAAATTTAAATTTTAGTGAATTATATTAATTAAATATATTAAATAAATTGTAATATATTAAATAAAATGTTTTTTAATCCATTCAATAAGTTTCATAAGCTTAAGATAGAATAAATCCTATTTTAGGCATAAAAGATGTATTTTTCAAAAAGCCAAATTTACCACCTATTAATAGAAAACTTATTCCAAAACTAAATTTTTTACTTTTATAAATTATATATGAAAAAAAATTACTTTTGAAATAATTATATCAAAATTTAATTTGGTTAATTTTTTATAGTTTTTTTGATAAAATTCATTTTTTTATGATTAGTAATGTGATAACAAGAATAATAACATGACCATTAGAAGTATTAATATGACCAATTGAATAGTAACTTAATATATGAAATTATAAATAAAATTTATGTATCCTATTAGGGAAAATATAATAAATTTATATCATGGAATATGTAAATAAATGTGTTAAAATGATAAATTAATTAATGGTATTTCTGTGAAGCGTAAACGTTTCTTTACAATTTTATAATTAATATAATGATTTATGAGAATATTTATTTTCAAGAAATTTATTCATAAATTAATATTTTATTTTATTATTATTATATGATAATTTTATGAGTCCTAAATGAATTTTTGAAAGTGTCATAAAATCGGTTATAATCTTAAAATTGATATTTTTTTCGAATAGATGATGATTTTAATTAAAAATTAATTTTCTAAAATTTAAAAAATTAATTATACATAATTGAGTTTATTTTTAAATTCTACACATCAAAAAATGGTTAGGGTGAAATTTTGGGATTTTTCTAAAATAGTTGAATTTTTCATGAATTGTGAAATTCAGTAATTTATGGTATATATACATTATAAGTTAATCCTTGAGTCATCATTGATGGAATCACCATAATATAGAACTACAATCCTCTAATTACTGTATTTATTCATGTAATAATCACTATTTCTTGTCTTGAGCATAAATAATAAACTAATGATTATAATATTCAAAAAACACCCCTCTCCTCCACTATAAATACCACCCCTCACCACCTCTTATCCTCACACTTCATAAGCCTTTAATATTATCCTATTCCTGCCCAATACTCATTCAAAATCTATTCCCCATTTCTTGGAGGATATATTATCAAGAAAATACCAAAAACAATTTCCCTGAGGAGGTTATCAAGGAGAAGAATTCAAGAGGTAAACACCACTTTCCTTTTCTTTTAATTTCTTTTCAATTTCTTTTCTTTTCTTATTATATACTCTCCAAATCTATCCCAAAATTCATAGTATCATATATATATAATATAATTTTATTATTTTAATGTAAAATTCACCATCAAGTCTCTTCTCATCTTCCATTTATTCTAAAAATGGAATCATCGTCCATGAGGTGTTGATTTATCGCCTTCGTGGACGAAGTGTTTTTGTTTTTCAATTACGCCATAAAGGACGATCACAATACCATTTTTATAGTCAAAACATATTATAATATATGTATTATATCTTATTTACTATTATATAACCAATATATATACATAATATTACCTAATAAAACAAAACTAATTCACGATGATCAAAAAAATGCCAAAATAATCTAAACGATGAACACTAATATATAATATAATGATTCATCCTCATACAATATAACAGGATGAAATATATAAACATTTCATATTATTTAATTAAATTAATATATTATAATTTTAATTCTGGATAACTATTCTCGTTTTACAATATCATCCATACATATATTCATGTAAACCTATCATGAAAACCTAAGAAACGAACGCTTCTGAACGATAAAATTGTATCTTATAACTCATCAAAATGACCATAAATAAAAATAATAAAATTATAATAAATAAAATACATGTATAAAATATTATTAATTAATTAATTAATTAATTTAATCTGATTATCCAAGACATTAATATGAAGTGCAAAACACATTCAGACATAAGGTAAGATTTTTATCATCTCACTTTTATTTCTGTGAGATATGCCTAATTCACCTCTATTTCTTGTGTTTGGTGTATTCATACTTCCCATTGGTGTATAATATCATGAATATATATAACTTTATTATAATAAATGTTTCATTTTATGATTATTAATTTTATGGGGCATATGATTTGATTGATTACAATGCAGTAAGGGATCCTCCTTGAACATCCATTTTTCATTCTGGTTACATTTCCTCTCTCTCTAAACTAATATAATTCTTAATTATTTTTATATAATTTTTATAAATTTTGTTTATATGTTCCAAAATAATGTATAAAGTTAATTTCTTCATTCATTTATGGTAAATACATGATTTTATATGGTTCCCTTCTCAATTCTTCCCGATAAGCATGCCCAAATAAAGGGAACTTCCATATTTCTTACCCATTTTTATGTTCACTCAATAATTTGTTTTAATCCACCATTATTTTTTTAAAATCACTCATTTTATCATGAAAATACTATATTGGATAATTTATGGTTTTATACAATCTATTATGCTATTTTTGTTTTAAATAACAAATAATATTTTCCTTAAACCACACTAATACGATTTATTTCTAATGTTTCTTATAAACAAAATTTACATGATTTCACTTTAGTAGGACATAAATTATACATAAAAAATAATTTTATTTTCCATAAATTTTATTTTCTGGTATATACACGTTCAAAATCTTATTTTAATGAAAAACACAATGATTTTTCAAATATAACTATTCTTTTTCAAGAAAAAGGGGATTTATCTCAATAATTTTTCAATTATTTTATTACAATTTTTTCATCTATGATTATGATTCAAATATTTCAAAGTGGTATGGGAAAATTTTAATTAAATATATCTTTTTATTCAACATATAAGGAATGTATTGGACTTAGTATGTGATGGGTGGGGTCCATTATAGACCCTCATTGCATTAGTAGTTATCATGAGACAAACTAGACCAAGTTTTGGTTGAGGCCTTACCCATTTATGTTCTTGGATGAGTCCTTGATGGTATGTTTATGATGTCTGGCACTATGAATTCCATCAATATAATACATGTAATTTATATTCCTTATTATTATTTTACTAGTAAAATATCCATGGTGAAGTTTCATTTGTCTGTGATTATTTATATGGAATTATTTATTCATCTTTTATTCCTACCATATTATGATAAAGATTATGTTTTAATGGCATGTGTTTTATTTATTCACCTTTCCTTATTTTTTTTGTTTAATTATGATAGAATCCACTGTATCGAATACCCTTACTAAGCATCTAGTCTCACCCCTTTTTTATGTACTATTTTTTCCCAGGAAGTAAAGATATTTATTATGAATGAATTGCATGTATTATCTAGGTGTTTGTGGGTGTTTCCAATGGATCTGGTATGTTGTTTCTCTATTCAAGTTGTAATGTCACAATAATCTTTGTATCTAGTTTTTTGAAGCTACTAAACTATTTGTTCATTTGGGATTTGAGTCTTGTATCTATGTTAATGTAATAAAGTGAGTCCCTAGCTCCGAGCTATTGGGTTTGGGGTCATTACACATAACAAAGGGAGGAATATATAAAACATGAATGTGTGAGTAAACATTGGATATATTTTTTGGTAATTAATTCAGTGATAAAAAAATGATGATTCATTGTGGTTTCAAAATAATTTTTAATTTTTAATTTTAGGATTAAAAACAATCAATGATAAATCAACATAAAAATATTTCAAAAAATAATTTATAAAATATTTATTTTGTGTTCATCATGGAAATAAATAATGGTGAAAACACCAAAATCCAAATCTCCAACTCAATTTTTTTATCATTGATTATGGATGAATCTTTTTTTATGATTATTGAAACTTCTATTGAATTTTGATTGTCGATCTGCAAATTTTATTTTGTCCTCCAAAGCATTGGGAGCCTCCCATCATTCTATGAATATCTAGGGTTTAAGTGTAAAACCGAAATTATTTTACAAAGTGATATTTAAACATTTTCTTTGAAGGTTAAAAACTTATATTATTAAATTAAATAATTAATTAATTAAGTTTTTTTATTTTACTTATAACTATGCCAGCAACTTTACTAAACTAAAACATCTAATGATAAAAAAAATATGTCATTCCATTGGTATAACCAGAATTAAATATTTAATGGTGGCCTCAGTATTCCCATCTACGAAAACATTCATAATATACACCATTATTTCTAAAAAATCTGGTTACATGATATATAATATTTATTATTTTCTATATATCAATACTAAGGAAGGACAGGGCTAGGAATTCCACACCAACTCCATGCCTTACTGAAATATATTATTATTTATAATATTCAAAATTATTATATAGTAAAAATAGATTAATTAAATTCATGGAAAAATGAAAAATAAAAGAATGCACACACACTCATATGATACAACCGGTACACATATATATACATATATATGTGCTTGATATATAACCCACAAGGTCACATTTTATCATTAGTAGAATTAATTCATTTTTATAGACCACATTTTACAAAATTTATGGATCTAGAGGTTTATATTTTTGTCAATAATACAAAGGAACAAGGGGTCACAATTTGAGGTTGATTAAATGGGGAATGAGTTTAACATAGAAAACTTCAATAAAAATGATTTACTATTAATCCAAAAAAATATTTTGATGGGAATCGACAAGGTATTATATATGAAGAAATATATAGTTAAATTTAATGATATATTTAAAATAAAATATTATGTAATATATAGAAAATATTTTTGGATATGATTACACATGTTATTGTATATGATAAAAAATAAGGTGAAATGAAATAATGTTTTTCATGATTTAGTGTTGGTGGGATACTATAAGAGATATATCATAAATTTTTACTTTTATATGATATATATAAGCTAATTCATATTTATGAAAAATTATTATTTGAATGCATGGTTTTTATAGTTTCATGAATCCTACATCTTCATTATTAATCATCTATGAAAACTTTCATTTTTAGGTGTAATTTTAATGAATAAATTCATGATGGAAAATAATATATGATTTATAAAATGGTCAATGAATTTTATAAATATTCATTCATTAGATTCATGAATTTACCAATAAAATAACATGTGAGTTAAATTTCTTCTTCCCTATATAAATACCATATCCACAAAATGGTTGTGTGTGGTTTTTTGTATAATACATGACTGATATTCACCAGGACATGAATCATTCGTTATCCTTTGTTCTTAAGGCACTAACACACCACAAATATTGGTTGGATCATATCAAATAATTAGATGATTCAGTGATTCTTATATATACCATTATTAGTGGAATGATACAAACTCTACAGTGGTCTCTTTAAAACCTATGTGGTGGAGATTGAGATGTTGCAGTGGATTCATTAGTGAATGGTACACCTATTAAAATATTGTTTCATTTCCTATTTTAAGCTATTATTATACTCATGTTTGAGCAATATTGGGAATAAGATTGAATAGTTTCTAGTTGTCTTGATAATATTTATTAGACTCTTACTAATACTTTTAGGAAGATCCTCTATTTATTGTTATCAGTTTGGGTAACCTCGCCATGTTAAGCATAATTTAACTTTTTTGCAAATAAATGTTGCACCTTATTCCAATTGATTATTGTTGATATTATTGTTGTCTTATGATAAATTTAATATTGTGATATAGATATGAATGAGACTATTTATATAGAGGGTATCTAGATGGTTTTATTTCTTTTTATATAATTTTTTTATCTTTTTCTAGGATGGTTTAATGATGATATGTTAATACAATATAATTTGGTGTGGTTTGGATTTTTACATCCTCCCGGGAAACCTTTTTGATTTATGTATAATCAAATGGATGGGTGTTATAGTATTAGACATTATGAAATATATATTATCTCATATTAATGATTAGTCTATATCAACCTTAAACCTATGAGATTGGAGATAGTGTCTTATTTTTTTACCTTGGAATAGTTACAAGGAATCAAATTCAGAAAAATTGACTGGTTTAGGAGTTTTGGAGAACCAAATACATAAATAATACCCATTATACAGTGGGAATAGATAATATAACATAATACATTAAAAATAAGATGAACTAAATCCTTAAAAACTAATTTCAAGAATTCTTCTTCATATTCAGTGGAATGGAAAAGAAATAATGGTGAGCTTAAATTCTTATTAATGGTTTAGAAAATTATAAATTATTATCAATAAATAAAAATAATCACCACTGGAAGGTAAATAACTATACACACATTCCATTTATATAACTTGACTATAATTAAAAGATAATTCATAACAAATATTTCAAGTTAAATAACTAAAAACATAGGACGTTTAAATAACTTGACTATCACGGTAAGATAAGGAAGAATCAATATGTTATGGTAAATTATTGAACACACATTCCATTTAATCAACAAACTAAGAATGAAATGCATCCATATATAATTTCATAGAAAAAATATCATGGATAAAATAACTAATAAATTATCAATAAAGGAAATTATAACTTATTAGACTTTATTTTTTCAAAAAACATGTTACCTACGTGTCAAGATCTATCTTCAAGATAGATTAAAACTACTGGGTAAAAACCAATCTGATTTGGCAGATTGGATTGTCTCATAAGACTATCAATCAATCATTGGGAATTATATAACCACTCCCAACCCATTACTTGCATATCCAAAATCATTCATAACATATTTAATAATCATTCTAATTAATAAACAATTTTCCTTACCATCAAGTATTCATATTGATTAAAGGTTGCAAATTTATCAATATTTCTTCAGCTAATCAACTAGGATTCAATGTAAACATAATATGATAAAATTTTACAAGATTTAGGAAATAATAATATCCATCAGTTAATAATATGGATATTTATGGTAAATTTAATTTCCAATGTAAATTTTCACAATGATGTGACAATTTAAAGAGAAAGTTAATAATCATAAAAGAAATGTGAAAGTGCACAATAACTTTTACCACATGAAAATTTTCAAATCAAATTCCCTTGGATGAAATAATTAAAAATGAAACATAAAATATCATTAATCATGAATGAATAATTATATAACATTTCAAAGGACTTTATATACACCATATAAAATAAATTAGATGTATGACATTACAGTATGACTCAATGATGGGAAATTGAGACGAAGTCTCATACCTCACGCTTCATTTTGGTTCACCATGTGTTAAACTCATGTATAATGGTTTTAAGGATATTATTAATTTATATTGTAACCATAAGAATATTTATGATATCATATATGATCCGATTATAACATTTTACCTCCCGTTTTTTAATAATATTTCATTATTTTTATTCTTTTGTGTGTTAATCGCCATGTTTTCTCATTCGTGTTATGTTTTTGAAATTTTCCATTATGGTGAAAATTATATAGTTGATTAACTTCCTGAATAATAATAATTAAATAATTATCATATTCATATGACAATTATACTTTTAAAAATCAATCATGAAAGATATTTTTTTAGAATTTAAGTATGTTACGATCATAGAGACGGTAGGTCATACGTACGTATGAGTAACGTTCCTGTTTTTCAAAGATCATTTTGAAAGGGTCATAAGTAATATTTTATCATTAAATAATGATAATAATATCATAAATTATATACCATTTCTTTATATACACTTATATATATTATCCATGTGTTTTAGTGATGAAAATAGAGTCACATTACTTCTTGAAGGCGGTAGTCCACACATACACAAACAATGTTATCATTTTTTTAGTTTAAGAAAGAAAATTAAATATTATACTTTCCAAATGTTAAATATTTAATGAATATAAAAATTACAACATTTATATCTCATATATTCATTAACTATATCTTTATCACCTTCCATATTATGTGTTAGTAAAACATGAATCACGTCGCTTGTCGAGGCGGTAGTTTGCTATGCACACAAGCGATGTTGTTGTATATAAAAAGGAATGGAAAGTAAAAAAGCTATGTATGATAAAATGAAAAAATATGTATAATACTGTTATAAAAATCATATATATACTTTATATCCATAATCATACCCAACTTTGAAATGTGGTAAAGGAAAAACGAATGACAGTGGTTCACGAGCTGGTAGTCTGTCGTGCACATGAATAATTATTTCATAACCCATTTGATGGATGTGGGGGTAGTTATAGGTAAAGTAATTAAAATAAAAACATATAAGTATTTTAGGATCAAAATGTAAAATTTATATACTCAAATACAATGTGGGGAGTGAATTTTAAGTTTAAAAATTTTCATTTCCAACCTTTAGTAAACTTTTTTTAACAAAGTTAAACAAAGAACATTCAAGAACCCTATACTATATTTAATAAAGAGATAAAAAGGGCCCAAGGCCCAATTAGAAAGATATTATAAATAAATAAGAACACATTTATACATAAGTAAGATTCTACCTTAAAGCGTATAGAATCTTGAATCAGAGTTATTACAATAGAGAAAGTGTAAGAAAGTTACACTTTATATATTTAACAATAATGGAGTGTAATTTAAAGAACTTATAATTAAATAAGTTGTACAAGAGTAATGAAATATTTTAACCCAAATATAAGGGTATCTGAAACCTTGGATAAAGGTCCCTTGATTTAGTCTTTCAAGAAAGTCTGTCTTACCCACACCAAGGTAAGCCCTCGATAAGAAGATCATAATATATATTGTTATCCCCACAAGCCCAAGATCTATAAGTTGATTGACAGTTCTATCTTCCTTTAAATTGGATGACCTATATTAAGTAGGTAATCCGCACCTATTTCTTACTTCTACTTGGAATCCCTCAATTGTATACAACAAAAATCAAAATTGCACTAAGTAGAAAAAATCTTGTTGAATATTTAAGTGTGTGGAACAAGCTGTTCACTACTAAAACTCTTCAAGGATTTTGCACAAAACAAATCTGGAAGAGCTATCATAGTGTATCAATTCTCCCAAAATTTCATAGCATTGAAAATGTTCAAATTATTGAGTATTTATAGGTGAGATATCCAATGGTCACATTTTCCTCCAACAATCATATTTTTCTAGAAATATCGGAGGGACTTGTACAGGTGGAATTTTTAATGGTCATATTGTAACTGAATCAATGACACAATTTAGATAACAAAAACTATCACAAGTAATATTAGCTTTACAACAATATGTAAGAATCTTAATTTAATAAAAATTACATTAAGGAAATATAGTAACATTAAGAAGGTTATGAAATCATGACATTAAGGAAATATAAAATCTTTAAGAAAGTTATGAAATCATAACATTAAGGAAATATAGAAACTTTAAGAAAGATATAAAATCAAATCACATATAAGAAACTATGAAAAATGGATTGGAAAATTATTGGGAATCCAAATCTAAGAAACATGGTAAATCAGATTCGATTTTCCGAGTGATTCGGTATCTAAGAAATTCACTGAATCAGATTCAAAAATTTAAGCGAATCGTAATTTAAGAAACAACATGATTTAGAATCAGTTTTTTGAGCGATTTAGAATCTAAGAAATAGGGTGATTCAGAATTGATTTTTATGGGTGATTTAGAATCTAAGAAATAGGGTGATTCAGAATCAGTTTTTTCTAAGTGATTCAGAGTTTAAGAAACATTCTGAGTTTTATTAAGGATCCAATTTATTATAGTAACTATTCTGATTTAAGAAACATAATGTTAGACTTAACTATAAAACTAACATGCATAAATTTTCTTATATAAATATATTACATATAAATTTCCTTATAGATAGAAAGAATTAATAAGTAAATATGTTTGTGATTTCTAAAACATAATGGAATGGAAAAAGTCATAATGAAACTTTTGACTCAACTATCTCCCCCTTTTTAGAAAGAAAAAATGATCAATTTAAGAAAATAATATTAATACGGTAAGACTTCATATTTGATTTTAAAAGAAATATATATCTCCTCCTTTTCTTATGACTTAGAGTGAATATGACTAACTTTATATTAGGTTATAAAACCCCCTAAGTATCGTATTCTCAAATTTATGAAATTGTCATTTTTTCTTAAGAAAACAACTCTTACTTTTCTTAAGGATGTCTTAATTATGTAATCTCCCCCTTACTTACATATTATCTTCCTTGGATTTATATTCTTTTTATAACATATTCTCCCTTATCCCCCTTTGTGATTTTCTAAAAGAAATGGATGGAAGCATAAGGTACCTGAAAAAGTTAGGAAACATACAATAAAGAACAATGGATGACAACATTTTAATATTGAAAAGGTTTTTGTACAAAAAAAGATCATAATTATAGGAAATTAGTCATCCTTCTTTGGTATTAATTTTTTGATCATAGCCTTCAACTTTTTCATCTCCTTGTGATCATCTTGGAACTTTGTGATAATCTCTTCTTGATCCTTTCTCTTCTTTTCAAGAAACTTGATCTTTTCTTGCTGACTTTGAGTCTTCTCATCCTAAGACCTAATCTTTTCATCAACTTCATATTTATAAGAGTTTATTCTTTTAACATCAACAGTGGCATAGTTGAGTTTCCCATTTAGATATCTAACTTCTTGAATCCAGATGTCTTTATATTCCTTCATCTTCCCTGAGAAACTATTATAAATATCTTTAATATTGTCCTCAGATTTTGTGAAAGCTCCCTTGACTATCACAAACCAGTCATAAAAAAATTAAAATCATGATTGAATTTATTCTACCACTTTGTGATTTCTTTTCATAAATTCCATTGAGAATCTTAGTTGAGAACAAATGTTTTGAAATCACATTCATGATTAACTATTTTCTTTATAAAAAGAGTTATATATTCTGACTTCTAGTTTTATGATTCTTTAAAATCTGGAATTTAGACTCAAGGTTTGGAAAATAAGGAATGGAGTTCACCAAATTTTTCAACGATTGAACAAAAAAGTCTTATCATAGGGAGGAGGAAAATTGTTCTGATTACAATGCAACTTCCTTATATGTCCCAACATCTACTTGATTTCCTTTGTTTTTCTTATCAATTGGATTTTCTATTTTCTAAACTACTTTTTTTTATTCAGAAACTTGAACAATATTATCACCATCATCATCATCATTAAATTTTCTACCAGTATTATCTTGAATAACATCATCTTCTTTATCAACATTATCTCCATTAACATCATCATCATCAGTTGAGATTTTATTCACTTCGATTTCAACAAAAATATCTTATGGTTCAATATATTTTTTAACTGAATTTACTTATGATTGAAGATTACAAGAGGAGGCTTGGTATGTTCTTATTAATAACTTGTCTGATTGAATTTTCCTTTTAGTTTCATAAATTTTTATAATCTCATAATCACTTTCCTTTTATTTTCTATTCACTTATTCTTATTGAACTTGAAAATTCAGTACTGATTCTAAGACAACATCTTTGCCTTTATTTACAGAAGTAGTCACTACAACCATTTCTTTTTATTGTTAGGGAGGTTTGATTTCTTGGATAAAGGATTCCAAAACTTTAATATGTTCTGATTCCCTTTTTTTATCTTTCAACAAGGACTAAATTATCTCTTCTTCTACAATATTTTCCTTAAGATTCTTTTCCTTATCCTGCCTCTCAAACTCTTTAACATCATGAATTTTTAATGCCTTCACTTCAGTTGGGTTTATCCCAAACACTAGACCTCTTTCTTTTCTTATATATATATATATTATCTCAACTTAGATACCACTTCATGACGGTAATATTTTTGTTTCTTAGACATTAGGGGTTCAGAAACTTGAGCTATATGTGGTTCCAAAACTTGATCTTTTATTTTATTTGGTTCTTATTTAGAACTTTTTTCAACTTGAAAAGTTTTTCCTGTAGGATAAATGAACCCATTTGTCTTATCACAGAAGGAATATTTCATTCTTTTCAAATTTTCAATACTTAACAAGATGATCTTAAACTTTTTGGTCTTTGAGATGAAATTAAATTTGAAAAAATCTAAATAAATCATGATGAGATTTGAAAAAATTGCTTAGAACACAAGAATTTGTGACTTGATTGTCTCATATTTTATCATAATAATCATAATAAAAATAAACGTAACTAGGTTAATATTCCTTAGATTAATCATAAAATCTAATATGAAGATATTTTTGATTTTTAGTGTGTCATTATCTCCTTTCCTTGGTATTAAGAAGCCTTGTAACCATAAGGTGACAATCCGGAAGTTAGATGAAAAATTAGAGAGCTTGGGGTTCTTGACTCCCTTAAGGCCTAATGATACAATAACTTTAACTCTATTAAAAGTAACTTCAAAATATGGCATCTTATGATAAGGATAATAATATTATCCATCATAAGGTATCTAAATAATTTTATCAGCTTTCTTATAAGGCATCTAATAGATCTTTCCCTGACTCTTAAAATGAAATTTCTCTTTTCCACCTTTAAGGAAAAATTATACTGAATTATAGAATTAAATAACCAAATATGCATACACTGGATCTTATTATCCCTTATTATTTAAGATGAAAACATTATCCCATCCTTTAAACTTAATGATTTTTGTAACCAAAGAATCATATTTGAGAAATAAGTCTTGATCGACTAACCTTTATCTGAATATCACTCAATATTTAAGTTCCTTATGAGTAGGCATTGAAGTCTGTGAAGATATCTCTAGAGAAATTAGGAACTTTAAGGAAGATGATATGGTAAATAGAATGGAGGGTTTGAAAGGCAATAGATATTCGATGAGAAAATTGTGGAAACTGATGTGGGACACACAAAAACGTGTCCCCTTTATATTGAACTCATGATGATGATTCATATTCTAGATAGGATCAAACTGTTGGTATTAATCTAATTTGATCTGATGGTTGAAATTGTGCTGAAGAATATTTATTGGTTCTGATCTTTTGATTTTTTAAGGAAATAAAATGGATTTAAGGTAAGTTTAATCTGTTGAGGTTTTTCTTAAAACAAGATTGAAATACCAATAAAAATATGTGTAATATAAGTAAGAAAATGTAACTTTCAAAGTTGTTAGAAGATTTGTTAGTATTAGATAAGATTCTTCTTTGACATATTATATTCTGAAAAAAAAATTTAGGGTTTGAAAACTTTATTAGGTTATGAAATTTTTTGTTCAGGTTTTGAAAACTTTTGTTACGGTTACAAAAAAAAATTAAGGTTAAAAAAACTTTTGTTAAGGTTAAAAAAATAGTTTCTGAAAAAAAATATTATTAGGTTTAAAAAAAATTAGGGAAATCAAATGTACCCCCCCCCCCTGAAAATGAGTATCTAAATGTTAGGAGATGGTTGAAAAAAAATGGAACTGAATGATTACCTTATGTTTATAATTCCTAACTTTTGTTTAATATATTCAAATCTATCGTAAGGTAATGATTTTGTGAAAATATCAGCAAGTTGTTCTTTCATTCCAATGAAATGTAAAATAATATCTTCTTTAAGTGTGTGATCCTTAAGAAAGCGATGTCTGGTATCTATATGATTTTCATGACAGTGATGTGTAGGGTTTTTTATTTGTGTTATCACATAGTATCTAAGTTTTAGTAAAACTCATACCATAATCTGTGAATGTGTGTTGAATCTAAAACACTTGAGCAGAACAACTTCCAACTACCACAGATTCAGCTTCAGTAGTGGAAAGTGAAACCGAGTGTTGCTTCTTACATGAACAAGAAACTAATGAATCTCCTAAGAAATGAAAAGTTCCAAATTTACTTTTCTTATCCATTCTATAACCACCAAATTCATCATCTGAAAAACTTTTTAAAATAAAACCATTTTCGGAAGAATAGAAAATTCATAAATCCATAGTTCCCTTTAAATAGCGAAAAAATAGTTTAACTTTTAAATGAGATTATTTTGGATTATATTTATATCTTGAACATAAGCATACTGAAAACATTAAGTCTGGATGACTAGCTGTTAAGTATAGTAAACTTCCTATCATACCTCTAAAAGATGTTTGTTCTACTAGTTTCTTAGCTTCAACAAGATCAAAGGTATTTGAGGTACTAATTGGTGTACTTATACTTTTAGTGTTTCCATATCCATAATTTTTAAGAGGATATTTAATATACTTATGTTGGGATATGTAGGTTTCTTTTGGATTTTGAGAAATTTGAAAACCAAGAAAAAAATTGACTCACCCATTATACTCATTTCAAACTCATATTTCATAATATTTGAAAATGAATTGGTTAAGGACTGTTGAGTTGATCTAAATATAATGTCATCAACATAAATTTGAACAATTAAAACATTCTTCTTATATTTCTTTATAAAAAGGGTTGGATCAAAATTTTCATTAACATAATTATTTTCTAACAAAAATTCTATAATTCTATCATACTAGGCTCTATGGGCTTGTTTAACACCATATAAATATTTTTTAAGTTTAAAAACATGTTCCGGATGTTTTGTGTCTTAAAAACTAGGAGGTTGTTCAACATAAACTTCCTCTTGAATATATATGTTAAGGAAATCACACTTCACAACTATTTGAAAATTTTTGAAGTTAAAAAATGTTGTAAAGTCTAATAGAATTCAAATAGATTCAAATATAGCTACCAGAGCATAGGTTTCTTCATAGTCTATTAATTCTTGTTGATTATAGACTTTAGCAACTAATATTTCTTTATTTCTTACTATGATTCCATTTTCATCACATTTATTTCTGAAAACCCATTTTACTCCAACTGCAAAAGTTTATTTAGGTCTTTCAACCAAGGTCTAGACTTTGTTCCTTTCAAATTCATTTATTTCATCTTGCATAGATTTAATCCAATATTCATACCCTAAAGCCTCATTTTTACTTTTAGGTTCTAATCGGGAAAGAAATTCTAGATGCTCTAATTCATTTCTTAAGAAACTTCTAGTTCTTACTAGTTGATGTACATCACCAATGATACTTTCACTAGGATTATTCCTTAGATAAAAATAACTTGAGTTTTTCAAAACCTGTTCATCAACATAGGGTAGAAAATATTTTGGAGTAAATACTTCAGAAAAAATTTCTTGAGTATTATCCTTATTATAAGAATCTTCCATCAAAGGTTAATAATAAATTTTTAAAAATACATCTAAAGATGTAGGTTGGGTTTGTTTAAAAACAAAAGGACCAGTTTCATCAAATTTAGCATGTACTATTTCCTCAACAATACAAGAATTTTTATTAAAAACTCTATAAGCCTTAGAATTTGTAGAGTAGCATAATAATATTCTTTCATCATATTTGGGAGTGAATTTGTGTAATTTGTCTTTAGTATTCAAAATAAAAACTTTTCATCCAAATAATCTGAAGTATGAAACTTTAATTTTTCAGCCCGTCCATAACTCATAAGGTGTTTTATTAAAAAATGGCCTTATTAAAACTTGATTTATATTATAACAAGCAGTACTTATAGATTCTTCACAAAATTGATTTGTAATTGAGTATTCAATCAACATAGTTCTTGTTATTTCTTAAATAATTTGGTTTCTTATTTCAACAACACCATTTTACTGAGCAGTTATTGGGGATGAGAAGTTATGAGTAATGTCGTTCTTACTACAAAAAGTTTCAAAATATGAATTTTCAAATTATCCTCCATGATAAGTTTGAATACTTATCAATGGATGGTTTTTCTCATTTTAATTTTGGATAAAAAATATTTAAAATAATAAAAGGATTCATATTTCCTAGCTAGAAAATAGACCCATGTAAAAATAATGTAATCATCAACTAAAACAAACACATAGTATTTGGCTCCAATACTTCAACTTTGTGTAGGACCAAACAATTACATGTGCACTAGCTATAATGTATCAGAAGTTAAGACTTCACTAATAAACTTAAAGCTTGAACTATGTTGCTTTCCATATTCGCAAGGATCACAAACTTTTGAATAATCAAATCTAAGATTTGGTAGATCCTCAATAAGTCTTTTCTAATTTATTTTACGCAAGTCCCTAAGGTTACAGTGTCCTAGTCTTCTATTCCATAACCAAGATTGGTCTTCTATTTCACTAAGGCAAGGTAATTTGTGTCTCCTAAGGTATTCTATATTAAGTGTATAAACATTATCATGCCGATGGGCAAAAAGAATAAAATCATCCATGGAATTGTGAACTAATCATTTATCATTCCTAAAATTCATAAAGTAACCTTCAACACATAATTTTATTATTCTTATAAGGTTGTTCTTAAGACCTGTAACAAATAAAACATTTTAAATTAAGGCTTTTCCAAGAATAATGATATTACATATACCAACAATTTCTCCTTGATAATTGTCTCCGAAAGTGACTCTTCCACCTTTCACCTTTAATCTTAAGGATTGGGTTTTATTCAAAGAACAAATTTTCTCCCAATGTCCACCATATTTACACTTAGTGAAAAAAATGGCACTTTGGGGAACAAAATAATTGAGACTAAAAACAGGTTTTGAATGGGAGTAACCAAATCCAGAACTATTCCTAAGAGGACGAATTTATGAATAAATTTTATCAAAACTTTCCTTACCAGAAGTAAAGTTTTACAAAAGTTTATTTAGATAAAATATTTTATATTTTAGTCTAATGACTAAATTCTTATCCTCATAGTCATTAGTCTTAGAATTTGAGTTTGTCTCTAAAACATTTTTCCTAGAAATAACATTTTCAAGATCCTTAGAAAGTTTATCCTTCTCAGAAATAGCTTCCTCGATATTTTTTTAAATAGAAACAATTTCAAAATATTTTTCATCAAGATCTTTAGAAATATCTGATACTTATTTTGTTAAAATAGTGATTCTATATTTCTTCTTTTCAAGTTTCTTATTGATCTTACTATTTTCATTTTCAATAAACTTGGAAAACCTAGATACTTCTTCAAAATAAGGGAAGGTATATTCTTCTAATGAAGATTCTCCATCTGAAGAAATATATCCATCATTATTAGGATAGTTATCATTTAAAGACATATTGGTTAAGGATTTAGTAGTGTGCACCTTATCCATGAAATATTGATTTTCAATAGGTATTCTCAAAATAAGACCAATATTATTCTATCCAGAAGATTCATTATCTGAAGATTCATCAGATGAGTCTCCACCACTTTCACTCCAAGAATCATGTTCATTCAAGACTTTCTTTCCCTTAGGCTTATAATATCTTTTCTGATTCCTCTTAGAATTTCTACCTTTCCTATCCTTTATTTTAAGCTTAGGACAATCATGTCTGATATTTCCTACTTTATTTCATTCATAACATTTGAATTTAGAATCTTTATTATGTTTCCTATCATTTTTCTTATATCTGTACTAAAAGTCATTCTTTCCAACAATCTTGTTAATCCTTTGAGCAAGCTTGGCTAGATCATTCTTTGATTGTTCAGATTTTCTTGAGTTTGACTGAATAATAACTTTCTTATACTTTGTTTACTTAAAAACTTTATCCGGAGTCTTGAATTTCATATGATTTTAAGTAGTTGTAAAAGAAACACTCCCATTTTTTTATTCTCATCATCTCTTTTCAGTTTGTTCTCATGTTGCAAGAGAGTCCAAAATAATTCATCAAGAGTAATTGTTTTAACTTTCCTATACTCTTTAATAGTTGTTATCTTTGATTCCCACTCATTAGGAATGATTTCAATAATCTTTTCAACAATCATCTCATCATATAAAAAAAATTCTCCTACTAATAGTAAACTATTCACAATAGTCATGAATCTATGTTGAACTTTAACTATTGGTTATCCATAAGGAAAAAAACCATGATAATCTTCTCTAAGCATGGATCTTATGGTTTCAATAACTTTCTAAGTACCAAAATGTGTAACTTCAAGTTTCCTACAAATGTTGTTAGTTTCTTAACAATATGATATCTATATATATATATTCCCAGTCATAGAACAAAGTAATGTATTTCGTACCTTATAGTTTAGCTAATATTCTTGATTTTCTTGATTAGTAAAAGTTCTGACTTCCTTTTTAGGTATCTTATAATCACCAGTAAGTATAAAAAAGTTGTCAAATATAATGTTAATAACAAAATTATTCATTCTATATCTCCAGTATTCATAATCATTCTCATCACAAATTGGTGGTCTTGTAGGATTAAAGTTGTCTAAGGATCCAACATTCATTCCTTCTATCTTAAAAAAACAAAACTTTTCCTCTCCACACATTAGTTTAGTATATATTTATAAATAAAGAGTTTATTTAAAGAAATAAATCTAACTTGTAAGAGAAAATGAGTAAGATAAACACAATGGATTTCCCTTCTAATATAAATGTATATATTAGTATTTCAAAGACCTGCTCTGATACCAATTGTAGGATCAAAATGTAAGATAAAGATACTCAAATAAAGGTGGGGTGAATTGTAAGTTTAAAAACTTTCATTTTTAACCTTAAGGAAACATTTTTTAACAAAGTTAAACAAATAACATTCAAAAACCCTCTACTATCTTTAACAAAGAGATCAGAAGTGCCCAAGGTCTAATTACAAAGATATTAAAAATAAATAAGAAAACGGGTATACTTAAGTAATATTCTACCTTAAATCGTATATAACCTTGAATCAGAGTTAATACAATAGAGAAATTGTAAGAAAGTTACACATTATATCTTTAACACAAATGGACCCCTTACACACGACACCCCCTGCCTCCAACAATCCCTACACCGCTACAATGGACCCCTTACACGTGATGACCCAACCATGCCCTGCCGCCATCCATGTGATCTTTCCTCAATAACCTAATACCTGGATGGACTAGCCTTGTGATTTCAGAACCTATAATCTATCAGTTTTCCACTTTCACCACCTTGTCCTTATGCATTTCCAGCACACTCCTCCTCCTCCAATGGCCCGAAGGCCTTCATTTTTTATTGATTTTTTATAATCCACCTTTCAAGGGGTGAGGTAGAACCCTTACAAGGCCTATAGGTGTAATTGTTACATGGAACATAGGCCTTAGAGAAATTCATTGCCCATAGGCTTCAAACATTACATATAACCCAAAATAACTACTTGTAACTGCTCCTCCCCAGCATCTTCATCGAGAAATCATCTCTCCACCTTCGCATGTCTATTTGTTTAGTCTTTCTCGTACATGCATAGGCTTATCCCAATGGTAGGTGTCATACCCTCTCATTCTTGCAATCTGTTTAGCTTCTGTTATGATGAAAGCTCCTTGCTCATCCTTCTTCTAGAGCTTGTTCCTTGTAGGTTGTATGGTTTTCATCTGCACTTAAGGTGTCCTGAAGGCCTTGAGGTGGCCCGAAGGCCTCACTGACATGAAGTCATGGGTGGACCGAAGGCCTTAAATGACTCGGAGACCAAATCAGTGGTCCGAAGAACCAAACAAGGGAATAGTCCTAGATGCTACAGTGCCAAACAGTACCCGCTACAGTACCTTCTACAATGCTTCTATAGTTCCCACTGCAGTACCTACTACAGTACTACTATAGTACTGCTACAGTACCCCAGAAATATGCCTCCACCTAGATTTAATCCTAGGTTTCTTGGATTCACTTAAGGAGTCCTCACTAACTGGGTTGAGGCTCATGTTCCCAGCACACTCTATAGCATCATCAAGCATCACTATTTCCCTTATAAATACTCTAGCATCATTTCTCTCCCAATATTGCACCTCTTGGGTTGTTGACTTTGGTGCTTCTAATCACATCACTAGCGATGCAGGTATTCTACTATCCTATAGAGAGACCTCATCTAGAGGTAATATTATTGTGGTTGATGGTTGGACAATACATATTACAAACTATGGGAGTTTTACAATTACGTCTAGCTTGACACTATTTGTTGTTTCCTTTGTTCCCCATTATCCCTTTAATTTACTATAAATTAGTAAAGTGACAGCTGAATTAAAGTGTAAGGTCATATTCTTACTTGATTAGGTTATATTTCATGATCATTCAATGACTTGGGTTCTTAGTACTAGAAGATGTCAATGTGGTATGTATGTGCTTGACTCGGCTCTCACTCTCACCTATCCTTCCACCTCTAATCATGCCCTTCAGCTTCACTATCATTTTGGTCATCCACCTACCCCCATTATTCAAAAAACAATTCTAGGATTGGTACTTATTCTTCCTTTTTAATGTGAGTCATGTCACTATGAAAAACATCATCGGTTCACCTATATTCCCTAATCAGTTTCCTGTGCATCCACTCCTTTTAATTTGGTTCGCTCTGATATTTGGGGGCTCAATCCTAGTCCCTCTAAACTGGGTTATCAATAGTTTGTTACTCTCATTAATGATTTTTTATGGATGACATGGGTCTATTTTTTGAAAATCATTCTGAAATATTTACCATGTTCCACTCTTATTATCATGAAATCACCACCTAGTTTTCCGCTAAACACCACTACTTTAGTTCTCATAACGGTTGTGAATATTTATCAATAACCTTCTAGTTTTTTCTCAATGACCATGGAATTATCCATCATACCTATTATCCTGACACACCTCAACAAAATGGTGTTGCTGAATGGAAAAATCATCATCGTTTGGAAGTTTCTCATGCACTTTTATTTCATAAAAAAGTTCCAACCACTTTTTTGGGTGATTCCATTCTCACAACCACCTACCTTATCAAGAGACTTGCCTTGTCTATTCTTCAGGGGGAGACGCCCTTACATTCCTTATTTCCAACAACACTCTCTCATTCCCTACCCCTCTGCTTTTTTTGTTGTGTTTGTTATGTTTGAGATATTCACCCCTCAGTTACCAAGTTTGATACACGTGCTCTAAAATTCATCTTTCTTGGATAATCCCACACACAGCATGGATATCGATGATTTTCTCCAAATTTGTATCGTTATGTTTTATCTACTAATGTTTCCTTTATTGAATCATCAGTTATTTCTATTCCTCAGTTCTCACCCCCATTTATTATTCTTGATTCCGACATTATTTTTTCATATTCTCTCGATACGCTGCCACCTCCCTCTCTTCCTAGTGATATTGTTGCATCACGATTTGGAAAGATATATACTCGTTGACCTCAAACATCTTCCACTCTACCACCTCCTATCGCTAACACACCAGATGAATCATCTTCTCCCGATGCTCCATCACTAGAGTTTCCTATTGCACTCTATAAAGGCTCATACTCCTATTAGTATTATCATGGATTATCCACATTTACCTACCAAGTTATTGAGAAATTAGATCATTACTCAACACCATGCACTATTTTCGAGGGAATCCATCATCCCGGTTGGTTTCATGCTATGCAAGATGAACTTATGGACTTGGAAACCAACCACACTTGGGATATTGTCCCTCTACCTATGGATAAACAATTTTTTAGGTGCAAATGGATTTATACTGTGTGTTTCAATGTCGATGGTTCTCTAAATCATATCAAATCATGACTTGGTGCAAAGGGTTACACACAGACGTATTACATTGATTATTTTGACACCTTCTCTCTAGTGGCCAAAATGGAATCAGTCCTCTTATTTATATTTGTTACCACTTCTTATCATTTTCCTCTCTATCAGTTGGATATAAAAAATGATTTTCCTCATGGTTTTCTTGATGAATAAGTTTATATTGAGCTACCACCAGGGTTTGTTACTCAGGGGGAGTCTTCCAAGGTTATTCTCCTTCGTTGATCAATGTATGGCCTCATGAAGTCACCACATGCTTGGTTCGGAAACTTTTTCACCATTGTGCTTAGATTTGTAATATATCAAAGCATAAAAGATTATTTTGTTCCTATCCCTAGTCTACAGCAGGTAGCATTCTCTTGGTTGTTTATGCAGATGACATTGTCATTACTGGAAGTGATACTGATGGCATTGATCGACTCAAATCCTTCCTTCATTAATGTTTTCATATGAAGGATTTGGGTCCATTAAGATATTTCTTAGGTATTGAGGTCTCCAGATATGCCAAAGGATTTTTTTTATCTCAAAGGATGTACATTCTTGATCTTATGCAAGAGTCTGGAATGACTCAAGATGACTTGATTGACTTACCCCTCAAACCTGGAGAAAGGTCACTACATTCTGATAGTGAGATGTTTTCATCACTTGATAGATACAGATGACTTGTTGGTAAACTCAACTACTTAACCATGTCTCGACCCGAAATTTCTTTTTCACTTATAAAAGTAAGTCAATTAATGGAATATCCCACAAAAATGTAGTGGGAGTCTATTCTTTTCATTTTCAATTATATGAAAAAGGAACCGGGTTTGGATATTCTATATTCTGATCATGATAATATAGACATTGAATCATTTTGTGATACAGATTATGTTGGTTGTATCTCTTCTAGGAGATCTATGTTTGTAGTTTTTTTGGAGGAAATTTGAATTCATGGTAAATAAAAAATAAAATTGTTATCTCCCACTTAGAATATCATTACATGTCATATGTTACAGCATAGATTATTTAGGCACAAAAAATTCTTCACGATATTGGGTATATTTCTAAGAAACCAATGCATACCTGGTGTGACAATCAAGCTACTATCAAGATGGCCACAAATACAGTCTTTCATGAGGGGACAAAGCATATTGAATTTGATTGTAATTTCATTTAAGAAAACTTTGAAAAGAAAAATATTTCCTTCATCCACGTTCACACCTCTGATCAAATTGTCGATGTTCTCACAAAAGGAGTGTCTAGACCACGAGCCCAATTTTAGTGTAACAAGTTGAGCATGATAAATATATATTACCCAGTTTGAGGGGGAGTTTTTTGCTTTGTTTTATTATGTATCCAAGCTAAGAACACCTAGCTTGAGGGGGAGTGTTAGAGTTTAAGTTTTGTCTAGTCTCACATTGGACTTATATATCATGTAATCTATTTTATTCATTATAAAATAACCCCAAGGCCTCCCTTAGAGAGAAACCTTGGTTATTTGTTCCACTCTTCAATTTATTCAAAAATAATATCAATAACAATGGTTGTTTTAGGAGGTGTTCAAAAATATACCATGTAATAGTGAATTTTAATAAGGAATTACAATCATAATATGAAATAATTTTTAGATTGTAAAATGCACTAAAAATGGTGTTTATGAATTATGACACACGTGAATATTATAATATAAACAATGAATAATATCCTATTTTAGTGGATAATCACTAAATTTCAGTCATTTACCAAACTATATCTCCTCCAGAATCTTCTATACAACTATTGATGTTGAACTTCTGTTGACTATATATGCCGATATGTGGATATATTTCGCTCAAATTCCATTAGACATTCTACAGTGTGACCTCATACTCCAAACCTTCTCTGTCAATGTATTATTCATTTGTTCAGGCACTCCATTTTGTTATGGAGTTTTGGGAACTGTCTTCTCATGCCTTATTCCCTTATTTTTTCAAAAAGTTATGAAGGTTATATCTAGTGTACTCACCATCATGTTGAAATGAAATCATTTTAATTTTCTACCATACTCCCTTTCTACCAATACCTTTAATTAAATGAATTAATACAATACATAAAACTTATACTTCAAAAATTAAATCCAAACATATATTGTAGCATCGTCAATAAAAGTTACAAAGTAAAGTGAACCTATGAGAGATTGGACAAGGGTAGGTCCCCAAACATCATTGTGAACTAGTTCTAACTTCTGGGTTTTTGGATCCCATACATCTAAATTGAAGGAAACCCATCTTTATTTTCCCATCACATAGATTTCACATATTTTTATGTATGTATGATCAAGTTCCAATATTCCTTTAGTAGTTATAACTTTCATGCCCTTCTCGCTAAAATGATCGATCCTGCTATGCCAAACCTGCAGATCTTTCGATGATGAACTTCCTGCCGATTCAATTTCATTTGTGCTTTTGGTCAAATACAACACCTCATACTTTACTCCTTTTGCAACTACCATTGAGTCTCGAGATACTTTCTATACTCTTTTAGAAAAGGTAGTTTCATACCCTACCTCATCCAATTGTCCAGCTGAAATTAGGTTCTTCTGCAGCCCTAGGATGTATCTAACTTCTTTCAGCTTCAAGACACTTATTCTTCATATAGATATTCACATCTCGCGATCAAATGATCTCCAGAGATTCATTATCCACCAATTTACTTTGTCAAAACTTCCATATATATAATTTTCAATGCATATATTATCTCCCATTGAATAGAATGATGCACCTGAGCCAATTACTCATGAATCCACTAGAATGTTGATAGTTAACATCAATTTTTTGTCTCCTTCAATTGTACCAACAGAATTTATGCTACTAGAAGTTGATGGTATTTTGAGGATTTCCTTGTGACACATGTTGTACTTCTTGAAGTTTCCTCTTTTTAAACACTTCCAACATCTTGGATTTGTATCAACTGACTTGTCAAAACTCTTCTCCTATGACTTATCTTTTGATGATTTCTTTTTGTAGATTTGTTTCCATTTGGGTGATTTCCCTCATCCTTCAGCATTAATATCATTATCGGATGACGGTTGGACTTCCCTATGATGAAGTTCTTCATTGAGAATCAGATTCTAGATATTATCAAATACCAAGGATGCCTTTCTGCTAAAGTTACTAATGGAATTTACCATCACAATGAACTCTCTGGAAGTGATGAAGTGATAGGAGAACCCACACATCATCTGTGAACTTTACCTTCACTGATTCGAGCTTCCATTGGATCATATTGAAATCATTCATGTGATTTTTCATTGGTATTCCAACCAATAACCTTAAACTAAATATCCTCCACGTCATGAATTTTTTTTTCAATGTCTCAGGTTTCTCATACATATTCATCAGCGCCTTCATTACTTTGGTCGTTGTCTTTATTTCATGAATGTTAAAAGTAACATTGCTCACCAAAGACTTTCTCAACAGTGCCAAATATTTCTTATCCATCTGTTCTCATTCCACCTTTTCCATCTTTAGAAAAACACAGATAAGTAGAGATAATCAAAGTCCTTATAAATCAGAAAGACCTCCATATACAATCTCTAGAAGCCAAAATTCATGCCGTCAAACCTATCTACATAAACCTTGATACCATCAAATGATATATCTTCATATGACAGTGAAATCCCTCTATAATTGAGTAATCACCAAGGTAAAAGAGAACCTAAGCTGCTTGAAACTATGTGTTTTGATACCACTTGTTGAGGGTGTTGGATTGGTGTAGCCTAATTTGTTTTGGATGATGTTTGTCTGAATTCTTATGGCTCATATTGTGCACTAGGCAACAACTCTAACCACCTATAGTAGAGCTAACCAAATGAAACTGATAGGGAACTATAGTAGTGTGGACTTTGGCACAGTTACTATAGAAACTCGGACTTTGGAGAAAGTGTAAGGATTCTTTGAAGATAATGTTCCAAGATACCAACAAGTTTTATCTATGTTTTCAATGACTTTTTAATGTTTCTTATGATCTAGATTGACATCACATAACTCGTGACTATTGATTCTTTTTACTCTTTCCTTTGTTAAATCTTGATGTCATGTCACATATTTTATGATTCATGTTTTGATGGGTATGAATTCTCTTATGTAATGCTCATTAAATTTGATTATATCATCATACTCTTATGCTCATATGATGATCATTGGTGACATTCAATTGTTAATGATTATTTTTACCCTTACATAGTGTTTAAACTCACTCTTCTTATGTTTTCTTTTCCCCAGGTTATGAAGAATGATGTTAAATGAATTGTGTCTAGGAAGGTTTCATGTGTGAAGAATTTTATGGGAGATATTTAAGAATTATTGTATGTGAAATAATAAAATATGGGTATATTTATAAAAATGTTCACATGAGGACATGAGTATTATTATGTAAGAGTTAGTTCTAATTATCTAAAACTCTAAACCTAAAAGGTCTTTGGGTATGTAAGTGTTCCAATATTTCTGTTTGATGTTTTATGTTTTGGATGGTTAAAATTATGTTATGTTTATCAGTATCAAAGTAATAAATGTGAATATTATGTTTCTAGCACCAGATCCAAGAGTATGAGTTTGAGACTATTATAGGGAACGCCCTTCAGGCCTTGCCACGGGGCGACTCGGGTACCCTATTCAAGTTTCAAGTTGGTGGATCTAATAATGAAGGTAATTTCATGGGAGTTGATATACAATACATCCTTAGGGATAGGATTCAATTTGATCTCAAAATTCACCATTGATAGAACCTCATATTAACATGTGACAACTTCACATGTTTATGTTCAATGCTGAAAATTCTATCACATGTGTGCATGAAATAAAAAAAAATTCCTCTAAGTAGTTGATGTCCGGTTCCTATAAAAAAATGAGTGAGTTGTATATTATTAATAAACCAAAGATACAAAGTGTCACATAATTAGGTAACCATTCATTAATCTATGTGAGTTTCATAGTGAAACAATTATAAAATAATGTAGGACACAACTCTTTAAACATTCATGAAATAATAGAAGAAACGTGATCATAATTGGGTTGAGTATATGAGAAATTGAATATTTGAAAGATTTTTTGAAGAATAATCCCCATGAATAATGTGATTTATGAGTACAAGAGGGTTCCCACTTAATCACTTATATTATTTAAATTATGAAATCATAAAATACTATTATTTATCTAAAATTCTTTCAAGTTATGCAACATCATGTTTTTTTTAAAATGAATATATTTTGTTGATAATAGTGGTGGATTGTTGAATTTTATTAAATTAGTGTTTTGAAAATATTTTCCATACCATTTATTAACCAAAAAATAATAATAGATCAAAAGTATCCATTCCAAACACTGATAACAACACTAAAATGAACAAAAAATGAATGTGCATGGAACCCCCAACTAAAAATAGTACATGAAGATGAAACAACTCCATTGAAAACCTCAATTGAACCCATCCAAAGAACACAAATTGTTTGAAAACTGGTTTTATGCCACTCCACTAGTCAAGGATTCGATTAGATGGCCCATAAATGAAGGCCTATAAAAGGCTTGACTTTGTGCAATCTCGATGTGACCTTGAGGATCATTTAGTGTTTCATCCCTCAGATCTTAAAGAATTGCCTGAGATGGTTTCTCCCTGAAATCGAAGTACAAAAAGGATTACACATCTAAAGAAGGATTTTTCTCAAAAAGTAGATGGGAGGATGACAATTAGATTACCCTATAATAAATACTTTATACAGGGTCTTCAAGATGGTGCACAATGTGGATGGTGCTACACAATTATTTTCTATTAGCTTTGAGTTATCTTAATCTACTTGTGGATCACCTGGACCTTCTCTATCGTCGCATGTACTATCTTTGACCCAACAAGAGATGTATCACTGAACTCAGTCTAGCATAAGGGTGACCTGAAGGGTCTCTCATACAGGTCCTCAAAATGTGTCATTCCAATATTATACTGATGATTATTTTTATAAGAAAACTATATCAAAGGTAATTTATTCTCATGGTTTTGGCCGAAGTCCAACACAGAATCCATCATCATATCCTCAAGAGCCTAGATAGTCTGCTCATTATGGACGTCTTTATGGGGGTGGAAAGCTGTACACATACTCAACTTGGTCTCAAATACCTCCTGCAGGCCCCTCCACAACTTTTATGTAAACCATGCATCACAGTTGGAGACAATCATCAAGGGCACCCCATGAAGGTGGATGATCTCCCGCACATACAACTGCCTCAAAAACTCTACTCAAATCTGCTCCCTGATAGCAATAAAGTGTGATGACTTGGTAAATTGGTCTACTATCACCAAGATGGCATCATGGAATCACGTTATCCACAGAAACCCTATCACAGAGTCTATAGATATGTCATCCAATTTCCACTTCGGGATATCAAGAGGTTAAAATAAACCTTCCAGAACCCGATGCTCAGCCTTTACCTGCTAACATGTGAGGCACTGATTGACAAAGTCTACCATGATCCACCTCATGTAATCCCACAAAAACTACCATTGAATATCTCTATACATATTCCCCACATCGGGGTGTACAACCAAAAGAGAAGTGTGAAACTCCATTATCACCTCCTCTCGCATCATAACAGGGACCACCGTCCATCCCTGGAATAGGATGACGTGATTCCCTCTAGAAAATCCTTATCGATCCAAAATTGATTTTTATCATTGGAGGATGAAATTTACATCATTTAAGGGTGGTATAAATTTTCACAAGGGAGAATGAGATGTCTATGTGACTCAAGCTGGACCTGTCCAATAGGGGATGGGAAAAGTGACAACCTAGATTTCTACTCACCTCTTGGATGATCATCGAACACAACCTACTATTTTTTATCCTATGGTGGATCATTTCATTTATTTATTCCCTAATGACTTTTTTGGGATACCTCTAGTGAGATAGGTAGAATTCACCATTGAGCTAGTGTTATGAGTGATACTAGTGTCCATTCCTCCTTATAGTATGGAACCTACAAAGCTTCTAGAGCTCAAGAAATAATTTAAATACCTAGAGGATAAAGGTTTTATCTGACCTAGTACCTCGCCATGGAGTTCCCCATTCCTTTTTTCTAAGAATTCAGATAGTACCCTCGGGATTTTTATGGATTATCGATGGCTGAACCAGCTCATAGTTAAGAATCAGTATCTATTGCCTCGAATAGAAAACCTCTTTGATTAGATCTAAGGAGTGATGGTGTTTTCAAAGATTGATTTGAGGTCAGGATACTGTCAGGTTCATTTCAGGCCTTCAAAAAAACCTCATACAACTTTTCAGAGTAGGTATGATCTTTTTGAGTACCTGGTAATGTCGTTTGGTCTCACGAACATGGAATCTAATTTTATGGATTTTATGCATCGGTTTTTTCACCCATATCTAGATTCATTCATGGTAGTATTTGTGTAAAACAACTTCGTGTATTCTCACACTTGAAATGACTATTCCCAACATCTTGAGATCGTGTTAAATACACTAAGAGTGCACTATATTTACACAAAGCTAACTAACTACCAATTTTGTATCGACAAAGCACACTTCCTAGGTCACATAATCTTGGATATATGAGTATTAATAGACCCAGTTAAGGTGAGAGATGTTTTTTCTTAGGAAAAAACCAAGAATGTATTTGATATATAGAGATTCTTGGGTCTATCTTGGTATTACAGACTCTTCATCCAGGATTTTTCATGCCCAGCAGTGCCTCTTATTGGATTCACTAAGAAAGGTGTGAAAATCATATGGTCATAATATTTTGAAATATACTTTTAGGAATTGAAATTTAGGTTAACTTTATCACTGATCTTGATTCTTCTAAAGCTAGGAAGAAGCTATACAGTCTATTCTGATGCATCAGGCATCAGGTTGGGAGTAGTTTTAATTTTGGATGAGTGATTCATAATGTATAGGTCTTGTTAGTTGAGGCCTCATGAGAGAAATTACCCAACACATGACCTCGAGTTGGCGGCATTTTTTCATTCTATATATTTTTGGATACATTATTTACCTGGGTGGAATTTTGTGGTGTTAAATGACCAAAAATGAATCAAGTATATCTTTATTTGGTGTGATTTGAATATTAGGTAGTGCATTTGGGTTGAATACTTTCATTCCTTTTATTTCAAGATTTTATATAAACCTAGAAAAGTCAATGCAGTAGTCGATGCTCTAATTTGGAAGACTTAGAAAAGGTAGTTCAGGAGGTTGGTGGTGAGTGGTAGCTTATGGCCATGTTTTCAGAGATTTATGTTGAGATTCAGGAGGATCATAGGTGTACAATCCTCATGAATTTATCAGAGACCTCTACCCCCTGTAACAGGTAAAGATGAGGAAACTTTTGGATCCTGAGGGCCTAGTCCCAAGGGAGAGTGTTTCAGATGAAAATTTATCTTCTGGTTAGATTGTGGATGAGGAAGAGACCTTACGCATACATAGGCATGTATGGGTACCACCATACATCCAAGAGAAGTTGATTTAGGAATATCATGCCTTAGTTTGGGTGGTACATCCCGGTGTCACCAAGATGTATTTAGACTTATGTCACCAGTATTGGTGGCCTACTATGAAATGGGAGATAACCAGCTATATTACTCGGTGTTCCACCTTTCATCAGGTGAAGACAAAGCATCAGTGACTGGTGGGACTTTTTCAATCATTTTCCATTCCCAAGTGGAAATGATATGATGTATCCATGGACTTCATGATATATTTCCTAGATCACCTTGAGGAAATGATATAGTTTCAGTAGTTTTTTATTGGTTGACGAATGTTGCACATTTCTTACCCCGTTTAGGAGACTTCAATTTAGGTTCAGTTTATCAAGAAGCACATATTAACAATTCAGTCTATGTATTAGTCATATGTGAATCACCATCAATGACCTATGGATTTTGAGGTTAGGGACTGGGTTTTCTTGCATGTTTAACCAATTTTGGTCCATAAATGAATTCATAAGTAAGGTAATATCTCACCTAGATATTTTGGCCTTTTTGAGATCTTATAAAGAATCATACCAGTGGATTATAGAATAGAAAATACTTACAGATTCTGATCTATACATTATTTCATTCACATGCCTCAACTCCATCGGTATAATCTAGACCTATCACATGTTTTACATCTTGATGAGGTTGAGTAATATGTTAATTCTTCCTTTTAGGAGTGCCTAGTGTGTATCATGGATCAGATTATGAAGGCTCTCTGATGTAGGCCAGTTCCTTTAGTATGGGTGCTATAGTATCACAACCAAGTACAGGATGAGACCTGGGAGTGGGAAACTGATGTACATGATCAGTGGTCGGAGCTTTTCTTATATGATCCTTTACTACCCTCAAAAGGAAAACTTAGGGAGGATTTTCTTTAAGGAGATTTTCACGAAGGTAAAAATTATTGTTTTTATATGTTTTAATTCCTTTTTTTATCTTGGTAAACATTCCCTCAGGCCTAAATAAGGTCTTGGGAGCATCCGAGTCTTGTTCGGAGTCAGAGCTCTGAAAATTGGAGAGACAGACAAAGTCACACAGTTAGTGCTAACCGTGCGACTCAACCATATGGGGAAATCAATGCATAGTAGGAGGCCACATGGTTTGACTGAACCATACAGTTTTGGTCACATGGCTATGTGATTTGTTTTAGATGAATTTCATATCCATTTAGCATGGGCTACACATGGTTAGACAAATCGTGCACCTAGCCCATGTGAGGGTGGTTCTTGGATGGTGTTGGGAGCATAGTTGGCACACTATTTGGCTAACCATGTGACCAAACCATACTACCCCTAAAATGATGGGGAATTTACCATTTTTTCCCTAAAATATTTTTAACCTTCCTCCTCTTTTTATTTTCCTCTAGTAAACAGAACTCCCTCACCTTTTTATCACATTAGGAGCTCCTTCTTCTTCCATAGCTAGGATTTATGATAACTCCCATATCAACTCTCTATTTTCATCACCATGTGGTGCATTGGATCTGAAATGGTAATCTACTTAATCCTCGTGATTTAGTTATTCATTTATCTTTCTATCACTTGTGATATTTTTATGTGATCTTATTTTCCCTATTTTCATGGCATTGGTCTGTTCTTCTGTTTTCTTCCATTTTACATCAAACCTAAAGCTGATATGAGATGAGGAGTCATACATGAGCCTAAGGTAGGTGGTATATCAATTTTAACTAAAATTTTAAGTGTTTGTCGAATTTTTCCATTGTTATTCATGTTGTACATTTCCATGATCTACCGTAAAATGTATTTCCTCTTTCTAAATTAATTTAACCATGTTATGATACTCCTCTATAGCCTTATTAAATTATTAGAGGATGTATACCTCAATGATCACAACCCCTTTGGGTGTGATAAATTAAATTCCCTTTTAAATTACAATGTGTCAATGCCCAACCAGATTCTAAGTGGGTATCTTGACCCTTAATTGGTTTTGTATTGATTTATAACTTAAATGGACTAATTTAAATAAATGGAAGTGGGTGGAAAGGCCACGCCACATGTCGAATATTTATGAATATGGAATTTATAAATTGGGACACCCATGGTTTGATTGGGTTAAATTATTATAAATTATTTATAGGTAATCCCTCGTGATTATAATTATTATACCATGGATATTGTTCGATGGAAAATAGTTAAGGGATTTGTTGAGAATGGTGTTTTACACTCCCTTATGTTGGGTGTTGGGAATGGTGTCTCATAATGTTTACCTTAAGTTGATGATGGGAATGAAGTTCCGTGTTCCTTTGCATCAGGTGTTAGGAATGACTCACCTCACTATCTCGAGTGATGATCATGACGTATCGCATTTATATGAGATTCATGTCTTGTAGCCTTTGATGGAGCCTTTACCCCATTAGACTAGTCATGGACGCCTGGTTATGCCCTGGGTTTATCTAGAACCTAGTATCCATGTATATTCCTATGAATTTCCTTACATATATAGTTTATAGACATGTATACATATTATATATGATTACTTATTTATGGATATAGTAAATTGGTCAGACTTATCCTAACCTATGTCGAATCGGGTAGAGTTTGCTAGGTGTCCTCTAGGAACCTGAGCCAATTAGAATTTACTTTTCATCATCTTTAATTATCTATTATACCTTTATGATTTTATGTTATATACACTAACTAGATTATTCTAGACACCATTGGTCATGGCCTACTGAGTTTATCTCACACCCTACTCAGGCCTTCCTTAGTACCCGAGTAGACTTCATGACTGCGGGTGTGGATAATGGAATCACCCTATCATGGATGCTTGGTCTATTTTTATTATAGAATGGAGCATGGGAGAAGAGGACTGAGTATATGATTGTGATGTTAGTGGAGCTATCTTTTGGTATTTTTTACTTTTTGTTTATCATGTTGTATATGTTAGTACTTTGTATCCCTTATATTCCATTTTTGTATATCAGCATTCCATGACATAATTTTGTATATGAATCAGCCTATGGATTTTGATTATTATTACTACTTGGATGTTCCCTTTTACATTGTGATTATTTATGTTATTTTTTCCACTATGCTATCTATTATATTATGATTCTGCTATTTATTATCTCTCTTCAAATCTTATTGTACCACTATGATATGAGGGTATAGTCTCCCCATAATACCACCTTGGACCATCACTATTATTCAAAAGCCTCTGGTGTATGTGCATATGCACTTGAGTCCATGTGATCCATCATCTCGGGGAATAATTTTAGTGGCTCTTGGGTCAGGAGGTTACAATTTGTTAGCTAGGGTGTGTCTTATGTCTAGAAAATGAAATTCAAGGGTGGTTAGTTTTCTTCAGCACCAGTTTTAGGGGCTTCTTCAAGACAATAATAGTTTTTATGCTACCAGTGTAGAAGGAATATTCATACCAATCCTAACTGTGTGGAGGCTCCTAAGACTTTTCATTGTTGCAAACTATGAGGCCATCTAAGGAATAATTTTGAAAGGATATCACAATAAAGTAAGGCATGGTCCACTCTTGCTAAGGGTTCTTAGGTATATACCGATGATGCCAACGGTGGTGGGTATAATCCTCAGGCCAAGTAGGATGTTCATGTCTCTAATACTGGACAACTTTATGTGTTGGAGTGTGTTCCAAAGAAATTTGGAGTAGGGAGATATATTGTTAGATGTACGATGTTTATTTCATATTCTATGGTGCTAGCTTTGTTTGATACTTGTGTAAATCATTATTTTATATCATCAAAGTTTGTTGACATATTAGGCTTACATTTGGAACTTATTCCATTCTTGTTGTATCTTTCCACACCTTTGGGAAAGAGGTCCGAATAAGGTTTCAAGTGTCCCATGTTTCAGGTGATGATCATAGACTATGAGGTGACATGGGAATTTTTAGTTATTGATACTGACATATTTGACTTGATACTTGGAATGTATTATATGATTACTGCTAAGGACCGGATAGACTGTTATCATCATCGAGTTTAGTTTTTATCTTCTGATTGGGACACTCATGTTTTTTAGGGTGAGTGGGAATCTAGATCAGGGAGGTTGAGGCCTATTGTACCTTATGCTGGGTTAATCTCATGTCAGTTGTCAGAGATGCTTCTTGATTCTTTTAATCCTTATTTAGGTTGTATGCTTCCTGCATTGGTGTGTGCATACCCTGAGGTCTTTCTAGATGATTTTTATTTTTTACCACTATAAAGAGAGTTCAAAATTACTATTGAACTTCTCCCTGGTATGATGCCCATTTCTATGCCATTTTATAGAATGGAACCTACTGAGTTAGTGGACCTTAACATCTAGCTTGAGGACCTAGAGGCTAAGAGATTTATTCATCCTATCATTTAATAATGGGCCTCACTTGTCCTCTTTTCTAAGAAGGCAAATGTGAGTCTTGGAATTTGTGTGGATTATTGGAAGTTGAATTGGGTGACTATTAATAACAAAATCCTTTACCTAAGATTGATGATCTCTTTAACCAGCTTAGAGGGTTACATTGGTTTTCAAAGTTTGACCTTAGGTCAGGGTACCAACAGTTGAGAGTTAGAGAACAGGATATACCCAATACAACATTTAGGAGTTGGTATGAGTATTTTGATTTTCTAGTTATTCAATTTTGTCTCACTAATGATCCCACACTATTTATGGTTTTTATGAACTGAATATTTCATCGGTTCTTAGACTCTTTTGTTTTTGTGTTCATGGATGATATTTTTGTGTACTCCAAGTTAGAGGAGGAGCATACAAACCATTTTGATATCATTATTTGAACCTTGAAGTAACATCATCTATATGATTATATTTCCATATGTGAGTTCTGGATCCAGGAAGTGAAATTTTTAGGGCATTTCATATTTGAGTTGGGAGTCTTAGTGGATCCTAAGAAAATACCGGTTGTTATGTATTGGGAGCATCCCAAAAATGTGTTTGAGATCTGGAGCTTCTTGGGTTTGGATGGTTACTATAGATAGATTGTTCAGTATTTATCTATGATTTCATATTTGATGACAGATTTAACCCACAAGGGCGTAAATTTTGAATGGAATGAAAAATCTCAGAGATATTTTGAGGATCTTAAGGTTAGGTTGACTTAAGCACCGGTTTTTATTCTTCTGAAATCAAGTTTAGGTTATTATTTTTTTGATATCCTTCTAGTATGGGTTTGGGATGTGTCTTGATGTAGGGAAAATAAGTGGTGGCCTATGTATCTCTCTAGTTTTTACCTCATGAGAAGAACCACCCTACCCATGATCTTAATTTGGAAGCGGTTATGCATGCACTCAAAACATGGTGTCACTATCTCTTTGAGAGTAGTTTATAGTGTATTATGATCATAAGATCCTAAAATATATTTTCACTTAGAGGGATCTTAACTTGCGATAGAGGAACTGGGTGGAGTATCTTTAGTCTTTTGATTTTGATATTTCATACACTATGCAAAAGGGAATTTGGTTTTATATGTGTTGAGTAGAAAATTTCCAACACAAGCCATAAAGGAATTGGTTAAGGAGTAGTATCTGATGATTTTGTTTACTAAGATGAGATTGGGAGTGAAAGAAGTTAGTGGAAAGGTTTTCTTGTCTTCGATGAAAGCTGAATCATTTTCTATGGGTGAATTGGCTCAAGAAGTTGATAGACAATGAGTTTAAACACATTAGTAAAATCCTTTATGGTGGGTAGACCATAGGTAAGTGGTCTCAGTATCCCAGTAGAGATTTGTACATCCTTAGCAAGTTGGTTTTTCTGATTTCGTTGAGGTAAGAGATTATGGATAGTGGAAACTAATCATACTGGTCTATATACCCTAGGGATGCGAATATTTATCTTGACTTGATACATCAGTATTAGTTTCTAGGGATGAGGTGATTGGTTGTATATTTTGTATCATAGTGTATCACTTGTCAAAAAAATGATGCAAAACACAAGAGACCCACTTCTTTATTAAAAACTTTTCCCATTTAAGTATGGATGTGGGATAATATTTCCATGGATTTTTTTATCGGTTTTTCATGGAATCCTGGTGGGAAGGATGTGATTTGTGTGATCATTGATTGAATCACAAAATTGGATCATTTTTTACCTATCAAGAATAAGTTTAAGGTAGAATAGATCAATGACTTATATATATATGAGATATTGTGATACTTTATGGGGTCCCTTATGTGATTATATTTGATAGGGACCCAATGCTCACAACCAGGTTTTGAAAAGGTTTTCAAGAGGTGATGGGTTACTAGTTGAAATTGAGCACAGCTTATAATCCACAAATGGATAGATCAATATAGAGAGAGAGAGATTTTTGAGCTTGTTTATAAGAGTTTAGAGGTGGGTTGGAGGTGTTCATGAGGATAGAAATGGACTGAGGTAATGATGGGGTACTTTTTTAGCTTATTGAGTTATAGTTGTCCCACTATCCACTTGGTGGTTCTCTTGGATAGAAAGAGTTTTTTTCATCAGACACTGAATACCAAAGGGAGGCCACTAGATACCAATTGGTGTTGACTGAGGCCATGTAGGGCATTCCACTTTATCTGTAATTTTTTATAAAATTGACCCTTTAAACATTTTTTCTCATTATACCTTTCTCTCTTGATTTCTAGAGACCTACGATCCTTTACTTGGTGATTTAGAGTTCTCCTCTCCCCTTCCATATCCTCTCTTTGATGCCAAAACACTCATTCAATCTTGCGCATCCAGTCTAGTGAGTTATTCTTTGACCATGATCAATTATCTCTAATTATCCTTGATCAAAATCAATTAGATCATTCATTTCTTGATTGGATATAAGGATTTATTCATGATCTAAAGAGGTTTTTGATGATCATTGATAGAATCAACATCCAGAATCAAGGATTTCGATTCTTAAAAACACTTGGACCAAGACTGATATCAACAATGGATCTTATTTATTGATATTATCATGTCCTAACCTTTTTAGGTGTGGTTCCTCTCCTACCTAAATCCTAGAGATATAAACATATCAAACTGGTAATGGTTCTAGTATTCATGGGTTATTTTTTACTTGGGTAGCGACCCTTGTTTTGAACATCATTGTTTCACTTGATGTAAGATGCCTATGACTTTAGTGCATATTTATATGTGTTCTTGGAATAATTTGTAGTGTTCTGAATATCCCTTAGAGACCTATGTTTTATTCTTGATCACATGTGGTGTGAAAGTGTATCCCTATGAGACCAATTATTGTGTTTCTTGTATGTGGATTATATTGGTTATGATAATTTTTATTTGATGTAATTTTGATATGTCATTATATCTGGTATCGTATTGTGTTGTTATTTTTTCTTACAGTTGAGAGTGTTGGTTAATCCTTATGGACTATTCCCCCAAATGGGGATGTTTCATATTCCTGGTCAACATGATTTAGACTATCACTTCTAGTGGGATAAGTCGACCATTTTTTTGGCTATCCCATTGAGAGGGATGTGTCGGGTAGCTAATCGTTGTTCCTTTCAGCATGGTTTCGAAGAAGGTAGATCTAGACTCTGAGAATCCAACTTATGTTTGTACTTGTGTGATATTTTTTTATTTTTAGCATGTTTACTTCATGTAATTCACTTTTATATCTTACGAACTGATGTTAAGGGCCGTTTGTGGTGTCCTAATGAGTCGTGTACTCTCACCATACTTGAGATTTTTAGTGTGCTTATAGATTTCATGACTAAGGATTTAGTGAAGGTAAAGGGACTTGTGGTGGATAGATAATATGGTTAGTAAAAGGATATAGATGATGTTGGATAGACCTTGTGATAGATGTTTCTTCTTTGTCTATTGACTTACCCATACATTTAATCATAATATTTTTTTATGGGTTTTTTTACTTGACATGTCATATTGTTACCACATTGTCTGAGTTTTTTTATATTGTTTATACTCTAAGGTTATTTTTTATTTATTAACTATTGATTTATAGGTTATCATTATTTTTTAATACACTGATGTTCACTTGGTGTTGAGGGCATAGTCTCCCCACCCCGATCCTTAGTCCCTCACTGCTAGTTAGTAACCTATTATTTATGGAGAGGATCACACATGGTCATGTGGCACCCCAACTCAGACCTCATGGTTCAGATTGGTTTTTATAAAATGGTATCAAAACACTAGGTTCACGAACTTATTTCTTCTATTTTCCTTAATTTGGGGTAGGGTAAACATGAGATAGGATGGTTAGTACTCAGGTGAGGGAACAATGTTAGTGCCTAGCCAACACTGTATATTGGACCTCCAAGTTACCATGAAAGTGGGATTTATGTTCTTACTATTTGATGTTATTTTTGTTTTAAAATCACTATGTGAAATGAACATGATGTTGGTATACTAATTTATTTGAATTTGTGTGTGTTAATCCATCATGTTTAATAATGTAGGATCACATGCCATATTCTTGTTTCAAGCATTGATAGATACCAAATAATTAAGTTCCTATTGAGATTATGATATTTTCTTTGGAACATTATTTCTAGAATTATTTGATTTGGGCTTGTTGTATTCTATTCTTTAGTGTATATATGTGGTTGTGACTAATTTTTAAGTACCAGTGGATTGAATTGGATTTTAGGTAGTTATTAGTGGGTTATGCCTTGTTATTGTAGGTAGACTCTTAGGTTTAACTTTATTGTACAACCTAGTGTGTGCCTATGAATTTTTAATGATCTTCTTATTCTAGAACATTTTTTTGTTGTTGGATTTTATGAAGTTTTTTTGGAATTTTAGGAGATTATTCCCCTTAAACATCTTTCTTAGCTAGTTTCACTGCCTATTGAGCAGGAGGATTCAATAAAGCGTGCTCCCTTAATTACTAAAATGGCTTAAGCAGTATAAATAGTCCTATTAAGAATCTTTTGGATGGTTCCTATTTAGGGAAGAGGATCCCACAGGGGCGGGTCAGTGATAGTAAAATCTGTGTGCGACTTCTAGTTCCAACATCCCATCCTTCCAGGGCACTGGAGGACCCTACGATGTGGAGGATTTTATGTGATTCATCAAGAGTATTTTCAGCTTATTATACACCCCAGATGATCATAAGGTTTAGATTTTAACCTTTATGCTTCAAGGTGAAGTTGTAGGATGGTGGGATGTCATGATATAGGTTGATAAATGTTAAGGTCCTATAAGGAGGACCTTCACAGACCTCTTCTTCAAGGAGTTCTTCCCCGATGCACTAAAGTTGGATCATGCTAATGAATTCATGGAGATCTAGTAGGGGTTGATGATAGTGTCTATTTATTCTGCACACTTCACAAAGTTGGTCCACTTTTCACCACTTCTAGTGGGAAATGAGGCATAGGAATCCATAAAGTTTGAAATTGGCCTTCACCTAGAGTTGAAAGGATAGGTCAGAAACATTGATCTAACAACCAATGTAGCAGTGATTTGTAAGACACTGATGATAGAGAAGGGCATCGAGGAAGATAGAGTTTCATGTCTTCTTCTTATTATTAGTGGAATAAAATTTTCCTTCTATAATGAAGTCCTAGTTTCTAATTCCAGGAGAAAGAAGTAGAAGTCAGGGGATGGATGTCAGGGTGGTTCTCAATAGTCAGATCATAGATGAGCTTCTTTGACTCCTTCTATTGGTAGAGACTCTCCAAGGTGCTATAATTGTGGGAGGAAGGGATACTTTCTCAAGGACTATCTTATTTCACTCATTACTTATCACCGGTATGGTAAGGACAATCATCTAAATAGGATATTATAGTGACCCAACTTATTCGTATGTAACTATTATATCGTTTTTATGATAAATAACATAATAGTAATACATTCAAGGATCGAAAGGTTTGGTATCTTGGTAAAATTAGGTCCATACATCACTTATACATACAACATAAACATTATGAAAATTATTCATCATAGTCCTTCTAAAATGTCTCATGTTCCCCTTAGTACATGTATTCACCTGAGGATATACATCAAAGAAAGGTGTGAGATAAAATCCCAATAAGGGGAGGGATAACATAGAGGGAACTAGAGATAGGAATTAATAGTACATGGGTAAGCATAATCATCATCATATCATAATCATGGGATCATCATCATAAGAATAAGTGAATCATTTAAAAATCATGTAATGCGGCATATGCATAATAATGAAACGTCGTGATATTATAGTGAAATACCACACATAATTGTGAAAAAAGTCATCATTACGTTTATTCATAACATATGTGCATAAATCATAACATCATAATTGTGAAAAAATATGACATCATGTTCATTCATAATACATATAATCACATGATATATATCACATTAACCATTTAATTAGAGTTACATATAATTTTGGGCCCACCTATCACATCATAAAATGCTCATAATCAAGCATTCTACATGGGAAATGATCTTATAACAATCGCAATTATGAAATAAACCCATTATAAGAAATGTTTTTTATAAAATTTTTGTAAAGAATAATTTCATGAATAACCTTTAGGTTTTCCAAAGGAATAATGGAAGTCATATTTTTGTCATAAAATATCATTTTTCATTAAATAAGAAATAACTCAAGAGGAGTTAGGAGATGTTTTGTAAAAATAAATTCCTTTATGAAAAATATTTATAATTGGATTAGAAATTAATTTGAAATGGTAGGAAAAAATATTATAGAGACCCATTTTTTCCTTTTTATACATTAAAATATATCTAGAAATATGTTTGGATCCAAGCGCTGAGACGGCATGAGATTCTGAGGCTCGGTGTTCCCATAATTAATTTAATAAAAATAATAAATATATTTTATATTAATCACCCATAGTTTTCAAGAAAAATGGAAAAAATATTAAATGGTGTCTCAAATCAGAAATTTGAGAACATTATTGAATCCAGAATGTGAGTTTTACCCTAGGAATGACCTAAAATTTTTAGGTGTGGGATATTTGGATAAAGCAGTCATTGGCGGGTGCATTTAATTAAAATAAATAATTTATTTTATTTATTTCATTTATTTCATTAAATGACCTAAACCTAGAATCCTATATAAATTAACTATTATGACAGATCACTAGGGTTATCCACTTAACCTTTGGATCATTAAGAGGAGCTTATTTCTCCCTTATTGGAGAATCAAGATCGGGTGATCGATCAACAACTGGATCAAGGAAAATCAGAGAGCGACGAATGCAATAAATCTTCCTCTTTCATTGGCGAGCATGTTCTTCATAGTCAAAAAATCCAATATTGAGGTAGGAATTTTCATTTTTTGAATTCTACCCCATTTTATTAAATTTTTTGATCATGACCAATTCATTTTCTTTTATCTGTGTTAAATTGAGCCTTTTCATGTGCATGTGTATCGAATTTAAATTTTTTATTCAATTTATGGCTTATTTCTAACCCCAAGAACCCAAATATGTATCTATTGGATAATAACTCTTGGATAATTATTCTGCATGATGCCCCCTACCTCCAATGATTCATATGCCGCTACAATGGACCCCTTACGTGTGATGACCCAACCACTCCCCACCGCCATCCATGTGATCTTTCCTCAATAACCTAATACTTGGATGGAATAGCCATGATATTTCTGCACCTATAATCTATAAGTTTTCCAATTTCACCACCTTGTCCTCATGCATTTCCAAAACACTCTATGGAATCATCAAGCACCACTATTTCCCATAGCAATACTCCAGTAGCATGTCTCCCCCAACGCTGCACCTCTTAGGTTGTTGACTTTGGTGCCTCTGAGCACATCACTAGCGATGCAGTTATTCTACTATCCTATATAGAGACCTCATATGGAGGTAATATTACTATGGTTGATGGTTGGATAGTACATATTATAGACTATGAGATGTTTAATCAGATCACACTGAGGAACAGGTAACTGTTTCCAAGAATTGATGACCTCTTTAATCAATTGAGAGGAGCTTGGTGGTTTTTCAAGATTGATCTATTTTATGTCTACCATCATCTTCAAGTTAGAGGTGAATACATATTTAAGATCTTGATTTGGAGTAGGTTCAGGTTTTATGAGTATCTTGTTATGCCTTTTGGGCCAATGAATTATTCGACGGTGTCCATGACCCTCATAAATAAAAACATTCACCTGTACTTGGATTCCTTCATCATTTTGTTTTTTTATGATATTCTTATATATTAAAAAAACATTATAATCACTTGTTGGGAATTTGGATATCATTTTGACTATGATTTGGGTCCATTTTCTTTACACCAAGTACTCAAAGTGTCACTTTTTGATACAAGAGGTTCACTTTCATGGGCATGTGGTTGATCAAGCAGAATATCCTTTGATCCAAAGAAAGTGTATACAGTCATGTATTGGGAATAATCAAGGAATTCATTCAATATTTATAGTTTTCATAGGTTTTTGGGGAACTATATGAGGTTCATTTAAGAATTTTCTCACCTAAAAACACTTATGATCACGCTCACCAAGAAGGGAGGTAAGTTCGAGTGGACATATCCTTTTTGGAGCTGAAGAAAAGGCTAGAATCAGCTATGATATTGATTCTTCCTAAGCCTAGAGTTTGATATGTTGTATATTGCAACACATGTGGAATTTTACTGGGATCTTTGCTAATTCAAGGTGATAAGGTAGTTTCTTACAGGTTTTTTCAACGGTGACCCCACAAGCGGAACTACCCTACCCATGACTAGGAATTGGCAATTATGGTTCATGCTTTGAAATTTTAGTGGCACTATATCTTCAATAAGAGATTTTTTGTGCATATGGACCATAAGAGTATATGTTATATTGTAATGACCCAAAGTTTCATTAAATGGAAATCCCTCTTGATCTAATTAAATGTCCCTTTATGTTTATATAAAATGTCAACTTATTTGGTTTTATGTTAAGAATTTTGACCATTGCTAATTTATCCATTGAACAATGATCACATGATTAGTATAAATATAGGGCTTTAACAAATCCAATTTACTCAGACAAAAGAAGAGATGGCCTCATCCAGTAGAATTGCCCCATATGAAGCCCATTTGTCAGAGCTCGGAAAAGAGGTGGCATACTTGGGCTTCGCTCTTGACCAAGCCCAAGCTGAGCTTCATCATGTCAAGCTCAAACGGGGCCGTCTATGGGAAAATTGGAAGTTGATAGAGATTACCACTCGAGCAATGTTATCCGAGCCACCCCAAGAGTCTGTCACCATCGCACACCTTACCCTTAGGTCTTATGCGGCTGTTTTAAGGGGTTATGTAACAAATATCTAGTACTATGTTCATGTATATTATTTTTTTATATAATAATGAATATACCTTCTTGCCTTTTTTGATACATTGTAAATAGTTTTAAAGTACAAATAGTGTTTTTAGTTATTATTTAATTAAGAATTCTATTTTTTTTAAATTAAGGGATTTTTGAATTAAATAATATTTTAATAAAATATTATTATTATTATTAAATTAATTTTTATTAAATATAAATTATCTTATAATTTTATGAATGCAATTATAATTTTTATTAAGGTTTGAAAGTCATTTCTGTCAAAACCCGTGAATTTTCGATAAATGTCAGTTTTTATTTTAAAACTGAAAATTAACATATTTAGAAAATTATTTAGATAAAATAAATGTTATTTCTGGAATCAGGATGTCGAAATTATCCAACGGTGAATTTTTCATAATTTTCTGAGTCAGTCAAATTTTTGGGTAAAAATTAAATACCGTTTAAATATATAATGTGTTTTATGACATCATAATGACCCAATAGTGATGTAATAAAATACTATAAGCTTTATGTACGGCCAATATATTTTTTACCATTAAAATAATGTGATTTTGGGTTTGTTTGATTTAATTTTCAAAGCATTAATGGACCCCTCAAGACTTATTAAACACCTTGTCTTTTTAAATTAATTTCCATGGGAGTGTGACTCACCTCCACATAAGAAACCCTATTATTTTAAGAAGTTAGGACTTTAGCCTTATAAAATATTGTTTTCCTCTTACCTTTGCCAAAAACCATGGGCAAAAACCATGGGATGGTTTATGGTTTGGATTAATTTAATATAAGGGGTCCCAAACCTAAATAATAAAGAATTCCCTCACCTTTCATATATAAACCCACCCAAGATCCCACTTCCTCCTCACTCAAAGCCTTTTGAGTTCATCAAACCTCTACCCTACTCTCTCTAGAATCCTCCCAAGGTTCCCCAAGCTCCCAAGAAGCCTCTCACAAGCCTCTCTCTAGCCTTTGGAAGCACACTTCCAAGTAAGGGTTTTTTCTTCCTTTCTCATTTTTGTCAATTTTCTTTAAGTTGTTTTTCCCTTTTAATTTCAATTATGAATGTTGTGGTATGGTTTATCACCTCCCTAATACTTCCCTCTTTATGTTTTAATGATGGGAGACCCCTTTCTCTCTCATTAAATGTCTCCCATGTACACCTGTTCCTATGCCGAAATTCCGAAAGGAACTTCTCTCTCCTAATTTACATTCAAGCAATAATTTTGTATCATGAATCTAAATTCCATTACAATTTTTGGTAAATGTATATATATGACCTCCTTACTTTCCATTAAATTTAAATATGATGAGTAACCCCTTTCTCTATCATCAACCATTTTTTATGAATTCTTATGTCACGCCGTTACGTTGCCGAAATCGCACCGATTTTCTAAGCCAATGCCATTGTGTAGTGAATACCAAGCCCATTTATCCATCAAGGGTATTCACCTTTATGAACATTTACTTATTGATTATAAAGTTTCATGTATGAATTCTACATTCCTTTATCGTGGAATAAATTGTTATGTTTTATGAATCCATGTTTTATGATCCATGTGGAACACTTATGCATGAAATGAAATGTTTAAGAAGGGTGCGCCCTTATAGCACTCCAATGCATTGGGTAAAGTATAGTATCATGATACATAATGTGCAATGAGTGTTTACTCATGCTAATTAAAGTGCAATGAGGTTTTACTTGTGCTTTATGTGCAATGAGTATTTACTCATGCTCCATGTGCAATGAGCCTTGGCTCATGCTAATTCCATGTTAAGTGTTGTTGCCACATTTCCATGTTATTATTATCATGCTTTATCATGCCTTTATGTTCATGTTTCTCTTGTTCTCTATTGATATGCCTAATGTCTAACATTTATTGTACTCCTCATGTTATTCCATGTGTATTCCCTTGTTGGGCTTTATAGCTCACCCTTTTCTTATGCATGTCCTCAGGTTATCCCATTCAATGCTAAGTACGAGGGAATGTAGTGGTCATGTAAAGTAAGTTTTCAATAAATATGTTGTATTTCATATTTCAAGTTTTTATGTAATGACCCTAAGCCCCAAAGACACTAAACCCCTCGATCTTATTTGTTTTATCAAGTGAATTTTTATGTAATAAATCGTGTTTAAGTTGTAATAAAAAGCAGGGTTGTCATAGTTGGTATCAGGGGATAGGTTTAGTTATTTTTGGGAATAGGATTAGAAAACACTAGTAAATCCTTAGAGACAAGACTAAGTATAATAAAAACATCCCTAAGTTTTGGTAAGTACTAAGTAAGTGGTTTATCAAGAAAATACTTCCCTGTCTGGATACGAGCAGGTAGAGGCGGCTCTGGCACAGATGTATCCTAGGGGTAAAATCTGAAAACACCGCTTTGAGCTAGACTCGAACAGGAATTGGTGCACGAAAACGGGCCTTGATGCACTCTTGGTTATGACACTCCTGGGGGATATGTTTTGAAAAATTCACAAGATTAGTATGAACCCTTATTAAGGGAATAAAAAAACCCCTAAGAATATATGTTAGAAAGTAGATCATGAAAATTCAAGATTGAAGCCTATAGACTCATGAGTTAAGGAAATAAAAGTTTATTTAATAGTCATCAACTTTTGTCTTTGGATTAACCTTTATGTGTTACCCCTAACTTTCCTTTTATTCTAGCCAATGGCCGGTAATAGGAGGACTCGGGCTAACAACCGTTGTGAAGATCAGTGTGATGACTGTACTAATGAGATGCCCAATCCAATGGGAGTGGGAATCGAAAACTTTGTCACACTTCTCTCTCAGCTAACTCAAGTTTTGAATAGAAACACGGTTCAAGAGGAATGTTCAACCCCCCCCCCCCCAAGAAAGAACAAGTCGCTATTGAGAGCTTCATGAGACAAAGGCCTCCTACTTTTAGTGAATCATCTGATCCCACGGTCGCTGAACAATGGATCAACTCCATTGAAAATATCTTCTCCATCCTTCAATGTTCTGAACAAGAGAAGGTTCTCCTGGCGGCTTATCATATGGAGGGTGAATCTGATCAATGGTGGACATTGATCAAAAATATGAAGCCTGAGGAGGAGATCAAAGCGTTGAAATGGAAGGATTTCCGGAAGATGTTTTTCGATAAATATTTTCCGCGCACCATCCGGCTTAAGATGGAAAGGGACTTCCTTTCCCTCAAGAAAAAAGACAAAGAATCTATTGGAGCATACGAGGAAAACTTCACAAGTCTTGCACGATATGCTTCCGGCTTTGTCATTAACCCTGAATGCAATGTTGATCGCTTCTTTGGTGGGCTGAAGCCTAGCCTGCGGAAAGCATTAGCGATCCGTGACTTCGACAGCTACGAGAAAATTGTCTGATGTACCCTCAATGTTGAAATGGAGATCGGGGAATCACAGGGGTATCAAGGGGATAAGAAGCATAAGGTGGACTTCAATGTTGTTGGTCCGATGGATAAATCCAATGGTGCTAAGAAGATCCAGCACCCCTCTTTCCAAAAGTATAGAAAGAAGCACCCTGGAAATTTCCTTAAGGGGATGAGTAAATGCTTCAGGTGTTGAAGAGAAGGGCACCTAGCTGTTAACTGTCGGCAAGAAAGACCCGCGGCTGTGACAAAGGAGAGGAACGCTCCATTCGAACCTCAACGCATTGTTCAATGCTACAAATGCAAAGAACCGGGGCATTTTGAAAATCAATTCCCTAATCCAAGGGTTTTCGGAGGCAACAAACAACCTCCAAGGCAGAAAGGAAGAGCTTTTTCCATCACTTCTGCCGAAGTAAACCCCAACAACGAAGTGGTGACAGGTATGCTAGTTATTCATTCAAGAATAGAGAACTTACTTTTTGATTCAGGTTCTACGTATTCTTTTATATCTCAAAAGTTTAGTAGAACAATCCCAGCACCACCACAAATCATGGAAGTGAAGATGTCAGTGAGTACGGAAAATGGGGAAATCATTGCATCCCATGAGTATAAGTCCTCCCCTGTTATAATCTGTGGATTTAATTTCCCGGAGAACCTCTTCATACTCCCTATGGTGGAATTTGATGCAATTATTGGCATGGATTGGCTTTCTTTATATAGAGCCAACATAAATTGTCGGGAGAGGGAAATCACACTCCATATGGAGAATCGACCCCCGATTCTTTACAAGTGTAAGGAGGAAGATGAATCTCCTTTAGCTCCATCAACTCAAGCATGGATATTAATTCCCTATAAGCACGCGTATCTGGCTCAGATGATTGAGTCTAAGGAAGAAACCATCCTTGAAGAAATGCCTATTGTGAGGGAATTCGCGGAAGTGTTTCTCGAGGAACTGCCTGGTCTTCCTCCTAGAAGATATGTTGAATTCTCAATTGAACTTATACCTGGTGATTTACCAATATCCAAGACTCCAGATAGAATGGCTATTGTAGAGCTTGAAGAGCTGAATAAACAACTACAGGAGAATCTAGATAAAGGGTTTATACGCCCAAGTGCTTCACCATGGGGTGCACCAGCCCTCTTCATCAAGAAGAAGGATGGGTCAATACGACTTTGCATCGAGTATTGTGAACTTAACAAAATCACAATAAAGAACAATTATCCTCTCCCACAAATTTATGACTTGTTTGATAAGTTGTGTGGAGCGCAATACTTATCCAAGGTGGACTTGCGGTCGGGATATTATCAAGTAAGGGTGAAGAAGGAAGATATCCCCAAGACTGCTTTTCGCACAAGATACAGGCACTATGAATTCATAGTAATGCCTTTCGGACTCACTAATGCTCCAGAAATCTTCATGGACTTAATGAATATAGTCTTTAGAGATTACCTAGACAAATTTGTGGTAGTCTTTATAGATGATATTCTAATATACTCCAAAACCAAGGAGGATCATGAGGAGAATTTAAGAATTGTACTGGAGAATTTGCGCAAGGAGAAGCTCTGTGAAAAGTATAGCAAGTGTGAGTTCTGGTTGAAGGAAGTCTCATTCTTGGGCTATGTCATCACAAGCAATGGGATATCTGTGGATCCTTCTAAAACAGATGCAATTGAGGGATGGCTGAGGCCAACATCGGTAACAGATATCCGTAGCTTCTTGGGGTTAGCTGGGTATTATCGATGATTTGTGAGGAATTTATCACGATTGTCCAACCCTCTTACCAAGATAACTTAGAAGGGAGTAAAGTTTTCTTGGAGTGATAAATGTGAAGAAAGCTTCAAGGAGTTGAAAAGGAGGCTTATCACTGCGCCCGTGCTCACTTTACCCACAAGTGGGGAAATTTTTGTGGTATTCAGTGATGCTTCAAAGAAGGGATTAGGATATGTGCTAATGAAGAATGATAAAGTGATATCCTATGACTCAAGGTAGTTTAAAATCCATGAGTGAAACTATCCAACGCATGATATGGAGTTAGCGGTAGTGATCTTTGCCTTGAAAATCTGGCGGCATTATCTCTATGGGGAGAAATGTGAGATATATACTGACCACAAGAGTCTTAAATATATATTCACACAGAAAGAGATTAATATGCGCCAGAGAAGATGGATAGAGCTCATCAAGGATTATGACTGTTCAATAAATTACCACCCTGGGAAAGTGAACAAGGTGGCAGATGCCCTAAGTAGAAAGGATCCAGCGATTCTATCAATGATGAGACTTGAGAAGGATCCAATTTTCTTAGACTTGATGAACATGGACATGGGAATCATAGAGAAGGGAACATCATCAATCCTTTCACAAATGATTTCTCAACCGTCTCTTTTGGAAATGTTAAAGGATGGTGTGGGAATTCAAGAAAAAGTGGAAGCTATCGAAAAAGGGAAATCCTCGGAGTTTAATGTTAATGAAGAAGGAATTGTGCGGTTTGGGAAAAGTCTATGTGTTCCATCAAGTCTAGAGCTGAAGAAGGAACTTTTGGATGATGCACATAGTTCAAATTTATCTATTCACCCAGGGAGCACAAAGATGTATCGAGATCTCCGAGAAAACTTTTGGTGGGATAATATGAAGAAGGAGATCGCTGAATATACATCAAAGTGCCTGGTGTTCCAGCAAGTGAAGGCAGAGAGGAGGAAGTCTAAGGGGATGATGCAACCATTGCCCATACCAGAATGGAAATGGGAGAACATCACCATGGAATTTATCACCATACTTCTGAGGACATCCAAAGGAAACAATTAAATATGGGTTGTTGTGGATCTTCTTACAAAGACTTCACACTTCATTGATATTCGGAAGGATTTCTCATTAGATAAACTGGCACGGATATATATCAGGGAAGTGGTAAGGTTTTATGGTGTACCACTATCTATTATGTCTGACCGGGATCCAAGATTCACCTCTAAGTTTTGGAAGACTCTTCAACATGCTCTGAATACTGAACTGAACTTCAGTACGGCCTATCATCCTCAAACTAATGGCCAATCCGAGCGAACTATCCATACACTTGAGGATATGTTGAGAGCATTCTCAATGGACTTTAAAGGAGTATGGGATCAACATCTTCCTATGGTTGAGTTCTCTTATTATAACAGTTTCCACTCAAGCATCCAAATGGCACCATATGAAGCCCTGTTTGGGAAAAGGTGCAGAACACCAACATGTTAGGATGAGGTTGGTGAACGTAAGCTGCTTGGAACAGAAATGGTCAAGGAAATGGTGGAGAAGGTGAAAACCATTCAGCAGCATATCAAGGCATCCCAGAGTCGAAAGAAGAGTTATGAAGATAATCGTCGACGAGACCTTGAGTTTAAAGTTGGAGACATGGTTTTTCTACGCATATCTCCGTGGAAGAAGGTAATGAGGTTTGGAAATAAAGGGAAGTTAAGTCCAAGGTACATCGGCCCCTTCGAGATTCTTGATCGTGTCAGGTTTGTGGCCTATCGATTTGCACTTCCACCTACTATGTCCAAAGTACATGATGTCTTTCATGTATCCCTCTTAAGGAAGTACATACCGGACCCTTCACATGTACTCTCTTATGAGGTGGTACAATTGGAAGATGATCTTTCTTATGAGGAGCAACCAGTGAAGATCTTAGATCGTAGAGAAAAAGTTCTACAAAATAAGACGATGCCCCTCGTCAAGGTATTGTGGAGAAACCAAAAGTTTGAAGAAGTGACTTGGGAATCGGAGGAAATGATGAAGCTGAGTTACCCACATCTATTTTAGTGTGGGAAAAAGGAAATTTCGAGGGTGAAATTTCTTAAGGGGGGAATATTGTAACGACCCAAAGTTTCATTAAATGGAAATCCCTCTTGATCTAATTAAATGTCTCTTTATGTTTATATAAAATGTCAACTTCTTTGGTTTTATGTTAAGAATTTTGACCGCTTCTAATTTAGCCGTTGAACAATGATCACATGATTAGTATAAATATAGGGCTTTAATAAATCCAATTTACTCAGACAAAAAAAGCAATGGCCTCATCCAGTAGAATTGCCCCATACGAAGCCCATTTTTCAGAGCTCGGAAAAGAGGTGGCGTCCTTGGGCTTCACTCTTGACCAAGCCCAAGCTGAGATTTATCATTTCAAGATCGAACGGGACCGTCTACAGGAAAAGTGGAAGTTGATAGAGATTACCACTCGAGCAATGTTATCCGAGCCACCCCAAGAGTCTGTCACCATCGCACACCTTACCCTTAGGTCTTATGCGGCTGTTTTAAGGGGTTATGTAACAAATTTTTAGTACTATGTTCATGTATATTGTTTTTTTATATAATAATGAATATACCTTCTTGTCTTTTTTGATACATTGTAAATAGTTTTAAAGTACAAATAGTGTTTTTAGTTATTATTTAATTAAGAATTCTATTTTTTAAAAATTTAAGATATTTGTGAATTAAATAATATTTTAATAAAATATTATTATTATTATTAAATTAATTTTTATTAAATATAAATGATCTTATAATTTTATGAATGCAATTATAATTTTTATTAAGGTTTGAAAGCCATTTCTGTCAAAACCCGTGAATTTTCGATAAATGTCGGTTTTTATTTTAAAAGTGAAAATTAACATATTTAGAAAATTATTTGGATAAAATAAATGTTATTTCTGGAATCAGGACGTTGAAATTATCAAACGGTGAATTTTTCATAATTTTCTGAGATAGTCAAATTTTTGGGTAAAAATTAAATACCGTTTAAATATATAATGTTTTTTATGACATCATAATGACTCAATAGTGATGTAATAAAATACTATAAGCTTTATGTTCGGCCAATATATGTTTTACCATTAAAATAATGTGATTTTTGGTTTGTTTGACTTAATTTTCAAAGCATTAATGGACCCCTCAAGACTTATTAAATACCTTATCTTTTTAAATTAATTTCCATGGGAGTGTGACTCACCTCCACATAAGCAACCCTATTATTTTAAGAAGTTAGGAATTTGGCCTTATAAAATATTTTTTTCCTCTTCCCTTTGCCAAAAACCATGGTCAAAAACCACGGTATGGTTTGTGTTTTGGATTAATTTAATATAAGGGGTCCCAAACCTAAATAATAAAGATTTCCCTCACCATTCCTATATAAACCCACCCAAGCTCCCACTTCCTCCTCACTCAAAGACTTTGGAGTTCGTCCAACCTCTTCCCTTATCTCTCTAGAATCCTCCCAAGGTGCCTCAATCTCCCAAGAAGCCTCTCACAAGCCTCTCTCTAGCCTTTGGAAGCACACTTCCAAGTAAGGGTTTTTTCTTCCTTTCTCATTTTTGTCAATTTTCTTTAAGTTGTTTTGCCCTTTTAATTTCAATTATGAATGTTGGGGTATGGTTTATCACCTCCCTAATACTTCCCTATTTATTTTTGAATGATGGGAGACCCCTTTCTCTCTCATTAAATTCCTCCCATGTACACCCGTTACTATGCTGAAATTCCGAAAGGAACTTATCTCTCCTCATTTACATTAAAGCAATAATTTTGTATCATGAATCTAAATTCCATTACAATTGTTGGGACATGTATCTATATGACCTCCTTACTATCCATTACATGTAAATATTATGGGTAACCCCTTTCTCTCTCATCAACCATTTTTTATGAATTCTTATGTTACGCCGTTATGCTGCCGAAATCGCACTGATTTTCTAAGCCAATGTCATTGTGTAGTGAATACCAAGACCATTTCTCCATCAAGGGGATTCACCTTTATGCACATTTACTTATTTATTATAAAGTTTCATGTATTAATTCCACATTCCTTTATCGTGGAATAAATTATTATGTTTTATGAATCCATGTTTTATGATCCATGTGGCACACTTATGCATGAAATGAAATGTTTAAGAAGGGTGCGCCCTTATAGCACTCCAATGCATTGGGTAAAGTATAGTATCATGATACGTCATGTGCAATGAGTGTTTACTCATGATAATTCAAGTTCAATGAGGGTTTACTCGTGCTTTATGTGCAATGAGGATTTACTCATGCTCTATGTGCAATGAGCCTTGGCTCGTGCTAATTCCATGTTAAGTGTTGTTGCCACATTTCCATGTTATGATTATCATTCTTTATCATGCCTTTATGTTCATGTTTCTCTTGTGCTCTATTGATATGCCTAATTTCTAACATGTATTGTACTCCTCATGTTATTCCATGTGTATTCCCTTACTGGGCTTTATAGCTCACCCTTTTCTTATGCATATCCTTAGGTTATCCCATACAATGCTAAGTACGAGGGAATGTAGTGGTCATGTAAAGAAAGTTTTCAATAAAGATGTTGTATTTAATGTTTCAAGTTTTTATTTAATGATCCTAATCCCCAAATACACTAAACCTCTCGATATTCTTTGTTTTATCAAGTTAAGTTTTATGTAATAAATCATGTTTAAGTTGTAATAAAAATCAGGGTTGTCATATATATTTTATCCCAGTGTGACCTGAATCTTCATTAAAGGTGATGGGTGGAATACATGATAACATTATAATTCTATATGGAGTATTCTCCTAGGAAGGGTAATGTGGTTGTAGATTCACTAAGTAGGAAAACACTTGATGTTGGGGAGCGAACATCAGAGGGAGGGTGGAAGCTCATTTCATTGTTAGAAGACTAGTAGGTGGGCATAGTTGAGGATTGAGGGGAAGCGGTTTGTGCACCCTTAGTGATCACACCCTCATTGGTAGAATGAGTAAAGGCCAACCAGGATCTTGAATCATATTTTGGGGTGATGCATGAAAGGTTGGTAGCTATTGGTTCTATTTCAAGTTGGGATTTGGATAGAAATAGAGTGCTTCTGGTTCACGGCAGGTTGATGGTTTCATCCTCAATGAGAGAGGAGCTGATGAGAGCCTCACATGTTTCACAGTGGGTAGTATACCTGTGGTTGACCAATATGTATCACGATGTTAAATGGAAGTTTTGGTGGCCCGGTATGAAAAGAGACATCACATGTTTTGTCTCTCATTGCCTGACTTGTCTGAGAATCAAGGTCGAGCATCAGAGACCTAGAGGGTTACTCTAGTGACTCCTAGTGCCTGTATAGAAGTGGTATGAGGTAACAATGGACTTCATAATAGGGATCAATAGGTCAAGACACTATTTGGGAGGTTGTGTATCGATTGACTAAGGTGACTCACTTCATACTAATATGAGAGACGAACTTGGTAAATAAGTTAAGCAAGCTCTGTATTCGAGAGATTGTGTGGCTTCATAGCGTTCCTTCAATCGTGGTATCTAATATAAATGCCCGATTTACCTCAAATTTTTGTTAAGGATTAGATAAGGTGATGGGTACTTAGTTGAAGTTGGGTATGGTCTTTCATCCTTAGACTAATGGGAAGTCAAAGAGAATGATACAGAATTTAGAGGATATGCTTTGAGTGTATATTTTAGATTTAAGAGGAACGTGGGAAACCATTTGGATCTAGTGGAGTTCACCTACCACTACTGGAATTATACTTATTTACGACGGGCTATTTGCAACAGGATCCCATCTCAAATAGGCTTTAGCGATGGGGACCCATCGCAAATAGCCCATTGGAGAAAACGGCATCGCAAATACATTTTTTTTCGATGGGCCCGTCAAAAAACATAGTATTTGTGATGAGAAATTGTTCAGTTGCAAATAAGCCTCTGATTATATACATTATATATCAATCAACCTTTTGCGACGGGATCATCGCAAATACTATTTGTGACGGGAAAGTTCCCCGTCGCAAATAACCGTCTGATTATATACATTATATATATATAAACATTTTGTGACGGGCCCGTCACAAATACTAACAATAAAAAATTATATTTAGATTATTTTCAATGGGATCCCATTAGAAAAGGTCCCATCGCAAATACTAAACATAATAAAAAAATGTTTAATAAAATTATGATTAATGAAAAAATTATATTATTATTATTAAAATAATAAAATAATAAAAAATATTATTATGAGTAAAACAAACAAACATTAAAAAATATAATACTAAAAAAATATATTTAATAAAATTATGATTAATAAAAGATTAATATTAATATTATTAAAACAATAAAAAAATAAAAAATTATTAAAATTCTCAATATTTACAAAAAAATATAAAAAAATCATAAAATATTATTATCATAAACAAATATTAATAAATATAATACTAATAATAAATAATAAAGTATTAAAAATAAAAAAAAAATTAAATTATGCAATATTTGCACCAATATAAAAGACAGAAACTGTAAATAGTTCATATTACTACAAATCTTGAATTCAAATGTTTTTAACATAAAAAACAAATCTTTCGGGGTCGTCTTCTGGAGGAGGTGGATGAGGTGGAGGAGATGGTGGAGAAAACTCCATCCCTAAACTACGAGTCAGACGGCACATATACTCCATCTGCTCATGATGTTGTTGCTGTCGCTGTTGCTCCCATCGACGCATCTCATCGTGCTACTGCTGGTGTTGTTGTTGCCGCTGACACATCTCTTCAGAATACTTCTGCAAACTCTCTATAAGCTCAGCCTGAGTTCATAACTGTGCCTGATACTGTGAGAAAGAAGATGATGCCTCTCCACAAGCTCTTCTCAAGCTGGACACCGACATCGCAGTAGTACCATAATAAGTACCAGGAGTCAAATGAGAGCTGATACCAACTACTCATCCCTTCTCAAATCCATACTGAGTCACCTGCATCCATACCGCCTCATCGAAATGGTGGGCACTGGTCTGATCAGTCGTCTCGTCCTGACTCTCAGCCTGTGTCTGAGAGTTCGCAGCCTCATATGACTCCTTCAATTCCAATTTGAAATTAAAATGGTGAAAATATTATATGCAGTTAATTTTCAAACTAAAAAAAAATACTAACCACAATATGACACTAGCGATCACCTCTAATCTCTCCGGTGGAGGGATCATTGTACATCCTCTGATAAACGTCGAACTCCATAATATCAGGATGCTCAACTGCCTACAGAAATATAAAATAAACTATTTATATTTAAAGTTATATAAAATATTTAAAAAAAATACTTACCAGATGCTATCTATGTGTACTGAATGTACGGATACCAGCTCAATGTGTCACCTCCTATCTCCCCCAATTCTGTCATCCCACTGAAGATATCCTCTGAAATCCACCACCCAACTAGTGTAAACATAATTCATCCTAAACGTGAGATGAAATGTACTCTGGTCGGTGGTCTCTACACAACTCATCAAATTCTGTCACTCCTGCTTTCTTAATGGTTGTTCTTCTCAAATTGTGCAAAAACTGACGGAAACGGTCACGCATAGACACCTTCCATGCCACGTGGATAGAGTAACACATGCTATCATCGATGGGATACTGTAAACCCTATAAATAATTTATAATATCAAGTTATTAATAAAATAAATTTCAAAATAAATATTCTTTATTTATCTACCATCCAATGATCGAACATGTCATGTCTCACATCAATGGGAATCTGTTCCCATATGATCCATGGCTGAGAAAAATAATTGTGCAAGATAGCACTCTCCTATCCAATAGGTACATGCGCAAAATTGTGAAAAAGAAATAAATAATCAAACAATTAGTATATATATAAATAAATTAATGAAATCTAACTAAAATATACAGGTTACCATATCTCTGTGTGTGTGGATCGAAGCCAAGGTGTGGACATCGCTCGAGGATAGGGTCAGGAATCATCAGTCACACAAGATCGCGCCCCCTCTACATACCCCCTGAACCGCTAGTAGGCTGAGGGTTAGATGATCCAAAATCCCCCTCATCCAAAGGTAAATCAGCCTCCTGAAACTCGTGAAATATATCAAGATCCATCTGAAACACAAAATGATTGTTGTTAGCAGATAGTTGAAAATAACTATTATATATAGATATATATAAGTTATGATTATAACCAGCATTTAACTGTGTCAATGTCCATTTTCATCCTCATCTTCGTAGTTTTCCATTTCAATGTCTTCATCTTCCTCCTCGACATCATCAATATTCATATGAGTTTTAGTTTCATTATCTCTTGTCATTTCAAATTCATTTGTAATATCATTAACATCTTCGTCATCATCGATCCTTAATTGTGGGTTTTCATCATCAATATTCACATATCTTTGTGAAAAGATGGATTTTGAGCAGTCTCTTGAAAAATTTCAATTCCTTCCACTACAGCGGAACCACATTCAGTTTGAGTAAACTGATTTTCCCGAGATTTCATTTTTATTATTCTCCACCAATCACTCAAGTCTCTTGAAGTAGTACAGTACTTTGCGTAATAAATTTGATGTGCATGTTGATCCAGTAAAAATGGTTCATTTACTGTAAGAATAATTTTATATTTAATATCGACGATTCCATGAGTCAGATGAACACACAAGACTCTCTCTGTATCCAACCACCGACATTTAAAAATTGTTATCTAATTCTGTCCTAGATAACACAGCTCAATAATTTCATCCATAATGCCATAAAAGTCAACTTTAGTTTCTCTATGATGTGATCCTATCAAGAAAAATCCATTTTTCATTGTTTTTTATTCCCCATATGCATGTGTATGAAATTGAAAACCATTCACCATATATAAATTATAATATTTAACCATTTTGGATGGTGGGTTACTCAATATACACAGTCGCTTATCAATTTTATCAGCATGTTGAGACACCTGAAAATTTGTAAAAAAATTATCAATATGATAAATAATAAATAGAATTGATATTAAACCATCAATAATTTATGTTACCAGTTTTTGAAACCATTGAGAAAAAAAATTTTCTGTGTTCTTCAAGAGCAGCTGTTATAATTTGTGGAAGTTGTTTCTTAATATGATTATCATATAACATAAAAATAAAATAAGTTTACATACTGAAACATAAATTATAGAATAAGTGATAGACGCACTCATAGCACAATTGATTTCATTTCTTCACAGTTGAGCAGAACATATGTATGAGCTTTGTGATGTTCATCATCTGAAATACACCATTCATGAACTCCACCAAAACCAAGATTTGGATGATTAAAAACTGATAATTAATTGACCATTTAATCATTAAAATTCCCCTTTTTTATTCCCATGTGATTGTGTTTTGAGGGATATTGAGATTCAAAATAATGAGAGTAGAAAAAAGAAATTTCCTCTTACAAATAAACTTCAGCAATTGAGCCTTCAACTGATGCTTTGTTACGTACTTTTTTCTTCAATTTCTACTTGCATCTCTCAAATGGGTACATCCATTGAAACTATACGGGGCCTACACATTTAGATTCATGTGGAAAATGTAATATTAGATGTTTCATTGAGTCAAAGAAAGCTGGAGGAAGGATTTTTTCTAGTTTACATATAATTACAGCAACATCTTCTTCCAGTTTTCTTAGGGCATCGTAGTTTGTTGTCGCTGCAAAAATGTCTCGAAAAAAATATGATATGTCTTTTATCGAATCCCAAATCATAGAATTCAAAAAATATCTGAATCCAATTGGTATAATTCTATCCATTATAACATGACAATCATGACTTTTTAATCCAGTGATATAACCATTATTAACACATCTACCCAAATTGGAAGCAAAACCATTTGAAAGTCTCAAATCTGCAATCCACTGACAAAATAATAAGCGACTCTCTTTGGACAGTGTATAAGCTGCTTTTGGATTCATTAACCTCTGTGATATGACATTTTCAAATAGTTCAAGTTCTGGTCGACTGCAAATTTGGGCAAGATCTAATCGTGCCTTTACAGTATCTTTGGTCTTACCTAGTATATCCAAAACTTTATGAAATAAATTATCAAAAAAGTTCTTCTCAATATGCATGCCATCCAACATGTGGCGGACCAACAAACCAGACCAATATGGAATATCCCAAAAAATGCTTCGTTTTATCCAATTATGTTCTTTCCCAAAGCCATCAATTTTCTTTTGGTTTACTTTTGGCCCAAATGTGATGGGAGGTAATGAAAATACAACTGATTTTAACTATATACCTGATATCATCTTTGGAGGTTCATCCCTTTCAATTGTACCTTTTCTAAAATGATATTTGTTCCTCCAAAAAGGATGATCGGTTGGAAGAAATCTGCAGTGACAGTCATAATAGTAAGGTTTTTTTCCATTAACGAACATAAAGGCTTTTTTGTCTTTCATATAGTAAGGACATGATTTTGGACCATGTGTACTTTAGCCAGATAACATGTCATATTCCAGAAAGTCACTAATTTTCCATATCAATGCATCTTTTAATATGAAATTTTGTTTCGTAGCAACATCATACGTACTAACACCATCACTCCACAATGCATTTAACTCATCAATCAATGGCCTCAGATAAACATCAATATTCTTTTTTGGATGTCTTGGGATTAATAGATTCAAAAAGATATAGGGCTCCTTCATCAACATCCATGGAGGTAAATTGTACGGAATTATAAAGACATAACAACATTAATACTGACTACCATAAGAACCAAACGGACAGAAACCGTCAGTAGAAAGACCCAATCACACGTTTCGGGCTTCTAAATAAAAAATAGATGTAGACGGTCAAAATGTTTCCACGAATCACTATCAGATGGATGATTCAAGATTTTATTAGTTGAAATATTAGTTTTTTGCCATGAAATCATTGACGCTGTGTTCTGAGACATAAATAAATGCTGCAACCTGGGTGTAAGGGGGAAATATCTCAACTATTTTACTGGAATCGATCCAGACTTCCCTGGTTGAGCTTCTTTATACCTCGATTGTCCATATGTGGGACAACTATCCAATTAATCATTTTTACCAGAATATAAGATGAAATCATTTGTAAATGCATGAATCTTTCAATAACTAAGACCCAGATTACGAACCATCCTCTTTCTTTCATAGTAATTTGAAAGAAACACATTTCCTTCAGGTAACTGTGTTTTAACCAAAGAAAATATCTGATCAAAATAGTTGTTTGGCATTGCATTTTCTGATTTAATAGCCATAAATTTTTCAACCGCTTCTAATTTTCTTATCTTGTAACCAGTATATAATGCATCCTCAGTAGACCTCAACAACTCATAAAATTCAGAAGGTTCCAACTCAGTAGTTAAATCAATATCATCTTGAGTTTCAGTTTGTTGAACAAATGGACCTGCAACATCATGTACTAAATTTTGAAATTGTGATGGATCTGGAATCAAGTTATTAGTATCTTCTCTAGATTTTCATTCATTGTGTTGATACCAAAAAACATAATCTGGTTGAAAACCAAACTGTAAGAGATGTCTCACAACCTTTTCAAATGTGCCAAACGTTCTCAGAGCACATTTTTTACAAGGACACTTAATTGTACCTTCTAAAACATATTTTGGTTTTGATGATGCAAATGATAAGAAAGATTCAACACCCTCAGTATATACAGAATTTAAACCAAAACCATTTGGATTTCTACACTGATTTATCCAAGCGCGATCATCTAATAATGACTGATTTTGATTTCCTTGTTCCATATTTTTCTACAAAATATAAATCATCATTGTTTTTGAATAATTTGAAATTATAAAAACACTATCTGAAAAAAGAATATAAATAATTAAAAATACTTCTTAATAATTACCATTAAATTTAGGAGACACAATTTCTAGTGGATTGACGGCTACTCTTTTGTCTGGAGGCTCATTCACTTGCATCTTTCTCACACTAAAATCACAATGAAGAATCTGCTCAGAGGTACGTTTATTCATTCTCATGCATACGATAATGTATAAGCGTACTTCCGAGTAGTTTCTTCATTGATTTTAGTTTGAGAAAGATGCAAGTAAATGACCCATCGGACAAAAGATCCCCCTTTTCATCAATGAATTATCTTCTTCCAACTATCACCACCAGAAAACATTATAAAAAATGGGGTCCTATGAATTCATATTCAAACTCATGCATATAAGATTGGATATGCATACGTAGAAGCATATTTTTCATAACATTTTGAGTCGGTGAAAGTTGAAAAAAGAGTTATCGAGCAAAAGGAGTGTCGTCAATCCACTGGAAGTTATGCCAAGTTATTATAAGTTATTAGAATTTATTCCTATTTATTCCTATTTATTACTATTTATTACTATTTATTCCTGTTAATCCTTAATTACTCCTATTAACTCCTAATTACTCTTATTAACTCCTAATTACTCCTGTTAACTCCTAATTACTCCTGTTAACTCCTAATTACTCCTGTTAACTCCTAATTACTCTTGTTAACTCCTAATTACTCCTGTTAACACCTAATTACTTATGTTAACTCCTAATTATGCATGTTAACTCATAATTACTCTTGTTTACTTCTAATTATTCCTTATTATTGCTAATTAATCCTAATTATTGCTATTTATTCCTATTTATTATTAATTATTTATATTTATTCCTATTTATTCCTATTTATTACTATTTATTCCTATTTATTACTATCTATTGCTAATTATTCCTATCTATTACTAATTATTCCTATTTATTACTATTTATTACTATTTATTACTATTTATTACTATTTATTCCTAATTATTACTATTTATTTCTAATTATTCCTATTTATTACTAATTATTCCTATTTATTACTAATTATTCCTATTTATTAGTATTTATTATTATCCATTCCTATTTATTACTATTTATTCCTATTTATTACTATTTATTCCTATTTATTTCTATTTATTTCTAATTATTCCTATTTATTTCTAATTATTTCTAATTAATCCTAATTATTACTATTTATTTCTAATTATTTCTAATTATTACTAATTATTACAAATTTTTCCTATTTATTCCTATTTATTTCTAATTATTCCTATTTATTACTAATTATTCCTATATATTACTAATTATTCCTATTTATTACTATGTATTTCTATTTATTACTAATTATTCTTATTTATTACTAATTATTCCTATTTATTACTAATTATTCCTATTTATTACTAATTATTCCTATTTATTACTAATTATTCATATTTATTACTAATTATTCCTATTTATTTTTATTTATTCCTATTTATTACTATTTATTCTTATTTATTACTAATTATTCCTATTTATTATTAGTTATTTCTATTTATTACTAATTATTCCTATTTATTACTAATTATTCATATTTATTAATAATTATTCCTATTTATTCCTATTTTTATTAATTATTCCTATTTTTATTAATTATTCCTATTTTTATTAATTATTCCTATTTATTATTAATTATTCCTATTTATTCCTATTTATTACTATTTATTCCTATTTATTACTATTTATTCCTATTTATTACTTCTTTTTTCTAATTATTCCTAATTATTCATAATTATTACTATTTATTTCAAATTATTTCTAATTATTCCTAATTATTCCTAATTATTTCTAATTATTACTTATTATTACTATTTATTTCTAATTATTCCTATTTATTTCTAATTATAAATATTTATTCCTAATTATTTCTAATTATTCCTAATTATTCCTAATTATTCCTAATAATTACTAATTATTCCAATTTATTACTAATTATTCTTAATTAGTACTAATTGTTTCTAATTAGTACTATTTATTCCTATTTATTCCTAATTATTCCTATTTATTACTAATTATTCCTATTTATTACAAATTATTACTATTTATTACTATTTATTACTAATTATTCCTAATTATTCCTAATTATTAGTAATTATTCATATTTATTATTAATTATTCCTATTTATTACTAATTATTCCTATTTATTACTATTTATTCCTATTTATTATTAATTATTCCTATTTATTACTATTTTTTCCCATTTATTACTATGTATTCCCATTTAATACTAATTATTCCTATTTATTACTAATTATTCCTATTTATTACTAATTATTCCTATTTATTACTAATTATTACTATTTATTAGTATTTATTATTATGTATTCCTATTTATTATTAATTATTCCTATTTATTACTAATTATTCCTATTTATTAGTATTCATTATTATTTATTCCTATTTATTATTAATTGTTCTTATTTATTAATAATTATTCCTATTTATTGCTAATTATTTCTATTTATTACTATATATTTCTATTTATTACTATTTATTCCTATTTATTACTATTTATTTCTAATTATTCCTATTTATTTCTAATTATTCCTAATTATTCGTAATTATTACTATTTATTTCTAATTATTACTATTTATTACAAATTATTCCCATTTATTCCTATTTATTCCTAATTATTCCTATTTATTCATATTTATTACTAATTATTTCTATTTATTACGAATTATTCCTATTTATTACTAATTATTTCTATTTATTACTAATTATTCCTATTTATTACAAATTATTCCTATTTATTACAAATTATTCCTATTTATTACTAATTATTCCTATTTATTACTAATTATTCCTATTTATTAAAAATTAGTACTAATAATTTCAATTTATTATTACAAATAAATACTGTTAACAAAACAATTTAAATCTAATTAAATTAAAACTAATCAAAAATAAATAAAATTAACATAAAAATGAAATAAATATTAAAATAAATTAAATATAATATCTTTAAACTTGATCTTCTATTGATGTAGATGGCTTCAAAACTTTTTCGTCCAAAAAAAACTAACTCAAACAAATTTTCACTCTGAAAATAGGGTTGAGAGGGAGAGAGAAAGTGAGAATTGAGAGTAGGATTTGAAAAAACGGATGATGTATATATAAGTTAGATTAGTTACGACGGGACCTTTTGCGACGGGAATACCGTCGCAAATAGTATTTTTTGCGATGGGGCCCGTCGCAAATACATTTGCCTGCATTAATTACTATCGGTGGTTAAAAGGGTATTTGCGACAGGCCCCGTCGCAAAAGGTACCTGCCAACACATGTTTTGCGACGGGGCAACATCCCATCGCAAAACCCATTTACCACCGCCGGGTATTTGCAGCGGGAATATTCCTCTCGTCGCAAATAAACTTCCCGCGGTTTGGTGCGCAAACCGCGCATTACTTGTTGTGATGGGCCACCAAAACCCGTCACAAATAATCTCTGGGAAAGACTATTTGCGACGGGAAATAATCTCGTCGCAAATAGCCCGTCGCAAAAGTTTGTTTTTCCCGTAGTGTACAATAACAACTTATAATTTTCAATTCAGATGGCTCCATTTTCAGCACTATATGGGTGGCTATGTTGTTCACCTCTCTGTTGGCATGAGGGTAGGTGAGTCTTTAGTCGTTGGGATGAGTATGGTATAAGATACCTCAGAGAAGGTGCAATTGATTCAAAAATAGCTAGTTATGATTCAGAATAGGCAGCGGTCTTATGCTGACCAAAGGAGTTGACCCTTGGGGTTTTCAGTGTTATCAAATGTATTCCAGGAATTTAGGTTTGTAACGAAAATGGCCCCATATAAATTTATTGATCAATTCGGTATTAGTGTTTTTAAATCAGTAATTTATTGATATAGATGTACATTGAGAGTAATTTCCATTTTAAAGGTAAATCATATCATTTTTTTGAGTTAAACCCATTTTTTCACAAGCTCTGTTTTGTTATATGTAAACTAATATCGGGGTTTACTTGTTTTGATAAATTTGTCATGCTCTTTGTCTTTCCTTTATTATCTCATACCATGACACAGGATGAGGTGATCACCTTCATCCTAAGATGATCCCACATAGATGTATTGTTAGTTATCTGACTAGTTTTTTGTCTTTCACTTTTTGGTTTTTGAAAGGGTGGTTTCTAAATCTTCCTCCATACACAACTCCCTTGGATTGAAGGATCACACTGAAAAATGAAAATGAAAAATATTTTTCAAGAACAAAATGTGCCTTTATTTATTTATTCACATTATTTTATTCAATTTTTTTTTAAACCGGTCTATTTAATTCTGTATATTTAAATTCATCTTAGAGATGTTTTTTTATGGTAAGTTTGAGTTGTGTGCATTTGATGGGTGTTGCATTGTTGCAGCTACAGATCATTGCTTCCAAAGACGGTGAGAGACTAGACTCCTTTAAATTATATCATCATATTATTTATACCAATCTTACTCAAAATCCATTCTTTATACCAACTAGTACCTCACCCGTGCATACGCACGACGCTATAATTCAAATCTAATTTTCAAAATTGTATTAATAGTTAGAGTATTTAATAATGAAAATTACATAGAATATGATAAACTTATAGCTTTAGTGATAAATTATAATGAAAATAAATGAAAAATAAGAACATGTATTCAAAAATATATATGAAAATGAATGAAAAGGAAATAACATGATTTAAAAAGATTCAGAAAAACATGATGTATCATCAATAATTTGATGTGGTGTCTTTAAAAGGTATAGTAGTAGGGAGTTCATATTTTCAATTTGTTATCATCATAAGTAAAGGTCATTTCATGATTGAAGAGAAGGATGAAATTGGAAGAAAAAAAGAAAAAAAATAAATGAGTGAAATATTTAAATGAAGTGATGAATAATGGCCTCAGAATTATATTGGAGGAGCGGTGGAGGTAGAGGAAGAGGTGTAAGAGGAGGCAGAGGTGGAGGTAGAGGCAGAGTCGATGGCCAATGCAGAGGAGGTGGAGACCAATGAGGAGGATTCACATGGGGTGGGGGATTATCAATATAACATTAAAATCTTAAAGAGTTTAATGACCACTCAGAAAACATCTATTTTTGTACAAATAACATCTAAAGATAGAAATAAGAACTCGTAATGTAAAAAGAATCATCTGAAAAAAATGTAAATAAAGTAATATATCTCTATTTCAAAGAAAAATAACTTCTGAACTACTTATTATGAATCAAAATTCAATGGACTAAACCACAACCGAACTAAACTACAACACTAACACAAGAAATTACTACAGTAAATACTCCATCCCACCAATAGTCTTCAACTTGTTATCTTTTAGTAAGATAAATCCATTGTAATGCATTTTTCAAATCCACTAATGAATACGTCAATGCTAATCTATTGAGTTTTTTCCCACACACAAACCATCCAAAGAATCATTACAAATGTAATACAAAGCATTAAATGAGAACAGAAAGGCAACATCAGCATGGTGGTCACTGCAATACACTTCGGGATGTTATTTGAACCACTGGCTCTTTGTATGAGGATTCATGACCATCTCCAAGTTCAAGACCTTCATTGAAGGACTGTTATAATCTGAAAATGTAAATAGTGATATTAAGTAATGAAATGAAGTTAATGATGTGTTCCATAAAGATCAAAATGACGATTCATTGGATAATTACTTGTTAAAAGATGAACACTTCAATGGAAATATAGATGTAGCAAAATGTTTGGTGCATTTCATAGGATTAATTTTCACCTAGAACATAGAATCCAACCATTGAATTTTCCATCATGGTGACACAAATCCCATCTTTAATAAGATACTTCCACGCCATTTTAGTGGAAGTAAGCTACTGATGGAGTCTCCAGGTCTCCTTGGGTTTGGGTAAGATGATGTTGTTGTTAACATAAGGTTCTATTTGGTTGCATGTACCATGTCTGCATTGAAGTACCTATACAGATTAAAAAAATTATGTGATATAGTGTTGAATAATATACCTATATGTTGTAAAATGATAAAAAACACACCCATACATGTAATCTGTAACAAAAACACTATATTTTTACTACCAGTTTACCTATATTTTGAATTCATTGGATTTTCTAACATTGGGGTGTGTTTGTTAACGTAAGGTTCTGTTTGTTTGCATACACCATGTTTCCACAGAAGTACCTATACAAAATAAAAAAAACTAAGTGAAATGGTGTTGTAAAATGTGTGTATATGCTAGAAAATGATAACGAAAACACCCATACAGGTAATCTACAACACAAAACACTGTATTTTAATAGTTAATTTACCTAATTTTTTCATTGATTTTATTTTCTAACATTGGGGTGAGTTTTTTAACATAAGGTTCTATTTGGTTTCATGTGATATTTTTTCACATAAGTACCTATAAATAATAATAAATATTAAGAGAAATGATGTCAGGAAATCAACATATATGCTGAAAACTGACAACACACCCATACATGTAATCTGCAACATAGAACACATGAAAACTGACAACAAACACACCCAGTAGTAGTATGAATCAGACACATAACAGGGAGGATATTCGTGTTCTTTATACTATCAAAAAACCCATGCTGAATTTTGATCCCTACCCTGCTACAAAGGACACATGTAATGTATCTATATTGGATTTTAATGGTTTTAACTCTCTCTTATCCCCATCAAACCATGCTGCCTAGGTGGTGTGGAATGAAAATGATTCTATTGATCCTAAAGATACCCATGGAAAAATATCTGTTCAAGGGTACAGAGTTCACTAGGTGACGGGAAGGATGGATGAAAATGATAAGTCAAATGGGTAACTGCTTTTCAACCTTTGGTTTTATCTCAAGTATTTAACAGTAATGATATAGAAACATGAAGATATATATCATTGAATTTGACTAAATTGTAAATGTAATTTTATATAATGTAGAAAAATAAACAATATGCACATACCTAATAGAATATGAAGTGTATGGTAAAGATAAATCAAGAATCTTGGAATGAAGCTTCATCATAGAAGTCCTGTAATAATTTTATCTATAGGAAAAAAATAATGTGACTAATAGATAAGTCATGATTCCATAGAAGAAATTATTTATATGTGAATATCATGTGAAACTAATTATGTGTCTGCTTGAATCTACTACTAGTTTTGAAAATATTGGAGTTAGGTTCCAAAGGGGTGAGGGACAGCAAAACCATTAATGAAAATGGATTAAACAATACATTTTCACTCTGAACTGCATATTGTATATAGAATGAACTAATGTCTGAACTAAAAATGGGTTGGTTAGTCCATTGAATATACTAATTGAACTTCAAATAGACTGGTTATGTCACGACCCGTCCTCGGGGCCCGTGCCGTGACTACCCCAAGCCCGCCTTCTATAGGCCAGGGGCTGGCGACTAGCACCAAGGCGTAAATCCCGGTAAAGGGAAGGCATTGACTTTGTAAAGTAAACAAGCACCACAGAGTAAGCAAGCGGAAAAAGTAAACACTAAGTAAAAGCTGGTACAAGATTAAGTGCGGAAAAGTAAGTGGGCCAGTACAAACCCAAACTGAAAGTAAAGTACAACTCGAAAAGGGAAAACAACAACTGAAAGGTAAAGCCGCAACGACGAGCTGTCCACTGGGAATCCCACCTGAAGGGTGGGTACAGAAAGCCTCCACTGCTCCTCGGTCCAGCCTCCCACTCCAAGTACGTCCTGCCCAGTGGTCCACCTCCAGGTACCATCCTGCTCCACAAGCCTCCACCACGATCAGTGTTGTTCGTCGTCTTCAACCAACACAACGTAGTGCGGGCATAGCCCGTGCAGGGGTGAGTATAAGCTACTCAGTAGGGACCCCGAGACCCCCAAAGGTCTCCCAAAATCCACAAAGGATAAACCACAAAAAAAAAGATACAATCACGAAGTATCATCCGACACTGATTAGGTATATGCCCATACATATACCTAAGTCATCAATTCTCATTCGGCTCCAACATCTGAGCCCAAGTACAACCCAGTCCACACAGGAAAGCAACGTGTTCCACATAGGAAGAAAAACGTAATCCACACAGGAAAGAACAACTCAATCCACATAGGAAATAAAACGTAAATCCACACAGGATAGCACAACACGGTCCACACAGGAAAGTAAAACAGGATTCAGCTCACACAGGTATACTTCTTCGAAAGACGATAGAGATGATCACTGATCCATCTAAGTCGTCGGACCCACAAAGGATCGATAGGTACTAACCCCTGCAATGACCCACACAGGATCGGACCCACACAAGATCTGTAGGCGCTGGCTCACACAGAACCGCTGAGCGCTGACCCACACAGGATCAGACCCACATAGGATCGATAGCACTGATCCACACAGGATTGCTGAGTGTTGTAGTCGTCGTCGTCGAATCCACTGAGGATCTCTGCACAGTCGTCGTCGTAGTCGCAGTAGCAGTCGCAGCCAGCACTAGGGTTCCCGCACACAGCAAGCTCGTTTGGGAGGGTCCACTCCACGAGCCGAGAGGCTGATACATCAACTAACACATAGTGCAGATTTGATGTATCCAAAACTTCCGTATCGTCAATAGGAACTCAACGTCGCAGACGGCACGTCAATCGGACGCCCGGTCTGAGAGTTATTGGCTTTTTAATCCTAGGGGCCCGGTTGGTTTTTAAGGCAAAACCAACCCGACCGTACTCCACCTACGTCCAAACCTCGGGCGGAGTAAGCCAAAAGATCCATCTCACTAAGAGAAAATCAACATAGTTGACGGCACGTCAAACGGACGTCCGAAGCTCAAGATATGAGCGTTTCCGCTCCGAGGGCCCGCTTGGTTTCGTGTACGAACCAACCCGGCCGAACTCAAAGTATTCAGAAACCTTGAGTGTGATATACTAAAACGACCATCTCGTTCCAAGGATCGTGTCGCCGCTGACGGCGCATCGATCGGAGGTCCGAAGCCCGAGTTATGGGCAATTGAACCCAAACGGTCCAAAAACGGGGGTTTCGGGCCCGGTCCGACCCGGCCCGAGAACCCCCGGTCGGCCCGAACCAGGTCGACCCGCCCTGGGTCCGGGTCGGCCCGGCCCGGCGGCCCGGACAGGCGACCCGCGCGTTGGGTGCGCTGGTCGGTGCTTGGCCAAAACGGCCGAGCCGTTTTGGCTCGCGCGGGGGGGGGGGGGGGGGGGGGCGCTGCCCCCCCCCCCCCCCCCGGTTTTCTGTAATCGTGGCCCCTTAATTAGGGCCGCTTTGATGTCCGGCCGGGGAAATTAATTCCCCCGGCTCCTCCCTTTCCGGCCGGCCTGACCTGGCCGGTCGGTTCCTGCTCAACGGGACCAGCGATGGCAGGTCCCCTTCCAGCTCCGACGTCGGTGGCCCGATACCGGCCACCGGTCACCCTACTCCTCCGCGGCCCGGAACCGGCCACAACCCTTGTCGTCTGGCGCGGCGCGACGGCGCCGCGGCCCCGCTCCGGCCACGGCGTCTTCGGTTTTCTTCGACGCGGCGCGACGGCGCCGCGAAGTACTTGTCGTGCGTTTTGCGCGTGGTGCGACGGCACCACGCCATTCCGTCCAATCCAAAAAGTATCAAAAAGGTTAAAAAGGAGGGTCGGCCGTGTTTGTGCGGTCCGACCCCCTCTCATTAAATGATAACATTTAGTCGAATATCCACGAAGATCGACAAACTAGAATCATGAACGGAAGTAATTAAATAAAATAAAAACCCCTACCTCGGTTTCAAGAACGGTGCACGTCAACGAGCCACGGAAGATGAGCGTCGCGGAGGTCAGGCGTCACAGAAAACGAACGTTGATTTCGTTGTCGTCGAGGTGCGTCCGAAGAGGAAATGTCGCAGAAGAAGAACGTCGTGGAAGAAGTTCTCCGCGTTCTTCGGCGGAGATGTTCTTCGTTGAAGAACGGTGTTCTTCGTCAGAGTCTGAGGTGTTCTTCACGTTCTTCGTCGAAGAAGAAGATGTTCTTCCCAAAACCTCTCAACGACAAAACTCTAACAACAAAATAAAATAAGCTCCTTTCTTATTTTATTAACACAACAAGCCTTTTGAAATTCAAAGGTTTGAATTTCAAAAACTTACATTAAACACTCAACATTAAAACCATAAGTTTGATAAACATAAGTTATCAACATTTAATGGGAGTTAAGAGGGGTTAGAGGATATGAAGGGGTGGGGTTCTTGTGGGCCCCACCACCCTCATAACCTCCCAAGGGAGGTTGGGTGGTTACCCAACTTCCATCAAGAACTAAACACTTAGAATAAAAATTGTAGAATAATAATAAATTAACTTCCACAATTTTTATCATCCACACCTGTGATAACGCAACTCCGGAACAGGAGTTCCTAAGCAATTACCGGCGCTGCGGTTCCATCGGTGCCCTCGGAATTCGATTCCGGGCACCGGTTCAAAAGTTAGAAATTCCCGCTCGTTCGTTCACTGAACGTACCCGAGCTAAACTTCGGATAGAAATTCTGGGCACTCCGGGCCTCGGAATCAAGTGTCGTCTGAAACCGCGTTCTTGTAAAATTCCAAATAAAATTAAGAAAAAATTTCCCTTGAATTTTATGGGTCTTTACAGGTTAGTCCCTTGAATAGACAAAATGCATGTTCATTTTCATTAATTCATATTTAATGTACTGAAAATGTCTGAACTAACAAAATTCCAGTTCATTTGCTTATTTAGTACTGCATATTTAGTACCTAATATGTGAACTGCATAATTTTGTAAACATATAATTAACATGAATTTTATAAGAACCATCCCAAGGTAATCAAAATTCTAGTTCATTTTATCACCACACACTCTGTTCCAGTGAATGACCAAGGTAATCAATTTTATCAATGCTGGTATCTTTTAAAATCCAGAACTAAACCTCCACTACCAGGGTATAATCTGTGATTGCCTATTTAAAAGAGCAGTCGTTTTTGTTAAAATTGTTATAGGGTCATTTTACACATTTTTATTGAAACTGATGATACATAAGAACATGTGTACATAGAAGGATGTTTTTTTTCAAAAACATGGGTGAAAACTGTAACAACATAAATTATAAAATTCTGGTAGAAGACTGGAAAGGTTAAAATAATAGAAGTTCCCTGGTATTAATAGCATAACATTAGTGTCTTGCATCGTTGCTGCAATGATCTTGTAGTTGTTCATGTTGATTTACTATAGAGGAGTTTCCTATAGTAGTTCAATATACCTCATGAAAAAGTAATCTTAGAAAGTGAAAACAGTAAGTTGTTTTATCAGGAAAAAAGGATAAAATTCTGGTAGTGTAAAGTATTCTAGATATATCATTGCATGAAATTGTGACATATTTCATCATTGGGCAATATAATAGATAGTTACCATTCAAACATGGAATTGCAATGAAATGTAATTTTATAGGATTGTACAGTATACAAAAGTAGGGAATGTAAAAATACAGGGAGAAAACTGGAAATGATAAAATAATAGTAATTCCAATCAAATATCCGGCATGTTCCAGATACATGTATGTACAGTTCCAAAATAATGTAGTTTTAAAAAAATGACATGATAAAAAAAAGATAGAGGATTGTATATATGATTGGGTACATGGTCTTCACAATGAAATAAGTATATAAAGGATATCATAAATCAAATGAATGAGTATAATACAATTTGAAATAAGGTTTGTGTTTTATACGAAATGTGTTAAATCTATTACTGCCATTAGAAATTCAGAAAATAGATATGAAAAAAAATTAAACAGTCAACATGTTTTCATTATGTGTAAATTTTCTTACGAATAAGGGAGATCTGAAATCATTAAAATGATAGGAAACTTCCAGTGGCTTAAGATTTTAAATGTACAATCTTTTCAACCCATCAATTATTGATGTAACAGCGTCTAAAAGTATCTACAAAAAAATATAAAAAATAAGAAACTATGATCTTTTCCATCCAGTTATAATTACAAGTTCCTACATTACCCGCTTTTGAGATGTTGAAGTAATCCATTGTTTGGAAGGTAAAGGTTTCAACCGTACAGTCACTGTAAAGTAATTTTTTTACAGTCAAGAAACTAAAGTAACCAATTAATTATTGAGTGATGAGAAACAAAACATTGACTTGAGATTCAACATTACTCATCAGAGTGTTTACTTTCACCGTGGTGATGGAATCAACACCTTCCAATAGTGGAGGCTTCGAAGTCTCTATGCCTCATGCCATGGGATGGGAACAAATCATCTCTCAAATCAACATTTAATATTCATTTGATGATGTGGTTAGGTTATTAAATAAGAGAATGTGATTTTTAGGCAACATGAAGCAATGACAAGAATTATATATAAAACTAAGAAAATTATTTTAAGTATCTAACTTGAATTTTTAGAGAAAAAGGTCATAACCCTAAATTCATTAGTGATAAGATAGCAATTCTGATTGAAGAAATTATTTGAGAAAAATTAATTTTCTTTCCTACAAAGCTGAGGAGATTTTTCGTCAATTCATATTCTTCTTATGCCAAAGAAATCAGTTGGTTGAAACATATAAGATACAACCTAGGTATGCATTAAACCTTTAAATATGAAAGAAGAAAAATGCATTTAAGGGACCATGAAGTGCAACCTGCATCGCTATAACAAACTCATTAAAACTAAGGAATCCTTGCTGTTTAGAATCTTCTTGCTTTGAACATAGAAATCTCTTGTACATACTAAAACCCTTTAGAATTTGTTTTATAAAAAAATGAGGATGAAAACACATAAGTGCATACAGATTCATGAAACATCCATCTTGAACACTATTATTGAAGGTGATGTTTTAAAAAGGGAACATCCATCTTGAACACTCTTATTGAACATCTAAGACAAAATTTATGTAATTACAAAATAAATTAAGATAAAAGTAAAAGAATGTGCACTTATTGAGTCTGAAATTGATACTGAAATAATAACATTGAAGAATTTTTTTCAGTTAGAATTTAAATAAAGATGTATAGTAAGAAAAAAACCTTGGTAAATGATAGAGGTCATATGTATCATCAGTTCTGTAAGATATACCTATAATGTGGTTGATCATTCAAAAAGATTATATATCATGTATACAATAACATGAAATAAAATTAAAAAATATATATACACACCTCTCGATAGGAATAATACTCTTTGCAGCCTACTCTTCATGAAGCATGCTTTATTGTTTGAAGGTGTCAGTGTCATCTCTGCAATCATATGATAAGATATTCAATAATAATAATTTTCACAGTTAAGAATGTACTATTTAAAAATAACAATTAAAAAATAGAATATTTTAAAATAGCAGATTTTACAATAGCAATTAAGGTGTGTGTCATCTTTGCAATCATATGAAAATGCATAAATTTACAAGAGTCAAACAGACTACAAAATTCATTACGAATGATCATATCTAGAGGCCATGAGTAAAAATTCCCTGAACATAAGACTTCAATGAGGTAGTCACTATTTTAGTACCTAATTTAAATTCCAGATCAAGAAACTGATGTAGAGAATGTAGTTGTACGGTTAAAGGGGAACACTGACAATGTAAATAACTCACTACCTCTGTTCTAGAATATCTATGAAGATTCAAAATCATACCAAAAAATTCCAATTTATATCCATCAGCTACATAACATCCCTGAAAAATGGAAATAGAGTCGGATATGTGCACTACAAACATAGAAAATGTTACCATGAAACACATAATTTTAATACATCATTGAATATCATTTGACATACCTACAATAATGGAAATTTTATTGGCATTCGACACCAAATTTCCAAACCATCACCGATTTAGTGCCTTCTACCGATGCTAGGCTAGTAAAATGGCTGACCCACAGGTTCCCACCTATAAGTAATCATATAAGAAAAACTTAAAAGCATCTAATCAGTCGTTTTATACATAAAATAAAGATGTACAATATGAAAACAACCTTGGTAAATGGTAGAGGTCTGACATTTCATCAGTTCAGTAAGATAAACCTGTAATGTGGGTGATCATTTAAACAGATTATATATCATGCAGAAAAGAACATGAAATAAATTGTTGTCATGTCCCATATTTGACAAAACCTTGGTAAATGATAGACATCTGACTTTTCATCAGTTTTGTATGTATATGGATGTTATGTCCCATATTTGAATTGGAAGTTTGGTTTTGAAAATCAGAAAGTAAGGTAGTTGAGGTAATAGGAAAACATGTAATGAGGGTGATCAATTAAACAGAAAATATATCATGCAGACAAGAACATGAAATAAAATTAAAAATAATAATAAGATGCATACCTCTGTATAGGAATAATACTCTTTCTGGCCTACTCTTCATGAAGCTTGATTTATGGTTGGAAGGTGTGTGTGTCATCTCTGCAATCATATGTTAAGATATTCAATAATAATAATTTCTAGTGAAGAATCTACTATTAAAAACAACAGTTAAAATGGGTTCTGTTTTTGGTGCATGGAGGAGTTGAGTAATAGAGATAGGGGGTTTCTAGTATGGAGGGGGGAATATTGATAGTGGTGGATGTTTTTAAGGGTTATAAGTATTATAAAAGAACCCAACTTTGGTATTTCTAGTATACATATAGTAGATTACTATGGCTACTTGAAAAAATTTATGACACATACAAACTAAACATTTATGTTATAACAACACTAACTGAATATTAAATCTGCAAACAATCTACAATAGGCAATCTACAAACAATTATGTATAAGAAAACTATTATGTATAAGAAATCTTCAAACAAACATGTATAAGAAACTGTTATGTATAAGCAATCTACAAATAGTTAAGTATAAGAAAAATGCAATATGAAATCTGAAAAAAAAAACATGTATAAGCAAAATATGCAAACAATTATGTATGGATTCTTTTTGAGAAATCTTCAATATGAAAACAGTTATATCTAATTTATTTGAAAACAGTTGTGTATAAGAAATCTAAAAATAATTTCAACTGCTAGAAAATTGATGATATTAAATGAATTTTATCTTTTAATTATAGAACAAATGGAAATGAGTATAACAAATGCGCATTGAAAAATTCATATGTAGTTGAAAAATCTATATATTAGAGAGAACTGAATAATTATCCAAAAAATAATGAGAACCGACCAACTGTGAAGAACTGTATTGTACAACTCTCTGGAGAATTCGTATGAACAAAGTGAAATGGAGAACTACAAAGTAGAGAAATAATACAGAGAAGCTATAGAGAAAATACCATATGCCGGATGCGGGAGTTGATTGAATATGCACTTACGAAAAATTTTGACCCTTCTTCAATTTCTATAAAAGAACTAGAAGATTTATTTTCAAAGAAAATAGCAGATTAAGGTGATGGTGAATGGATTCGTGAAGCGGGTGTGAGGCATGATTTACCGTGGTAAAGCTCGGAGGAGACCGATAATGCCTGGAATCCCCATAGACGGTGAGGGATTTCATGAATAGAAGGGGAGGTGATTGATTATACACAACGGTGAGGTGAGGTGAAATCGAGAGAAGGGGTAAGACTGAGTAGGAGCACGTCGGGCTATAGGGAAACTAGGAGGAGGAAGACGATGGTGGCGAGGGTTTTTGGGAAACCCTAGGTCGTGAAGAGGTAAAATCAGAGTAGGAACAGGATACAGAACATGTCAGAAAGGTGAGCTGAAGCCAGGAAGCAGAGAGACATAGATCAAAGAGAATAGAATTGACCTCATTGCATTGAGACCTCTCTATGGGATATTTCCTCAGCTCAATGCGCAAATGATGCCAGCGATGATTTCTCCTGAAAACAATTTCCGCAAAGGATATTAAATCCATTAATGGGTTGATCATTATGAAATCGAGGCCACATGAACCCTAGGTGAAGTGGAGGACCAGACTTGGAAGAGCAGAAGGTGTAGTGGCTGGTTGTGGAGGAGCTGAAGGCGGTGAAGCCTAAAATAGAGGAGCTGAAGATGGAGGAGGCGAAGACGGGGGAGATGAAGACGGAGGAACCGATGGCGGAGCAAGCGGAGGCAGAGTACGCGGTGGAGGAACAGGAGACTGGAGAAGAGATTCGAGAAGGGAGCGGGATAGGGGACTCGAGGAGGCGAGCGGGATAACTAGCAAAAAGGAGGTAAATCACGATCTAGTGCAGGTCGCGTCGCATGAAAGAGCGAGAACGGTACACCGAGGAATGTGGAAATCTAGCACGGAGGAGCGACGTGGATAGCCGGAGAAGCGACACGTAATGAAAAAATGACGTGGAAAAGTAGGTTTGTGACACGTGGCATTGGAGAATACCTAGGATTAGTATATATAGTAGATATGAATTAATTTTTTTTATCCTGAAATCATATTAATGTTCATTCCTTTGATAGGTGAGCACAAAATTGATAAGAACCTTAGATCCGTCATTTTGTTTTCACTTAAAAAATCAAGAGTCCAATTCAAACTAACTAGTTGCGTTATGTTGCTTTACCTTTATTCCACTTTGAGAGGGTGTCATTTCATCTCAATGTCATTTATATTATGTGTATTGGACTCGCCCAAATTTACTTGTTTTCCCTTTCAACAAGAAATATCATTGCATACCCATAATAGCCAATAATTGATATGGATATGGAATTTTTTATATATTCTAAAATCTTGGTTTTTTAAGAAAAACAATCAAAATAATTGTATTTTTTTAAATCATTTTTGAAAAATATGAATAATGTGACAGCGCCCATATTATTATTGTTAATGGAGAATTGACACAGGGTGAATAAGAGGTTGTGTTGGTGCTATGGATATGTATGAACCGTAGCATGTTGTAGACCTCAACATAGCAATCAAAAGCAGAAATGCCTAGATCATAGATGACGAAATACCATCTAGTAATGTTGTGGAAGAAGTAATATCATGTGGGTGAAGGGAACACACTGAGGTGTCATGCACCTTCGATCATGCTCATGAATTCATGCTCATGAATTCATGCTCATCATTGTGTTGGTTGATGATATCCTTATATATTAAAAAACATTAGAATCACTTGTTGGACATCTGGATATCATGTTGAGTATGCTTAGGGTCCATTTTCTTTACACCAAGTACTCGAAGTGTCACTTTTGGATACAAGAGGTTCACTTTCATGGGCATGTGGTTGCTCAGGCAGGAATATCATTTGATCCAGAGAAAGTGTATGGAGTCATTTATTGGGAATAATCAAGGAATGCATTCAATATTTAGAGTTTTCTTAGGTTGTTTGGGAACTATATGAGGTTCATTTAATACTTTTCTCACCTAAAAACACTTATGATCATGCTCACCAAGAAAGGAGGTAAGTTCGAGTGGATATATCCTTTTTGGAGCTGAAGAAAAGGCTAGCATCGGCTATGATATTGATTCTTCCTAATCCTAGAGTTTGATATGTTGTATATTGCAACACATGTGGCATTGTACTGGGATCTTTGCTAATGCAAGGTGATAAGGTAGTTTCTTACAGGTTTTTTCAACGGTGACCCCACAAGCGGAACTACCCTACCTATGAATCGGAGTTGGCAATTGTGGGTCATGCTTTGAAATGTTAGCGGCACTATATCTTCAATAAGAGATTTTTTGTGCATATGGACCACAAGAGTATATGGTATATTTTATCCCAGTGTGACCTGAATCTTCATTAGAGGTGTTGGGTGAAATACATGCTGACATTCTACTTCTAGATGGAGTATGCTCCTGGGAAGGGTAATGTGGTTGTAGATGCACTAAGTAGAAAAACACTTGAAGTTGGGGAGCGAACATCAGAGGGAGGGTGGAAGCTCATTTCATTGTTGGAAGACTAGTAGGTGGGCATAGTTGAGGATAGAGGGGCAGCGGGTTGTGCACCCTTAGTGATCACACCCTCATTGGTAGAACGAGTAAAGGCCAACCAGGAGCTTGAATTGTATTTTGGGGCGATGCATGGTAGTTATTGGTTCTGTTTCAGGTTGGGCTTTGGATAGAAATAGAGTGCTTCTGGTTCACGGCAGGTTGATGGTTTCATCCTCAATGAGAGAGGAGCTGATGAGAGCCTCGCATGTTTCACAGTGGGCAGTACACCTGGGGTTGACCAATATGTATCATGATGTTAAATGGAAGTTTTGGTGGCCCGATATGAAAAGAGACATCACATGTTTTGTCTCTCATTGTCTAACTTGTCTGAGAATCAAGGTCGAGCATCAGAGACCTGGAGGGTTACTCTAGCGACTCCCAGTGCTTGTGTGGAAGTGGTATGAGGTAACAATGGACTTCATAATAGGGATCGAGAGGTCGAGACACTATTTGGGAGGTAGTGTATCGATTGACTAAGGCGACTCACTTCATATTAATATGAGAGGCGAACTTGGTAAATGAGCTAAGCAAGCTCTGTATTCGAGAGATTGTGCGGCTTTATAGTGTGCCTTCAATCGTGGTATCTAATAGAAATGCCCGATTTACCTCACAGTTTTGGTAAGGCTTAGAGAAGGTGATGGGTACTTAGTTGAAGCCGGGTATGGTCTTTCATCCTTAGACTGATGGGCAGTCAGAGAGAATGATACAGAATTTAGAGGATATGCTTTTAGTGTGTATTTTAGATTTTAGAGGAACTTGGGAAACCACTTGGATCTAGTGGAGTTCACCTACAATAACAACTTACAATTTTCAATTCAGATTGCTCCATTTGCATCACTATATGGGCAGCTATGTTGTTCACCTCTCTGTTGGCATGGGGGTAGGTGATTCTTTAGTCGTTGGGCTGAGTATGGTATAGGTTACCTCTGAGAAGGTGCAGTTGATTCAAAAATAGCTGGTTATGAATGAGAACACGCAGCGGTCTTATGCGGACCAAAGGAGTTGACCCTTGGGGTTTTCAGTGTTATCAAATGTATACCAGGAATTTAGGTTGGCAACGAAAATGGCCCTTTATAAATTTATTGATCAATTCAGTATTAGTGTTTTTAAATCGGTAATTTGTTGATATACATGTACATTGAGAGTAATTTCCATTTTAAAGGAAAATCATATCATTTTTTCGAGTTAAACCCGTTTTTTCACAAGCTCTGTTTTGTTATATGTAAACTAATATCGGGGTTTACTTGTTTTGATAAACTAATGGAGCATTGACACAGGGCGAATAAGAGGTTGTGTTGGTGGTATGGATAGGTATGAACTGTAGCATGTTGTAGACCTCAACATAGCAATCAAAAGCAGAAATGCCTAGATCCTAGATGACGAAATACCATCTAGTAATGTTGTGGAAGAAGTAATATCACGTGGGTGAAGGGAACACACTTGTTTTAAATCCCATGTATCAGACAAAGTTCAACAAAAACACAATAAGAATTGGAAGTAGGAAAACAACCAAATCCAGAAAAAAGGAAAACAAAACAGAGATTTTACAGGACTGACTCTCCGAACAGACCCCAACCCCATTGTAGGAAACCCCCAGGCAAACAGATCATCATGGGGACGATCAGCGGATTGGGCAGGCGTTGTTGAGGAGCATCATTCATTACAAGAACGCCACCATCAAGAACCCCACGTTGACAACTTCCCCGGGGAAAAGCAGGGGATTCGCAGGGCATAGGTGCATCATTGATCACAAGAACGCCACCATCAAGAACCCCACGTTGACAACTTCCGCGGGGAAAAACAGGGGATACGTAGGGCATAGGTGCCTCGTTGATCACATGAACCCCACCGTCAAATTGCGAGGCTGCGGGAGGGATAGAATGAGAAACCCCAACACCATAGATGAAATGATCATCCAAACGCTCCATTTGGCCTGAAGAAGCAGAAGAATGGTATAAATAAACAAATCAATAAGAAAAAAAGAACAATAAAAACAGAAATCACTACCCCTTTCCTGTCGACGACTGGAGAAGAAGGGCAGAGGGCAGAGTCCGTAAAAGGGAGACATATTAAAAAAGCAAAATCTTCGCAAGGGAAAGTTATTGAAAATTAAAACATCTGGAAAAGGTCCGTAACAGGGAGGAGAAAACCCTCAAGAATCAAAATTTACGGAAAGGGTAGCGATTGAGAAAAAAATAAAGGTTTTTTAAATAAACAGAGGTGGAGAGATTACCTGGGGATCCGATTTCAAGAAGTTGCCGATCACGCCGAAAACTTGATCAAAGAACAGAGCAGGAGCTGGTGGTGAGCGCGGCCAGGAAAGAGACCGAGCTGCAGAGAAACAGCACCGGGAAAACAGCGCCGGGAAACCGTGGAGAGGAAGAAAACCCAGGCGGGGGCTCCTTATATAGCCACCACCCTCCCCGCATTAATGGAGACGCTCCTGCGCCGTCTAATACAGGGCCGATACGTGTCCCTAACACGGGCTCCCCAACGGGAAGATTTCCCGACAAGACTTACCATCCTGAAACGGCGTCGTTTCCCTAATAACTCCAAAGACTCCTCGCCCGCCGCTTCTCTCTCTCTTTTTTTTTTTGGGTGGGAAAACCACCCGTTTGGGCCCCGCGCACCGTTCACTCTTTCCTAGTTTTTTTTTTTAAAAAAGGAAAGAAAAACCAGGAGCCATTATTATAAACCACGTTCTCATATGTTTTAGATTTGGTGAGTGTCGTGATCATTTTATAATTATTATAAATTTTGAACTTTTTTATAATCTCTTCGTTTTTTAAATACTTACATTAAATCAACACTATATTATTTAGAAATATCTCAATTCATTTTATTTGTAAATTTAAATTTTTAAAATTCATTTACAAATACAATATCATAAATCAAACTAAATAATTATATTTTATTATTATTTGAAGATATAAAATTAATAATAATTATTGTAATTAGGGTTTCGGATTAGAATGCATGAATAATAATAGTACATGAAGTTTCTACGAATATTAAACCGGTTTTTAATTTAATATTCTAGCTCCATGCTTGACCAATGTCCATGTAGTGTATGGTGTCCAATTATCTTATATTGGTTGTTATCCTTGAATACGCAGTATTGAATTTTGGAATCGGAAATGATTGATCCACTAATGCACTGATAGTTGCAATATACCAAGATGGCGCGAACCTTGGGCCAGTCCATTGTTCCGAAAATTATCGAAAATAAAATAAGAACGGAGAGGGGATATGGGGAATGAAAACAAGTGAAGTGGGTAAAAAATCATCACTAAAAATCATCAAATTTACATCAATCAAAATGAATCTTATATTCATAATATATATATATATATATATACACACACATTATAATTATAAAAAAATTAATACATATTTAAATAATTGTAAAATTATAATAAATATATTTAAATAATCGATATATTTATTTTATTTATAATTATATATAAATACTTTTAAAATATATTTATTTATAATTATAATTATATATAAATATAAAATTATGATAAATATATTTAAATAATAAATATTGTTATTATATTTGTAATTATATATATTTATATATTGATATAAATATATATAATTATATAATTATATATATATATTAGAAGGTGGGGGGCACTACCCCTTCATTAAAAACAAGAACGCGTAAAATACATGAGGAAGAGTTAAACAAGACATATTTTCCCTCAACAAAAATAGTCAAAGACATAATTTCTCTCTAATATCGATACCTATCTTTCTTTCCTCCTCACGAATGGCATTCCAATCAACTCTTCCGCATCCACGCCCACGCCCTCGACTTCTCGGATAGCGTCCTCTCCTCTACGATCTCGCTTTTTGCAATAAGCTTTCAATATCACTGCTTTCTGAATATGTACCAACATCATATTGATCTTTGACCTTCCTGATGTTGATACGTGCCATGATGTGTTTCCAGTGATCCAAAGGAATTTGAAGTTGCAACCCGCATCTCATTAGTGCAATCAATTCATTGTCCAGAAACAAAAGCTGATGTACCTGATTCACCAGATTGCCATACATCCACCTGGATGGTCTCATAAAGAGGTTTATTCCTTTTATAAGAAACTAACTCGGAAACCCTCTTCATCCACTAAAGCCTTGGATTAGGTTTTATTCGTGTCTTTTGAAACCTATGGCGCAAGTGAAAACTGGGCATTTGGTGACAATTCATCAATGTCGATGGCAGATGAGACTCTACTCTCCTCCAACTGCTTAGGTTCCAAAGCACTAGAGTGTCCAACATTAAATTGAAGCACATTTTCTTCTTTTTTATTTTTAAACTTCATGGGAGAAGCTACATCCAACTTTTGCTTTCCATTGTGATTCCTCACTACAATCACCTGTTCATGCTTGAATTGTTGATCAGCTGCCTCCTCAGTAGCTATTTCATTGGCTTGATCATCCTGGATATTCAACTCCTTACACACGATTGTTTGTTGATCTAAACCAACCTCTCCCTTGGAAGAGCCATTCTTTATATTGGAGACTACCACTTGATCTCGTCTAGTATCAAAAGACATACCATTTAAAATGTCACCGACATTATGTGCATTTTATTCTTCAAAGAAAACGTCAACCCATGAATTCCTCTTACATTCTAATCTCTCCTCAACATTTGCATCCTGTAACTCCTTCTTAGCGCCATAGAAAGAGGTCTTTATCACTGCAGTAGCATGAGATTTGATTGAAGAAGAGACTCTAAACAATTGTGTTCTTTCCTCCTCAGAAGCATCATCCACCGAGATTGTTGTGCCAGTCTTTGCATTAACATCAACAGAGGAGCATAACTCATTCTGCATAATACTTAACTGCCCTCCAGAATAAGGTTTGACATGTCCAACATCACCATCCATAACAAAATTATCTACCATCTCATTCTGACCAAACTTTCGGCCCTCCCGTCCTCTATATTCAGGCTTCGCTTTAGTAGTTTCATCAAAAATATTTTCAACAATTAGAGTTTCTATTCTTATTAAAGCATGCATTAACCTCATGCCCACACATAGAACAGTACCCACGAATATAAAATCTCCTACAATTTGAAAGTTCATGTCAAATTACTATGCAGTCCATACATAATTTTGGAATTTTTGTTGGCGCATCGAAAGATCATGGCGATGAAAAGCACACAAGATTGAAGAGAAAAAAGAAGTACACGAGAGATTTACGTGGTTCGGAAAGGGTTGCCTATGTCCATGAGAGAAGGGGGGCCTTTCTATTTCTTCTCTTCAGATAATACGTCGGAGGATCACAACAGGATCACAACAGGTTTTTTCCTTGTTACAATTCATGGGATTCAATCCCGTTATTTACAGGAATGAAAATCGGGTTTTTCCTTCGGTTGGTGGGTAGTTCATCTACCCATGAGAAATCTCCTAGTCGCCAGCTGCTCGTCCATGGTTAACTGCCCACCAAAGATAATTCTCCCACAACCACCTGGGTTGGTTGTCTCCAAATGTAAGCAACTACCAAAAAACAACTCTTCCTCTGCTGAATTCTCCCTAATTGAGAGTGGCCCCTAAAAATCTCCCCCTCACGACCAATTTGGAGTAGAATCTAGACCGGTCATCTCCTTGTAGGTGTTCATCTTCTATTTCAGTAGAACCTTCATCATCATGTTTTCCCCATTATCATTGATGTGGATTTTCTCAACTTTCAACAATCTTTCTTCCATCACATTTCGGATCCAGTGATATTGCACGTCGATGTGTTTGGACCTAGAATGAAATGTTGAGTTCTTATTGAGATGAATAGTGCTCTAACAATCGCAATAGAGAATATAATTCTCCTAACTCTGTCCCAGCTCCTTTAAAAACTTCTTCATCCAAAGCATCTCCTTGCAACCTTCACTGACCGCAATATATTTTTCTTCTATGGTGGATAAGGCAACACACTTCTGAAGTCACGATTGTCATGATACTGCTCCCCCTGTAAATGACATCAGGTACCTGAATATTGATTTCCTCATGTCTACATCTCCATCCATATCTACATTTATATATCCTTCTAAAACAGGTTTATCACTTCCAAAACATAAACAATGACTAGATGTACCTCAAAGATCCTCAATATCCATTTTCACCACACTACTACAAAAACGGGCAAGGGAAGCGCTACCCTTTATCAGTGCTAAAAAAAGCGCTGATAAAAGGAGGTCTTTATCATCGCTAAAAAAAGCGCTGATAAAGAGGGGCCTTTATCAGCATTAAAAAGAAGCGCTGATTAAGGTGCACTTTTAACAGCACTAAAAAAAACGATGTTAAAAGTGACCCTTTACCAGCACTGATAAAGGAGACCCCCCTTTATCAATGCTTCTTTTAGTAGCGCTGATAAATGGGGGACTTATCAGCGCTTTTTCCTAGCGCTGATAAATTTTATGTTTCAAAAAAAATCATGAAAAATAAAATATTGTTATATAAATATATTTATATTGATATACATATAATATATATTTTTTAAATATGTTTTAGATAAGTATAAATAGACTATTACATTTAATATATAAGAAAATTAGTGAAAATGGCTTTAAAATATTTTAAAAAATATTATTAATTAATAATTTGCTAATTATTATCGATTAAAAATCATTTAATAACAATTTGAAGACACAAAAAATCAAAAATAATAATAAAATATCTAAAATAAGTTGAAAATGTAACTCAAACTTCAAACGACCCTAACTTTTGATCCGGGTGTCCGTTTGAGCTCTACAGCATATCAAATCGAAGTCTGCGACAAGATCTACACACCAGTGAGAAAAGCAAAGCTTTTTTCACATTTTTCAAGGCCAAAAAAGGTCCAGAAGTCCTCCAAAACTGAGTTTTTAGTCGGGATACTCCGATTTGTTAACATTCAAACAAGTATAAATTCTGATCCGGATGTCCGTTAGGCCTGTACCACATACCATATCGAATATTGTTTCATTTTCTTCGATTTGACTAGTTGTGGAGTTGAAACAGACTTCTGGATTATAAGTTATGGTCATTTTAACATTCTACGGCTTTTCAAATACACATATATATGTATTTATTCGTAAATATATTTGTGTGTGTGTGTGTGTGTGTTGTATATATGTATGTATGTATGTATTTATTTATTTATAAACGCACATAAAAAACATATTTTATAATTGTATTTAAAACAAATCTTATAAATATATATTAATATACAAATAAATATACGGATAAAAAATTATAACTAAATATATATATATATAAATAAATATTAATATACGAATGAATATATATATACTAATATATGAATAAATATATATGTATTAATATAACTAAATATATTTATATTAATATGAATCTATATTAATATACGAATAAATATAACTATATATATATATAAATATTAATATATATTAATATACGAATAAATAAATAAATAAATATATATATTAATATATGAATAAATATATATGTATTAATATAACTAAATATATTTATATTAATATGAATCTATATTAATATACGAATAAATATAAATATATATATATAAAAATAAATAAATATATCATTAAATAAAGAAAAAAATGAAATGGCTTAGTGGTAAAGGTGCAGCCGCGAAAGGGAGGAGGTCGCGGGTTCGAGTTCAGGTGGAATAAGGAGGTGCGCACGTGTGGGGATGCGCGAGAAGGGCAACACGCGGGAGAGTGTGAGGGGGGGGGGGGGGGTCCGCCTAGCACTGATAGGGGGGGCAAGCGTTGTTAAAAGCTCCCCCCCTGCATTATATAATTCTTTTTTATTTTTGTAATTTTTTTTGACTTTTATCAGCGCTTTTTTTAGTGCTGATAAAAGGGGCATTTATCAGTGCTTTTCTGAGCACTGATAAAAAGGACCCCCCTTTATCTTCACCTCGATTAACAACGCTTTTTTAGCACTGTTAATGCACTTTTCTAGTGCTAATAAATGCCATATTTGTAGTAGTGCCACTATCCAATGCTCCTTTCTTGAATTTGGTAAAAATATGCTCACAATGCCAACAATGTGAGAAATATCGGGTCTGGTACACACCATGACATAGATAAGACTGCCAACTACTGACTGTAATACTAGTATATCATTTCCAATAAGTAATATGTCATCAACATATACTACTAGGATAACGGCCAAATTCCCACTAAACCTTTTGTAAACACATGACTCACATTAATTCTTAATGAAACCAAATTCTTTTATGGATTCATCAAATTGAATGTTCCATGACCTAGATTCTTACTTCAATCCATAAATGGATCTCTGCAACTTGAAAATCCTTTTGGAATCAACTAGTGTCACAAACCCTACTAGTTGTGTCATATAGACATCTTCCTGAATGTTCCCATTAAGGAATGCGGTTTTGAAATCTATTTTCCAAATCTCATAGTCATGATAAGCTGCTATAGAAAATATGATTATGATGGATTTAAACTTAACAACTGGTGAAAAGGCTTCATCATAGTCAATTACTTGACTCTATTTAAAACCTTTACCCACTAGCCTTTCTTTATAGGTACTTACTTTACCTTACATGTCCATTTTTCTCTTGAATACCTATTTACACCCAACAGGCTTTACATCAATTGGCACATCTACCGGATCCCAAACTTGGTTCTGATACATGGAATCCATCTTAGAATTCATATATTCTATCCATCTTGCAGCTTATAAGCTCTCAACTACCTCCTTATAGGATATAGGTTCATCATTGTCAACCAATAACGAGTCACCATCCTCAGTGACTAGAAAACCATATCTCTATGGTTGTCTCACTTCTCTTATGATCCTACGCAGTACTTGTGTTTCAGGAACTAATTCTTCCACAGGGACCTATGGAACTTGTTCCTGTACCAACTCTTATGTATCTTGAGCATCAAATTCATCGAATTCAATCTTGGTCCCACTATCCTTTTTGAGGATGTGCTCCCTCTTAATAAATATAACTTGTCTCGCAACAATCACTTTCTTGTCTTAGGGGTTGTATCGGAAGTATCCCTTTGTTTTCCCGAGATACCCTATAAAGATATACTTCATGCCCTAGGGTGCTAGTTTGTTTCCTAATAAGGACTTAACAGATGCCCCTCCACCCCATACACATGTAAGCGACAAAATGAGTTTCTTTCCACTCTATAGCTCAAAGGGAATTACATTTTATGCTTTAGTTGGTACTCGATTTAATGTCTATGCCGTATTTTGCAATGCATATCCCCAAAAAGATAATGGAAGATCTGCATGACTCATCATAGACCTTACCATGTCCAACAAGGTACAATTCATCCTTTCATTAACACCATTCCACAGTGGTGTATAAGGTGGAGTGAGTTGAGATAATATCCCAAACTCCCATAGAAATTAGATTAACTATTGGTTAAGATATTCACCACCTCAATCCGATCAAATCTTATTTATCTTCTTACCAAGTTTATTCTCTACTTCATTCTTGAATTCCTTGAATTTTCAAAGGACTCAGACTTATACCTCATCATGTAAATATAGCCATATCTACTCAAGTCATCAGTAAAAGTTATGAAGTAAGAATATCCACCTCTAGCTTCTACTGGAAATGGTCCACACATTTTAGTGCGTACCAATCCTATAATTTATATGGACCTTTCACCTTGTCCACCGACTGGTGTTTTTTTTTATTTTCCCTTATAAACAATCATGACATCTATCAAGTGGTTTTATCTCAGAAGAGTCTAAATAACCATCTTGACAGATCTTTGTCAAAAGATTCTCATTTACATGACCAAGATAGTGATGCCATAAATGGGTGTTATATGAGTCATGTGAACATGATTCATTATTGATTTCTGACACTTGGTTTTCATAACTTAATATCTAAATAATGTTATTTAAATGTACCATACCATAACATATGTTTTCCTTATAAAAGAAACAAATTTTATTTCCAAATTTGAAAATAAACCCATTTGTATCTAAACACGACACATAAATTATGTTCTTTGTAACTGTAGGTACATAATAACAATATATTAAAACCAAAAATAATTCTCATTGGAAATGAAAGGTGGTAGTCACTAATGGCTAGGTAAACTAGCCTCACTCCATTAGAATCTCTCAGATCCACCTCTCCTTTTACAATATTTCGAAATCTACTTGGTTACTGCATTTGGATATAGTTGTGAGCACCATAAGATATATCTAATGCCCAATGTGTATAAATGTAAAGATTGCACTTGATAACAAACACACCTTTAGCTTAACCTTTCTTCCGGGTGTAGTTCCTATTCCAATGGCCTGACTTGCCACATGCAAAACATACCACCTCCTTTTCCTTTCCCTACCTCTAGATCTTATTCTTCTTGAAAGGATGGTGATTGGGAGCTTTAGACTATTTATAGGTCTTGAGCCCCCTTTTCTTGTTCTTTATTTTTTTATTCACTATAAGTATTGTGGGTTTGTCACGCCCCATGTCCTTATCCACTTGGAGAATTAAAGAAAGAAGTTCTAGAAGACTCTTCTCATTATTTCTCATATTTTAATTAACAATGAAGTTGGACAAGGTCGTGGGTATTGATGAAAGTATAATATCTATACACAAATCATCTGGAAATTTAATCCCTAATATGTCCAGGCGTTCAATATAGCTGATAAGCTTGACTACATGAGGCCCATCTGTCGTAGACTCTTCATGCTTTTTCATGAACAAATCATTGGAGATCTCATACCTCTCTTGTCTCGCCTTCTCTTGATAGAGACCCCGAAGGTGAGACATCATGCTATATGCATCCATATACTCATGTTTCTTTAAAATCTCATTGGACATGGATGATGTCATGAAGCACTGAACATCTATAGCATCATTCCAATATTTCTAATAGAGAGATAAATCTTCACCACTTGCCTTATTTCCAGGTGCAACTGGTAAATGTTCTTCCAGAACATACAATTTCCTTTCATGGTGAAGGATTACACGTAGGCGCCTTTGATACTCTTGAAAATTAGTGTCAGTTAGAAGGTTTTCCTTCTCAATTATGGATCGAAATGATATGTTTTATGTCATTTTATTGTTGTTTCTAAAAAATAATATGAGCATAATTTTAGTACTTTATCTGATAAAATTTAGACAAATAAATAAATATTATATTTATTAGTCTCCCAATATTTTATCAAAAACCAATATCCCTCACCATTGGATTTGGAATATAATGTTTCTTGGATATTCTAGTGGAAAAGATCCAAATTCCCCTTCTCATTACCCCGACTTTGGTTGGTCAAGCATTTTGAATGGTTTTAGGTAGGCATTCCAAAATCCAATTGCATTAACTCACAATTCCTTGATCTACTGAGTGGACTCCCCAATCCAATAATCAATAATTTAGACTTCCTTAACCTTTGCCTCTCAGTTACACCAAGTACTGCTTTAGCAGTCAACCCTTGATGTCAACTAAGTTAAATCAACCCAAATGTGAACAACTAAATAAAATTATACTTGGTTATGTGTTGTTATGATTTGTAATTTTTTTAAATCATAGATAATATTAGTTTGGGAATATTTAAATTTATAATTTAACTAATTATAAATTTTTAATAATTAAATATAAATAAATATTTGAAGAACATTAATTTATAAAAATATTTTTAAATATGAAATTTTTATATGTAAAATAAATTTTACTTAAATATATGGTTTACCTTATGAGTATAAAATAAAAGTGTTTATTTAGAAATAATAAGGGGTAATTTATAATTTTTATTAATTATTAAATAATCCCAAAATAAATAAAAAATATTTTAAATTATATATTGTTCATAATACTTTATATAAATTGTTCAAATTTGGATACTTATTTGAGAAATTATATAAAACTAATTAAAAAGGATTTAATGATTTAATTTTATTATAATTTAAAATTTTTAACTATATGTTATTTAAATTTTGTGAAAATTTTTACATAATGTTAATTTAGTTATCAATTATTTTTAATTCATGAAAAATATCATATCTTTGAAAATAAAAATTTAATAAAATGTAGAATATGAAAGTGTTCATATCATAAATGAATATAAATTGTTTATATTCATTATTATGTAATTTCCATATGATTAGATAATATCTTAAAATTCTTATAATTTGATTTTATTTTTGAATTGTTCATAAATTTTTATCTCAAGTTTAAAAACTTTAATTATTCATTTATTTACTGGTTATTAACTCCTTTATTCAAATTTATTTATTTTTAAATGGTGTATACTATAGTTTAATTTTAATATTGCTTCTTGGGAATTATTATACGTGAATCTATGTAGTTATTTACTATATGTGATAATGGATTTATTTTCCAATATCCCTGACTTCATTTTATAATTGATGTTATGAGCATGAATTTAGTTGGTAAATATAATTTATACATATAAGGTTCTATAGTTATTTTTAATTAAGATATCATTTAGTATCCATGGGTGTAGGGACTTTGGTCCAGACTTCACATTATCCTAGAAGCTTATACCTTATCTTTGAAGGTGGGTTTTGACTATCTATGGCTCTAGGTTTACTCATTTTTAGGGTTTTAATCATATATAATTATAATCCTATAAATGAATATTTTATATACCTCTTGCATATGAAGAATTTGGATATGACTAAATATGTTTTTCTTCTATTTTTGGGTGAGTAACACAAATGATGGGTTATGAAAATAGTTACAAATCTGTTGGATCTGAATCTACGGATTACACACAAGAGGGGGGTGAATTGTGTCTTTTCAAAATTATTACAATCTCTTCAATTTAGACAAATTCTGTCCACTATGCTTTAGCACGATTAAATATGCAGCAGAAAAAGTAAAAGCATGAACACAAGGATGTATAGTGGTTCGGGGAACAGAAGGCCCCTAGTCCACTCCACCAACGCTCAAATCCACGAGCTTGGCGATTTTCACTATCTGGTCCTCGTTTCCACAGACCTGTTCACAACTGAGTACAGGCAGTTGACACCTTTACAAGTTTCAGGCAAACACAGCCTTCCTGGTTCAAACACGAACCCACACAGCTTAGAACGAGAAGCTGATCACTCAAAAATAAAAAGGGTTTCGATAAAGAAAACACTTCTCCAGTTGTTCTTCACAATTGCAACAGAATGCAATTGAAAGTAGATAGATCGTCGTCTTCAGAAAATAAAGATCTGTAATCAAAACAGTTCTGAGTCGATCCAGTTGCAATAGATATTACAAGAAACTTCACAACTTCAGCAGCAGTAGATTCACAACAGATAGTCGATGTAGAACACGTGAATCTGCTATCAAGATCTTCCTTCGGTAATAAAGGTTTTACACTTCTTCTCGATCACCAGAAAAGAACGCCTTCACACAGTCTCTGTTTCTTGCTCGTTAAAAGATCAATCTATATATTTCATACACTTTCCTGTGTATATATATATATCCGAAGTTTCCAAGATAGAACATATATATTCAAATCTGAGAAAATCTTCCGCATAAATAGATCCATGAAAATCTCCTTTAGATTCGCAATATTAAAAATGAAATAACAGAGCCGTTGTAACTCCCCTGAAGAATCGGCATAAAAAGCTCCGTTTAAATCAATCATTAATCCATTGAAAATCGTCTTTGATTCAGTCAAAGTCGTACTTAAGAATCGGCTCGAAATCCGCTTAATAATCCGCCTGTTTGACCAATGCAAAAGGAAATATCGTCTGTCAAAAATATCCCGACGCCAAACGTAGGGTTGATGACGTGGCTCCAAACGTAGGGTTCACAAACGTAAGGTTCAGAAACGTAAGGTTCAGAACGTGAGCTCAAACGTAAGGTTGAACATACATATTTTCTCTTCAGCATTCAAACGTAGGGTTGATCATCCATACTTTGTCTTGCTTCAACTCTCCAAAGAACGTACGGTTGATTATAAAAGTAAGGTTGATGATCCATACTTTTGAGAAACAAACTCAACACTGAAAAATAACGTACGGTTTCTCTTCCATACTTGTCCAACAACAAAAACGTAAGGTTCCTTCCAAACGTAATGTTCTTCTTCCATACTTTTCAACAACGTAAGGTTCATTAACCATACGTTTCAAAATAACGTAAGGTTCCTTAACCATACGTTTCTTTTAACATAAAAAGTAAAATTTTCATCCATACGTTACGTTCATCAACGTAGGGTATGAACAGTGATTCCAGTACGCGCTAAAACTGATCTCGCGCTACAGTGATTCCAGAACGCGCTAAAATTGATCTCGGAATAAATGAAGTATGAAATCTCGTTATATGAAATAAATAAATAAAATAAATTCCTGAAAAATACTCAACGAAATAATTAGTAAATAATTAAGTGTATTTGTGAGCATCAAAATCATCATAAAGAGACAGAGTATTATTTAAAATAATCTCCCCCTTAAAAAAAACATTATTTTGAATTGTTTGAAAACAATACATTGCTCAACAATCTCCCCCTTTTTGATGATCACAAAACCCATAAAATAATAGAACTAATTTAATTGCAATCTTTATTGAAAAATTAGTTTTATAAAATTTTAGAATTTTGAAAGGATTAAAACAATATTTAACTATAATAAAATTTCTCCCCCATAAAAATAAATTGTCAGCTAAAAATAGATAAAAGATAAATGTCGTATATATCCAAATTCTCCCATATATCCAAATTTCTTCATAGGAAACAAATGAATTTAAATGTTGTGTTTATCCAAATTCTCCCCCTTTTTGTGATATCAAAAAGAATGAAAAATTACGGATTTGAACACATTCAATATTGCACTGAACTATAAGTAAATGCTATAATTAACTGTGTATGAATAAGTGAATTTGTTATACTGGCTAACTCAATCATAAATCAATAAACAACAAAACAAAAAATAAGTAAGAAAAGAATTTTCATTCACAAGCTGTTATATATAAATGATTGTGATATACAGAGGAATCAAGGTTCATAGATAAGACAGGGAAAAAGGTGTCTATCTCCTTTGAATCGCGGTCTTTATCTCTGTAAACTGTTCTCTGAGCCTCTTCATCATCCCATCTCCTAACTTGATGATAAGATCTCTGTTCTCTTGAGTCATATGAATATCTTCAATCAAATTAACTCTAAAAAACTCATGCATTCTTTCTTCTTTTTCAACAAAAAGAGCCAGTTTTTCTGATAACTGATTCAAAAGAATCCTAATCGGTTGCTCTCCAGATGTCAACTGATCCACTAAAAATCTCTGATTATCTAGAAAAACTGACAAAGGGGCACTATTACACTGAAGATCGTGTAATCTGTCACTCATATTGCTCATTGCTCCAGTAATTGCTTAAAATCTCCGAATCAAATCAGGTGAAGAGCCTGATCCACTCACAGCACTGTTTGCAACAGACTCAAATTTATTCTCCATGTAAATCTTCAACTCAGACAAATCATCTTTCTTTACCATCTCTGATTTTAACTGATCAACAGTATGCAGCATATCAGTCTTAAACAAATCTACTTCCTGTCTTGAAATAGTACATTCTTTCAGCTTCTGAAACTTCAACTGCTCTAAGTTCAGAGAATTTCTGAGACTAACATTCTCAGATTCTAACTGAGAGATACGCTTGTACAACTCAACAACTTCTTCTTTTCTCGAATCAGGGGCACCCTGTGCTCGATTCTCATGTACAGAATTAGGTTGATGAAGCAGGGCAAGTGGTAAGGAATCTGCATCTGACTGTTCTTTGTCCTTGTCCTGACAAGGTTGATCCACTGAACTATCTTTTGAAGCCTGAAACTCTTCCACTGAAAAATCTTCCTGAAGTACCTCTGTATTAGCTTCAGAAGTATGTTCATCACGAACAGTAGTCTCTCTGACTTCTACTGAATGGTCAAGAACAATATCTTCATGTAAATCTTGAGGTCGGGCCACTTCTTCACCAGGAACTGCCTCCATAAGTTGTTCTTGTTGAATTACTTTTTCAACAGCCACAACAGCAGATTGAGGTTCTTTTTGAGTTTCTGTTTGAGCTGCTGGTTCCTCTATCGGTGCAGTCTGCTCCACAACAGCTTCTCTCACAAATGAATAAGATAACGGTTCAGAGGATTTCAAGGCAGGAGAGATAATTTCTTCATCAATTGACCTCTTCCTTCTAGATTGAAGTCCTTCTTGACTTCTCTCTTCCTCAACTTCCTCCATCTCAAAACGAATTCTCCTTGCCACTGTACTAACTCTTGATTCTGCTTGTCCCTCCTTGGACTTAGCCGGTTGAGCCTGAGCACTCTCCGAGTTTTCCTCAGCTCCAACAGGTAAGAGTTTTCCTTTAATTGTGCTCCAGAAGTATCCTACTTTCCTCAAAGTTCCAGCATTAAAAACATTACTGTGGTGACATTTCACTCCAGCATCTACCAATCTGATCATTCCTCTTTTAAACAAAAACAAAGAAATGAACCTTCCATAAGGGAAAAAGGTCATTCTTGCTTCACTCTGACAGCAGTAACTCAGATATCTTATCATAAACCAAGGAAAATTAAACTTAATATCACACATCAGAAGATACATTATGTACATGTCAGGGTATAGGATTTTCTCCATCTCAGCCATTCTTGGTGCTAAACCAGTCTGAACAAATTTTACCAAAATTTTCTGATCGGGCTCCAAATCCTTAATAAACATCTTCTTTATCACTCTGGTTCCAAACAGAAAAGACATAATGTCTTCAGACTTATGTACAGAATCTCCAATATTCCGTAAATCGAAATAAAAAACTCCTTCATGAGGGCAGTTAAGAATTTGACTTATCTCTACAGATGATATTGAAAAGTCCTTATCCTCTATTTGAGCCAATAAACTATCCTCTGTATCTCCAAGGCTAAACTGAACAGTTCTAAAGAAATGTCTCATTTCTGCCTCATATAGAAACTCAGAATTTTCACTATTAAAAGCTTGCTCAAGGCTTTGAAACGACAACGCTTGCTTCAACAGTAAATTAGTTTCAAACAGCCACTCTAAATCTATGACTTTACCTTGCAGTATTTTCCGACTAACTACCTTAGGTTTCTTTGCAGCACTGCTCTCGGCTTCATCTGGACGCTTAGTCTTTGCCATTCCAACAACGATTTCTGAAGGTTCGTAAGTTTAGGGTTTGAAGATTCAGAAAAGGGTTTTGGAGCAGATGTGCGGTTTTAGGTTTTCGAAAGGGTTTCCGAAAAAGGTGAAGCAGTTTAGAAGGTGAAACGGTTCTGACAACCTTGATTCCCGTATAATCACTAATCATTACTTTTATTTAAAACAAAATAAAATTACTTATAGCGGAAAACAGAAATTAAGCAGAATTCGAAAACAGAATAAGATTTTTTTTTAAAAAAAACTATTTAAAATTAAATAAACCTAACTCCCCCTTAATAAATTCAAACCTTGCCGTGGGAAGTGGTTTAGTAAAAATATCTGCTAATTGATTTTCTGTATTTACAAATTCTAAAAATATATCCTTTTTAAACACATGATCTCTTAAAAAGTGATGTCTTATATCAATGTGCTTAGTTCTAGAATGACTAATAGGTTTTTTTGAAATATTAATTGCACTAGTATTATCACATAAAATAGGTGTATTATTGAAATTTAATCCAAAGTCCATAAGAGTGTTTTTCATCCACAACACCTGTGCACAACAACTACCTGCAGACACATATTCTGCCTCGGCTGTTGACAGGGCAACTGAGTGTTGTTTCTTACTAGACCATGATACTAAAGACTTCCCTAAAAAGTGACATGTTCCTGAAGTACTCTTCCTATCTAATCTACAGCTTCCAAAGTCAGCATCTGAATATGAAATTAAATTAAAATCAGAGGTTTTTGGATAAAGCAGAGATTGATAAATAGTACCTTTTAAATATCTAAAAATTCTTTTAACAGCAGTTAAATGGGATTCTTTGGGATTTGCTTGAAATCGAGCACAAAGACATACTGAATACATTATATCTGGTCTACTAGCAGTAAGATATAACAAACTACCAATCATACCTCTATATAACTTGTTGTCCACTGATTTTCCAGTTTCATCCAAATCAAGTTTTATATTAGTACACATAGGAGTTGTAAATGGCTTGCTGTTTTCAAGTCCAAATTTCTTAAGTAAATCAGTAATGTATTTGCATTGATTTAAAACATTTCCAAAATCTTTTTGAAATATTTGAAGACCCAAAAAGAAATTTAATTCTCCCATCATACTCATTTCAAATTCTTTTTGCATTAATTCTAAAAATTCATGACAAAGAATTTTATTGGTTGATCCAAAAATTACATCATCAACATAAATTTGAACCAAAAAAACATTATTTTTCACAGTTTTCTTAAAGAGTGTTGGATCTGCCAGTCCAACAGTAAAATCATTTTTCAAAAGAAAAGAACTTAGTCTTTCATACCAAGCTCTAGGTGCTTGTTTAAGGCCATAAAGAGCTTTAGTAAGTTTGAAAACAGAATCTGGTTTTTGAGAATTTTCAAAACCAGGAGGTTGCTCAACATAAACTTCCTCCATTAAATAACCATTTAAAAAGGCAGATTTAACATCCATCTGAAATAATTTAAAATTCATATAAGATGCATAGGCTGAAAGGATTCTAATGGCTTCTAACCTGGCTACAGGTGCAAAGGTCTCATCATAATCTATTCCTTCTTCTTGATTATATCCTTTAGCTACTAATCTTGCTTTATTTCTAGTTATTATCCCTTGATCATCCTGTTTATTCCTAAAGACCCATTTAGTTCCTATTACTGGATAATCATGTGGTCTTTCAACTAATTCCCAAACCTTATTTCTCTTGAACTGGTTCAATTCATCCTGCATTGCTATTACCCAGCTCTCATCATCTAAGGCTTCTTCTATAGTCTTAGGTTCTTGTTGGGATAGGAAAGCAGAGAATTCAACTATGTTTCCAAGGTTTCTTCTAGTTTGAATACCAGTCTCTAAGTCACCTATCACATATTCTAAAGGGTGATTTTTTAAGGTTCTAGACTGTCTAGACATTACATTCAAAGGTTCTTCAGTGTCATGTTCTTCTGAACTAGACTGAATTTCTTTTATATCATTTTCAAAATCATTCTTTAAATTCTCAAGTCTCATGTTTTCATTAGAATCAGGTTCATCTATTTGTTCTATCCTTTTCTCAAAAGGATCAGATTCATCAAATTTCACATGAACTGATTCTTCAACAATCCTTGACTTTTTATTATAGACTCTATAAGCTTTGGAGGTTGCAGAATATCCTAAGAAAATACCTTTATCAGATTTTGGATCAAATTTACCAAGATTATCTTTGGTATTCAAGATGTAAACCTTGCATCCAAAAACTTTAAAGTAATTTACTTTAGGTTTTCTGTTATTCCATAGTTCATAGGGTGTCTTTTTCAAAATAGGTCTTATTAAAATTCTATTCATTATATAACAAGCTGTATTAACAGCTTCTGCCCAGAAATATATAGGTAGGCTATATTCATTTAACATAGTTCTAGCCATTTCTTGAATAGTTCTATTTCTTCTTTCTACAATCCCATTCTGTTGAGGTGTTCTTGGAGCAGAGAAGGTGTGTTTAATACCCATGTTTGAGCAAAAGGAATTAAATTCCTGGTTCTCAAATTCTCCACCATGATCACTTCTCAATGAGATTATATTAAAACCTTTTTCATTTTGAATAGATTTACAAAAACCTTCAAATAAACTAAAAGCTTCACTTTTAAATTTCAAAAAGAAAATCCAAGTAAATCTAGAATAATCATCAACTAATACATAAACATATAATTTACCAGCTAAACTTGCTACTCTTGAAGGTCCAAACAAATCCATATGGATAAGTTCTAGAGGTTTAGTTGTAGCAACTTTATTAACAGATTTGAATGATGATTTGTGTTGCTTGCCAAGCTGACATGCATCACAGAATCTGTCATTTTCAAATTTGAGACTAGGCAAATCAGAAACTAGATGTTTCTTAGATAATTTATGTAAAGCATATATATTGAAATGACCAAGTCTTCTATGCCAGATCCAGGATTCACTTATATTAGCAGTTAAGCAGTTTACTTGTTGTTTACACAAGGAATACAAATCCAAAGTATAAACATTATCAGTTCTGGGTGCTCTAAACTTAAACAGTTTATCTTTAGAAACAGTACAACTATTGTTAGTAAAATCAACAGTGTATCCATCATCACAGAGTTGAGAGATACTTATCAGATTGTGTTTTAACCCTTGTACATAAAGTACTTTGTTGATTGAGACTGTCTCTGGATCTCCAACTGTTCCAATACCAATAATCTTTCCTTTGGCATTGTCACCAAAGGTGACAAGTCCTCCTTCCTTTCGAGTAAGAGAAGAGAAATTAGCTGAAGTTCCACTCATGTGTCTTGAGCAGCCACTGTCCATATACCATATTTCTTTCTTTCTTTGGTGACCTGCTACCTGCAAAGACATTCAAACAAATTGCTTTGGTACCCATATTTTGTTGGGTCCAGGAGTGTTAGCAAGCAGTGATCTGGGTATCCAGATTTGCTTTGTTTTCTTAAAATTGATTGAATCATATAGATCATTGGAAATATAAGCTTTCTTAATTCCACATATTTGAGGTTGTCTTAGAAAACAGTTTTTAGCTATATGACCTTTTGTTCCACAGAAGTTACAAATAACCTGTTTAGTGCTAGGAACAAAATAATTTTTGTATAACTTAGGTTTTTCTCCTTTACTTCCAATTCCAAACCTTTCCTTTTTAATTACAGTTTTTCCAAGTATCTCATTTAAGGCGTTTTCTCCTTTTGTAAAAACTAATGCAGCCTTTTTATAAGATTCTACTTCATCCTGTAGAGTTTTTATTTTTGATTCAAAATTAATTTTATTTGAGTCAGCAGAGTTGTATTTGTCAATTAATTCCTTATGTTGTTTTAGCAAAGTATTTCTCTCATCTGAAATAGCTTTATGCAAGTTCTTTATAGATTTATATTTTTTAAATAATGAGTCATACCTTTCTTCAAGCATATTGCAGTAAGCTGCAAGTTTTTTATTTGAGAAGCTTGTTTCAGAGTTTGATTCATTATTTGAGCCAGAGGAGTAGTATGAGTGTACCTCATCAGTTTCAGCCATGAAACACATATTTGATTTTAAATTGGCTTCCTCCTTCTCTGAGCTTGATTCAGAAGAATTACTTGAGTCTTCAGAAACACTCCAAGTAGCTTTCATAGCTTTCTTGTCTTTCTGCTCATAATCATCTATTTTGAAGAATTTCTTCTTCTTTGCATCTTTCAATTTTGGTCAATCCGGTCTGATATGTCCCATCTTTTTGCATTCATAACATCTCACTTCCTTGCTATCCTTCTTGAAGGATTTCTTGAAGTCTTTCTTCTCACTGTAGAACTTTCTGAATTTTCTGGCTAGCTAAGCCAGTTCTTCATCCGTATTTGAAGAATCAGAGCTTTCTGATTTAGCACTTACTTCTCTGTTCTTCATCTTTCTATCCTTTTGTTGAGAAGTCACTTTCAAAGCAGTATTTTCCCTTTTTATGTAGACTTTATGCTCATTTACCTCATCTTGCATTTCAGCCTCGTACATCATCAATGTACCAATCAGCTCTCTCATAGTTAGATCTTTAACAGAAGTTGATTGTCTGATTGCTGCAGAGATTCCATTCCATCGAGTAGGAAGTACTCTCAGTACCTTTAACGCTTGATCAGCCTGCTTGATTGGTTCTCCTAGAGCTGTTATATTATTGACAATTTCTGTCAATCTTCCATTCATCTGAGTGATGCTCTCTCCTTCAATCATTCTGAAAGTATCGAATTTTAATTTAGCAGTTGCATATCTCATCTGTCTTACATTATCTGTTCCTTCATAAGCAACAACTATTGTTTGCCACATTTCATATGCAGTCGGGCATTGAGATACTCTGTTAAATTCATCCGGTCCTAGACCACAGATGATTGCATTCATAGATTTTGAATTCATGTCATACTCAGCCTCTGTAGCAGCACTCCATGTATCGGGATTTTCAGGAATTTCATAGGGAGTCAGAATCTTTGAATAGACTTTGTAACCAAGATTTTTCAGATAAATAATCATACGTGATTTCCAGCAGCCATAATTATCTCCATTAAAGTAAGGTGCTCTGACCATTGACATTCCCTCTCTCGTATCAGCCATGATACACTATGTATAATCTTTAAATACTTCTAGCTTGACAAGACTTTAAAAATAAGAAGCTCCTACTTTGATACCAATTGTTGGATCTGAATCTACGGATTACACACAAGAGGGGGGTGAATTGTGTCTTTTCAAAATTATTACAATCTCTTCAATTTAGACAAATTCTGTCCACTATGCTTTAGCACGATTAAATATGCAGCGGAAAAAGTAAAAGCATGAACACAAGGATGTATAGTGGTTCGGGGAACAGAAGGCCCCTAGTCCACTCCACCAACGCTCAAATCCACGAGCTTGACGATTTTCACTATCTGGTCCTCGTTTCCACAGACCTGTTCACAACTGAGTACAGGCAGTTGACACCTTTACAAGTTTCAGGCAAACACAGCCTTCCTGGTTCAAACACGAACCCACACAGCTTAGAACGAGAAGCTGATCACTCAAAAATAAAAAGGGTTTCGATAAAGAAAACACTTCTCCAGTTGTTCTTCACAATTGCAACAGAATGCAATTGACAGTAGATAGATCGTCGTCTTCAGAAAATAAAGATCTGTAATCAAAACAGTTCTGAGTCGATCCAGTTGCAATAGATATTACAAGAAACTTCACAACTTCAGCAGCAGTAGATTCACAACAGATAGTCAATGTAGAACACGTGAATCTGCTATCAAGATCTTCCTTCGGTAATAAAGGTTTTACACTTCTTCTCGATCACCAGAAAAGAACGCCTTCACACAGTCTCTGTTTCTTGCTCGTTAAAAGATCAATCTATATATTTCATACACTTTCCTATGTATATATATATATCCGAAGTTTCCAATATAGAACATATATATTCAAATCTGAGAAAATCTTCCGCATAAATAGATCCATGAAAATCTCCTTTAGATTCGCGATATTAAAAATGAAATAACAGAGCCGTTGTAACTCCCCTGAAGAATCGGCATAAAAAAGCTCCGTTTAAATCAATCATTAATCCGTTGAAAATCGTCTTTGATTCAGTCAAAGTCGTACTTAAGAATCGGCTCGAAATCCGCTTAATAATCCGCCTGTTTGACCAATGCAAAAGGAAATATCGTCTGTCAAAAATATCCCGACGCCAAACGTAGGGTTGATGACGTGGCTCCAAACGTAGGGTTCACAAACGTAAGGTTCAGAAATGTAAGGTTCAGAACGTGAGCTCAAACGTAAGGTTGAACATACATATTTTCTCTTCAGCATTCAAACATAGGGTTGATCATCCATACTTTGTCTTGCTTCAACTCTCCAAAGAACGTACGGTTGATTATAAAAGTAAGGTTGATGATCCATACTTTTGAGAAACAAACTCAACACTGAATGTAAAGACCCGTAAATTTCAAGGAATTTTTTTTTTCTTAATTTTCTTTGGAATTTTACAAGAGCGCAGTTTCTGACAGCACCTGATTCCGAGGCCCGGTGTGCCCGGAATCATTTTCCGAAGTTTGGCTCGGGTACGTTCAGTGAACAGACAAGCGGGTTTTTCTAACTTTTGAACCGGTGCCCGGAATCGAATTCTGAGGGCACCGATGAAATCGCAGCGCCGGTATTCGCTTAGAAACGTCTCTTCCGGAGTTGCGTTTGCTCGGGTGTGGTTTTTAATTTTCGGGCTTAAAGTTAAGAAATAAAATAATTTTGCGACAACTTTATTTTATTTCACTTAAGCCACTTGGAAGCCACTTGAAGCCACTTAAAGGCGGCTTGAACTGAGTTGAACTGGATAGGATGCTATCTGGAAATATCCTACCCCCTTGGTAGGATATTTGTGAGGTGGGGCCCGCACGAGCCCCGCTGTTTCTTTCCGCTAAGAAACGCACCCGTGAAAACCCGTCTTAATGAAAGTCAACCGACGCGTTTTCTAAATTCTTAACAGACCATTTAATTGGGCTGTTTCTTTCGTGAATTTAATGGCCTGTTTCTTTCGTTGAATTAATTCAACGAATTAATTCAATCGTTTCTTAACCTGTTTCGTGTGTTGGCATATTAATAAAATAAGACCAACCCAAATCTTTGGACAAGGTTTGAGAGGATTCTTGTTCTTCTTCTCCCTCGCGAAGAACACGAAGAACGCGAAGAACGCCGAACCCGGAAATTGACGACGCTTCCGTCCGTGACGTTCTTCCACGCTCCGATCTCCGATCACCGACCGTTTGAGGTGAGTGATTTCGGATTTCCTCTCAAAAGTTCTTTTCTTTTGGTTTTAACGAATCACAGATTTAAATATTAATAATTTAAATCTGTTGTTCTTGGTTCGTTGAGCTCGCCGACTCAACGCCGGATTCCGCGACGACGCGACGCCTCCCCGCGACGACGCGACGATCCCTCTCTTCCGCGACGATCCTTTCCGCGAAGAACGCCCGCACGCGACGATCGACGACGCTTGAGGTAGGGATTTTATATTTTGAAATACCTCTCCTTATATTCCCGTGAACATTCTTTAAAAATTAAAGAACCGGAATCAAAGAAACAATTTTATTTTATTAAAATTGTTGGTTCATGTGTTGAACATTCTTTTTTTCTCCCGTTGTTTTTATCTAACGCGGAGGGTGCGGGTCGAACGAACACGGCCCGACAACCCTCCGCCGTTCTTCGTGTTTTGCGGATTTGGCGGGCGACGACGGAACGTGCCGCAACGGGTGTTTGATGATCCCGCAGTAAAGAACGGAACCCGGGAGGAACAACGGCGTAGACGGGAAGGAAAACGGGCCACCGGAGCGACTCCGGCGGCCCGCGGGTGTCCAGCGTGACACCCCGCGGGTGCCGCGGGTGTCCAGCGCGACACCCAGCGGGTGCCGCGGGTGTCCAGGGCGACACCCCGCGGGTGCCGCGGGGTTGTCACGCGGCACCCCGCGAGTGTCTGGCCGACACCCCGCGGTGCCGCGGGGGTGTGACGCGGGGCGGTGGCTTTCCCTCGCGTCGGCCGCTCGGCCGAGCCGAGCCGGACCGGCCCTGGCCGGGCCGGGCCGGGCCAACCGAGTCGGACCCGACCTGGTTCGGGCCAACCAGGGGGGGTCGGGCCGGGTCGGCCCGGGCCCGGACCCCCCGTCTTCGGACGGACTTCGTTCAAATGGCCATATCTTGAGCTACGGGCCTCCAAACGACCCGCCGTCAGCGGAAACACGATACTTGGATCGAGACGGTCGTTTTGGTTTATCGCACTCAAAGTTTCGGAATACTTGGGGTTCGGCCGGGTTGGTTCGTACACGAAACCAACCGGGCCCTCGGAGCGGAAACGCTCATATCTTGATCTACGGACGTCCGATTGACGTACCGTCAGCTTTGTTGATTTCCTCTAAGTGAGACGGATCTTTTGGCATACTCCGCCCGAGGTTCGGACGCAGGTGGAGTGCGGTCGAGTTGGTTTTGCCTTAAAAACCAACCGGGCCCCTGGGACGAAAATGCCAATATCTCTCAGACCGGGCGTCCGATTGACGCGCCGTCTGCGACGTTGAGTTCCTGTTGACGATACGGAACTTTTGGATACATCAACTTCAGACTTTGTGTCAGTTGATGTATCAGCCTCTCGGCTCGTGGAGCGGACCCTCCCGAACGAGCTTGCTGTGTGCGGGAACCCTAGGCTGGCTGCGACTGCTACTTCGACAGCGACGACCGTGCAGAGATCCTCAGTGGACTGTGACGACTGTGCAGAGATCCTCCGTGGACTCCGACGACGACTGTGCAGAGATCCTCAGTGGACTGCAGCGACGACTGTGCAGAGATCCTCAGCGGACTGCGACGACTCCTGCACTCAGCGATCCTACGTGGATCAGTGCTTCAGGTCCTGCGTGGGCCCGATCCTGTGTGGGTCCGATCCTGTGTGGGTCATCTCTCAGCGGTTCTGTGTGAGCCAACTCCTACAGGTCCTGCGTGGGCCCGATCCTGTGTGGGTCACTGCGAGGTTAGTACCTATCGATCCTTCGTGGGTCCGACGTCTCAGATGGTTCAGTGATCATCTTTATCGTCATCCGAAGAAGCATACATGTGTGAGCTGAATCTTCTGTTTTACTCGATAGAGGTGGTGCGCTTGGTTGTAGCGGCAGACCCGCGATACTGGAGACGAGCGTACGGAGTACGGAGACCGTGTAGCCGGCTGAGACCTGAATACTGCTCGACCGACTCGACTTGGAGTGAGTCGACTAGCCCAGTGGACGGAGCGCCCGGTATTTGGCGGCAGACCCACGGCGGACGGAGCGCCTGGTAGTTGGCATAAGACCCGCGGTACTCGACTGGAGGAGTACCTCTGTAGGCTATTTGGGTGAGCGCCCGGTATTTGGCAGCAGACCCTTAGCGGACGGAGCGCCCGGTAGTTGGCAGCAGACCCGCGATACTCGACAGGAGGAGTACCTCAGCAGTCTTAGGTTAGTGAGCAGTACCTCTGAGTCGTGACAGGACCACTGTACACTTCAGAGGTGGGGCTCTTCAGCAGTTACGGTTTCGATAATGAAAATCCTGGTTTGAGCTGAGTCAATGATCCTTGTGTTTCTCTCCTTTGTGGATTGTGTTGAGCTATCCTGTGTGGATTTACTGTTTACTCTCCTTTGTGGATTGTGTTGTTCTACCCTGCGTGGGTATGCGTTTTGCTTTCCTGTGTGGACTGGGTTGTGCTTGGGCTCAGACGTTGGAGCCGATCGGGGAATTGACGACTTAGATATATGTATGGGCATATACCTAAGCCGTGTCAGATGTTACTTCGTGATTGTACCTCTTCTTCGTGATTTATCCTTTGTGGATTTCGGGAGACCTTCGTGGGTCTCGGGGTCCCTACTGAGTAGCTTATACTCACCCCTGCACGGGCTATGCCCGCACTTCGTGGTGTTGGTTGCAGACGACGGACAACGCTGATCGTGGAGGAGGCGTGTGGAGCAGGACAGTACCTGGAGGTGGACCACTGGGCGAGACGTACTCGGAGCGGTTAGGTGGACCCGAGGAGCAGTGGAGGCTATCTGTACCCACCCTTCAGGTGGGACTTCCAGAGGACGGCTCGACGCTGCAGTTTTTCCTTTCAGTTGCTGTTTTTCCTTTCAGTTGTACTTTACAGTTGGGCTTGTATTTCTGGCCCCTTTTACTTTCAGCACAGCTTGTACAGTTTTTACTTAGTGTTTACTTTTCCGCTTGCTTACTCTGTGGTGCTTGTTTACTTTTCAAAGGCAATGCCTTCCCTTTTTTTTGGGATTTACGCCTTGGTGCTAGTCGCCAGCCCCTGGCCTATGGAAGGCGGGCTTGGGGTAGTCACGGCACGGGCCCCGAGGACGGGTCGTGACAAATTGGTATCAGAGGTGGTCGGTTCTACCACAGACTCTGATCTTTCTTCTATGTGAAGCAATAGTGTTTAGCGTATTGAGTGTGGTTATCAGTCCAGGGAGTCCAGTGTTGGTGCGGCGGCCGACGTATCCATACACCAGGACCCTGACTTCTGATTTCCGACTTAATGCACGAAAACATTGATTGCATGTGTGTTTCAAGTTTTCCTTGTGATTACTTGTGTCAGCTCACCAGGTATATTGTTCTGACTGTGGCATACTTGTTTCCTTTTCAGGATGGCACGACGACAGCAGCCAGCTAGGGTTCCTAGAGTAGGGCGCGACGACAGCCCGCCGAGCGACGAGGCCTCGGTACAGGGCCCGTTGACCGCATTAGGCGAAGAACGTGGTTCATCCAGGGGATGAGACCATATTTCTCTTATCGGCAAGGAAGAAATCATGGCAGCTCTAGTGGGACCAGAGGTGGTCCGGGCCACGATAGAGAAGGTCCAGGTGAGCACATGGGAGCGGAAGGCTCAGATGCGTGCTCAGTACCGCCTTTGTATCCCTAGTTTGTGTTGAAGCTTTACGGGGACGTAAAGCCCTGTGGTGGGAGTAATGTAAAGACCCATAAATTTCAAGGAAATTTTTTTTTCTTAATTTTCTTTGGAATTTTACAAGAGCGCAGTTTCTGACGGCACCTGATTCCGAGGCCCGGTGTGCCCGGAATCATTTTCCGAAGTTTGGCTCGGGTACGTTCAGTGAACAGACGAGCGGGTTTTTCTAACTTTTGAACCGGTGCCCGGAATCGAATTCTGAGGGCACCGATGAAATCGCAGCGCCGGTATTCGCTTAGAAACGCCTCTTCCGGAGTTGCGTTTGCTCGGGTGTGGTTTTTAATTTTCGGGCTTAAAGTTAAGAAATAAAATAATTTTGCGACAACTTTATTTTATTTCACTTAAGCCACTTGGAAGCCACTTGAAGCCACTTAAAGGCGGCTTGAACTGAGTTGAACTGGATAGGATGCTATCCGGAAATATCCTACCCCCTTGGTAGGATATTTGTGAGGTGGGGCCCGCACGAGCCCCGCTGTTTCTTTCCGCTAAGAAACGCACCCGTGAAAACCCGTCTTAATGAAAGTCAACCGACGCGTTTTCTAAATTCTTAACAGACCATTTAATTGGGATGTTTCTTTCGTGAATTTAATGGCCTGTTTCTTTCGTTGAATTAATTCAACGAATTAATTCAATCGTTTCTTAACCTGTTTCGTGTGTTGGCATATTAATAAAATAAGACCAACCCAAATCTTTGGACAAGGTTTGAGAGGATTCTTGTTCTTCTTCTCCCTCGCGAAGAACACGAAGAACGCGAAGAACGCCGAACCCGGAAATCGACGACGCTTCCGTCCGTGACGTTCTTCCACGCTCCGATCTCCGATCACCGACCGTTTGAGGTGAGTGATTTCAGATTTCCTCTCAAAAGTTCTTTTCTTTTGGTTTTAACGAATCACAAATTTAAATATAAATAATTTAAATCTGTTGTTCTTGGTTCGTTGAGCTCGCCGACTCAACGCCGGATTCCACGACGACGCGATGCCTCCCCGCGACGACGTGACGATCCCTCTCTTCCGCGACGATTCTTTCCGCGAAGAACGCCCGCGCGCGACGATCGACGACGCTTGAGGTAGGGATTTTATATTTTGAAATACCCCTCCTTATATTCCCGTGAACATTCTTTAAAAATTAAAGAACAGGAATCAAAGAAACAATTTTATTTTATTAAAATTGTTGGTTCATGTGTTGAACATTATTTTTTTCTCCCGTTGTTTTTATCTAACGCGGAGGGTGCGGGTCGAACGAACACGGCCCGACAACCCTCCGCCGTTCTTCGTGTTTTGCGGATTTGGCGGGCGACGACGGAACGTACCGCAACGGGTGTTTGATGATCCCGCAGTAAAGAACGGAACCCGGGAGGAACAACGGCGTAGACGGGAAGGAAAACGGGCCACCGGAGCGACTCCGGCGGCCCGCGGAAGCCGGAGGTGGGGCGGGCCGCCGGCGCGGCGGCGCCGGCGGCCGGAGGCGGCGGCACCCCGCGGGTGTCCAGCGCGACACCCCGCGGGTGCCGCGGGTGTCCAGCGCGACACCCAGCGGGTGCCGCGGGTGTCCAGCGCGACACCCCGCGGGTGCCGCGGGGTTGTCACGCGGCACCCCGCGGGTGTCTGGCCGACACCCCGCGGTGCCGCGGGGGTGTGACGCGGGGCGGCGGCTTTCCCTCGCGTCGGCCGCTCGGCCGCTCGGCCGAGCCGAGCCGGACCGGCCCTGTCCGGGCCGGGCCGGGCCAACCGAGTCGGACCCGACCCGGTTCGGGCCAACCAGGGCGGGTCGGGCCGGGTCGGCCCGGGCCCGGACCCCCCGTCTTCAGACGGACTTCGTTCAAATGGCCATATCTTGAGCTACGGGCCTCCAAACGACCCGCCGTCAGCGGCAACGCGATCCTTGGATCGAGACGGCCGTTTTGGTTTATCGCACTCAAAGTTTCGGAATACTTGGGGTTCGGCCGGGTTGGTTCGTACACGAAACCAACCGGGCCCTCGGAGCGGAAACACTCATATCTTGAGCTACGGACATCCGATTGACGTGCCGTCAGCTTTGTTGATTTCCTCTAAGTGAGACGGATCTTTTGGCATACTCCGCCCGAGGTTCGGACGCAGGTGGAGTGCGGTCGGGTTGGTTTTGCCTTAAAAACCAACCGGGCCCCTGGGACGAAAATGCCAATATCTCTCAGACCGGGCGTCCGATTGACGCGCCGTCTGCGACGTTGAGTTCCTGTTGACGATACGGAACTTTTGGATACATCAACTTCGGACTTTGTGTCAGTTGATGTATCAGCCTCTCGGCTCGTGGAGCGGACCCTCCCGAACGAGCTTGCTGTGTGCGGGAACCCTAGGCTGGCTGCGACTGCTACTTCGACAGCGACGACCGTGCAGAGATCCTCAGTGGACTGCGACGACTGTGCAGAGATCCTCCGTGGACTCCGACGAAGACCGTGCAGAGATCCTCAGTGGACTGCAGCGACGACTGTGCAGAGATCCTCAGCGGACTGCGACGACTCCTGCACTCAGCGATCCTACGTGGATCAGTGCTTCAGGTCCTGCGTGGGCCCGATCCTGTGTGGGTCCGATCCTGTGTGGGTCATCTCTCAGCGGTTCTGTGTGAGCCAACTCCTACAGGTCCTGCGTGGGCCCGATCCTGTGTGGGTCACTACGAGGTTAGTACCTATCGATCCTTCGTGGGTCCGACGTCTCAGATGGTTCAGTGATCATCTTTATCATCATCCGAAGAAGCATACCTGTGTGAGCTGAATCTTCTGTTTTACTCGATAGAGGTGGTGCGCTTGGTTGTAGCGGCAGACCCGCGATACTGGAGACGAGCGTACGGAGTACGGAGACCGTGTAGCCGGCTGAGACCTGAAGACTGCTCGACCGACTCGACTTGGAGTGAGTCGACTAGCCCAGTGGACGGAGCGCCCGGTATTTGGCGGCAGACCCACGGCGGACGGAGCGCCTGGTAGTTGGCAGCAGACCCGTGGTACTCGACTGGAGGAGTACCTCTGTAGGCTATTTGGGTGAGCGCCCGGTATTTGGCAGCAGACCCTTAGCGGACGGAGCGCCCGGTAGTTGGCAGCAGACCCGCGATACTCGACAGGAGGAGTACCTCAGCAGTCTTAGGTTAGTGAGCAGTACCTATGAGTCGTGACAGGACCACTGTACACTTCAGAGGTGGGGCTCTTCAGCAGTTACAGTTTCGATAATGAAAATCCTGGTTTGAGCTGAGTCAATGATCCTTGTGTTTCTCTCCTTTGTGGATTGTGTTGAGCTATCCTGTGTGGATTTACTGTTTACTCTCCTTTGTGGATTGTGTTGTTCTACCCTGCGTGGGTATGCGTTTTGCTTTCCTGTGTGGACTGGGTTGTGCTTGGGCTCGGACGTTGGAGCCGATCGGGGAATTGACGACTTAGGTATATGTATGGGCATATACCTAAGCCGTGTCAGATGTTACTTCGTGATTGTACCTCTTCTTCGTGATTTATCCTTTGTGGATTTCGGGAGACCTTCGGGGGTCTCGGGGTCCCTACTGAGTAGCTTATACTCACCCCTGCACGGGCTATGCCCGCACTTCGTGGTGTTGGTTGCAGACGACGGACAACGCTGATCGTGGAGGAGGCGTGCGGAGCAGGACAGTACCTGGAGGTGGATCACTGGGCGAGACGTACTCGGAGCGGTTAGGTGGACCCGAGGAGCAGTGGAGGCTATCTGTACCCACCCTTCAGGTGGGACTTCCAGAGGACGGCTCGACGCTGCAGTTTTTCCTTTCAGTTGCTGTTTTTCCTTTCAGTTGTACTTTACAGTTGGGCTTGTATTTCCGGCCCCTTTTACTTTCAGCACAGCTTGTACATTTTTTACTTAGTGTTTACTTTTCCGCTTGCTTACTCTGTGGTGCTTGTTTACTTTTCAAAGGCAATGCCTTCCCTTTTTTTTGGGATTTACGCCTTGGTGCTAGTCGCCAGCCCCTGACCTATGGAAGGCGGGCTTGGGGTAGTCACGGCACGGGCCCCGAGGACGGGTCGTGACAAATTGGTATCAGAGGTGGTCGGTTCTACCGCAGACTCTGATCTTTCTTCTATGTGAAGCAATAGTGTTTAGTGTATTGAGTGTGGTTATCAGTCCAGGGAGTCCAGTGTTGGTGCGGCGGCCGACGTATCCATACACCAGGACCCTGACTTCTGATTTCCGACTTAATGCACGAAAACATTGATTGCATGTGTGTTTCAAGTTTTCCTTGTGATTACTTGTGTCAGCTCACCAGGTATACCGTTCTGACCGTGGCATACTTGTTTCCTTTTCAGGATGGCACGACGACAGCAGCCAGCTAGGGTTCCTAGAGTAGGGCGCGACGACAGCCCGCCGAGCGACGAGGCCTCGGTACAGGGCCCGTTGACCGCATTAGGCGAAGAACGTGGTTCATCCAGGGGATGAGACCAGATTTCTCTTATCGGCAAGGAATAAATCATGGCAGCTCTAGTGGGACCAGAGGTGGTCCGGGCCACGATAGAGAAGGTCCAGGTGAGCACATGGGAGCGGAAGGCTCAGATGCGTGCTCAGTACCGCCTTTGTATCCCTAGTTTGTGTTGAAGCTTTACGGGGACGTAAAGCCCTGTGGTGGGAGTAATTTAAAGACCCGTAAATTTCAAGGAAATTTTTTTTTCTTAATTTTCTTTGGAATTTTACAAGAGCGCAGTTTCTGACGGCACCTGATTCCGAGGCCCGGTGTGCCCGGAATCATTTTCCGAAGTTTGGCTCGGGTACGTTCAGTGAACAGACGAGCGGGTTTTTCTAACTTTTGAACCGGTGCCCGGAATCGAATTCTGAGGGCTCCAATGAAATCGCAGCGCCGGTATTCGCTTAGAAACGCCTCTTCCGGAGTTGCGTTTGCTCGGGTGTGGTTTTTAATTTTCGGGCTTAAAGTTAAGAAATAAAATAATTTTGCGACAACTTTATTTTATTTCACTTAAGCCACTTGGAAGCCACTTGAAGCCACTTAAAGGCGGCTTGAACTGAGTTGAACTGGATAGGATGCTATCCGGAAATATCCTACCCCCTTGGTAGGATATTTGTGAGGTGGGGCCCGCACGAGCCCCGCTGTTTCTTTCCGCTAAGAAACGCACCCGTGAAAACCCGTCTTAATGAAAGTCAACCGACGCGTTTTCTAAATTCTTAACAGACCATTTAATTGGGCTGTTTCTTTCGTGAATTTAATGGCCTGTTTCTTTCGTTGAATTAATTCAACGAATTAATTCAATCGTTTCTTAACCTGTTTCGTGTGTTGGCATATTAATAAAATAAGACCAACCCAAATCTTTGGACAAGGTTTGAGAGGATTCTTGTTCTTCTTCTCCCTCGCGAAGAACATGAAGAACGCGAAGAACGCCGAACCCGGAAATCGACGACGCTTCCGTCCGTGACGTTCTTCCACGCTCCGATCTCCGATCACCGACCGTTTGAGGTGAGTGATTTCGGATTTCCTCTCAAAAGTTCTTTTCTTTTGGTTTTAACGAATCACAGATTTAAATATTAATAATTTAAATCTGTTGTTCTTGGTTCGTTGAGCTCGCCGACTCAACGCCGGATTCCGCGACGACGCGACGCCTCCCCGCGACGACGCGACGATCCCTCTCTTCCGCGACGATCCTTTCCGAAAAGAACGCCCGCGCGCGACGATCGACGACGCTTGAGGTAGGGATTTTATATTTTGAAATACCCCTCCTTATATTCCCGTGAACATTCTTTAAAAATTAAAGAACCGGAATCAAAGAAACAATTTTATTTTATTAAAATTGTTGGTTCATGTGTTGAACATTCTTTTTTTCTCCCGTTGTTTTTATCTAACGCGGAGGGTGCGGGTCGAACGAACACGGCCCGACAACCCTCCGCTGTTCTTCGTGTTTTGCGGATTTGGCGGGCGACGACGGAACGTGCCGCAACGGGTGTTTGATGATCCCGCAGTAAAGAACGGAACCCGGGAGGAACAACGGCGTAGACAGGAAGGAAAACGGGCCACCGAAGCGACTCCGGTGGCCCGCGGAAGCCGGAGGTGGCGCGGGTCGCCGGCGCGGCGGCCGGAGGCGGCGGCACCCCGCGGGTGTCCAGCGCGACACCCCGCGGGTGCCGCGGGGTTGTCACGCGGCACCCCGCGGGTGTCCAGCGCGACACCCAGCGGGTGCCGCGGGTGTCTAGGGCGACACCCCGCGGGTGCCGCGGGGTTGTCACGCGGCACCCCGCGGGTGTCTGGCCGACACCCCGCGGTGCCGCGGGGGTGTGACGCGGGGCGGCGACTTTCCCTCGCGTCGGCCGCTCGGCCGCTCGGCCGAGCCGAGCGGGACCGGCCCTGGCCGGGCCGGGCCGGGCCAACCGAGTCGGACCCGACCCGGTTCGGGCCAACCAGGGGGGGTCGGGCCGGGTCGGCCCGGGCCCGGACCCCCCCGTCTTCGGACGGACTTCGTTCAAATGGCCATATCTTGAGCTACGGGCCTCCAAACGACCCGCCGTCAGCGGCAACACGATCCTTGGATTGAGATGGTCGTTTTGGTTTATCGCACTCAAAGTTTCGGAATACTTGGGGTTCGGCCGGGTTGGTTCGTACACGAAACCAACCGGGCCCTCGGAGCGGAAACGCTCATATCTTGAGCTACGGACGTCCGATTGACGTGCCGTCAGCTTTGTTGATTTCCTCTAAGTGAGACGGATCTTTTGGCATACTCCGCCCGAGGTTTGGACGCAGGTGGAGTGCGGTCGGGTTGGTTTTGCCTTAAAAACCAACCGGGCCCCTGGGACGAAAATGCCAATATCTCTCAGACCGGGCATCCGATTGACGCGCCGTCTGCGACGTTGAGTTCCTGTTGACGATACGGAACTTTTGGATACATCAACTTCGGACTTTGTGTCAGTTGATGTATCAGCCTCTCGGCTCGTGGAGCGGACCCTTCCGAACGAGCTTTCTGTGTGCGGGAACCCTAGGCTGGCTGCGACTGCTACTTCGACAGCGACGACCGTGCAGAGATCCTCAGTGGACTGCGACGACTGTGCAGAGATCCTCCGTGGACTCCGACGACGACCGTGCAGAGATCCTCAGTGGACTGCAGCGACGACTGTGCAGAGATCCTCAGCGGACTGCGACGACTCCTGCACTCAACGATCCTACGTGGATCAGTGCTTCAGGTCCTGCGTGGGCCCGATCCTGTGTGGGTCCGATCCTGTGTGGGTCATCTCTCAGCGGTTCTGTGTGAGCCAACTCCTACAGGTCCTGCGTGGGCCCGATCCTGTGTGGGTCACTGCGAGGTTAGTACCTATCGATCCTTCGTGGGTCCGACGTCTCAGATGGTTCAGTGATCATCTTTATCGTCATCCGAAGAAGCATACCTGTGTGAGCTGAATCTTCTGTTTTACTCGATAGAGGTGGTGTGCTTGGTTGTAGCGGCAGACCCGCGATACTGGAGACGAGCGTACGGAGTACGGAGACCGTGTAGCCGCCTGAGACCTGAAGACTGCTCGACCGACTCGACTTGGAGTGAGTCGACTAGCCCAGTGGACGGAGCGCCCGGTATTTGGCGGCAGACCCACGGCGGACGGAGCGCCTGGTAGTTGGCAGCAGACCCGCGGTACTCGACTAGAGGAGTACCTCTGTAGGCTATTTGGGTGAGCGCTTGGTATTTGGCAGCAGACCCTTAGCGGACGGAGCGCCCGGTAGTTGTCAGCAGACCCGCGATACTCGACAGGAGGAGTACCTCAGCAGTCTTAGGTTAGTGAGCAGTACCTCTGAGTCGTGACAGGACCACTGTACACTTCAGAGGTGGGGCTCTTCAGCAGTTACGGTTTCGATAATGAAAATCCTGGTTTGAGCTGAGTCAATGATCCTTGTGTTTCTCTCCTTTGTGGATTGTGTTGAGCTATCCTGTGTGGATTTACTGTTTACTCTCCTTTGTGGATTGTGTTGTTCTACCCTGCGTGGGTATGCGTTTTGCTTTCCTGTGTGGACTGGGTTGTGCTTGGGCTCAGACGTTGGAGCCGATCGGGGAATTGACGACTTAGCTATATGTATGGGCATATACCTAAGCCGTGTCAGATGTTACTTCGTGATTGTACCTCTTCTTCGTGATTTATCCTTTGTGGATTTCGGGAGACCTTCGGGGGTCTCGGGGTCCCTACTGAGTAGCTTATACTCACCCCTGCACGGGCTATGCCCGCACTTCGTGGTGTTGGTTGCAGACGACAGACAGCGCTGATCGTGGAGGAGGCGTGCGGAGCAGGACAGTACCTGGAGGTGGACCACTGGGCGAGATGTACTCGGAGCGGTTAGGTGGACCCGAGGAGCAGTGGAGGCTATCTGTACCCACCCTTCAGGTGGGACTTCCAGAGGACGGCTCGACGCTGTAGTTTTTTCTTTCAGTTGCTGTTTTTACTTTCAGTTGTACTTTACAGTTGGGCTTGTATTTCCGGCCCCTTTTACTTTCAGCACAGCTTGTACAGTTTTTACTTAGTGTTTACTTTTCCGCTTGCTTACTCTGTGGTGCTTGTTTACTTTTCAAAGGCAATGCCTTCCCTTTTTTTTGGGATTTACGCCTTGGTGCTAGTCGCCAGCCCCTGGCCTATGGAAGGCGGGCTTGGGGTAGTCACGGCACGGGCCCCGAGGACGGGTCGTGACACTGAAAACTAACGTACGGTTTCTCTTCCATACTTTTCCAACAACAAAAACGTAAGGTTCCTTCCAAACGTAATGTTCTTCTTCCATACTTTTCAACAACGTAAGGTTCATTAACCATACGTTTCAAAATAACGTAAGGTTCCTTAACCATACGTTTCTTTTAACATAAAAAGTAAACTTTTCATCCATACGTTACGTTCATCAACGTAGGGTATGAACAGTGATTCCAGTACGCGCTAAAACTGATCTCGCGCTACAGTGATTCCAGAACGCGCTAAAATTGATCTCGGAATAAATGAAGTATGAAATCTCGTTATATGAAATAAATAAATAAAATAAATTCCTGCAAAATACTCAACGAAATAATTAGTAAATAATTAAGGGTATTTGTGAGCATCAAAATCATCATAAAGAGACAGAGTATTATTTAAAATAATCTCCCCCTTAAAAAAAACATTATTTTGAATTGTTTGAAAACAATACATTGCTCAACAAAATCAATCTGGTTTGAACATATTTATTTATTGGGAGTAATGTGATTTCAAACTAAGTCACTAAAAAAATAAATATATAAAGGGATTAACATGAGATAAGATGTTGAGATTAAATCCCTTTAAAATACTATGTGTTGGATTACTTCCATAACATAACTTGTCAAGACCTTGATCATATAACCATGCAAATGCTTTCCAATGATGGGTACACTAGGACTATAATATGTTAGGAAATAAAGTAATGTGTAGCTATGGATTATATAATCAAGTATTTTTATGACTAAGTTGGTTTCATTTTTATTATATGTTGACATCCATTTCTTAGCATTTAATTTAGTTTACACCTAGCTGGGATAACATTAAGAAGGATACCGGGGGAATAATGTTGAGTGAATCTATATGATAGATTTGGATAATGGGTTATCCATACAACTATCCAATAGTCACAACTATTTTTATAAGGATCCTTCAATTTCTAAATAGACATGTGGTGAGATGAATGGAATAAAATACTCATTGTTAATTAAAATGTAGACCGCGGTCCACTAATTTTTATGATGTATTTAAAAAAATCATCATTTTAGTGGAATACCATTTTATAAAAGTCCAAATTAAGTGTTAATAAAATATGATACTAATCTGATTGAATTATCTATTGTAGTGAAATAGCATCATCAACATCATTATAAAAATTTATATTAACCCCTGAATGATGAAGCTTAATATAAACATCCTCCATGAGTAGTATATTAGGAAAAGTTCATAAGCAAGTCAAAAGTATTATGTGTTAAAGAAATATATTCCTAATTAAACCCATATTAAATATGTCCAATAAGTTAATCTATATATTTATGGAACAATATAAAAATTAAAATAAGGTTTAAAAGTAATTATATGTGAAATTACTTAAGGAATGTTACTCTAAAATACTCAATTTTATTAGGTAATTCTAATTATAAATAATATTTTTAAGTATGCTAATGACTTAGAGAAGACTAAAAATATTCCCATGATGCATGTTCAGGTAAACGAAATCATTATGTTTTCATATATTGAATTGTTTTTTCAATATTAATTATATTAGAATAAATTTACCTAATATTATAAAAGTGTTCAGAATAAATTAACTAGGTTTATGATGCATGAGATTTGGTTCAATGTAAAAAGTTCTAGTTGGCATAAGTACAAATCTAGAGAATAAATATTTATTGGAAACCCCAAAATTTTGTATTATAGTAACCAATAAATGACATTGAATCATGGTTTTTTCCACAAGGATGAGAAATAATTTTATATGATGGGATTATACAGAATACCAAATTTTTTTGGACATTATATGGATTGTTGATGTCAGGTATCGATTTCATAGAATTGTTTTTTGATTTTGAAGGTCATGTGATACCAAATTCATACATTTAAGTTATATAAATGTACTGGTGGTCAAAATTGAGGATGTATTTATAGAGATTTTAGATTTATTCTAAGAGATATAGCACATAGTTGTTAAATTAATTAATTGAATATATATCAATTTTTCAAGATCATGTGGATCAAAGAAAACATATGCATATTCATCTCATTTCACTTATAGGATAAGAAATGTTTTTAATTAAAAAGAATTATTATAAAATAATTAAAATGAAAATTTTCATACACATGGTATATGATTCATTAGATTCTATACTTTTTTTAAAGAGGATAAAAGGATAAATATGTTTTATCATGGCTAAATAGTTTATCCAATGTTTTATTAAAATATAAGGGAATGTGTTTCCGTCACCTATCGCAAGAATGTTTTAATAAAGTTCCCCTTTAAATAGGAAAATTATATAAACACAAGGAATACCATATATGATATGAAAATAATATTTTATTTTAATATATTCCTACTAAATTTAAATAAGTGTTATTTTCCAAAACAAAATGTTTTTTTTGTTTAATCATAACATGATATTCTAAAAATAATATAGTGACTAACAGGATAATGGGAGTAGGTTTGGACATGGGAATTTCAATTTTATCAATTATGGGAATATATTAATCTATAATTAATTTTATTTTTAAGTTAATATCCATATAGTTGAGTTTTGATGGTAATGATAAATTTAAAGAGTTAAATTTAGTTACATTGAGAAAGTGAATATTAGTATTTCTTAAAATATTAAGACAACTAATTTACAAAGAGAATTACATTAGATACAAAAAAGTGTTTTATGGTATGGTGGTAAGAAGAAATGTAAAATAAGATTTTATTACTATAATAATGTTAATAACACGTTATTCCAATGAAGTATATAATGAGGCGATTAAACAATATTGTAAGTGGTGAAATTATTTTAAGAAAAACTGGATGAAATATGTTCCAAGGATGATTATAAAGAACATATAAAGAGTTAATAATATAAAATATAATATGTCATTATAACATTTTATGTTTTTAATTTAAGGACATTGAATATGTTCATGTAGTTGAATATATAAAATATGATTCCAAAATCACAACATTATTTAAACTATCTTGCATCATATATGTTACTCACTAAAATGTTTAATGTTTGGGTTTTATTATATTATCTCTTAGATATGAGGATATAATTATATATAGATGCAATTAGTTAACTAAACCCCTAAAAATGTTTCATATATAAGTATAATATTGAATATATCATATAAGATATGATGAAAAAGATCTTATTTTAGGTTTGTTTAATATTTATAAAAATGTTTATGAATGTAAATTGTATCTTATAATGGGAAATATTCATTTTATCATTCATTTAAATTGGGCACACACACACACACACATATTTAAGGGTAATGATAATTGGCCTCTCAAAGGATAACAATGATTTATTCCTAACCACTTTTCATCATGGAGTATTGTAATTCATGATAAAGTATTAATGTTATCAAGCGTGGGATTCTTTTCTAAAGATTCAAAATATGATAATGAGGCACAAAAGGGGTTGTTTCTGCACTACATGATTGATAAAATACACCACATGTTGTGATATACATTATTATTTTTCTATAATCTCAGTTCATGGATAATATTTATATCTTTTCCACCTAATAATGACGAGATACCAAGTAGGAGAATATTCATACTTTGATATTGTACATACATAATTCAAAACATGAACATAGCTAATATGGGGTGGTTGGGTGGGTTTATAATCATGTAATCAGTTGGAGTTTTAGAAAAATTAGATTTTCCTCTTGTATGATGAGTATGAGATATAAAAAATTTAATGAGATATGTTGTGGAGTGTGTGGCCTAACCCAGATAGTATACGTGATGTGCTTATATAACTAGATAATGGGATTGTGAGGCTCTCATATATGAAATGTTATTTCCATGAGATGTACTCATCAACAAGTTTAATCTATAATTTGATAATTGAGTATATATGATTAATCTATATAGGATTGACATACTCCATGTCCCATGATCCCTCGATGTTATTGTCACGACATGACCGATCGGGGTTCTTTTGGTCAGAAATAATCCATTTGTTACGCCCAATGCACACCTCTAATATGCCAAGGGTTGGATACTAGCACCATGTAAGAATACCACAAACATGGGAGACTATAGACTAATGTAACAGTACACATACATATCTACAAACACCAAGTAATGTAGTTAATTAAAATACATGTTGAAACAAAATACATGCATGAACAACTAAATTCCCACATAAGAGTAAGAAAAAAAATGTAAATTTAATATAAAATGAAATATATATTTCCAACAACTAGAGATAAGGTCCATCAAACTACAATGGTCTCTGACATGAAAAACAAAATTACTCACCAGCTGTCTTCGCTATATAGAAAATCTATTCTCAACATACTCTTGGTCCACTAAAGACTCCATGAAAAGGCCTGTCATCTGTATATGACATGATACATATATGAAAATACCATATATAGGTGAGTATATACATACCTAGTATTATTCCCTAATAACCCAAAACCATAAAAAATCAACAGAGACTGTGTATGCCCATATTACAATATAGAGGATGAACAAGAACAGATCACATGGAAGACAATCGTGATATGCCAATAAGAGACACCCGGGAATCATAATACGGTCCTTCTCAACCAACCACATGCATATATTGATCCAAGATACAAAACTCTATATTATAAAGAATTATTTTAGTTCCCTTCACATTGATAACAATGGAGGATCTTAATCCCATATGGTTGGTGAAATAACAGATCTTGTGGAGGACACATCTCCCTTCTAATCTCTATAGATTGATTAAATTAAACACCATAGATAGAGGATTTGCGCCTTGGTATTGAGGGAGAAATACATGAATCTTTATAAATCACATAGGTAGAGGATCCCTTCCCCCCTCATACTCAAATGGGATAGATTCTATACTTTATGGGGATCCTAGTCCCATTTGGTGAGATACCTGACTCTTCCTAGGGATTAAGAGTAGAAAACCTATGCCTAATAGAATATTCCAAATATATCTAGAAGTACATAGTGTATCTAATAGGACACACAAAATTAAAATGAAATACATAACATTTCCTAAAACCCTATTCACCACATTTAGCATGATACATAGTGTCTGTTTATCAAAACAACACACCATGTAAAACTAAATTTCAGTAAATTTAAAAAAATGTTGAATCTATGAAACTTCCATGAACTGTCATCATTTTAGGAACCATGTCACATGAATCATTCAATACATTGTTGATATTGGTTCATAATTTTCCCACCATGGTCATGTGTCTAAATCTTATAGTGGACCTACATAAGAAATCAAGAGAAAAAAAGAGCAATTGTTCAAGGAACTGGGTTCCTAGGAATAGTCAAATCATGTTTCAATCTAATTCTATTGAAAAAAATGATAGAGGGAGGAATCCATAAATCAATAATGTGAGAATTAATGTCATCCACGATCTATTTAACGTCATTATTTGATGATGAAATTGATGATTTAGTGGGTTTTCATAAGCATAATAAATTCCTAATTTGAATATTAAAAATAACCAATGAAAAATAAATACAGTAGAGTTCCTTGAATTAATTTATAAAATAATTAATACTCTATCACACATAACAATAATTTATGAATTACTTATTAATTCTTTAATTATTTTTTCCATGTTCTTTAATCTCATTCCAAAGCAGTATAAATTTTAAAATTCTGGATTTTTAGTACTGGCACATGATTGGGGCATGATTATTCAAAACTAGGCACACACCATGCAAGGGTGACTGTAATATTTACATATCCCACTTCATAGCCAACACACAGTTCCTCAAAATTTTGTCCTTGATCATGCAAAGTGACCTAGGACTTCCACTACAGGGAACATGGTTGACACATATTTTACCCAACCGTGTACATAAAACATACGAGTTTCCCATAACTGAAAAAAATTAATTAGATTAAAATAATTATAATAACCTAATTATATTATCCCTCATACACTATACTCGATTGTGAAATCCCCCTCCCTTATCATGTCCGTTACATGCAACTCTAAGGGATCCCTCAGTTGTGCCTCCTCCTACTCCCTTTCCATGGTTTCCAATCGCCTCCTCCATTGATTTATTATGAATTCATCATTGAAAGGTCACCTCTCATATTGTATTTATTTACATATTTCTTATATTATTCCACTTACAATATGATCTACTTAGCTTGAACCTATCCTTATTTTTGGTATTTATTTTAGTGATTCTTGATATCTAGGGTTCTTTAGATATGATTAATAATGGTTCTTTTCATGGACTGTGATGGAATCTATCTCCCCATAATATTTATTTTGGGTTTAATCTACTCTTTCTATCTGGTTGAAATTAAGTTATGTATTTTTTTACTTTTGGGTTCCCTACTATTTTCTAGGGTTCCTTGGACCTTATTGAGGTAGATTTGAGACGCCATCAGTGATGTTGAAACCATTTTAGGTAGGTTACCCAATATCTTAACTATTATGTTGAATACTATAATTTTTTATTTTTTTTGTGTCATTTTCTATATATTATAAATTTACAAAATAATAAATAATTTTTTGAAGGATATAAATTTCCAAATTCATGTTTTCAATGTTTTTTATTATTTGGACATGGGTTTTCTCTAATGAAACATGTTTCTAAATTTTTTTTTGAAAGGTTATGAATACCAATATTCTAATATATCTTCCAAATTGTTTTATTTATATAAGATAGAGATATAGAGGATGTTTTTACCTTTCATCCAGTTTTCCATAAAGGGCTAATGAAACATTTGATTTTCGAGGAGGACCGAAATTGTTTCTAAATTTAAATTTGTTTTGAAATATTGCTTATACTCGTAAACACACACACACACATATCCAACTAGTACATATTCACTAAAGGTGTGTGAATATGTATATTAGGAAAAGTGATATTTATATATTTTTAGGTGCATGTTTGTATATTGTAAAAGTGTGAATTTTTAAATTGAAAGGCTTTGGTTTGAAAATGGGGTTTCAAATGACAAAGGTTTGTTTTCAAATTAAAATGAATAGTGGGTTCCATTGTATATTTTTCATAAAAGGAATAAACATCATATATACTCACCATTCTATGGGGGAATTTTCATGGGTGCATATTGGGAGGTGGGATTATTATGTATAATATTTTATTAGGATAGTGATGTTGTAATTGTACATTATTACTCACCACCAACATTTTCAAAAGTTATGGTATCCTAGGAATATTAGTGGGAGTCAAGGTATTTTTGATATCTAGTCCCGATTAAATAGACTAGATCACCATGTTAAAGAATGTACATGGTGGGTTGTACCATTGGTGAGGCTAGTTGAGACCATACAAGTTGGTTATTGACTATGTATTTCATTGTTTGGTAGATAGATGGTTCTGAACCAAGTAAATCTTGGTTATCATTACTTGATGTCTAGGAATTTCACATTTTAACCAATTTATGGGTATTATAATTTTCCTTGTTTTTTTATTATTTTTATAAAATCATTTCAATAGTTATGATTTTATAATAAACTCTTACTTCATCCCCTATTTATTGGTATTATTCTTTCCTCTATTTTGGAAGCACCATTTGATATGAATTCCACCTCTTACTTTTTTTGAAATTTTTCTTCAATCACATGTTTTTTCTTATTGATTTATTTTTAGATTGACTCTCATTCATAGATTTTTTTTGAAAATGGAAAGGAAAATGGTTCTTTTAAAATTATTGGTCCCGAATTTGTTTTAGAAGGGAAATGAAAATATTATTTTAAATATAGGTATTTTCAATGTAGCGTGATAAGGGTTTACCATCAATGGAAAGTCATAAGATATGTGCTCCCTTTTAGCATCCCTACTATTTTTACTGATCATGACAACATCATTATAATTATTCATTTATTGGATTCATCTTATATTATATTATCACCAGTGTGGCATTGAAGTTCTTTTTTTTTTCATGGCGACTTGTTGATTTATAGGGAGACATTTATGTTTATAAATTAGTTTTATTTAAGTTTATTTTATCATAATTTCCACTAGAATCTTAGTAATTTCTAAATATGGAGGGTAACTATATCTACTGGTGGGTGAATCAATTCCATCACGTGGGTTTCTTTTCCATACACAAGAGGGACACTAGGTTGGTGAGGTAGTTTTTTTGTTCATGTTCTATTAACTACTTTAATATTTTTTATTAGTTTATTATTTCCTATATTTTATTGGTGTGGACATACAACATATGGAATGTTAGAGATAAAATTTTATTTAATTTAAAATTATCATTTTATTAATTATATATTTGGATAAATCATTCCCATAATGGGATTCCTTATTTCCCAGGCACTTATTCAAGACTGTGGGGATTAGGAATTCCCTTTGGGACTTGTCACAAATAGTGTCGAGCATCTGATAGAGGGATGACTCGGGTTGGTTCATAATAAAATGTAATTAGAGGAGTCCTTTAATATTTGGTTTGTAATGTAGATTGAAGATATGATTCTCAGGTTTCAGTTGGTAGGTGAGGGAAGAGCATAAGGAAATGTTAGTTATTTTGATCCTTGAGTTACCAGGGATAGATGGTGTTTGATTATTTCATGTTGTGAGATTAATTTTTTTTGTGATTTTTTAATAACAAATAGGAGTTAACTGGTGGTACCTAGTCAGATCGAAGGGCCTAGAAATCCATGTGGATCCTGAGTACATGGTTTTTTATGACTCTCATTTTCAGTATTATAGTTGAAACATGGTCCACCAATCCATGTGGTCAATATTCAAATTGACACTAGTCCTATCTTGAAATTATGAATTATAATTGTTTTTTTATTATGGAATGATTTATTTCTTTGTGAATAGGTTGAAACTTAATTTTTAAAAGTTTTACTATAAAATTGTAAACTTTTGATTTGACAGGTATTAAATAAGATTCATTAAAATAATGAAAATACAAATATAGTTTTTGGATTTCAAAGGAATATTTCTAATAAATAAATAATTATTTAATTTCAAATGGGTGAAATATGATTTAAAACAATTAAAGATTCATTTTAGTAACACTTTTTATGTATATTCATGGTTGTATGTGGGTTTTTAATGTGTAAAATGGTTTTAAGAGTAATTAACATGTTTTAAAACTAGAAAATAGGATTTGTTAAATATTTTTGGAATGATGGTAATGTTTTGGATTTTGATGGAAATTTTAATAATGTATTTTTATAATTTTAAATTTATTAAAAAGTGGTAATTTTGGATTAATTTTATATTTTAAAAAGTGGAGGGGATATAACATTTTGAAAATTTTTATGTGTTTAAAATAACATTCTTTAAAATTTTATATTAATTTCTCAAATTAATTTCTCATGGTTTTTCTTAGTTGTAAATTTTTTAAAATGATTTAAAAGGGGTAAAATAGGGGTTTTGTTCATTTATTTAAATTTATTAAGTGGTATTTTGGCCTATATTTTATGTTTTTTCCTTAACCTCCCAGAAAGGATTGGATGAAAGGGGTTTACTATTTCCATTTAATATGTCTTACTTCTATGGTATTGATGTAACCTCAATCAATATTGGTAGGTTTTATATACTAGAGACTTTACCTTGTTGAACCAAGTGGGGAGAGAGTCTTTGGAACTTTTCTTTCCCATATTTGATTTTTGAAGACCCTTGATTGATCTATCCCTTTAGGATCATCCATTAATTCCCTTAGTGAAATGATTATTTCCATGGATATTTTTTTTCTCCCTATGGTATCTTATCCTAGTAGTTAGTTTTATATTAAGGGTTGGATAGGATGATAGCCTTTCCATTTGATTTTATTATTATGGGTTGGATAGGGAAATTATTGGGTGTGTTAATGAATGACTTAGATGCTTTTTACCCCAAGCGTAAGTAGAACCCTTGCTAGTGCTTTGGCTATTCTTTTAGAATCACAAGGGTTTTGTTGTTTTTGATATGAAACCCCAAGATAATTTCCCTTTAACATATGTTATCAAGATAAAATCTATTGATATTAATTAAGAATATCTTGTTTGAGGTAATTCTAGGATTTCATTTCTTTCCCTCATTAGTTTGTCCCATTTTCTATTGTCAGAAATGGGTATTGTACCAAGATCTTGGGGATGAGTCTTATTATAGATGTGATTATTTAATGAAATATAAGTTCTTTTTATAATGGTTGTACTTATTTTTTTTGAGAAGTTACATGTGTTTGGAGATATATACTATGATTTTTCACTAAACACCCCAACCTATATGTCATCTGTTAGGTATGATTTATCAACAATTATCATATTTTAATTTCTATTTTGTCTATTTTTGCAAGGAGTTCATTGAGAATTGAGGTTGTTCCTTATTTAGATTATCAATATCAATTTTTAAAGGTATCAAATTTGTGATTTCATTTCTCAATCACTCGCACCCAAAAGAGAAGAGTTTCCCATGGTATTTTTTTCTTTTTTCAAGAATGGCCTTTTTAGTCAGTGTGTTCATTGAGTTATGGAGTGGTAAATTATATACTATACCCTATATATTATTTATTGTTCCTATAGATCATTTGAATTATGGGGTGGTATTATCCCAAAATCCATTTATGGTTTCCTATAATGATGGAATTTGGAAATTGTGATATTATGTAGTTAATCATTTCTAGAAAATTCATTAGATATTCATGTTTTTTAGCATTGTGTTCTTAGTGTGGGCATTGGAACTCATTCATTTTTAATCAATCAATTCATGAAAAGTATTTATGTGGGTTTAAATAATTATGGTGGGGAAAATTATCACACCCTGAACTTAATTTATTAATTAGTTTTTATTATTTAATTATATTTTTCCTTGTTCTTGAATATTAGATCAAACCGGGATAAATTTAAAATTATATATTTTCATCCTAGCCGCACGGGTAGTATAAACTATGAAAAAACTCTTTTAGGATGTCTATAATATTTATAGAGACAACCAAAAAATCGACACATGGTTTCCCACACCATTCACCCTAACAATTCATGATGCCTCATGACTTCTAGTGTGGGGTGCATGGTTTAGCCAACTATGAAACCAAACCATGTGAGTTTCCTAATCCCAAAAAAGGAATTTAAATTAAATAATTATAATAAAAATAATTAAAAAATTCTAATATCCATCTCCCCATTAATTAATCATACACTCCCATCCAGTTTATATGTCTTTCAGGTGTAGATCTAGTGGAGCCCTTATCCACGTATCCTCCTCCTCCATTACCATGGCTTTTGGACACCACATCCTTTGATTTATTATGTGTTCATCATGGTAAGGTCACCTCCCATTTATTCATTATTTTCTTCTCTATTTTATTATCCCCTTTATAGTGAACATGAACTATATAGACCCTAACCTGGTTTTGGATATTTTTTTGGACATTCATGATGTCTAGGGATATTTAGCCCTAACTAAGGATGGTTATTCCCATATCAATTGAAGGTAGTGAGTTATCCATCATATTTGGGTAGGGTTTCATCACCTATTTTTATTTATTCATATTTCAATTAAATATTTGATAGAATTTGGATTCCTTGTTGTTTTCTAGTGTACCATGGAAATTCTTGAGGTTGATTTGGGTCACTGTTAGTTAATGAAACACCATTTGAGTTAGGTTACCCTATGTATAAACATTTAAATTGAAAACTATAATTGTTTTATTTGTTTTATTTTGATGTTTTAATTATATATTAATGTAAATAAATTATATAAAATGAGTGTGGTGGGTAAATGGGGCCTCATTCTTGTTTCCAATGTTTTTTTATTCTTTGGTCATGGGTATTCTCAAATGAAAATTGTTTCTAAAAAATACATTGAATTATTAAGGATACAAGGAGCATGATTTATATTCTAAATTGTTTTATTTATATGATATAGTTATATAGAGGATGTTTTGGACTTTTATATGTTTTACTATAAAGTCATAATAGAACATCTGATTTACATAGATCACCAATATGGTTTCTAAATTCTTATTCATTCCTAAATATGTCTTATACACATAAACACATATAGTTATATATATATATATATATCCTCTTTTTACATATTCATGCAAGGTGACTGAATATATATATATATATATATATATATATATACAAGGGGTATTTATAAATATAGAGGTGTATATGTGTATAAGGCAAAAGGATGAATTTGGAAATTGAAAGGATTTGGTTCAAAAATGGGTTTCCAAATGATGAAGGATGGTTTTAAAATGAAAAATATTGATTGGTACATTTGGATGTTTTTTTTAAAAAGGAAAACACCCAATGGATACATTATATTCTTAGTGGTAATTTTCATTAGTTAGTGTTGGGAGGCAGGCTCAGCATGTATGATCGATTTTCATGATTGAGATGTTGTATTGGTACTTGATTACTCACCAATCACTTTTTCTAAAGGCATGGGATCCATGAGTCCTAAGGGGAGTTGAGATACTATTTATATCTAGTCTTTATTTAATGGAAAAGATCCCCTTGGTAGGCAAAGGCCATGGTTGGTTTTTCCACTTGTAAGGCTATTTGAGAGAAGCCAGGCAGGTTATTGACTATGGATCGCATTGTTAGGCCAATTGATGGTTCTAAACCCAGCATGTCTAGGGTGTCTCTAGATTATGTTAAGGAATATCCCATGTTAACCATTTTATAGTTATTATAATTTCTTTATTTTTTGATGCTTTGTAATAAAATAATTTGAACTGTTATGCTTTTACTGCAAGATCATACATCATCACCTTTTTTCATGTATTATGTTTTACTCTATTTTGTAAGCACATTGTGATATTCATTATGGTGCATAATTTTTAATGAAATGTTTCCTTAATTTCATGTTTCTTCATATATATGGATTTATTGATAGAATTTCATGCTTAGAAACTATTTTGGAGAATGGAAGGGATGATGGTTCTTCTAGAATTATTGGTTCATTACTTTTTTAAATAGAAATGAAAACCTAATTTTAAATATATGTATATTCATAGTAGAATGAAATGGGTTTCCCTTTAAGGGTAAGGCATAGCGATTGGTTTTTATTTTAGAATCCCTACTAAGATTATTTTCTATGCATGCATCTTTATCATTTTTCAATAGTATTTTCTAGGTTATCTTTTATTCTTTCCCATGTATAATTGAGGTTCTATTCTTTGATGGCGACTTATAGAGTCACAATGTGGAAGGAATGTCTCTAGTTTCTTTATTTTTGTTTCTTTTATCACACTATCAACTTATTATTTTATTTTTTTCTACAGAAGGTGGGTAACTGTAACTATTAGTTGGAAAAGTAAATCCATATTTTAGGCATATTTTCATTAAAGGAGAGGGAGACTGGGGTGGTGGGGGTAGTTTTTGGTGCTCGTGTTGTTTAATGATTTAATATTTGTTTTTTAGTTTATTATTTACTATATTTATTCTTTTTTTTCATGGATAGATGACATAAAGACATGTCATTCTAAAATTATACTTAATTTCAACTATTAATTTTCATAATTATTTATTTGGAATAATCAATCCCAACATGTTGTTACAAGATTTCCAAGGACTAGTTCCATCCCATGGTGATCAGGAATGCCTTTTTAGATTTTTTTATGAATAGGGTTAGGCATCCAATGGGGTGACAACTCAGGTTAGTTTTTGATATTCACATTCATAATGGAAATAATTAACGAGGAAAAGAAACTAAACAAAATCAAAATCCCTACCCTGAATTGGATCGATTTTTGATGATATATGAATCTATGTTGATGCTGATGATATGATTCATTGAATTTTGATCATTAATCCACAAATTCTTAATAATTGAGAAATTTCAATGCCAACACACCAGGGGCCTTATAACTTTATCGGAATCTCCTGGGTTTGTGTAGCTAACCTTACTGATTTTACAATGATATGTTTAAATAGGGACTCAATAGGCTAAAAACCATTTTTAGATAATAAATGAAATAAAATAAAATATTTATTTTACATAAATTTTTTTCTGGAGACTGCACTAAATTGAAATTTATAATACTAACAAAACATATGTCACTCAAAGAGTATAACCCATGTTATGGATTTAATGAGGGTGTCAATCATGCTATAAGAGACATCGTAAAGAAGGTGTTCAATTATTTCTAGAAACTGCACGGGCATGATATACTATTTTTATTATTTTTCTTATATCAATAAAGAGGCTCCACTTAACTTGAAATTCTTCACCGACTTTATCCCTTACTCTGAAAAATAATAATTATAAAAATATTATGTATTAAAAAAATACATTCATTAAATTATCCCCATATTCAGGGATTTTCATCTAGGAAATAAAAATCCATTCAAACATGTGATGTTATTATGTTGGTATATAGTTCCCCCACTCCTAGGTAATATCCTAAATATTAATATACTTCCAAAAAACAAACACCATTGAAATTTTTCTCCCATAAAAGATCTCATCCATCCAATTCTTGATCACCACTAGGTAATCAATTAAAGTAGATTTATCCCCAATATCTAGCTCACCCAAGTTAAAAATGTTTCATGGGTCATGGATGTATCTCCATAGCTTGGACATCTGGAAGATTTCATTTACTCGATCTAACTAAGATGGAAGGATAAGTGGTAAAACACCTTAGTAACCTTGTGTAGTATCTAGAAAGGGATAATGAATCTCAGATATAACTCTATTCCTCAAAAAAATATTTGCAGTCCTCACTGAGGGAAGACCTTCAGGAACACATGGTCTCCCACTTAAAACTCCAAAGGCCTCCATATTCTATCCACATAGTAATTTTTATGGCTATAGGAATTCCTAACCCACTCTAATATTATCTTCTCCTTATCCTCCATAGTTGATACCAACTTTGGGCCAATAAGTGATGATTGTCCCAACTCTGATTAGAAATATGGTGACATGTATGGCCTCCTGTATAGGTCCACAAATAGTTTCATAACATTGGTGGTATGATAATTGTTTTTGTATACAAAATACACTATGGTTATGTAATAATCCCTTATTCATCCAAAATATAACATGAAATATCAAATAATGTCCTCCATGACCTGAATGTTCTGCTCAGTATGATAGTTTTTTTGGTAGTGAAGTGTCATTATCATCCACAATTGAGTCCCAAAAGACAAATGTAATCCTCTTTGCAATTGAGATGAGAAATGATAAGTATAGTATGAAATAATTGTTGAGGAAAATTTATGATGATATACAATTTATTTATTATACACACATCCCATGGTCTCCACTAAAATAATCTCTATGATGGTATGGATGTTTGGATACTTGGTTTTATTGGTCTAAAATCATTTAGAAGGAGTTGTAACCACTCACTGGTTGAGGATTTCCTATCAAGAAATCCATGGAGATACCATCCCACTTATACACTACCACCTCAAGGGGTTTGGGAGAACTATATTGATCTTGGGGGATAGGCTTCACCTATTTATAGGTGAGACATGGAGTGATAAACTTAGAAATACCCCACTTTATCTTAGAAAACCAAAACTAACATTGAAGGAGTTCATATATATTTTCAATTCATTGATGTTTTGCTAAGGGGGTGTATGAAATTCCATTATAATATCCACTCTCATCATGATTGGTACCATTATCCCTCATCAGAAAAAGGGGATGCTCTCCCCACAATCATAAAATTCATCAGATGTTTTTCTAGGATATTTGGTCATATAAGACCTCACAATGCATATCTACATTATGTGTCTCCCTAATATGATAAAGAAGTGTATGGGTGATAACTATTGAATATAGGTACGCTGATCCACCGTTATCCACAAATGTCTACTGCAGTGAGTCCAACTATTCTGACACCTCTCTCAACAAATAAGAATGGGGATTTTGGCTTCGAAAATGGCCACCACCATCCCATTTTCAGGAGTATATACTATCTCAATTCCATAAACCTACATTAAATCCATCCATTTCCTCTACCTCAGGATAATATCATGTGGTGAGAATAAATTCCTAAGACTCTTATGGTAAGAATAAATGATGAACTTATCTCCAATATAATAATTTTTTCATTAATTTTTGGAAGACACAACTACTTCCAGACCCAGGTAATGGGTCATGTAATTATTCTCAGGAAGTCTCAACTATCGGGACCCATTAAAAGTCACCACCTACACCTACATCATAACACAACCTAGCCGTACTATGGGGGCATCACAGAAAACCATATACTCATTTCCAACCTCTAGAAGTATCTTGATAGGGGTACTCGTCAATAAATTCCATATCTCCTGAAATGAATTAATGCATTTCTCTTCCCACAAGAAAGGCTTCCACTTCCAAGTGAAGGTAATCAATGGATCCTTGAATCGGGATAAATTAGGTTTTAATCTTTGGTAATATTCATCCAATCCAAGGAATCTCTACACCTTGGCATCACTTTTGGTTGTCTCCCAAGCTAGTATTTCCTAAATATTATTTTGTTCTATTATTACTCCGTCCTTTGAGATGACATGTCCTAGAAAGTGGTCCTCTTGAAAACAGAACAAACACATAGAGAGATTCCTATAATGTGGGTTCTCATAGAGGATGTCTAGCACCATACTCTAATGTATTTCATAGTCCTCCCCTAATTCTGAGTACATGAGGTTTTTATTTATAATTAATATTATGAATCCTTATAAGAAGTAGTGAAATATTTGGTTCATGAGTCCCATGACCCCTGCTATGGAGTTCATCAAGCTGAAGGGTATCACAATGTACTTATAGTTACCATAGAGACGTAATAAAGTCATCTTCACTATATCCTCCTCTCAAAGTAGTATTTGGTGATAACCCAAACCAAAGTTGATCTTTGAGAAAAACATTTCCCCTTTCAACTAGTCTATATGTTCATTGATTCTCGGTAGTGGATAAGTATTGTAGATGGTCACTGTGTTCACATAATGATAGTCCCCACAAAACATAAAACTCAATTACAAATAACACATGAATAGAACCAAAGCATGAAAAAGGACCCAATTGGTCTCATGATGATCATCATTTATTGCTCCTCTAACCGCACCCTTGGTTCATACAACTCTACTGGGGCCATCTGACATTATATTGTAGATATTATGTTATTAATTAGGTTAAAATCTATGTAGAAGATGGTATCTCTGGGGGAGGAATCCTCAAAACATCATTGGGGAAGAAATAATCAAACTCCTATACCACTAAATCATACTAGGAGAAAATTTAATGTACTATAACAATGGTCATACTAGAAAATTTATGGGCAATCAGTTACACCCTATGCTATAAATTATCAACCTACATTTCCTAAGAATCCTTGTCACCAATAAAGTAAAAGCTCATCCCATATACCAAGATGTAAGAACCCCGGTTTTGAGCCTGTAAGAATTTTAAATTCTCTTGATGTGATTTTAGAGCAGGGCGTTCTGTCGGTGTGCGATTCCGAGCCACGGTGTGGTCGGAATTAATTTTGGATTGTGTTCACACTAGGCGGGCTAAATAAATAGAATAATCCCTGAACGGTATCTAGGATGGGAAAACTGAGGGCACCGTTGAGTCCAGAACGTGCCGTTTACCCTAGGAGGGGTATAATTTTTGCGGGCGGGGGCCAACTGTGAAAAACGCCCCTAGGGGCATTTTCATAATTTGGCGGTCGCGGGCGTCAAATTTTATAACTCTTGAACGAAGGCTCGGATTAAAATTTAGAGGACTCCATTGCACTAATGGCATGGCATTTACCCTAAGGGAGGCTTAATCTCGGCCCCGACGAAAGTTCGAGTACGGGCCGACGAGCGGGTGGTTAAGTGTGTTTTTTTTTATTTAAACACACCACTCACCCTCTTCAACACCTCCTTGGACATTCTTCCCTGGCGCAAGGGCTCTCAACAAGCATCCACCCTCTCCTACATTTCTCCGACAAGGCACGATGGATCCGGCATCCCGAACGTGAAGCGTCGGGCAAAGCCCCTTGAGATAGGCTCGTGTTTGTTTGTTTTTCATTCCCGCAATCTTCTTCAATTTAGTTTAGTCACGTCGAATCGTTGTCCGATCGTCGAGCGAAGACCCTGGTTTCGTAGGGATCAAGTTTATCTTCAAAAAGATCTTTTTGGATCAATTTTTGGAGTCCCGGGGTGTCTGGGGTGGCCCCGGGAAGTTTTCTGACCAAATACCCCATATTTCCGGTGGATCCAGGGTGGTCCGGCGACCCATGGCGGCGGTGCGGCGCATTCCAGCGGCGGCGGCGAGCTCCGGCATGGTGGCGCAGTCGGCGGGCTCCGGATCCATGTGGTGGAGCGGCTCACAGGCGGCGGGCTCCAGCTCCAGGTGGCGGCGCGGTGCTTCGAACGGGCGGCGACGGTCGTCCGGGTAGACCGGGGTCGCGACGCGACCCCTCGGTGGGGAACCGAGACCCGCTGGAAGCGGGTCTCCGCGTAGACCAAGGACCGGCCACGAGGGCCGGTCGACTAAAGAGGGGACCACCGGTTTGAGGCCGGCCCGCGCGGCAAAGCTGCGGGCCGGCGCAACGAGCCTGGCCGGCCGGCACGGGCCGGCCCAGGCCGGATGGACCGGCCGGCTAGGCCGGTCCAGTCCAAGGGGCTTGTCCCCTCTGGCTTCAGACACCCGTAAATATCGCTACGGGTGTCCGTTTTACACGCAGTCTGCGGAAGGGTAATCCTCGTCTCAAGGAGTATGTTTTTAGGTGGTTTTGGGGATTTTTAATTCACGGAACGGGAGCTCGGTGGTGCGTCACGCGCGTTAAGTGCTACGCAGGGATTCTTGTTTTGGTTGGCGCGAACACATCCGATGTCCGATTTGAGGACCGTCAGTGGCGATGTGACCCTGGCATCGAGGCAAAGACTTATAGTATGGTTTAGGGAATTGAAGTGGGAGTTGAGATGTGGGCCCTACGGGCCGTCTTTGTGATGCGTGCTGCGTTTTTGCGCCTTTTTCACTAGACGTCCGTTCGAGGCGTATGAGTAGTCGTTTCTGTGTGTTTTGCCGAGAGCATCGCGATGGCACAATTCGCCCGGCGTGTATCGGAGCCGGGGTGCGGGCCCACACGGGCCGACTACAGTGAATAGTACCATATTCACCAGTTGTCCATTTCGGGCGAGTAAGTAGTCTATGTTGCGTGTTTTTCCGTGATAAATGAAACAATGCAACCCGTTTGGGAATGTGGAGCCTCCTTCGAGATCATGTTAGCGTGGGGTGGAGATCTTCTTTTTACCCACTCTGAACCAATGCACGGTGGCGTTGATAGTGACACCGAGTGATGTCATTAGCAGTGCGGAGCTAACAGGATGATTCCGGGTCTACCCTCCAGCAGGGCGGGGCAGTGGGTCACCCATCATCTTGTTTCAGGGTCTACCCTCCAGTAGTGCTGGGCAGTGGGTCTCCTGTCGACGTGTTCCGGGTTTACCCTCCAGCAGGGCTGGGCAGTGGGTCTCCCATCATCTTGTTCTAGGTCTACCCTCCAGCAGGGCTGGGCAGTGGGTCGCTTGTCGATGTGTTCCGGGTTTACCCTCCAGGAGGGCTGGGCAATGGGTCACCCGTCGATTTATTCCAGGTCTACCCTCCAGTAGGGCTGGGTAGTGGGTCGCTTGATGATGTACTAGGGTTTACCCTCCAGCGGGGCTGGGTAGTGGGTCACCCGCTGATGTTTCAGACTCAGCCTTTCTCACGAGGCTAGTCGGTGACTTTCCTTCATGACTACCGGAGCAGGACCTTGATTGTGCAGATCAGTGGTGTGTCAGTTTTTAATGTTACCTAAGGACCCACGAGGAAGAGGGGTACTTTTCCCACTAAGACGCGTCCTTGTGACATGACCCAAAATCATGCGGGCGAGTCAGTGCCGCCCAAAGCGGATAGTATTGAAGTGCGGTGATTGAACCCCTCTAACTTGGGTTTCCTAGGGGGACGAGACGACATGCTGGGCTGTGAGGATGGATTTACTTGGAACTGATGGCGACTTATCCTGGGCTGAGCTTGGAGATGGAGATCCCCCTTACACACTCGTTTGGGTTTCCTGTTGAGCATATATATATATATATCTATCTATAATTGGACCCTACTTTTGTTCCCACTCTCTAGGGTCCGTGCCTACTTATCTTTGTCGGGTGGAGCTGTACTCTCTTTACTAAACTTTCCTACTGTTCTTGTTAGTCTACTGCTCACCTCTTTAGTGCCTTCTTTGTTGCTCCCTCGAGCTTTCAGGGCATCCTACTGAGTATCCTTATACTCACCCCTGCTTGGGCTTTGCCCGTACCTGATGTTCCCTTGCAGACGACAGACAGGTCGATCGTGACTACGGAGGAGCGTAGAGGTCACAACAGTTGGAGCAGCGTACCGTGGTCGTGCTAGAGTATTCAAGTGGGAGTCTATCCAGTCGTCTTCTTTTGTTCACCTATTGCCGGGTTGTGGCATCTTTGTGGTTGGGCGTGTGTTTGCCCTTTTTACTTTTCAGTTTACTTGTCAGTACTTCAAGCACTTTACTTACTCTTTTTAGTTGTTGATGTATGACTGTGGTTGGGGTATAGCTGCCTGTCTTTTGGTTTCCTTTTTACTCTGCACTACTACGTCATGTGGGTTGTGTGTACGTGAGTACAGGTACTTAGGCGAAGGCCTCCCCGAGATTGTTACGCCTTCGGCGCTGGTCGCCAGCCTCTAGCCTATGGAGGCGGGCTTGAGGTAGTTGCGGCTCGAGACCGGTAGGGTCGGGTCGTGACATAAGACACGCCACATCCCATTCCTAAAAAATTAATCTACACAAAGAAAATGGAGAGCTAGTAAAAAACTAAATTTTCAACATAAACAATCATCACAACTATAAATATAACCCACTCTAATCCACTACGGGAAAAATAGTTTTTGCGACGGGAATTAATCCCGTCGCAAATAGCCCGTCCCAGAGGTTATTTGCGATGAGGGATTCTGCCAGTCACAAATAATTGGTTATTTGCGATGAGATTTGGGGTTCCATCCCAAAAAGTTAGGCACGGTTTGCGTGCCAAACCGCGGGAAGGTTATTTGCGACGGGGAAATCCCCCCGTCGAAAATAGTGCGTCGGTCGGAGATTATTTGCGATGGGTCCCGTCGCAAATACCCGGCGACGGTAAATAGGTTTTTGTGACGGGATTTTGTCCCATCGCAAAAAGTGTGTCGGCAGGTACCTTTTGCGACGGGTACCCACAAATACTCTTTTAACCACCGACTGTAATTATTTATCTTCTTTTTTCATATAGTGTTTTTATAATTTTAAATTATTCAAAAACAATAATGATTTTATACTTTTTAGAAAAATATGGAATAAGGAAGTCGACATTAGTCATTATTAGATGATTGCACTTGGATAAATCAGCACAGAAATCCAAACGGTTCTGGTTTAAATCCTGTATATATTGAGGGTGTTTAAGATTTCTTATCATTTGTATCATTAAAACTAGAATATGTTTCAGAATTCACAATTAAGTGTCCTTGTAAAAAATGTGCTCTAAGAATGTTTGACACATTTGACAAGGTTGGGGGGCATCTATTGTGGTTTGGTTTTCAACCAGATTATATTTTTTGGTATCAACACGGTTAACACAGTTCCAAAGAATATACTAATAACTTGATTCTTGATCCATCACAGTTTCAAAATTTAGTACAGGATGTTGTAGGTCCATCTGTTCAACAAACTGAAACTCAAGATGATATTGATTTAACTCCTGAGTTGGCACCATCTGAATTTTATGAGTTGTTGAGGTCTGCTGAGGATGCATTATATCATGGTTGCAAGATAAGAAAATTAGAAGCGGTTGTAAAATTTTTGGCTATTAAATTAGATAATTCAATGTCAAACAACTATTTTGATCAGATATTTTTTTGGTTAAAACACTATTACCTGAAGGAAATGTGTTACCTACAAATTACTATGAGAGCAAGAGGTTGGTTCGTAATCTAGGCCTTAGTTATCGAAAGATTCATGCATATGAAAATGATTACATCTTATATTCTGGTGAAAATGAGTCATTGGATAGTTGTCCCACATGTAGAAAATTGAGGTATAAAGAAGCTCAACCAGGGAAGTCTAGATCGATTCCTATAAAACAGTTGAGATATTTCCCCCTTACACCCATGCTTCAATGCTTGTTTATGTCTCAAAACACAACATCAATGATGTCATGGCACAAAACCAATATTTCAACCAATAAAATCTTGAATCATCCATCTGATGGTGATTTATGGAAACATTTTGATCGTCTGTATTCGTCTTTTTCTTTAGAAGCTCGAAACGTGTGATTGGGTCTTTCTACTAACAGTTTTTGTCCGTTTGGTTCTTATAGTAGTCAGTATTCATGTTGGTCGGTCTTTATAACTCTGTATAATTTACATCCATTGATGTTGATAAAGGAGCCCTATATCTTTTTGACCTTATTAATCCCAGGACATCCGAAAAAGAATATTGATGTTTATTTGAAACCATTGATTTATGTGTTAAATGTATTGTAGAGTACTGGTGTTAGTACATATGATGTTTCTGTGAAACAAAACTTCATATTAAAAGCTGCATTGATTTGGATGATTAATGAATTTCCGGCATATGACATGTTATCTGGTTGGAGTACACATGGTCCGAAATCATGTCCTTACTGTATGAAAGACAACAAAGCCTTTGTGCTCGTCAATGGAAAAAAACCTTGTTATTTTGATTGTCATCGCATATTTCTTCCTACCGATCATCCTTTTTGGAGGAACAAATCTCATTTCAGAAAAGGCACAATTGAAAGTGATGAACCTCCAAAAATGATCTCAGGTACAGAGTTAAAATCAGTTGTATTTTCATTACCTCCCATCACATTTGGGCCAATAGTAAACCAATAGAAAATTCATGGCTTTGGGAAAGAACATAATTGGATAAAACGGATAATTTTTTGAGATCTTCCATATTGGTCTGATTTATTGGTCCACCATATGTTGGATGACATGCATATTGAGAAGATTGTTTTGATAATTTATTTCATACAGTTTTGGATACACCAGGTAGGACCAAAGATACTGTAAAAGCATGATTAGATCTTGCCCAAATTTGTAGGCGACCAGAACTTAAACTATTTGAAAAAGTCAGATCACAGAGGTTAATGAATCCAAAATCATCTTATAAACTGTCCAAAGAGGTTCACTTATTATTTTTTCAGTGGATTATATATTTGAGACTTTCAGATGACTATGCTTTCAATTTGGATAGATGTGTTAAGAATGGTCATATTACCAGATTAAAAAGTCTTGATTGTTATGTTATAATGGAAATAATTAGGACGATTGGATTCATAGGTTTGTTGAATTATATGATTTGGGATTTGATAATAGACATATCATATTTTTTTCGAGGCATTTGTGCAGCGATAACAGACTATGATGCGATAAGAAAACTAGAAGAAGATGTTGCTGTAATTATATATAAACTAGAAAAAATATTTCTACCAACTTTCTTTGACTCAATGGAACATCTGATATTACATTTTCCACATGAAGCTAAATGTGGAGGTCCAGTACAGTTTCAATGGATGTACCCATTTGAGAGATGTATGAAGAAATTGAATAAAAAAGTATGTAACAAAGCATCAGTTGAAGGCTCAATTGCTAAAGCTTATTTTCAAGAGGAAATTTCTTTTTTTTTTGCTCTCATTATTTTGAATCTGAATATCCCTCAAAACACAACCGCATAGGATGGAATGAGGGAAATTTTAATAATAAAATGGACAACCAGTTATCAGTTTTTAATCATCCAAATCTTGGCTTCAGTGGAGTTCATGAACGACGAATTTCAGACGATGAACATCACAAAGCTCATACATATGTTCTAATCAACTGTGAAGAAATGACATGATTTGTACTGTGAGTGCTTCTATCACTTATTCTATAATTTAAGTTACAATATGTAAACTTATTTTATTTTTAGGTTATATGATAATCATATCAAGAAACAACTTCCACAAATTACAGTAGCTTCTCTTGAAGAACGCAGACAAAAAAAAATTCTCAATAGTTTAAAAAACTGGTAACATAAATTATTGATGATTTAATATCAATTTAGTTTATTATTTATTATATTGATAATTGTTTTACAAATTTTCAGGTGTCTCAACATGCTGATAAAATTGATAAGAGACTGTGTATATTGAGTAACCCACCATCCAAAATGGTTAAATCTTATACTGCATATGTGGTGAATGGTCTTTGATTTCATACACGTGCATATGGGGAATCAAAAAAAAATAATGGACAATGGATTTTTTTTGAGAGGATCGCATCATAGAGAAACTGAAGTTGACTTTTACGACATTCTGGATGAAATTATTGAGATCTGTTATCTAGGATAGAATTACATAATGATGTTTAAATGTCAGTGATTGGATACTGAGAGAGGCTTGTGTGTTAATCTGACTCATGGAATCATCGATATTAAATATAAAAGTCTTATTGCAGTAAATGAACCATTTTTTACTTGCTTAACAGGAACATCAAATTTATTACACAACGTACTATGCTACTTCAAGAGACCCGAGTGATTGGTGGAGCATAATAAAAATGAAATAACAGAAAAATTAGTTTACTCAAACTGAATATGGTTCTGCTAAAGTGGAAGGAATTTAAATTTTTCAAGAGACTACTCAAAATCCATATTTTTCACAAAGAGACGTGAATATCGATGATGACACCCCACAATTAAGGGTCGATGGTGATGAAGATGTTAATGATGTTACAAATGAATTTGAAATGACAAGAGATGATGGAACTGAAACTCATATGGATATTGATGATGTCGAGGAGGAATATGAAGACATTAACATCATCAGATATAAAGATGATGATGAAGGTGAACATTGACACAGTTAAATACTGGTTATAATCATAACTAATATATATCTATATATAATAGTTATTTTCAAATATCTTCTAAAAACAATCATTTTGTGTTTTAGATGGACCATGATCTATTTCGTGAGTTATAGGAGGCTGAGCTACCTTTGGATGAGGGGTATTTGGGATCATCTGACCCTCAACCTACTAGCGGTTCATGGGGTATGCAAAGGGGGCACGGTCTTGCACGACTGATGATTCCTGACCCTATCCCCCAGGGACGTCCACATCTTGCCTTCGATCCACACACACAGAGGTATGGTAACCTGTATATTTTAGTTAGCTTTCATTAATATATTTATATATATACTAATTGTTTGATTATTTATTCTTTTTTCATAGTTTTTCACATGTATCTATTGGACATGGGAGAGATATCTTGTGCAATTATTTTTCTCAACCATGGATCACATGGGAACAAATTATCATTGATGTGCAGCTCGACATGTTCAATCATTGGCTGGTACGTAAAAAAATAATATTTATTTTGAAATTTATTTTATTAATAATTTGATATTATAAATTATTTGTAGGGTTTATGGTATCCCATCGATGATAGCATGTGTGACACTATCAATGCGGCATCAGAGGCATCTATGCATGACCATTTCCGTCAGTTTTTACACAATTTGATAAGGAAGACCATTAAGAAAGAAGGAGTGATAGATTTTGATGAGTCATGTAGAGCTCAACGAACAGAGTATATTTCATATCACATTTGGGATGGATTATATTTACACAGGTTGGGCGGTTTATTTCAGAGGAGGTCTTTAGTAGTTCGGCAGAATCGAGGGAGACAGGAGGTGACACATCGAGCTGGTAGCCGTACATTCAGTATGCATAGAGAGCATCTGGTAAGTATATTTTTTAAATATTTTATATAATTTCAAATCTAAATAGTTTATTTTATATTGTTATTAGCAGTCGAGCATCTCGATATTATGAAGTACGATGTTTATTGGAGAATGTACAGTGATCCAGCCACTTAAGAGATTAGAGGTGGTTGCCGACATCAGATTGTGGTTAGTTTTTTTTTTTCAGTTTGACAATTAACTGCGTATAATATTTTCACAATTTTAATTTCAAATTGGAATTAAAGGAGTCATATGAGGCTGTGACCTATTAGACACAGACTTGGATTCAGGACGAGGTGACTGATCATACCAGTGCCCACCATTTCGATGAGGCATCATGGATGTAGACGACTCAGTATGGCTTTGAGAAGGGATGAGTAGTTGATATCGGATCTCATGTGACTCCTGGTACTTATTATGGTACTGCTGTGATGTCAGCGTCCAACTCGAGAAGGGCTCATAGAGATGCATCATATTCTGCCTCACAGTATCAGGAGCAGTTGCGAACTCAGGCTGAGATTATAGAGAGTTTGCAGAAGCAGCATAAAGAGATGTGTCAGCAGCAGCAGCATCACGATGAAGAGATGTGTCTATGGCAGTAGAAGAATCCCGAGCAGATGGAGTACATGCGTCGTCTGACTCATAGTTTAGGGATGGAGTTTCCACCACCATATCCTACATCTCCTCCTCCTCCTCCAAAAGACGACCCCCAGTGATTTTTTTTATGTTAAAAACATTTAAATTCAAGATTTGTTGTAATATGAACTATTTACAGTTTCTGTCTTTTATATTGTTGTGAATATTGCATAATATTTTTAATATTTTAATATTTATTATTACTATTATATTTTTTAATGTTTTTTTTATTTTACTAATAATAATAATAATAAAAATAATTTTTTATATATTTTTTTTGTGAATATTAAGAATTTTAATATTTTTTTATTATTTTAATAATATTAATATTATTTTTCATTAATCATAATTTTATTAAATATTTTTTTAGTATTATATTTTTTAATGTTTGTTTATCTTACTAATAATAATAATAATAATAATATTTTAGGAATTGTTTATATTTTTTTGAGAATATTGAGAATTTTAATTTTTTAATTTTTTATTATTTTAATAATATTAATATTATTTTTTCATTAATTATAATTTTATTAAATATATTTTTTTACTTTGGTTATTATTTGTGACGGGACCTATTGTGACGGGATCCTGTCGCAAATAACTTAAATTTATATTTTTAAATAGTATTTGCGACGAGCCCAAGCACCCGTCACAAAAAGTTTATTTATATATATTGTATATAATCAGAGATTTATTTGCGATGGTGAAGTTCCCCGTCACAAATACCATTTTTTGTGACGGGCCGGTCGCAAAAAATGGTATTTACGACACCATTTTCTGGAACGAGCTATTTGCGGCGGGACCCCGTCGCTAAAGCTTATTTGCGACGGGATCCCGTGGCAAATAAAACAAATTCCAGTAGTGATCCCTCTCCTATGAGAGTGAGGTCACACCATCGATAAAAGTTTGAAATCTCTTAATCTCCCCTAGTCAGTGTTTACAACCATAAGGGTCGATCTAGAGGATCTATTTTAATATATATGTCTATAAAAAGGAATGTGTTAAAAAAATAATTGCTCATTAACGTCTCTATCAAAAATATTGAAGAATTAATGAAGAAATATATTTTTTGTAGAGCCATGTCAGGAGCCTTAGGGTCATAAGCCTCAACTACTTGTAGTTTTCCACATCCCTGACTACCATATCCTTAAGCCTGTAAGGGACCAACTGTTGGTGGTGGAGGTGGTAGAGAATCATAATTTCATCCTCCACTCACATCTCTCCCATCTCCTATTATAGGTCATCAAACCCATGGATCTCCCTATTCTTTCCACTTCCTCTACCTTGGAAGATCATCTACAACCTACCTCTCTATAGTTGCATGATGGGTTTGACCACCCTATACAAGATATCATCACCCATCATAGGAGTAACATTACCTTTGCAAAGGATTAATGGATCCTATCTAGGAATGTTGTCCCACTGATCCTTAGTATTGATTCAAAATATATCAACACCTTGAGATTAGTGACGCCGAATCATGTCATTATCCACCTAATGATTACAAAATCACCTCATGATGGCTACTAAGTCCTCCCAAAACCTACTGACACTCGTAAAAGAAGATATATATCAAAATAGATCTTTTTAGTACAAAAATATATTAAAGAATGTAAAGGAATACCACTTTTTATCTAACATATCAACAATTCCCATCCAAAAATGTTAGAGATCCTAAGTATCTATTTTAAAAAATATCCATGGAGTAACATGAGATATCAGTGAACCTCATTGAATAATATATGACTATCATGCTACCCTGATGAAACTCTAAATGCTCTAGAACACACACTACCCACAAGGACTCTATAATGTACTCATATCAAGATATTTTCACAATCATTGTCTATGAGTGGGCCACCATATCAAGCTTTTGTGTCACTAAACTCATCCATCATCCATATTAGACATAGAGAAGGATCACTAAAATAACCACCAACTGAGTATGAGGGGACCTAATTATGATGAATACACACTCCATATACTCTATCCAACTCCCTTCCACCAGGGGGTCTGGCTCTCCTTGAAGCCTAGGTGATCTCTAACTCTGAACCAGATAAAGGACACTCAAAATTATCACATCACCTTCTAATACATATAGGACTAACTAATTCTCAACTTGATTAGGAGTATCTACTTGAAACATTAGTGGTGGATATTCAAACAACTCATTGGGTGGAGGTATCCCTTTCTTTACAATTATAGGGGTATCTCATAATCAGGTCTCAACATTGAGGCCTCGTTTCTAGATGGGTCATCATCATGACCCCACTATGGTATTTTGCATTCTATTTTTGTTTTGGAATCATAAATTAGTAAATATAATCCATGGTTAATGAGAATATATGTATATTTGACTCAAGAAAGACATGGAAACTACAACCCATTCCTATATGATTCATATAGAATTGTGTGGCTTGTAACCTATTTCCACATATACTAAGTTGACATGCTAGTTATTGAATCGCTGGTGTATGTATATTTAGGATTCCGACTACCCCTAAGATCCCCTTCCTGAGTGTGGCCCATGTCCAAAACCAATCCACATAGCTAGACTATCTACAACCTCTGATCCTAATACAATCTCTCCTTTGATAACACTCTGGCATGACCCAACCCACCTTAGCTCACCTAACATGCAATAAGTTTAGTGTTACACCCCAATCCCACCTCAATTAGGATTGGGGTTAGAGACTATTTTTGAGTATGCATACTACATACATGGGATAAATTAACCTATTATACATATACCCACACATCTGCATATATACCAAGTAAAGAATAAATATAAAAACTAGGATGAACAAAATGCATGAATGAACTACTAACATCCCAAATAAGAGTATAATTGAATGTATAAAAAGTATAAAAGGGAATATATGTGCCCAAAATCCATAGATAATGTATGACCTTTTACTACAGTGCCTAACTAATGAAAAACATGCTCACCAAATATATCTATTACACAACACCATTATGCTATACCTGCTTTTGGTCCTTCTAGGTCTCTATGTAAAGTATTATCATCTATATAAGATATGACACATGTTGGTAGAGCCCATTTAGGGATGAGGATATAAATACCTAGTAGGACTCCCAAAAACTAAAAAGCATAATGAGTCAATAGATAGTGAGTCAGCTGATATAACATAATAGAGGATGTACAATGAAGGATCACATAAAAGATAACCCAAATATGGCCATTGGGAGAACTGAAGCCTTAGATTATGGTATGTATCAATCATACACAAGTATATTATCATCCCAACTATCTCTTTTGGAATTATTAAACATTTTTTTCGATCACATACACATAGAAGAACTGGAGGATAATTTCTCTATAAAGTGGGTGAAAACCACAGTATAGTGGAGGATCTATCTCTCCTTAGAGCTCTATAGATGGAAAAAATTATATACTATAGGTAAAGGATACCTAACCATAATGTATATATAAAATTACTAAATCTATATGAATCCTTCATGTAGACGATCCCTGCCCTGCTTATACTCACATTTGTGAGATTATACTCTTTAGGAGGATCCTTTTCCAACCTTGTGATATAAATCACTCTCCCTCCTGATTAAGAGAGGAATCCACATATCTAGATGAACTTTACCATGTTCTCTGGAAGTACATGATTTTTTATATAGGACACATAGAATTTCTCTCTATGTCCAGTTCTTACCATGTCCTATAGTCTCACACAGAATGTTCTTCTCTATATACATGGTGTGTTTGTATAATACATAGAATATAATGGTTTCGTAAGTACTCATGACTATTTCATTTCCCATACCTTTTTACTCTTCCCATGTCTTTTTACCCTGGATACTACATGCCATGCTACTAGCCTAGGTGGTCACACGACATGTGGATATGACACTCGACGTATGATACAAAACTTCTTATGAAACCCCATCATCCACACTTAAAATGATACACAATATGTTTTTATATGAACTACATGTTGTGTATATCATAACTTCTCATGATTTATATAAATGTGTCAAATATTTGATCATCCACAACAACCACTAGTTCTGCTGAAAATTTTGGTTGTGATGCGAACAACTCTTTTACTAAACCTATAATGTTACCAATGGTCGGATTCCATCCACCCAATGCTCAAAATTCGACCTCCATCACACCGTGAACTAGCTACACACCAAGAAAAAATTCACTAGAATCCATTTATCTACTATTGAGAATATATTATCATCATCCCACCTCATCCACGTATCTGAATCTGAAAGACAACCTATATAATAAATCCATTGAAATAATGAACAATCATGATGTGAAATAGGTTCCCATGTATAGTCGATAAATCGGTCAATCAAGAACCAGTGAAAAATTCATAATTTCATACTCCAATATTTTATAGTATGTCACTTTTTAAATTTATCTTCTTTGATAGTGTATAATATACAGAACACCAGGCTTAAAAAATGATTAAATAATATTATTTTGATATTTTTCACCTTGAATTTGAAATAGAGGGAATGAAATATATTATTTAAATTATGAAAATATAGTTTACACATGTTTATAAAAATAATTTTTTAGTTACCAATTAATTAAAAATGAAAATAAAAATCAATTGAACATAAAATATGTGTTTATAAAAAAATGTTTTCATTCCCACAATAACATTTTATATTAATAAATTTGTGAAATATATTAATGAAATATATATTTTAGTTGAAGATATTAATGAAAGGTATTAAATCAGATGTTATATATTCAATCAAACATTTTTTAATCCATTCAATAAGTTTTATAGACTTAAGATAAGAAGAAAGCTAATTTTAAGCGTAAAAACTATATTTTTTAAAAATCCAATTTTACAAAATTTTAATGGAAAACTTGTTTTAAAACTAAATTTTGATAATTTTATAAATTATATATGAAAAAATAAACATTATTTTATAATGTGTAATTTCAACATTTACTTTGGTTAATTGTTTAGTATTTTTCTGATAACTTTCATTTTTGATGAATAGTAATGTGACTGTTAGAATAATAATTTGACCATTAAAACAATAATATGACCAATAGAATAGTAATTTGACCTATGAAAAAATGAATAAAATTTAGGAATATTATGAGGGAAGATATAATAAATTTATACCAAGTAATAAGTAAATAAATGTGTTAAAATGATAAATTAATTATTGGTATTTTTGTGAAACATAATGGTTTATTTACAATTTTATAATTTATATAATGATTTATAAGAATATTTATTTTCAAAAAATAGATTCATAAATTAATATTATGTTATATTATTATTATAATTTAATTTTATGAGACCTTAATTAATTTTTAAAGTGTTATAAAATCAGTTATAATCATAAAATTGATATTTTTTTAATAAATATTGATTTTATTTAAAAATTAAATTTATCATATTTAGAATTTTTTTCATAAAAAGGAGTTCATTATTTAATTATATATAATGGTAAATATTTAGGATTATGTTTTTGAATTTTTCTAAAATTTTATAATTTTTGGTGAACAGTGAAATACAGTAATTTACGGTATATATACATTATAAGTTAAATACACTATTCCTTCAGTCATTGATGATGTAATAACTATAATATCAAAATACAATCATCTATTTACTATATTTATTCATGTAATCATAACTATTACTTTTATTGATCCAAAATAATAAACTAATGATTAAAATATTTAAAAAACACCTCTCTCCCCCACTATAAATACTACCCCACCACATCTTCTACTCACACCTCTTAAGTATTTAACCTTGTCATATTACTTCAAAATAATATTACCAAGAATCTGAACCATTTCTATTATGTTATGGTCTCAATAAAATATCAAAACCAATTTCCCTAAGGAGGTTCTCATGGAGAAGATTCCAAGAGGTAAAAACCACATTCCTTTTCTTTTAATTTCTTTTCAATTTCTTTTATTTTCTTACTATATAATAACATCATATGTCCAACCATTAATGATAACTCCAGTATCTTATATATACTTTAATGTTATTATGAAAATGTAAAATCCACCATCAAGTCTCATCTCCTGTTCCTTTTATTCTAAAAATGAAAATATCATCTATGAGGTACCAATTTTTTGCCTTTGTGGATGACGTGTTTTTATTTTTCAATTACACCTTAAATAATGGTCATAAAACCATTTTTATGGTTAAAAAAGATTTCAATATATTTATTATAACTTATTTAATGTTTTTGAACCAATATATATACATAATATTACAAAATAAAACAAAACTAGTTTGTAATGATCGAAAAAATGCCAAAATAACCTAAATGATTAGAACTTATCTCTAATATAATGATTTATACTAATAAAATATATCCAATTGAAATATATAACCATTTAATATTTTGGAATTTAATTTACATCATATAATTTATATTTTAGAAAATTATATCCATTTTACAATATTTTCTATACATGTATACAAGTAATATGATCATGATAACCTAGGAAACGAATGCTTCCAAAAAATAAAATTGTATATTTTAACGCTTGAAAAATTAAATAAATAAACGTAAAAAAATTATAATGAATCAAATAAATGAATAAAATATTTTTAATTAATTAAATAAATAATATAATATGATTATCTAGGATAGTAAGATCAAGTGCAGAACACATTCAGACATAAGGTAAGAGTTTTTTCATCTCAATTTTATTTCTGTGAGATATGCCTTATTTAACACAATTTCTTATGTGCGGTGTTTGTATAATTCCTATTGGTGTATAATATCATGAATATATTTATATTCATGGTAATAAATGTTTCATTTTATGATTATTAATTTTTGGGGGAATGTGATTCGATTAATTACAAAGCGATAAGGGATCCTCCCTGAACATCCATTTTTCATTTGGGTTACGTTTTCTTTATCTATCTACCCCAATGTGATTCTTATTTAATTTTATATAATTATTCTCCATTCTATTTATATGTTTTGAACTCATTTATCTTGGTTATTTCATCATTCTTTTATTAGAAATACATGATTTTATAAGGATCCCTTCTCAATTTTCTCAGATAAGTAAGATCGATTAAAGGGAACTTCCCAATTTCTTACCCAGTATCAAGTTCACTTTATAATATATTTTAAACCACCATTATTTTTATAAAATCAATAATTTTATCATGGAGAACTTTTTTGGTTCATTTTATGTTTTATACAAACAATTATTCCTTTTCTGTTTTTAAGAATCTATAATATTTTCCTTAAACCTCACTAAAATGTTTTATTTCTAATGTTTATTAAAAACTCTATTAACATGATTTCACTTAAGTAGGATATCATTTATGCCCAAAACATAATTTCATTGTCCCTTAATTTTCTTTTCAGGTATATAAATGTTTATAATCTTATTTTTATGACAAATACAATGATTTTTCCAAAAGAAATCTTCCTTTTAAAGAAAAGGGTATTTCTCTCAAGAATTTCTAAATAATTTTATTAGAGTATTTTCATCTATGATTATGATTGAAATATTTCATTGTGGTATGTGAATATTTTATTTAAAGACATATTTTTATTCTACATATGAGGAATGTATTGGACTTAGTATGTAATGGGAGAGGCCCGATATAGTCCCTCGATGTAGCATTAGGTCTCATGAGAAAAACTAAACTGGGTTTTGGATGAGTCCATACCCATTTATGTAGACTTATTGGATGAGTCCTTGATGTTATGTTTGTGGTGTCCGAAATTATGCATTCCCTCATTATGATACTGGTAATTGATATTCCCCATGATTATTTGACTAGTATAATATCCATGGTTTAGTTTCATTCTCCTATGATTATTTATATGGAATTATTTATTCAGATTTTATTCCTTTGATATTATAGTCAATATTTTGTTTTAATGGAACGTGTTTTTATTATTCAACTTGAATTATTTTTTATGTTTAATTATGATAGATTCCTATTTATTTCATACCCTTACTGATCATCTGTGCTCACCCCTTTCGTATGTTTTATTATTCCCCATGATGTGAAGATGTATATTATGAATGACTTGTAGAGATTGTCTTGGAGTTTATGGGTGTTTCCAATGGAGTTTCTATTTTTTTTTCATTTCAAGTTATAATGCAACAATTATCATTGTATCAGGTTTTAAAAATATACCAAACAATTAATTCCTTTAGGATTAGAGTCTTGTATCTATTCCAATGTAATAAAGTGACGCATCGGCTCTAAGATACTTGGTTCTGGGTCTTTACATTTGGTATCATAGAAAGTTTAATAGAGAATTTGGAAACTAGATTTAGGAAGAATTAGATTAGGGAATATAGTTTCCAGACATAGCAGAAGCACGGTTGGGTTGGCACCAAACTTTAATTTTTACCATGATCAATGATTATTCTCGGATCAATACGACGATGAACGCCAGCCTCCACAGAACTAAATCAAAGATTTAGATAAAGAAGGAAGAGGCCCAAAACATTTAGAGAGGATCTTTAACATCATGTTTATAATTAATTTAATTAATTTGATAAATAAAATAATACCTGGATCTTCTGTATTTTCTTCGTTGATGATGTTGATCACCCGAAATGACCCTTCCAGATTATCTCGTTGTGATTGTGAGGATCCAAACTATAATCCCTCAAACGGTGATCCACACGTTCTCCGATGGCCTCTAATCGACATCACTCGTTCTCCGGGTGGTAGCACAGTGAAGTGAGTGTCTTTTATCGGTCGTTCTTGATCACTTGTTCTTCATCCTTGAAGAATATCTCTCATTCTTAAAATGGATGGGAATAGGATTCAAGTGAGAAATTGTTTAGCTCAACAATTCTCAATTCATCGGGTGTGCAGTTTGGGTACATGGAACAATAGACATATGTGTCTATTTATTGACATGGGGCTTCAGTTGCAATATTTAATTTCATAATATCAATTAAATACATTTATAACCTTAGAGAAAAGCAATGATTTTAATAATAATATCACATAATTATTTATAGAGCATCAACTTGTGCAAAACAGAATTATAAATAAAATTCCACATCAAAAAATAATAGCAATGTTATTATTATTATTTTAATTTGTGCCAACAAGTTAAATAATTATTTACCATCATGAAAATAACTATTATACTACTGGACCTGCCTTGGTCCGCTCAAACTCCACTTCCATTTATTGAACACCTATATAAGTAAATAAGTAATTTATTCTCTTAAATAAATATTTTATTTAAAAACTAATAAATAAATATTTATTAAATGTTCAATAAAATAAATAAATAAATTTTACCCACAATCCATTGAATACATATTTATTTAATTTATGAAATCAATTTAACTTGAATAAAATTATTTCATAGTCTTGAGAATAATATTTATTTCATCAATTAAATTTAAATAGAATTTAACTAAGACCACCAAAAACACTTAGTGTGTCACCTTCTAGGATTCTTTCTTGTTGGCATTAAGCGGGCTTGCCTAAAGTCCAAGAGTACTATCTAGCAATGGGTCAAGGCACCCAAGAGAAAGAACTTAAATTCACAACAACGACATACACATACAAACACTCACCGTGTAATATAATTCATTTTGTATCAATATATCATCAAGTAGGTTTGATGATAGTGTCAACAAATTTTATGCTTGATACGTCATTCTTTGGATACCTTAAATATACTCTTCATTACACCATGGCCATGGAATTTCGCATGATGGTTCTTTTTAAATTAATGGGACAAGATATCAACTTCCATAAATGGAAGGGACAAATCCTTCCTCAACTTATCCATTAATAACATGCCACTCGTGACACACCCAATGTACCCTACTTCCCACCAACTGTCTGTGTGATAGTTTTTGTCAATAAATCAAATTGCGTGAGTCATGACACGTATTAATGATAATAATAAAGTCTAAGGATCATTACACATTCTCTCAGATAGAAATATCCGATGACACCAAAACATGCGGAATTCCTACTGGTGGGTCTGTTCTCATAATCTCTTATCTTGGAGATTACCAAGTGTGAAATTTATGAGAGTAAGTATTATATGCTTACGAGTACTCACACCTGACAGTTTGCATGCTATGTGTCCCATCATAGTATGTCATCCAACCATAGAACTATATTTAAGAATATTGTTATAACATTTCAAGGTTCTCATCATAGCAGGGAACTACCATGACCTTATCAATACAACAAATACTCTAGGACATTATTACATCATAGTCATAAAGAACAATGAACAATATGTAATAAGATATTTAATATTTAAATACATTAAATATACATGTAATCAAAGTACAAATAGTTGGTTCTAGGAAACCAAATATAACAAACTCCAACTTGGACTAGAGCCAACTGCCAATGACTCTCAGTTCGCTAGACCTCACATGATGATCATGTTTATACTGAGTCAAGGCTTTAGTCAACGGGTCCTCCATGTTGTATTCTGTGGAAATACTGCTCACTATAACTTCACCTCTTTGAGAAAAATACCTCAATAGATGATACTTCCTAAGTATGTGCTTCATCTGCTGATGTGACCTTGAATCTTTTGAGAGAGCCACCACTACAGTATTATCACAATACAATGTGATGGAATCTTTAACACTAGGTATCATATCCAACTCCTGGATGAAGCTTCACATCAAAACTCCTTCTTTATCTCCCTCAGAAGTTGAGATATACTTGGAATCTGCTGTAGAATCTGTGACCACACTCTGGTTTGATCTCTTTCAGCTTACTACACCTCCAGTAAAAGTGAAGATATATCCCTTTTAAAACTTCATGTCATCTTGATCAATCTGGAAACAAGAATCTATATATCATCTGATGACTAGTTCCTCATCTCCTCTATAAAAACCAAGAACATATCCTTAGTATGCCTCATATTCTTTAAGATAGTCTTGAATTCCATCCAATGGCGGTCACCAGGGTCATCTTGATATCTTCCAACAACACTCAATGAGTAGGAAAAAGCTAGTCTAGTATATAGAATAACATACATGACTAACCCAATCGCAGATGTGTATGGAGTCCTTGAAATTATATTTCTTTCCTCATGTGTATGAGGACACATTTTCTTGGAAAGATGAATGCCATGTGACACTGGAAACAATCCCCTCTTGGATTTTTCCATACTGAATCTCTTTAGTATCTTATCAATGTATGTACTTTGACTTAGCCCAACAATATCTTGGATCTATCATGATGGATCTTGATCCCAAGAATATATGATGCCTCACCCAAGTACTTTATGGAGAATAATTGATTCAACTAATCCTTAACAAACTTTAATATTGGTATCTCATTTCCAATAAGTAATATGTTATCAACATATAATATTAGAAAAACAACTATACTCCCACTAAACTATTTGTAGACACAAGGCTCACATTCATTCTTTATAAAACCAAATTTCGTTATGGATTTATCAAAACAAATATTCCATGACCCAGATGCTTGATTTAATCCATAAATGGATTTCTGCAACTTTAATACCTTATTGGCATCCTTTGGAGTCATAAAACCTTCTAGTTGTGTCATGTAGACATCTTCCTGAAGGTTCCCATTAAGGAAGTGTGTTTTGACGTCCATTTTACAAATCTCATAGTCATGGTAAGTGGAAATGGAAAATAGAATTCTTATGGATTTTATCATTTCAACTAGTGAAAAGGTTTCATCATAGTCAATGCCTTGACACTGCTTGAAACCTTTTGCAACTATTTGTTCTTAATAGGTATTGACTTGTCCTTCCATGTCTAGTTTCTTCTTGAATACCCATTTTCAACCAACATGGTTTACATCAACTGGAGGATCTACCAAAATCCATAATTGGTTTTGGTACATGGAATCCATTTTAGAATTCATGGATTCTTGCCACTTGGAAACATCTATTCCACTTATTTCTTCCTTCTAGGTTAGAGGATCATTGTTATCAACTAATAATGGGTCACCTTCCTTGGTAACTAGAAAACCATACCATTCCGGTTCTCTAACCTCTCTTGTACTTCTACGCAGTTCTTGTGTCTCTAGAATAGTTCTTTCTTCCACAAGGCTTTGTGGAATCTTTTCCTGTACCAACTCTTTTGTAACTTGAGCCTCAAATTCATCAAAGTCTATCTCTCTCCCACTATCTCTTTTGGAGATTTTATCCCTATCAAGGAATATGGAATGTCTTTCCACTATAACATTTTTTCACGAGGGGTTGTATATGTAATATCCCCTTATTTCCTTGGGGTATATTCTATCGGTACACTTTTTGCCTCAGAGTGCATGTTTGTTACCTAAAGAGGCCTTAAAAACACATTGCTTCCCCACACATGTAAATTCAATAACATGGCTTTATTTCCACTCCATAACTCATATGGAAAACCATTTACCGATTTAGTTGGTACTTGGTTTAGTATGTGAACTATTGTTTGTAATGCATATCCCTAAAAGGATAATGTAAGACTCGCATGACTCATCATTGATATCACCATGTCCAACAAGGTGAATTTCCTCCTTTCTCTCACACCATTCCACTGGGGCGTGTAAGGAGGAGCGATTTGGAATATGATCCCAAACTCCTATAAGTAATCAATTAAGTCTTGATTAAGATATTATCCACTCCAGTATGAGTGGAGTTTCTTAATCTTCTTACCAAGCTATTTCTCAAATTCATTATTGTATTCTTTGAACTTATCAAAAGAATCCGACTTATACCTTATTAAGTAGATATATCCATATCTACAAAAATCATCAGTAAAAGTTATGAAGTATGAGTATCCTCCCCTTGATTAAACTAGAAATGGTCAACCCAAATTGGTAAGAACCAATTCAAGAATCTCTTTAGCCCTTTCACCTTTCCCACTAAATGGGGCTTTGGTCATTTTTCTTTATAAACATGCATGACATACACCAAGTGGTTTTAGTTCGAAAGAATCTAAACATCCATATTGATGTAACTTTTTCAAGGGTTTCTCATTTACATGACCTAGTCAGTGATTCCAAAGTTGGGTGTGGTATGAGTCATGTGAAGTATCTTTGTTATCGATTTCCATTACTTGGTTTGTTTAATCCAACACGTAAAGACTGCTGTATAAATGTGACCTTCCAAAACAAATGCTATCTTTATAAAAGAAGAAACATTCATTTCCAAACTTGAAAAAAAATCCATCTGTATCTAATCTGGATACATAAATAATGTTTTTAGTAACATACAACACATAATAACAACCATTTAACACCAAGATTATCCCAGTTGGAAATGTGAGGTGGTAGTCCCCAACAGCTACAAAAGCAAGTTTGGCTCTATTGGCTGCTCGTAGATCTGCCTCCCCTCATTCAATATTCCTGAATCTACTTGGTTCCTATACTTGGATTAATATATGAGCACCAAAATCTGTATCTAATACTCAATTTTTAGAAATAGATAGATTTCATTCAATAACAAATGCACCTGAAGCTTCCCCATGCTTCTTAGGCTGGGTATAGTTTTTCTTCCAATGGCCCTTCCTGCCACATGTGAAACAAACAACCTCTTATTCCCTTGCCTCCCCTTTGATCTTATTTTTCTTGGAAGGGCATGAAGAAGCTTTGGGATTAAATCTATTTGCCTTCCCTTTCCTCTTATTCACCATAAGGACATAAGGCTTGTCACGCTTTATATCTTTTTCCACTTGGTGAATGAGGATAAGAAGATCATATAGAGACTTCTTAATGTTGTTCATGTTAAAATTAATAACAAAGATGGATAATCTTTAAGGGAGTGATGCGAGAATGAGATCGGTGCCCAATTATTTAGTAAGTTTAAACCCTAGAACCTCCAGGCACTCAATGTAGCCAATGAGCTTGACTACATGAGGCTTGACTGGGAAACCCTCTCCAATATTACTCTGAAAGAGTTCCTTGGATATCTCAAACCTTTCCTGTCTTTCTCTTTCCTGGTAAAGACCACGGAGGTGCTCGAGCATGCTATAAGCATCTATGTTTTCGTGAGACTTCATGAGATCACTAGATATTGATGATAACATCAAACATTGAATGTCAACCACGTTGTTCATATGTTTCTCATAGACCAGGAAATCCTCATCACTCACCTCTTTGGAAGGCAAATCAGGTAATGCTGACTCCAACACGTAAAACTTCTGTTCAATGAGTAGGATAAACCAAATGTGTCTAAACCATTCCTGGAAGTTACTGTCAGTGAGGATGTTGTATTTATCTATAATTTATCATAAGGATAGTGTGGTTGAAGATCTTATCATTTTTATTCTATAATTAAAAGAGAAAATCATTAGTACATTCTTTATTACATTTTATGAGAAATAATAAATTAATTTTATTAATTCTCCCACTATTTTATCAAGTCCCAATGACCCTCACCATTGAAATCAGAATTTCCAGTTTCCATGAAATTATAGTGACAAGGATCCATATTACCCTTCCCATAACCCCAAAAAGGGTTGTTCAAGCTATTTGAAGGTATTTAGGTAGGCAGGTCTTTGCCAACTAGGGGCTTGCAGCTCCTTGATCTGTTGAGTGGACCCCCCAATCCTAAAATCCTGAATTTGGATTTCCTCAACTCTTGCCCCCAATATTACACCAAGTTTATCAAGGGATACTCCTCTTGATTTAATATGGCTAACTCAACCTGAAACCTTTCATAAGGGCTTCCTATATAAAAGTTAGTGTCCCAACAGGGGTTGTTCAAACACATAGTTTATTGAGTTTTTCCCTTAATCAAGTAACGAAAGGATTGGTTGGACTTAATATTTTTATTTGAGGTATTTTTATCTCTTATGCGTGAATTTATTATTATAATTATCACTTTATTATTAATATTAAGTGGAACTTACTTAAGTGATTAACCATATCTTGATAATATTTACACATAAGTGTAGTTTATTTTAGTTCCATATTTCATGCTTGTTTAATTCATTAATTATGTGATCATGAAAACACATCCATAATTTTAAACCATGAATCTAACTAAAATAAAATAAAGTAAAGGGAATGATCATGATCTTTTCTAATGGTTAGTTTACCTAGAGGTTGATAAAATAACCCTGACCTTGGGGAGAAACATCTTGAACCTTTTGGGTTCCTGTTTATAGCTTTCCACTTGTCCACCTCTATATCTCCTAGGATTGGTTTAGTCTTAGCTCCATATTGAACTACCCCCACTAGATTAAGTGTTCAATACATTACATATGCCTTTTTTAAACTCACATATAGGTGAGTAGTAAAAGGGAGTTTTACATAAAAGAAAACTTGGGCACGTAGGTCCTATATACTAATGGGGATAAGGCTTGTAGGCCAACAAATTTATTTTAAATAAATAAATTAAAAGAAACCATCCACATACAAATGTCTTAGTCTAGATCATGATCATCCATACATGCAAAAATATTTACACATAAATAAAACTAGCATTAAATTATTTAATCATTATTGTTTAAGATAAATTATGCTCGAATCAATTAATTATAATATTTAATTAATCAATCCTTTTATCTTAAACCCTTTTCTGAATTTCCTTGAGATTCTTATCCATCATAATTTTAAATCAATAAATTTATTTAAAACTATATTTGTACGTAACTTGTACCTTGGAGGCGACCTAGTGAATTCCTATTCATAACTACCCAATGAGTAGAACTGAACATTTTGAAGATGTTAAATTAAACACATATATACAAAAAACCTATCACGTGTTGTGCCTCAGCTTTATGCCTGCACCATGGTATACATCTCAAGTGTTTTTATAATATAATAATAAATTTTAATAAATCTTCATAATTTGGATGAGTACACGACATGTAGTTCCAACTACATGGTGTGTACTATTGTTCACTTTCCATCTGAAGTACATGCCCGAGGAAACATCGTGTGAGTGTACTTAGGAAATATTTGGAGTACACGGTGTGTCTAGTGGGCCACACACCATGTAGTTCCTTGTTACACGGTCTCTAGCTAGGCAAGTCGTGTATGAGGTACATGGTTCAACCCTAACCCAATGGGACTACATGCTGGGTCTAGTGGGCCACATGACGTGTACTGCCGAATACACGCCGTGTGTTCCGGTTTTGTACGGACAGGAACCTTTGGCGCCTTTAGATGAGATCCTCTATTTTATTTTAATCAAAAATAAAAGAAAAGATCATTTCTATAAGGTGAACTAGAAACAAAAGAGGAGGAACATATATCAAGATTCAGATTTTCAGAATGATTAACTTGAATTGAAACAACTAAATTATCAAATGCATAAATCATCAAAGAAATATTTAAATAATTATAAACTATGATGTAACCACTCTGATACCATTTGTAGGTTCCGGGCGTAATGGAAGAGTGGTTGGGACGATGACCAACTTTAATTTTTACCATGATCAATGATTATTCTAGGATCAATAGAATGATGAACTCCAGTCTCCATGGAGTAGAATCAAATATTTAGATAAATAAGGAAGAGGCCCAAAACCTTTAGATATGATCTTGTAAATAATGTTTATAATTAATTTCATAAAGAAAATAATACCTGGATCCTTGGTATTTTCTTTGTTGGTGATGTTGATCATCTGGATTGATCCTTCCGTATTATCTCATTTCACTTGTGAGGATCCAAACTAGAATCCCTCTAGCGGTGATCCACATGTGCTTCGATGGCCTCTGATCGACACCACTTGTTCTCCGAGTGTTAGCATGACGAAGCGAGTGTCTTGTGTTATTCATTCTTGATCTCCTATTCTTTGGCATTGAATAACGTCTCTCATTCTTGAGAGAGGTGGTAAGAGGATTCGAGAGAGAAATTTTTTAGCTCAACTATAAGGCCCCAGCCTTAAACCTTGCTTAATCTTGAGTTATTACAAGATTACACATTGAGGATCTTTTCGGGTTTAGAGTTTTATAGAATTAGATCATAAAACTTGCATTACATTCCACATATAAACAAAGTGGTTACATAAAGATAGTATTCTTCATTCCCATCAATGGAAACACATTTAAAATAAAACATGGATTATTTCTTGACACATCCTTGACTCTATCATCTTATCATGTACCTTTCCCTTGACCTGTGAAAAACATTTCAAAAACTTGGGATGAGCATAAAAACTCAGTATGGGTTATAAAAAAAAACATGGAAAGGAAACATGAGTTCATATATACATAAGAATGAAATCATACTTTACCCATAAAACATAGGCACTTTAACATACCTCATAAAATCATGAATAAATCATAGAAATCATAAGACATAAAGGTAACTTGAGGCATTCATAACATTCTTACGTAGGGAGTAACCCACTTGGTTACGTTTGGAATACCCATCACAGTATATTCCCTAAAATCTCTTCGGAGAAACCTTAACATTTCACTCCTTCACGTTACCCAATGCATTGGAGAGCTATAACGGGCTCACCCGCCCTTAGTTTATCACGGAACCACCCGTCTTCATAATAATTCCCAAGAACCACAACATAATCATATCACATAAAACATGCATAAAGGAAACATAAAATTTCCACATTTCAATCACGAGATATCAATACAACAAATTGATATAAAAACATTATGAAAACCATTTTCAATACCAAAATAACAGAAAAGTAAAACATGGTATTTATTTTTCTTTTAAAAAGAAGGTATGGCTTGTAGAGGAAGTCAAAACTCAAATAACGGTCACGATGGCGGAGAAGTCGTTGTCGCCGCATACGTACGACAAAAACATTCCCTTTTTTTCGTTTAGAAAACGCTTTGTATAAAAAATATTCCTTTTGAATAAACGTAAAAGTCAAAGGGGTTTATACACCGTATAAAAGAAAGTTGTGTATAAAATAAAATATGCCTCAACGAAAGGAGATTGAGACGAAGTCCCATACCTCGTATCCGACTTGACCCGACCGTTCTTTAATCTCCTGAATAATAAACTTGAGTTAATCTCTACTTTCTTATGAATCTTTTTCAAGTTCATTATTCCTTTTATACCATGTTATGAACATCATGTAATCAGTTAAGTTAATAATGTTCATTTTGTCGGTATTTGGTTCTTAAGTCAAAAATAGACTTCTTACACTTACATGTTGTTAATTTGGTCAAAGGTTCATTATATCCAGAATGGTATTCATGATGTAGATATCATATATGTCATATATATCCAGTACATACATGCATTTATAATATTACATAATCATTTAGAGGTAAGAAATGAAATGCACCGTTCATGGAGACGGTAAGCCGTACGTACGCATGAACGCTACTTCCATTTCTATTTCATATTTTCTGGAATGGAATCATAATAATATAAGAGTATATTATAATTCCAGTATAATAAAATATATAATATCATTAACTTTATCCTTTACACATCCCACATATGGTATTAACGAATCAAATCACTTTCAGGGGGCGGTAGTCCGCACTTCCTAAAATGAAGATATCGTGTTTACCCATAATGGAAACCATAAAGGTATGCCAAAAATGAAAAAAACAGAAGCTTAAGGAAAACATAAACATATTATATATCATATATAAAAATAGTGACATCATAATGGCCACCTTTGAAGGTGTTAAATGAGTGTTGAACAATCATCGTTTCGGGAGGCAGAATTTCGCCATCCACGGAAACCGTATGTTCTTTAACCATTTGATGTATTTGTGTGGGAGTGTAGCTCAAATAAATATTATAACAACATCCTTGTATATTTAAGATACTGGTGTTTTTACAAAATAAGTAAATAAAAAGAGTTTAGGGGGTTGGAGAAGCAAAATAAAACAAATGAACATGAGAGAATGAATTACCTTTAAAAGTGTAACTCCTTTTGATTTGAGCCTAAAGGCTTCCTTTGAAAGGATTCTGCCCAAAGGGAATCCTCTAGGATGAGGATAGGGATGTGGAGAGAGTAAATGGGCAGGGGTTGGCCGAGCCAAAGGCTTGAGGAGTGTGTGAAATGAGGTAGAGGTGGGGGCCTTTTATAAGAGGAGAGGAGGGGCACTTTTGGAAAGTAAAGAAATATTACTTTATTTGAAAATGTGTTTCGGTTTTAAAAGGTCCCGCATTGATATAATTCGTGGATAAGGTGATAAGGTTTCGAAATCCACTCATCCAATTGGTTTTGGCCATGTGTAGTTCATATATTTTACATTGTCTTTCCATTTTTTTTAAATCGTCAAATAATGATGTCATCGATGCATCATTATTATGTCATAAATAATTTAATTTATTTAATGTCTAAAAATCATAAAAAAAATACTATGATGTAGGAAATCTTTTTAGATTTACAATTACTATTTATAATCAAATATATGATCTTTATAACCCCATGTAAAAATTGTTTTCGTGAAACATATCATGTTTGTGTCATTTTTGCTTTTACATTAAATAAAAAGTTATTTATGTCATTTCCAAACCAAAGTGTCTACATGGGGTCCCCAAGTTGACCCATGGCTTGTCTTGGTCGGCCATGATACAACCAATAAGGTTGGGACATGTGTCTAGGTCATTTCATATTATTAAAGCATTATTTATACCTTAAACTACACTAATTACCACTAATCGCGATTAAAAACTTAATAAGTTACTATTCACCAAAAAATTATTTTAATCTCATTGAACCAAATTTTACTTCTTAATGAAAACCATGTATGTCGGATTTTCAAAATTCAATACACATTAGTGGTAAACTTTCATTTAACTGAAAAAATCAGTTTGCTTGATTACCACTTAGTGGTTTCACTATTCATCAAAAATTGAAGTTTTTCAGAAAATTACCAAAAATTCACCCTAAGATATATTTGATATTCCGAATTCAAAAATGAAGTCTATTTTACAAAATTCAAATCATATAAGTCACATTAACTAATTTAATAATTAATTCCCGCTGCCAGAGCAAATAGCGTGTTTTTACAAAACAATAAGTATCAAAAGATTGACACCAGTTTAAGTCTAATTTCAAAGTGAAATTGATTCCAATGACCACAATTGGATAAAATGGTAAAAATATATTCTAATTTAACTTCAAAACCAATTCAAAACATAATCTAATAATATAAATAAATTATATTAAAAAGCAGTTTTGATGTAAAATGTAGTATTTTTCACTATTCATTAAAAAATGAACATTGTCAGAAAAATACCAAAAATTCACACAAGGTAAATTTTGATGTCCCAATAATAAAGGATAAGTTTATTTTGACAAACATAGTTTATAAAATTGTCAAAATATAGATTCAAAAATGGTTTGCCATCAAAAGGCAGTAAAACAATCTTTTAAGAATATTAGTGTATTCCATGCATAAGATTGTATTTATTTTCATTTTAAGCCTCTATAACACTATATTAATCATTAATAGACATAGATAAAAATATCTCTTATTCATTACTTACTTGAGATGTTACATCCTTCCCCCCTTTAGAAAATTGCATCCCCGCAATTTATTTATTTATCGAATAAATGGGGGTACTTATCCCTCATTGCATTTTCAGATTCCCATGTTGTCTCTTCAATCATGTGGTTTTTCCACAAAACCTTTACCTGCTTAATCACCTTATTCCGTAACACTTGCTCCCTGTGGTCAAGAATCTGGACCGGTTGTTCCTCATAAGATAGGTTCTCTTCCAGCTGAACTACCTCTGGACTCAAAACATGAGATGGATCTGGCATATACTTTCTCAACATCGAAACGTGAAAAACATTGTGTACCTGAGATAAACTCGGAGGTAAAGCCACTCGGTATGCAACTGATCCAACTCTTTCCAGAATTTCGTATGGTCCAATAAACCTTGGACTCAGCTTTCCTTTCTTACCAAATCTCATCACACTTTTCCAAGGAGAAACCTTGAGAAAAACATGATCACCTACCTCGAAAGATAGATCCTTTCTCCGGTTATCCGCATAACTCTTCTGCCTGCTCTGCTTTAACCTGCTGACAAGTCAAACACTTCACAGTAAAATCAGCAATATCTCTTTTCATTCCATCCCACCAGTAATACTCCCGCAGATCTCTATACATCTTAGTACTACCCGGATGAACTGAAAACGGAGAACTATGAGCTTCACATAACAACTCTCTCTTCAACTGTGAATCACAAGGCACACACAATCTCTTCCAAAATCTCAAAACACAATCATTATCAATGTTGAATTCAGGCAACTTACCTTTCTGAACCAGCTCTACCCTTTTCTGCAACTCACTGTCTTGCTTCTGTGCTTGCTTGATTCTATCTGATAGAGATGATCTCACTGATACCTGAAACAAAACAGAAGGACTTCCTGCACCAACAACTTCTATGCCAAAGTTCATCAAATCGTTAACCAAAGGATCACGTTCCAACCACAACATTGTTAATAAATCATTACTTTTTTGACTCAAAGCATCAGCCACTTTATTTGCTTTTCCCGGATGGTAATGAATTGTACAATCATAATCCTTGATTAATTCCAGCCATCTCCTTTGTCTCATGTTTAACTCTTTCTGAGTGAATATATATTTTAAACTTTTGTGATCGGTATATATTTCACACTTTACTCCATACAAATGATGCCTCCAAATTTTTAAAGCAAAAACAACAGCAGCTAATTCAAAATCATGTGTAGGGTAATTTACCTCATGAGTTTTCAACTGTCGTGAAGCATAAGCAATTACCTGATCATTCTGCATTAGGACGCAACCAAGTCCTTTCAATGAAGCATCACTATATATAACAAACTCACCATTCCTGGAAGGTAGTGCCAAAACTGGAGCACTCACCAATTTTCTTTTCAATTTCTGAAAACAATCATCACATTCTTTTGTCCAGATAAACTTAACACCCTTCCGAGTTAGCTTAGTCATTGGACTAGATAACCGTGAAAAATTTCTAACAAACCTTCGGTAAGAGCCCGCCAAACCAAGGAAGATACGAATCTCGGTTAAATTTGTTGGTCTTGGCCATTCTTCCACAACTTTTGTTTTTGCAGGATCAACAGTTATTCCATCTTTTGAAACAATGTGACCAAGGAAAGAAATTTGTTGCAACCAAAACTCACACTTGCTGAATTTCCCATACAATTTCTTTTCTTTTAAGGTTTGCAAGATAACCCTTAAATGTTTTTCATGCTCCTCTTTACTTTTAGAAAACACCAAAATATCATCAATGAAAACCACCACAAACTTATCCAAGAACTCATGGAAAATTATATTCATTAAGTCCATGAATACAGCAGGTGCATTGGTTAGCCCAAAAGGCATTACTACAAATTCATAATGGCCATATCTCGTACGGAACGCGGTCTTCGGAATATCTTCCTCCTTTACCTTCAGCTGATGGTACCCCGATCTCAAGTCAATCTTTGAAAAAAACTGAGCTCCCTGGAGATGATCAAACAAATCATCGATATGAGGCAAAGGATATTTGTTCTTAACAGTGATATTATTCAAGGCTCTATAATCAATGCAAAGTCTCATAGAACCATCTTTCTTTTTAACAAATAAAACAGGAGCACCCCATGGTGATGTGCTAGGTCTAATGAAACCTTTCTCTAATAAATCTTGCAATTGCTCCTTCAACTCTAAAAGTTCAATTTGTGCCATTCGATAAGGGGGTTTTGAAATTGGCTTAGCATCAGGAACTAAGTCAACAGTAAACTCAACTTCCCGATCTGGTATTATTCCAGGAAACTCATCAGGAAAAACATCAGGATACTCATTTACCACTGGCACATCATTAATCTGAACAGTTCCTTTATTTTCAACGACGTGTTCAAGGTAACATTCATTTCCATCTTTTACAAGTTTCTCGGCCTCTTGATATGTTATCAAAAGTAAGGGTTCATTATTGTAAACAAACTGAAAGTATTTCTGAAAAGAAACTTCTTTAGCTCTACAGTCAATCTTAGCATGGTAAATAGAGAGCCAATCCATACCCAGGATAACATCAAACTCTACTAGAGGTAGAACAATAAGGTTTGCAAGTAGGTTCTTTCCACAGATAAGGATAGGAAGATTCTTATAAATTCTTTTTGCCTCGACACTTCCCCCAGGTGTTTTTACCAAAAGTTCAGGAGTCATTTCTTGAGATGGTATTCCCATTTTACTAGAAAAGGTTTCAGAGATGAAAGAATGTGTAGACCCCGAATCAAACAACACACTGTCATAATCTGAGAAAACAAACAAAGTACCTGATACAACTTCATTTGATGGCCCGACATCTGCTGAAGTAGTTGCAAAGGATTTCACCACCCCTTTCTGCTTGTAGACTAACTGCTTCCCATCACTCAAGCTCCTTGTCGGACACTCGTTTGCATAGTGACCCATCTCATTGCACTTATAACATTTCACTAACTGTAAATCAAATTTGTTCTTACCTTCACCTTGATCCTTTTCAGTGCAATCACGAGCCTTATGTCCCATCTTACCACATCGGTAGCACTTCCCAGAATTCAGAATACATTCCCCAGCATGCCTTTTGCCACATTTATCACAAACTGGAAACTTATTTCTCTTACCATCATACTTTTTTGAAGAATTCTTACCTTTCTCCTGCCACCTCGGTCTCTTCTTTTGCTGGTTGTTATAGAAAACTTGGTCATCGGCAAACTCCATTTCCACCTTCTCAGCACATCGAACAAGCTTTTCATAAATTTTAAACTCACGAGAAGCTAATGCCCTTCGATATTTTGGCTTTAATCCTGAGTAAAAACGATTGATTTTACTATCAAGGTCTCGGATAAAATTTGGAGCATACCTTGCCAATCGAGTGAACCTTTCTTCATAGGCAGCCACTGAGTCTTCCTCTTGCCTCGATTCCAAGAATTTCTTTTCCATCCTAAGTCGAACAGCCTTAGGAAAATACTTCTCAAGAAACATACCTTTGAATTCATCCTAGTCAAAAGAATCAATCTCCTCGGCATCCCTGATATTTTTAACCATAGACCACCACTGATCTGCTTCACCCTCCAAACGGTAAATAGAAAGACTAACCTTTTGATTGTCTGAACACCCCATGACATCAAAAATCTTCTCCAGTGCTTTAATCCACCCTTCAGCTAGCACAGGGTCAGATGATCCTCTAAATTATGGTGGATGTTGCCTCATGAAATGTTCCACCACTGACATGTTCCTCTGCAGTTGATCTGGCTGATCTCGTGCATGGATACCACCGCCATTTATCGCTTGAGTCAACTGCGCCATTACTACAACAAACTGTTTAGTTCCAATTCCGACCGTTTCTGGATGCTGATTCGGAAGGTTATTTCCTTCTGTATGCATTCCTAGCACTACTTCCCTGTTTCCTCTGCAGAAAACCATTCTGAACAAACATGTCTTAGATGAAGCAACATGGTAATCTTTAAATGCTATATCATTTCAAAAAAAATATATATTTTTGGATAATCATTTAATAGAATTCTAACTCCTAAAGTTATCTAAACCGATCTTTGATACCAACTATAAGGCCCCAGCCTTAAACCTTGCTTAATCTTGAGTTATTACAAGATTACACATTGAGGATCTTTTCGGGTTTAGAGTTTTAGAGAATTAGATCATAAAACTTGCATTACATTCCACATATAAACAAAGTGGTTAAATAAAGATAGTATTCTTCATTCCCATCAATGGAAACACATTTAAAATAAAACATGGATTATTTCTTGACACATCCTTGACTCTATCATCTTATCATGTACCTTTCCCTTGACCTGTGAAAAACATTTCAAAAACTTGGGATGAGCATAAAAACTCAGTATGGGTTATAAAAAAAAACATGGAAAGGAAACATGAGTTCATATATACATAAGAATGAAATCATACTTTACCCATAAAACATAGGCACTTTAACATACCTCATAAAATCATGAATAAATCATAGAAATCATAAGACATAAAGGTAACTTGAGGCATTCATAACATTCTTACGTAGGGAGTAACCCTCTTGGTTACGTTTGGAATACCCATCACAGTATATTCCCTAAAATCTCTTCGGGGAAACCTTAAAGTTTCACTCCTTCACGTTACCCAATGCATTGGAGAGCTATAACGGGCTCACCCGCCCTTAGTTTATCACGGAACCACCCGTCTTCATAATAATTCCCAAGAACCATAACATAATCATATCACATAAAACATGCATAAAGGAAACATAAAATTTCCACATTTCAATCACGAGATATCAATACAACACATTGATATAAAAACATTATGAAAACCATTTTCAATACCAAAATAACAGAAAAGTAAAACATGGTATTTATTTTTCTTTTAAAAAGAAGGTATGGCTTGTAGAGGAAGCCGAAACTCAAATAACGGTCACGACGGCGGAGAAGTCGTTGTCGCCGCATACGTATGACAAAAACATTCCCTTTTGTCGTTTAGCAAACGCTTTGTATAAAAAAGATTCCTTTTGAATAAACGTAAAAGTCAAAGGGGTTTATACACCGTATAAAAGAAATTTGTGTATAAAATAAAATATGCCTCAATGAAAGGAGATTGAGACGAAGTCCCATACCTCGTATCCGACTTGACCCGACCGTTCTTTAATCTCCTGAATAATAAACTTGAGTTAATCTCTACTTGCTTATGAATCTTTTTCAAGTTCATTATTCCTTTTATACCATGTTATGAACATCATGTAATCAGTTAAGTTAATAATGTTCATTTTGTCGGTATTTGGTTCTTAAGTAAAAAATAGACTTCTTACACTTACATGTTGTTAATTTGGTCAAAGGTTCATTATATCCAGAATGGTATTCATGATGTAGATATCATATATGTCATATATATCCAGTACATACATGCATTTATAATATTAAATAATCATTTAGAGGTAAGAAATGAAATGCACCGTTCATGGAGACGGTAAGCCGTACGTACGCATGAACGCTACTTCCATTTCTATTTCATATTTTCTGGAATGGAATCATAATGATATAAGAGTATATTATAATTCCAGTATAATAACATATATAATATCATTAACTTTATCCTTTACACATCCCACATATGGTATTAACGAATCAAATCACTTTCAGGGGGCGGTAGTCCGCACTTCCTAAAATGAAGATATCGTGTTTACCCATAATGGAAACCATAAAGGTATGCCAAAAATGAAAAAAACAGAAGCTTAAGGAAAAAATAAACATATTATATATCATATATAAAAATAGTGACATCATAATGGCCACCTTTGAAGGTGTTAAATGAGTGTTGAACAATCATCTTTTCGGGAGGTAGAATTTCGCCATCCACGGAAACCGTATGTTATTTAACAATTTGATGTAGTTGTGTGGGAGTGTAGCTCAAATAAATATTATAACAACATCCTTGTATATTGAAGATACTGGTGTTGTTACAAAATAAGTAAATAAAAAGATTTTAGGGGGTTGGAGAAGCAAAATAAAACAAATGAACATGAGAGAATGAATTGCCTTTAAAAGTGTAACTCCTTTTTATTTGAGCCTAAAGGCTTCCTTTGAAAGGATTCTGCCCAAAGGGAATCCTCTAGGATGAGTAGAGGGATGTGGAGAGAGTAAATGGTCAGGGGTTGGCCGAGCCAAAGGCTTGAGGAGTCTGTGAAATGAGGTAGAGGTGGGGGCCTTTTATAAGAGGAGAGGAGGGGCACTTTTGGAAAGTAAAGAAATATTACTTTATTTGAAAATGTGTTTCGGTTTTAAAAGGTCCCACATTGATATAATTCGTGGATAAGGTGATAAGGGTTCGAAATCCACTCATCCAATTGGTTTTGGCCATGTGTAGTTCATATATTTTACATTGTCTTTCCATTTTTTTTAAATCGTCAAATAATGATGTCATCGCTGCATCATTATTATGTCATAAATAATTTAATTTATTTAATGTCTAAAAATCATAAAACAAATACTATGATGTAGGAAATATTTTTATCTTTCCAATTAATATTTATAATCAAATATCTGATCTTTATAACCCCATGTAAAAATTGTTTTCGTGAAACATATCATGTTTGTGTCATTTTTGCTTTTACATTAAATAAAAAGTTATTTATGTCATTTCCAAACCAAAGTGTCTCCATGGGGTCCCCAAGTTGACCCATGGCTTGTCTTGGTCGGCCATGACACAACCAATAAGGTTGGGACATGTGTCTAGGTCATTTAATATTATTAAAGCATTATTTATACCTTAAACTACACTAATTACCACTAATCGCGATAAAAAACTTAATAAGTTACTATTCACCAAAAAATTATTTTAATCTCATTGAACCACATTTTACTTCTTAATGACAACCATGTATGTCGGATTTTCAAAATTCAATACACATTAGTGGTAAACTTTCATTTAACTGAAAAAATCAGTTTGCTTGATTACCACTTAGTGGTTTCACTATTCATCAAAAATTGAAGTTTTTCAGAAAATTACCAAAAATTCACCCTAAGCTATATTTGATATTCCAAATTCAAAAATGAAGTCTATTTTACAAAATTCAAATCATATAAGTCACATTAACTAATTTAATAATTAATTCCCGCTGCCAGAGCAAATAGCGTGTTTTTACCAAACATTAAGTATCAAAAGATTGACACCAGTTTAAGTCTAATTTCAAAGTGAAATTGATTCCAATGACCACCATTGGATAAAATGGTAAAAATATATTATAATTTCACTTCAAAACCAATTCAAAACATAATCTAATCATATAAATAAATTAGATTAAAAAGCAGTTTTGATGTAAAATGTAGTATTTTTCACTATTCATTAAAAAATGAACATTGTCAGAAAAATACCAAAAATTAACACAAGGTAAATTTTGATGTCCCAATAATAAAGGATAAGTTTATTTTGACAAACATAGTTTATAAAATTGTCAAAATATAGATTCAAAAATGGTTTGCCATCAAAAGGCAGTAAAACAATCTTTTAAGAATATTAGTGTATTCCATGCATAAGATTGTATTTATTTTCATTTTAAGCCTCTATAACACTATATTAATCATTAATAGACATAGATAAAAATATCTCTTATTCATTACTTACTTGGGATGTTACATCAATAATTCTCAATTCACTAGGCATGTTGATCGGGTACATACCACAATAGACATATGTGTCTATTTATCGACATGGGGATTCAGTTACAATATTTAATTGCATAACATCTATTAAATACATTCATAACTTTAGATAAAACCCATTATTTTAATAATAATACTGCTTCATTATTTATGGTGTGCCAACTTGCGCAAAATGAAATTATAAATAAAATTCTGCATCACAAAATAATAACAGAATTATTATTATTATTTTAATTTGTGCCAACTAGTTAAATAATTATTTACCATCTTAAAAATAATTATTTTACTAATGGACCAACCTTAGTTTTCTCTAACTCCACTTCCATTTATTGAACACCCAAATAAATAAATAATTTATTCTCTTAAATAAATATTTTATTTAAAAAATAGTAAATAAATATTTAATAAATGTTCAATAAAATAAATGAATATATTTTACCCACAATCCAGTGAATAAATATTTATTTAATTTATGCAATCAATTTAAATTAAATAAAATTAGTCCACAGTCTTGAGAATAATATTTATTTCATCAATTAAATTCATATAGAATTTAACCGAGACCACCAAAAAATACTTAGTGTGTGACCATCTAGGATTCTTTCTCGTTGGCATTAGGCGGGTTTGCCTAAAGTCCAAGAGTACTGTCTAGCAACGGGTCAAAGCACCCAAGAGAAAGAACTTAAAGTCACAACAACGACATCTATATAAAAATGATCACTATGTAATATAATTTATTGGTCACAATATCTCATCAAACAGGTTTCATGATAGTGTCATCAACTTTTATGCTTGATACTTCGTTCTTTGACTACCTGAAATAAACTCATCATTACACCATGGCCATGGAATTTCACGTGACAGTTCTATTTCAATCAAAGGTCCGAGATATCAACTTCCATAAATGGAAGGGACAAATCTTTCCTCAACTTATCCATTATTAACAAGCCACTCATGATACACCCAACGTACCCTACTTCTCGCCAACGATCCATGTGACAGTTTTTGTTATTAAATCAAAGTACGTGAGTTGTGAAACGTATTAATGATAATATTAAATTTTAAGGATCCTTACACATGATTGTATATATAAATATCTAATGACACCAAAACATGCAGAATTCCTAGTGGTGGGTCTGTTCTCATAATCTCCTGTCTTGGAGATTACCAAGTGAGAACTTCATGAGAGGAAGTCTCATCTCCTTATGAGTACTCAGACTTGACGGTATGCATGCCATGTGTCCTATGATTGTATGTCATCAAACTGTAAAACTGTATTTAATAATATTTTTATATCATTTCAAATTTCTCATCATAGAAGGAAACTGCCATGACCTTATCAATGCAAAAAATACTCTAGGATATTATTACATCATAGTCATGCAGAATAATGAACAATATGTAATAAGATTTTTAATATTTAAAAAAATTAATTATCCATGTAATCAAAGTACAAACAGTTTTCTATAGGATACCAACTCTAATAGGGAACATAACCCTAATATATGCATTGAGGATAATCATAGAAGAATATACTACAGTTTTGGTAAGGTGGATATTATGTGGGTCTTCATAGTAATATACTTTTTCCTAGATACTACAAGTAGATGTGGTTCTAGAATAGATGTACCTAGGGGTAAAAACTATGACAAGGTGTGTCGTGCCTGACTTGGTGTAACGTGGTACATGACAACATGCCTTACTACGCACCTGTTTTGACACTCCCATGGGATATGCTTAGGATAATTCACATTTTCATTACAAACCATTATAAAGAGTTAAAAAAGTAAATATGACCCCAATGAACCATTTTTATGATTATGAGATTAGCTATTAATAAATTTTTAATTTATTTTAAGTGTTTTGATATTTCAATTTTTTTCATTATGATTCATAACCTAATATAGTGTATGCCATTTTTTATAAATCACACATAGCATAAAGAATATTAACCTCACCAATACATGTGATCTAAAGAGTTACACTGATAACTTATTTTATGATCTCAAGACAATCTTTCAAAGTAAAGTAGTATCCCAAATATTCTCATCATATGAGAAAATAATATCATGTTCGAAAAAAGTAGAGAAATAATTATCCATGTTTTCTATATTTAAAGTGAAGGAAGAGAAGAAGAATCTAGCTGGGAGAATGATATATAAAGGGAAGAAGGGAAAGAATTATTTTCCCACATGTGATAATTGTGAAAGAAATCACATTAGTATATACTTAAGAGTAAAATGAGTTTTCTTCAAGTGTGGAGATAAAAGAAAAATTTATTTTTATTTGAATGGTATGTAAAATGTTTCCAATGTACAATTCTTCAACTACAAGGTGATTAGACACTATGCAAGTCAATGTCGAAAACATCAAAGGAATATACCCCCAAAGAGGGTAATGGATCATGGTCAAGATTATGGTACCACCATAGATAAATAGAAATGATTAATATGACTATGTTTGGATTTAAGGATTATATAATTTGATGTTTTTTTCACAAATTTTCTGGATATATGAATCATGAGATATATGTGGATTGTACTATAGTACTTCTTCATTAAGGATTTTGAAGCATGTGATGGATATGACCAGTAATCAAGAGCAGTTATTCTATTATAGATTAATTTTTTGAAAGCAAATGTATTGGGAAAGATAACCCCAAATATGTTCTTGATAATTGAGATAATAATAAATAGATGTCTATGGTATAGTATTGGTGACATTGAAGGTAGTAATTGAACTGATGGTTTGTGTTATGCTGGAATTATTAGATGTTTGGATTTAAGGACAATTTGAGTTTTTACTCTTTTAACCATGCATGTTTAATAATGTTTAATGATGATAAAGGTAATAATATATTTGGTATGTGATAACAAGAGATACATTATATTGTTTTTGAGAAAATATGACGTTATGTAATCTTCCTTCTAAAACTTTGGTCTTTGAATTTGGACAAACATATTTTGGATGAGTCTTAAGGAATGGATTAAGGATATTATTGATTAAGATTAAAGTATGATTTATAATATGGGGTAAAATGTTCAAACCATTTTGGTTTAAATAAAAGTTTAAAGGATGAAATAATTACTTATAGACCATATGATTCATTAAAATTGCTTCAGAAGTTAAAAAATTCCTCTTGAACATTCACTCCCAGGTGTGATGGATAAAGTGAAAATAGATCGAATCCCAACCAAAGGATGATATTATTATTATGACATGTAAATTAATCAGGTATGTTTATTTTATCATGTTCTTTTCTCGATACCAAAAGAAACCCTTAATTCTAGGAAAATGATTTTAGAATAAAAATATTATATGTTTACTTTTATTTATTATAAATAAATGTTATTTTGACCAATCAAAAATTTATGGTTTTTTGATGGTAGAATTTCAAATGACCATGTCCTCTATCACTCTCCAGTAGAACATGATATTTAGAATTCTCTTCCTTTTCCATATTTTCATGAATGTTCTACTATTTCAAAATCTCAATTTTGCAGTTACCCTCACATTTCTCTTTAAATCTTATAAAGAAGATGTTTTATAAACCCTTTTCAAAATATGTGATTTCCATAAAAAAATCAATTATCAAAATTTATTTATTTGAAGTGAAATTTTAAATTTTTACAATGAAATTTATTGAAGGAGGGGAGAATTTAACACCACAACATTTTATTGTATGTCACTTTTTAAATTTATCTTCTACGATAGTGTACATTACATAGAACACCCAACATAAACAAATGATTAAATATTATTATCATCATAGATATCACATAGCCGTTGGAATAGAGGGAATGAAATAGATGATGTAAATTTTGAAAATATACATTACACATGTTTATAAAATTAATTTTTCAGATTCAAATTAATTATAAATGAAAATAAAAATAAATTTAACATAAAATATTTATTTTTATAAAAAAATATTTTTATTCCCACAAAAACATTTTATATTAATAAATTTGTGAAATATTTTAATGAAATTTAAATTTTAGTATAGGATATTAATGAAATATATTAAATAGACTATAATATATCCAATCAAATATTTTTTAATCCATTAAATATGTTTTATAGTCTTAAGATAAGAATAAATCCTATTTTAGGAATAAAAGATATATTTTTCAAAAAGAAAATATTACCACCTTTTAATAGAACATTTATTTCAAAACTAAATTTTAATACTTTTATAAATTATATATTAAAAAATAAAAATTATTTTTGAAAGCGTAATATCAAAATTTACTTTGGTTAATTTGTTTATAGTTTTTTGTTGACATTCATCCTTTTATGATTTGTAATGTGATCACTGTAATAATAATGTGACCATTAGAAATAGTAATATGACCAATTTAATAGTAACATAACATATGAAATTATAAATAAAATTTAGGTATCCTATGAGGGAAAATATAGTAAATTTATATCAAGGAATATGTAAATAAATGTGTTAAAAATGATAAATTAATTAATGGTATTTTTTGTGAAATGTAAACGTTTATTTACAAATTTTTAATTAATATAAGGATTTAAAATAATATTTATTTTCATAAAATAGATTCATAAATTAATATTTTATTTTATTATGATTATATGATAATTTTATAAGACCTAAATTAATTTTTTAAAGCGTTATAAAATTGGTTATAATCTTAAAATTGATATTTTTTCAAATAAATGATGATTTTAATTAAAAATTAATTTTCTCAAATTTAAAAAATTAATTCCATATAATCAATTTCATTTTTAAATTTTACACATCAAAAAATTGTTAGGGCGATGTTTTGGGATTTTTCTAAAATAGTTTATTTTTTTGTGAATTGTGAAATTCAGTAATTTAAGGTATATATACATTATAAATTTAATACACTATTTATGGATTAAAATCTGATTGAATCACCATAATATATAAATACCATCATCTAATTACTTTATTTAGTCATGGAATCATAAATATTTCTTGTCTTGAGAATAAATAATAAACTAATGATTAAAATATTCAAAAAACACCCCCTCTTCTCCACTATAAATTCCACCCCTCACCACCACTTCTCGTCACACCTCTTAAGCCTTGAAGCTTGTCCAATTCCTTCCCAATCCTCATCCAAAAACTCTTACCAATGTCTTGGAGGTTTTGGTATCAAGAAAAGACCAAAACCAATTTCCCTAATGAGGTTCTCAAGGAGAAGAATTCAAGAGGTAAAAACCACTTGAATTTTCTTTTAATTTCTTTTTAATTTATTTTCTTTTTTTATATACTCACCTAATCAATCCAAAAATGCATGATAAATCTAGTATCTTATATATATATACTATAATTTTATTATGTTAATGTAAAATACACTGTCAATTTTCTTCTCCTCTCCCTTTTATTCTAAAATGGAATCATTATCCATGAGGTGCTGATTTACCGCCTTTGTGGAAGATGTGTTTTCATTTTTCAATTATGCCATCAATACTGGTCATAATACCACTTTTATGGTTAAAAAGGATTATAATATATGTATTATATCTTATTTAATATTCTATAACTAATATTTATACATAATATTACCTAATAAAACAAAGCTAATTCATGATGATTAAAAAATGCCAAAATAATCTAAACGATGATCACTAATGTATAATGTAATGATTCATCCTCATAAAATATAACTGAATGAATTATATAGCCATTTAATATTATTTAAGTTCATTAATATCTTATAATTTTAATTCTGTACAACTATTATCATTTTACAATATTTTCCATACATATATACAAGTAAACCGATCATGAAAACCTAGGAAACAAACACTTCCGAACGATAAAATTGTATCTTATAACTCATTAAAAAGGAAATAAATAAACTTAATAAAATTATAATAAACCAAATACATGTAGAAAATATTATTTATTAATGAATTAATAAATTTAATCTAATTATCAAAGATATTAAGATCAAGTGCAGAACACATTCAGACATAAGGTAATAGTTTTATCATCTCACTTTTATTTCTGTAAGATATGCCCAATTCACCACTATTTATTCTGTGTGGTGTATGTATACTTCAAATTTTTGTATAATATCATGAATCTATTTAAATTTATTATAATCAGTGTTTTATTTTATGATTATTAATTTTATGGGGCATATGATCTGATTGATTACAAAACGGTAAGGGATCCTCCCTGAACATCCATTTTTCATTCTGGTTATATTTTCTCTCTATCTAACCCAATATAATTATTCACTATTTTTATGTAATTATTATAAATTTTGTTTATATGTTAAAAAATCATGTATATAGGTAATTTATTCATTTATTTTCGGGAAATACATTATTTTATATGGTTCCCTTCTCAATTTTTCCTGATAATAATGCCTGAATAAAGGGAACTTCATGATTTCTAAACCATTTTTATGTTCACTCTATAATATGTTTTAAGAAAAAATTATTTTAAAAAATTACTAATTTTATCATGGAAATACTATATTTGATAATTTATTGTTTTATACAATCAATTATGATTTTTAAATGACCTATAATATTTTCATTAAAGCATACTAATACGATTTATTTCTAATGTTTCTTATAAACTATTTTTACATGATTTAACTTTAGAGGGATATAAATTATGCATAAAACATAATTTTATTTTATCTACATTTTCTTTTCTGAGATATACATGTTCAAAATATTATTTTAATGAAAAAAACAATGATTTTTCAAATAGAACTATTATTTTCAAAGAAAAAGGGGATTTATCTCAAGAACTTCTCAAGAATTTTATTATAGTATTTTCATATTTGATTATGATTCAAATATTTCAATGTGGTATAAGAAAAGTTTAATTAAATGTATCTTTTTATTCAATATATGATGAATTTATTAGAATTAGTATGTGATAGGCGGGGCCTGCTATAGCCCCTCATTGCATCAGTAGTTCTCATGAGGAAAACTAGACTGAGTTTTGGTAGAGGCTTACCCATTTATGTAGACTTCTTGGATGAGGCATTGATGGTATGTTTATGATGTATGGAATTATGAATTCCCTCATTATAATAATATAAATTGATATTCCTTGAGATTATTTGACTAGTAAAATATCCATGGTGATGTTTTATTCGCCTATGATTATTTATATGACATTATTTATTCATATTTTATTCCTCTAGTATTATTATCAAGATTATGTTTCAATGGAATGTGTTTTATTTATTCACCTTTCTTTATTATTATTATTTAATTATGATTTCTTCCGTAGTATTGAATACCCTTACTGAGCATCTCTACTCACCCATTATGTTTTATGTTTCCCTGGGATGTGAAGATGTTTATTATGAATAACTTGCATGGATTATCTAGGTGTTTGTGGGTGTTTCCAATGGCATTGGTTTGTTGTTTTTCCATTAAAGTTGTAATGTAAAAATTATATTTGGATCTGGTTTTCCAAGATACTAAACTATTAGGTCATTTGGGATTCAAGTCTTGTATCTATGACAATGTAATAAAGTGAGTCCCTAGCTTTGAGCTACTAGTTTTAGGGTTATTACACATAATGGAGTGAGGAATTTATAAAACATGAATATATGAATAAAAATTGTCTATATTTATTATTAATTTATTCAATGATATAAAAAATGATGATTAATTAGGGTTTTAAAACAATTTTAAATTTATAATTTTTGGAACAAAACAATCGATGATAAGTCAACATAAAAAATATTCAAAAAGTAATTTCTAAAAGATTTATTTTGTGTTCATCATGGAAATAATGAATGGGGGAAAACACCAAAATCCAAATCTATGACTCAATTTGGTTTGATAATTGATTATGTATGAATCGTTTTTGATGATGATTGAAACTACTATTGAATTTTTATTGTCGATATGCAAATTTGATGTTGTCCTCCAATGCATTGGGAGCCTCCTCTCATTCTATGAATCTCTAGGGTTTGAGTGGATTTCCTTAATGATTTTACAACGTGATATTTAAAAAATTTCTTTGAAGGTTAAAAACACATATTATTAAATGTATAAATTAATTAATTAAGTTTATTTATTTTAGTTATAATTATGCTATCGACTTTACCAAACTAAAACATCTAATTCTGAAAAAACATATGTCATTACTTGGGTATAACCAGCATCCAATATTTAATGGTGGTATCAGTATTCCCATATAAGAAAACATTCATAATATAAACCATTATTTCTAAAAATTATGGTTACAAGATATATAATATTTATTATTTTCAATATATAAATATTGATGCAGGATGAGGAAAGGAATTCCACACCTTCTCTAGGCCTTACTAAAAAAATATTATTATTTATAATATTTAAAATTATTGTACAGGAAAAATAGATTAATTACATTCATGGAAAAAGGGAAAATACGAGAATTCACACACACTCATATGATATAACTCGTAGAAATAGATATATAGATAGATGTGCTTGATATAGATCCCAAAAGGTCCCATTGTATCATGAGTAGAATTAAGTCCTTATTATAGACCACCTTTTACAACGTTTATGGATCTAGAGGTTCATATTTTTTTTTCAAAACAACAAAGTTATATGGGGTCAAAATTTGAGGTTGATTGAATGGGGAATGAGTTTAACATAGAGTTCCTATATAAAAATTATTTAATATTAATCAAAAAAATATTTTGATGGGAAAAAGGTATTATATATGAATCAATACATATTTAAAGTTAATTATATATTTCAAATAAAACATTTTGGCACACATAGAAAATATTTTTTGATATGATTTCACATGTTATTGTATATGATACAAAATAAGGTGAAATAAAATAATGTCTTTCATGATTTAGTTCTGGTGGGATATTATAAAAGATATATCCTAAATCGTTAGTTGTATATGATATATATAAGCTAATTCAGATTTATGAAAAATTATTCTTTGAATGCATGGATTTTATAGTTGCATGAATCCTACATCTTGATTATTAATCATCCATGCAAACTTTCATTTGTATGTGTAATTTGTATGAAGAAATTCAGGATGGAAAATAATATATGATTTATAAAATGGTAAATGAATTTTATAAAAATTTATGCATTAGATGCATGAATTTACTAAGGAAATAAGACATGAGTTAAATTTATTCTTCCCTATATAAATACCATATCCATAAAATGGTTGTGTGTGGTTTTTTGTATAATACATGACTGATATTCACTGAAACATGAATCATTATTTACCCTTTGTTCACAAGGCACTAGCACACCACATATATTGGTTGGATCATATCAAATAATTAGATGATTCAGTGCTTCTTGTAGAGACCATTAGTGGTGGAATGATACTGACTCTATAGTGATCTCTCTAAAACCTATGCGTCAGCGATTGAGATGTTGTAGTGGATTCATCAGTGAATGGTACACCTATTAAAATATTTTTTCATTTCCTATTTTAAGTTATTGTTATAGTATTGTTTGGGATATATTGGGAATATGATTTAATAGTTTCCACTTGTCTTGATAATATTTATCAGACTCTTACTAATCCTATTAGGAGGATCATCTATTTATTTTCATTAGTTTTTGGAATCCTCACCATGTCAAGCATAATTTTACTTTGTTTCAAAGAATTGTTACACCTTATTCTAGTTGATTATTATTGATATTATTGTTATATTTTGATACATTTAATATTGTTATATAGATAAGAATTATACTATTTATATAGAGGGTCTCTGGATGGTTAGATATGTTTTTATATAATTTTTTTTATCTTCTTCCAGGATGGTTTAATGATGATATGTTAATACAATATAATTTGGCATGGTTTGGATTTTTATATTCTCTTGGTAAACCTTTGGGAGCTATGTATAATATAATGTATGAGTGTTATAGTATTAGACATTATTCAATATATATTATCTCAAATTAATGATTAAGTTTTATCGACTAGAAACCTAGTAGCCTGGAGATAGTGTCTTAGTTTTTTACATTGGAATATATACAAGGAATCAAATATCAACAAATCTATTGGTTTAGCAGTTTTGGAGAACCAAATACATAAATAATACCCATTATACAATGGGAATAAATAGTATAACATAATACATTAAAAAAGAAGATGAACAGAATTCTTAAAAACTAATTTCTATAATTCTTATTCATATTCAGTGGAATAAAAAAGAAATAATGGTGAGCTTAAATTATTTTTAATGGTTCAGTAAATTGGAAATTATCATCAATAAATAAGAATAATCATCATTGAAAGGTAAATAACTATGCACACATGCCATTTAAATAACTTGACTATAATGATAAGATAAGGCGTAATCCATATTTCAAGGTAAATAAAAGAAAACATGGGCCATTTAAATAACTTGACTATCATGGTAAGATAAGGAATAATCAATATGTTAAGGTAAATAATTGAAAACACATTCCATTTAATCAATAATCTAAGAATGAAATGCATCCATAGAAAATTTCATAGAAAAAATATCAGGGATAATAATAATTACTAAATTATCAATAAAGGAAATTATTACTTATTGGACTTCATGTTTCAAAAAAACATGTTACCTCTATGTCAAGATATATCCTCAATATAGATTAAAACTACTAGGTAAAAACCAATATGATTTGGAATATTGGATTGTATCATGAGACTACCAATGAATCAAGGGGAATTCTATAACCAGCCCCAACCCATGACATGCATGTCCAAAATAATTACTTATATATTTAATAATTTATTTAATTTATAAATTTTTTCCTTATCATCAATTATTCATATTGATTAAAGGTTACAAATTTATCAATATTTCATCAGTTAACCAACTAACATTCAATATAAACATCATATGCTAAAATTATACAAGATTTAGGAAATAATAATATCCATCACTCAATAATTTAGTTATTTATGGTAAATTTAATTTCAAATGTAAATGATCATAATGATGTGACTGTTTCAAGAGAAAGTTAAAAACCACAAAAGAATGTGAGAGTGCACAATAACTTATACCACTTGAAAATTTTCAAGTAAAATTCCCTTGGATGAAATAATTAAAAATGAAACATAAAATATCATTAATTATTAATGAATAATTATATAACATTTCAAAGGAATTTATATACACCATATAAAATAAATTATATTAATAACATTATAGTATGACTCAATGATGGGAAATTGAGATGAATTCTCATACCTCACACTTCCATTTGGTTGAACATGTGTTAACCTCATGAATAATGATTTAAATTATGTTATTAATTTATATCAAAACCATAAACATATTTATAATATCATATATTATACTCTTATAACATTTTACCTCCCTTTTGTTAATAATATTTCATTATTTTTATTCTTTCGTGTGTTAATCACCCTGTTTTCACATTCCTATTATGTTTTTGAAGGTTTAAATTCTAGTGAAAATTATATAGTTAATTCAGCTCTAGAATAATAATAATTAAATAATTATCATATTCATATTCCAATTATACTTTTAAAATCAATCATGAAAGATAGTTTTGAAAAATGAAGTACATTACGATCATAGAGATGATAGGTCTTACTTACGCATGAGTAACGTTTCTATTTTTCAAAGATCATTTTGAAAGAGACATAAGTAATATTTTATCATTAAATAATTATAATAATATCATAAATTATATATAATTTCATTATATACACTTATTTATATTATCCATGTGTTACCGTGATAAAAATAGAGTCACATTGCTTCTTAAAGGTGGTAGTCCACACTTACACGAACAATGCTATCATTTTTTAGTGTAAGAAATAAAATTATATATTATATATTAAAAATTATAAATATGTCATGAATATAATAATTAAATCATTTATATATCATATATTCATTTACTATATCCTTATCACTTTCCATATTATGTGTTAGTGAAAGATAAATCACATCGCTTGTCGAAGCGGTAGTCTGCTATACACACAAGCAATGTTATTGTATCTCAAAAGGAATGGAATGTAAAAAAGGTATGTATGATATAATGAAAAAATATGTATAATTCTGTTATAAAAATCATATATATACTTTATATACATAGTCATACCCAACTTTGAAATGTGGTAATGTGAAAATGAATGACAGCGGTTCACGAGTTGGTAGTCATCCGTACAAATGAATGATTATTTCGTAACCCATTTGATGGATGTGGGGGTGGTTGTAGGTAATGTAATTAAAATAACAACATATAAGTTTTTGGAATTTTCTTAGGCTATTATATCTTCAATTTTTAGTAATAATTTAAGGTGGTGGAGGATGAAATAAAATAAAAACCCTATTGAAGAACGTAACCATTTCTTCGGGTATCTTCCTTAGGATTTTACCAAATCCCTCCTAGGATGGATATCATAAAATTATAATGATTATATGAATAGATGAGGGATTTTGGTAAGTTATATGGGCAGGTTTAGACAAAAAGTTTTTTAAGGTGTGAATAAGATAGGAGAGGGAGTGGCCTTTTATAGGTGAGGTGAGTGACTCACACGCAATTTTTTGAAAATAGTGAATTCTACGCATATTTTTTTCTTATCAAAAGGCTAAAATAATGTTACATTATAGATACTATAAGTTATAAGGTCTAAAAATGTCAATAAAATATATTTTATAAATGATTTTTTTTACATTAACCCTAATCTATATAGTTTAACACACAGTAAATCTATTTGTACCATAACTGCGATAATTATTTTTTACTATTTTCACGATTAATTTTGGTCAAATATTATATTGGAATTAATAGATAAAATATATTATTATAATTCAAAATATGTAATCCATTATTCCACATTCAATTAATACAAGTGGAAATTTTAATTTAAATCTAATCCCAGAGACACAATGGGAATTATTGGTTTTAAAGAGAAATTGTTCAAAAGTTTACAATATTTTTGTATCAAAATTAAATATGAAAATTATTACAATGAACTAAATTAAATTAATTTATTTAAATATGAACTAATTTTACTTTAAATCCCATTCAAAATATAATTTAACATTAAAAATTATTAAAATAAAAAGGTTGTTTTCAATTAATATTCAATATTATTCACTATTATTATAAAAATGATGCTTTAAAAAAATCAAAAAATTCACCATAATATAATTTAAATAATCATATTTAAAAAATTATTTTTAGTTTTAATAATAAATTTTTTTAAAACTCTAAAATTTTAATTTTGAATTATGTGTTCAAATAGTGACTAAAACATCTTTAAGAGAAAAAAGACAGTTTTTTCAGAAAAAAATTCTTTTTTAAATGATTATTATTTTATTTATAATCAATATAAAAACAAAATTTTTATAATTTATTTAGGAATATTAATGCCATACATTTTACCAACTATGTGATAACTATCATATTAAATATTAATATTTTAATAATATGTCAGATTTCATTATAACTTAATGCTGTGTTTTATAAAAGCTAAACTTTGTGTCATGTGTACAAAAAATATAAACTCTATATTGCATGTAATGTAATATATTTAAAATATATAATATATTTAAAAATAATAATATCATAATGCCTCAGGGTGTAATATTTTCTTCTATGCCTGGTGTTGCGTATCATATACGCTATCAAATACAAAGTTTTTATTTTTGAAATTCTGGGTGTTAATTTATCCACACATTAAATAAATTGTGTCATCACAATTTAAAATTAATCTCAGTAATAAAGGGTTTGTAATTTAGAAATTATAATGTATAAAAATCAAAAATATAATAATCTTTAATAAAATATCCTCTTGATAAGAGACAAATGGAAGTGCAATGGTCATATTTAATAACACATACTAGGTTTACAAATAGAAGAACATAGGTGGGAAGTGAAAAAGTGGACATAAAAGAGAAAACTAACACTTAAATACTGATGTAGAGTGATAGAGAACAAGGGAAAGAGGAAGTTAAAAACCATAAATCCATAAGCTAGAGGTATGAAAAAGGTCATTGATATCATTAAAAATGATGATAATATGGTTTTTTTCCAAAAATTTTTCCTAAAATTGAGGAATTTTTCACTCTCTATGAATAAAAGGAAATATAATTAATTTCAATATTTTTATATATTAAGGAAAATATCATACTTTGGTTATGATTTGATCAATTTCCACATAATCTCAAGCTGTAATAAATGAATATCCAAAAATGAATTCTTTTATTCCTAAAGCACTGAAATTAACATTTAAAAGATTGTAGGATCAATGAAATAGTAACAATATATTCCTCTTGTATTTATAAAAATGGTTTGAATAAGTTATCCAATAACACCCAAAGTTTAACATAATCCCATCTATAAATAGTTGGCCTCAGAAATCTTCTAAAATATGTTTGTCTAAATTTAGAAGGAAGGTCACTTAATCAATATTATATTCCAAATAAAATATAAAGTGACTATAAATATCACATTATTAATATTTTAATAACTAGAGCACTATAAAATCATAATTAAGACATGCATAATTCCATAAATAAAATATCACATTGTTGAATATATTATATAGATTGAAACATTTATTCAACTCCTATGATGATAACATAAGCAATAAAACCACTGACCAATTCCATGGTCAATAATACTATCCTTAAAAATATCATTATAATTATTTTCTTAACATAAAGAAAATATTAAGGGTTATCTTCCCTTAATAATTCTTTTCCCATGATGTTAAACATTCCACTGAATCACTTTTCTTTGTACCATTCAACACATGCTTTCAAATCCATTAATAAATAGTAAAGCCGTATAATTATTTAACATTTCATAATTATTATAATGAGTATATAATTAGTAAAATATTTTCAACATCATTATTGGATCAAAATACATAAGAACATTAACCATACCTCTTTGGTTGTATCAATAACATGAGCATGAGATTTACCCCTTAGGTTATTTTAAGGTATATTCCCTTAATGATTGGGAAATTAATTTTCATAGTGACCCATATCCTTATTGGGTAAGAATTGTAAATTCGAAATTTCTATCTTTCCCATGTATTCTCAAGGATAGTTGTCTTTCTCTCAACACTTTTATAAAACTACCATTCCCTTCATGAATGTTCCAGGGTGATTCTTTCCTTATATATCACAGTGGTAAAATCCTTCTTTCCCTTATTCCATTTATCCATTTTTTTATCTTCTATACCCTTCTTCTCTTATTTCCCATCAATGCCGTAAGTCTTGGATAATTATTTCTTTATCTTCATAGAACATAAAACTATTTATTCTTATGAAGAAAAATTTTAGATAATAGAGACCCTAATATAATTTCCATAATACCTTCAAAGAAATAGTAAATATTTCACTCTGTGATATATACCTGAATAGCCCGAAGGCCTTCTTTTTATTTTATTATGGATAATACCCCTTTTAAGGGTTTAAGGGGAACACATACATGACCCATAGGCCCAAGGAACAAAGCCCTAAATGACCCATAATATATGACCCGAAGGCCTAGAGGCATATATACCCATTACATGACCCGTAGGCTCAACCCACTAGAACTTCCCCTCCCCAGATTCTACATCCATTATCTCCTAGCTCCCCACCTTGCATTGTTGATCGTCTAGCATTTCCCCATACAAAGCTGCATGGTGCCTGGTCCCGATGGCGGTTTCCATACCCTCTCATTCTTCCAATCCAGTTAGCTCTACTTTTGGTGACTGCTATTCTTTTTGCTTAGATCCTCTTTTGGGGCCTGCTCTGTGTCAGATGGGCTACTCTATGGTCTTGGTGGCCTGAAGGCCTGGTGGCTCGAAGGACTTTTATGAACCTGAAGGCCCTTGAGACCCGTAGGCCCAAACCGGTGGCCCGAAGGCCCAAATAGGGTGAATAGTCCCCGCTGCTACAGTACCGAACAATGCCTACTATAGTGCTGCTATAGTACCTGGAAAATTCACCTCCACCCGGTTTTGAACCTGGGTCTCTTGGATGCCAAGCAGGAGCCCTTACCACTCGGGTACGGGCTCGTTGGCTCTATACTATGTATGAAATCCATAATAAAACTAGATGTCCTTGTAAAGTAAGATTCATAATCTAAAACACTTCATTTTTCCTTTTTTATTACTCGAAGTAACTTTCTCTATATCTTTTATTACTTCTCATAAGGGAAATATTTATCTATGAATTTCTATATAAAATCATTATATTACATGAGTTCTATTTCCACTTCCTCCATAGAGTTTGCAATTAATGACCACAACTGATTAATATCACCTTCAAGAGAGTACACTAAAATTGTAACCTTTTCCTTTTAACTTCATCCTAATCTGATACGTATCTTTTATAAATATCAAATAAAATTTTCAGTAATCATTGGATTAGTATTCCCACCAAATGATGGGTGATTATATCATATAACGTGATCTAACACAGGGGAATGTATCTATGGAATATGTTTTTCCATATGTGAAAGGTTATTTTTATAAAATGAGTAAGCTGGACTAATATATAAATAATTTTATCAGTTTTAATACCCTATATATCTGTCTCCATGTCAGGAAAATCACTATATTTCACATGATTATTTATTCCCTACTTAATTCTAGATTTAATTTCTAAAAAATACCATATATTTCATTAGTTCGTAAAATTATGAATTTAAAATCATAATGTATAATTCCAAATACATTGTAATACGTACTATAAATTAAAATTTATGAATTTTTAATCTTATAATAATAAACATGGTTTCTTTTAGGACATCTTTATTCTGAAATCCTTCACAAATATTTGTAAGGAAAACATGAATTATCCCAAAAATATCCCCTAGGAGTGTTAAACCAGGTGTGTAGTAAGTCCCTTTTTCATGAATTAGGTGATGAATAGCTCATACCTAGTGTTACCTTTTAAGAGTTATTACCGCTAGGTACCTCTATTCTAGAACCACATTAAAATTTTGTATCTAGATAGGGATGTATTTCTAGGAAAACCAAATAATGATTTCTATACCAAAACAATAGGATTTTATTCCTTACTTATTCTCAACAACTATGATAGGGTTATGTTCCCTATTCTATGGTTTCCTAAATCTAGTTCCCAAGGATTCTATTAAACATCCTCTGATAAAAAATACAAGGATCCAAACCCTAGTATCCCAGAGGTTGTGTCTTACTTTATTAAATTGACATATATATAAGGAATCATATCCTGATGTACATATCAGGTCAACAATTTTGGAGAACTAGATATATACATGATACACATTTTACATTGGTAATAGATAATAAAACATAATAGATAACAAAATAAAATGAACTATATCCTTGAAAAATCATTCCAAGAATTATTCTTCATATCTGGAGAACTAAATAATAATAATGATGAGATAAAATTATAGGTAAGGGTTATGTATTGTGGAATATATCTTCAATAAATAAGAAGAATCAACACTTTAAGGTATGTAACTAAAAACACATTCCATTTAATCAATAAACTAAGAATAAAATGCATCCATAGTATATATCATAGAGAAAATATCGTGGATAAAAATAATAATTGAATTATCAATAAAGGAAATTCTTAAATATTGGATGTCATGTTTTCTAGAAAATTATACCTCTACCGTCAGTATCTATCCTCATGATAGTTTAAAACTAATGGGTAAAAACCAATTAGAATTGGAAAACTTGTTTGTCTCATGAGACTATAGATGCATCTAGGGGATCTAAATTACTGAGACCAACCCATGTATTTCATATACAAATAATTCCTCACATATTGAATAATCTATTTAATTCATAATCAATGCTCCTTATCAAGTATCTATAATTGAGTAATGGATATAGATTTTACAATATTTTCCATGTCAATCAAATATCATTAAAATTAAACACAATGTTTAAAAATGGTATATAGTTTATGTGAAAATAATATCCATTATAGAATAATATGTATATTTAATATAAATTCAATTTATAGTGAAAATGATGATAATAAAGTTATTTTTTTCTAGAGAAAGTAAAAAATCAAAAAAGAAAGTGAGATTGCAAAATAAAATTTTCCACATTCTAATTTCAAGTCAAATTTGGTTGAATGAAATGATTAAAATCAATTAATAAAATACCATTAATTATTATTGAATTTTTATATTACATGTCAATGGGTATTATATACACCATATAAAATAATTTTTTTCCATAACATTGCAATATACCTTAATGAAGGGAAATTTAGACAAAGTCCCTTACCTCATGCTTTATTTTTCTATAACGTTATTTAAACTCCATTATAATGGTTTTAATAATAATATTAATATACAAAATAACCATACCAATATTTATAATATCATATATGATCTTTTGATAACCTTTTCCCACCATTTTCTTAATAATATTTCATTATTTTCATTGTTTCGGGTGTTAATCACCTTGTTTTTTAATTCAGGCATTGTTATGAATGTTTCAGTTATTGTGAAAAATATATAGTTACATCACCTATATAATAATATTAAAAACATGATTATCATATTTATACATAAATTATACTTTTAAAACCAATCTATAATGGTGGTTTTGAGAAATGATGTACATTACGATTATGGAGACTATAAGTCGCACATACTTATGTGTAACATTTCCATTTTTCAACATTCATTATGGAAAAGAGTTAAGTATTATTTTATAATTATATAATGATAATAATATCATAAATTACATATTTTTTATTTAAATATACATATACATATCATACATGTGGTGTGGTGATGAAAATAGAGTCACATTGCCTTGTGAAGGTTGTAGTCCAGAAGTACATGAACGATGTTATCATTTTTTTAGTGTAAGAAAGAAAATGATGTATTATCTTTTAAAAATAATAAATATTTTATTAATATAATAATTATTTATTTTTTATCACATATATTTATTATATTTATCCTTTTCACCTTCCATGATACAGGTTTATGAAAGATGAATCACATCGCTTTGTCGGGCGGTAATCTACTGTACACACTAGCAATGTTATAGTATCCACTAAGGAATGGAAAGTAAAAAAATGTATATTTGATATAATGTCTCCATATGTTCAATTTTTTATAAACATCATATATATAATTTATATCCATCATATTACCCAACTGTGAAATGTGTTAATGGAAAAATGAATGACATCAGCTTTTAAGGCAGTAGTCCGCCGTAAAAAAGAATAATGATTTCGTAACACATTTAATGAATTGGTGGGGTTTTAGGGAATTTAATTAACATAAAAACATATAATTATATTTAATATACTTATATTATTATAAAACCACGGTTTAATAATAATTGAAGAAGGTGGAGGATGAAGAAAAATAAAAACATTTGTTGAATAACATTAACTCTTGTTCAGGTATCTTCCTTAGGTTTGCACTAAAGCATTCCTAGTTTAAATTTAATCCCAAAATAAGTAATATAGGAAGAGATAATGGAATTTTGGATGTTATTTTGGAAATTATTGATATTAAAAAGGGTTTATGGTGTGAATAATAGAGGAGAGGTGGTGGCCTTTTATAGGTGAGGTGCGTGCTACACTTGTAATGTTTTTGAAAATAATGAATTATAACCACGTTTTGTTCATGTTAAAAGGATAAAATAATTACCATTATCATTCCTAGAAGTGATAAGGTCAAAATATAGACATTAAATATATTTTATACAAGTTTTTAGGTCAATTTAACCCTAATTAATTTTAGTTTAACTCTCAGTAAATTAATTTTTACATTAACTATAGAAATTAATTTTCAATGCTTTCACTATTAATTTTAGTAAAAAATTAATTTGAACATATTACATAATATAAATTATTATTATTGAAAATATTGAAACTTTATTTCAATATTTAATTCATATAAGTGGATAAATATGATTTAAAATTAATCCAGCATATACGACAAGAAAGCGATATTTTATTGGGAAAATATTCAAAAGTTAAAAAAGTTTGTATATCAAAATTAAATATAAAAATTAGTCCATTAACCTAAATTGGATTAATTTATATAAGATTTAACTAATTTAACTTTAAAACATATTAAAAATGTATCTTATCAATATAAATTATTTAAATGAAAAGCTAGTTTTCAATTAAAATTTAGTATTTACACTATTCATCATAAATTGAAACTATTCAGAAAAATCTCAAAAATTCACCACAAGATAATATTGATATTTTTAGTTAAAAATAACATTTAAATTTCTATATTAATTTTATAAAGTAGTAAAAATTAATTTTAAATTATGTGTGAAAAACATGACTAAATCATCTTTTATAGAATTTTTTTCAGAAGAAATTTATTTTACATTTAAATGATTATTATTTTTTAATAACAAATAAATAAACACAATTTTTATAATTTAGTTATGAGTATTTATACCCAAAAATTTCTCAGTTAGGTGATAAATATCATATTAAATATTATTATTTCTATAATTTTCATATTTCATTAAAACGCAGTGTTGCATGTAATGCAAGATAAACTTGGCGTTGTGTGTAATGCAAGATAAACTCAGTATTGCATGTAATTTAAGATATTGAAATGATTGAACTTATTTAAAAATAAATATATCATAATATATTAGGGTTTTATATTTTATTATAATTTTGGCGTTTCATGTCATATAAGGTATTATATGCAATGTTCTTATTTTATAATTTTTGGGTGTTACATAATCCCAATCTATGGGGTTTCAAGTGATAAGGTTATTAATAGAAATTCAAGGTCTACACCATAATATGTCATTGTAGGCTTTTGGAGGGTTCCACTCAATTTCATATAAGATTATACTAATTAGATATGGGTGTTTTTCTATGTTGATCTAGATATGTTAATTTTTTTCATGATGACCATTGAGATTTGATTATTGTTTCATTTATACTTATAATGATTTTCAGAGTCATGTGTTTTTCTCATCATAGTTAATATATATTGGTTAACCATTTTAATTATGTTTTATTTATTACATAATTTTTTTATTGGTTTCTTCATTTATTTCTCATTGTAAATGTTCTTAATTTCATACCCTCAATCACATATTTGAAAAAGATTTTTTTTGAATGATATAAAATGAATTTAATTTTCAATATTGATATTTATGTAATAAAAAATATATGGATCACTTATTTCTAAATAGTTCCATAATTTTATTATATATATTGTCTCATGTTTTTAACATCTCAAAATAATTTTCAAAATAATTATAAAAATTTCATTTTTTAATAATTCATCATTATAAGGTAAAACAGTTTTCACATTATCTAATCAAAAAATAATTATTTTTCCCATAATTATAATGTTGTAGAATATTGTTGGTAACATATTTGGAATTTTTTCACACCCTACAATCAAGCCAATTTGGATATATGATCTTTTTATTAGTAATATGGGAAATGGGATTATGGTTTCCAATTTAGATGTTATTTTATAGAAATTTTATGTTATTTAGGATTATGAGATGTTGATGTGGATGGGGTTTATATGAACATGCAATATTTTTATGGTTTGGATAAATTTTGGGAGTTCAATTTTAGGATATAAATTATTAGGGACACCTGGATCATTTTCAATTTTTTTTATTTATATATTGAAATCATTTATGGTTATTTTCATTTTTTATTTCTATATTTTATGTTTTAAATTATGAATATTTATTTTATTAATGTTTTAGTAATTTTTAATGACTTATTTGGTCAGTTTTTTATATAATCATATTATTATCATTTTTCAGTGAAAATAAAATTTATGGATTACTCAAACAAGATGTCTTTAAGAAATTCTAGTGTTTATTATTTTTATTTAATTTAATGAATTAATTTATGGAGATATCATTCCCAAAGAATATTTTTGATTCCCATGGAACTTTTTTCATCCTATAGTGATCATATATATATATTATTTCTTATGATGTACGTGTTTATATTCGCCCATTCTAGTTTAGTACACTAAGATTTCACCCTCAACCACTTTTTATGTTGAGATTCAATACTGATGATAGAGTTATATTATATATATGCAATGAATTAAATAAAATTGAATCAAGGTTTGATCTTACGGAAATTTTTTTGGATGTTTCTCAATGAATATTTCTATGTGATATCCCCTTAGAATCCCAGCAAAACCCCCTTTGTGATAAATATAAAAAATTTCAAATAGATAATTATTTAAATATAATATTTTTATGGATACAAGATCTAATACATAGATTAAAAATTACATTTCTTAGTAAAATTTATTCTAGATGTTTTAATTATATAACCTGAATATTTAGAGGATCCGAATTCTGTTTCTAATGTTTTTAAAATTTTAGGGTCCAATTATATTCTAAATAGTCTCATAGTCTAAATATCCATTTTAGTGATATATAAAAATAGATTTTATTAACCAAAAAAATTATAAATATTATTTATATAAATTAGATAAGGGAAGATCTACTATATTTCTTGTATCCCATGTTGAAGATATACTAATTATCCAATGTTATATCCCATCACCAAATTGTGTAAGGGAATTGTTGAGAAATTAATTTTAATAGATTATACGGGTGATGTTTCCAAAATAATATGTATCTAGATAAATATATATTAATAAAAAATGATACCAAGTATAAGATAAAGAACATATATTAATATTTTTATAAAGATATTTATCATGGATGACACTGTTACAGAATATTTAATTGTGTTTCATGTTATGATTATTATGAAGTCTATTATCCCCTCTATGGATATTTAAATTAAACACATGAATGTTATTCTTTATTCTTTTGAAATAAGATTAATCATATATGTCCTTTCATGTACGTGACCTAATGTATCTTTTAAACTGAGGATAATGAGAAGACACCAAAAAAACCTTACGAGATTTATAGGATTGTATTATAGAATATCCATAAGTACATAAGAAGAAATAATGATTTATTTCAATCCATTACATGTGAGAAATATCTTATTATGAATGGTTACATTTATTCTTTCTTCTAAACTAATAAATATGATTCAATATCTCAATATAGGTTTTTCTTCTTCCTTAACCATGATTTCATAACATTTAATTTTTTTAATTATCCTAATGTGGCTAATTAGACAATAGAGTTTGTATAAATAATTATAAAAGAGACAAAGAAAGAATGTTTTTGTGTTAAGAAGTTCTTCACTTATCTAAGGGTCATTCTGACCATATCATGACTGATAAAATTATTTTATGATGAGAAAAAAGTTTTCATTTAGGCTAGGAAACCCTAATCCCACTAATGGAAAATACAAATCCATGAATCATATATTATCATTAAAGAAATATTTTATATATTCAATGTAAGAATATTTCAAGTGACTACTATGGATAATGCAACAGACTCAGTGAAAAAAAAAACAAACATCATAAAAACAGGACGGTTATATAGGATCTATGTGTATTATATATTATAACGATTAGATTTAATTTTTTTTTATTTTATTTTAATCCTAATTTTTGTTTATGTTATACTAAACATGGGATTAAAAAAGGTTTCATTGATTTATTATTAATTAAACTTATCACTTTATTATTTATTCATGTTGATTTTATGTTATATGATAGTGAAATGGAAACTATCCATTTAAGAAAAAATTTTGAGTTGTTTTTAATCAATCTATATCATATAAAGACATAGGATTGGAAAATTTGATATGATTTATGTGAGTGGGGGATCATATAGAGATATTTACTTTACTTATAATAAATAAGTGTGACCAGTTTTATGGACTAGTCCACCCAATTATATCATCTATAATGTCATTAATATTATCATTAATATTCTTAATTATGTAGACTTTATATAAATATTGATTACATGAGGTTAATAATAATATTTTACGTGTAATAATTTATACTATGATAAATTTTATATGATAGCCTTCATGTTAGTACAATCGGGGATGGTTGGGTACCTTATTGAAAATATTATTTATTTTTATTAACCAAGATTATATTTATCAAAATTTATGATAGTTATGAAATATACTACATTAGTTTAATTTGATTGATGAAATTAATGACCATTATTAGATCTATTACATGTTATGTGATCTTCTAGTTGCATGAATGACATATAACATATTCATTTGAATTGCACAGTTTATCATTGGATAATTAAGAATGTATACATTGGATTATACAATATATAAAATTTTCTATATATTATGGGTGTACTCTATGAATTGGAAATGGGAATTTCATTAGTATATGCCTGATACATGGATAAAAATCTAGTGTACATGTACATGTGGATAAATGGGTGTGTTTAGTGAAGATTGTTTTAGATAACTTTTTAGACTAAGTAGTATTGAAAATATACTAGTGGTCATTATTTTTTTATGGACTTAAATTAAATAATTCATAATCACTACTAATGTGTTCAAGAATTATCGGGTCACAAATCATGTTGTTTGATGGATATTAATTTTAGTACATTTTTACCCAAAATAAGAGAACTTATATTAGTTTATCTAGAAGAAGTTTTTAAGTTATTATTCAAGTTGTTGTGAAATATGTATATGTTATATGATTTTTATTGTGTACGATAGAGAATGAAAGTGTTTTTAAAATAAAATATTCATAATATAAATAGTGTTAGAGATATAACATTGGTTGCATTATAGGATATTAGTGGGAGTGATAACATTGCAATATTGGATATCGAATATGTATTCATTCATAACTAAAGTTTCAATAAAAAACTTTTATACCTAATTATTTAATATATTTATGATTTTTAATTTAAAATTATCCAATTGAAGATTTTAACATATAAATTACTAAATTAATATAGAAATATAATATTAAGAGATATTTTAAGCATCGTCCAATCATTTATTTAACATTAAAATTACATGGAACCTTCTTTAAGGATGTATGGATATAAAAGGGACCTAATAACATTAATTTTAGTGTGAAATACATGTTACATGTTATTTGAATATTTATTATATCTTCTTTTATCCTTTACTGGTTGTGGTAGTAGTATACCATGTTGATAAATGTGATCATGACCAATGGTAATTATAGGTTTTACATTTCAAGGAATAAATTTGGAGATAAGATTCATTTAGTAGTTTCATATTGATTCTCAAAAATCAATAGGTTTAAATAATTTTTCAAAAAATGTAAAAATAGTATATTTTATTTATTTATTCATATATTATATCCTCAAAAATTTATAATCATGGGATTTTTATTTATTTTTTTCTTATACATGTTTGATGTTTCTAAAACCCTCAGATGTCAAGGACCATTCGATCCAAAAAATAAAGTTTTCCAGCAAATCCTAATAAATTTGAGGGTATTATAAATAGTTTTCCCTTATCCTCATTGGTAAGATATTATCATTATTCTTTCTCATTATCTTGGGCATACACCATTTAGAAAGCGCATTCTGATTGTCTTGGTTTTATTATTTGATCAATGCTCTCTCACTCTTACTCAATCATGGGATTTTTTATAGTCACCCAAGCTAAACATACATGAATATTTTTGTTGAATACATGGTTAAATTAGTAAATATCAAAAATAATCTCAGAACGTAAGGCCCAAATGAATTAGTGTCTTGGAGACAAGAATCATAAACATTTTATATTAGAACACTTATTGAAATTTATATGTAATCATGCTCCTCTAGTCCTTATTCTAGACAAATCATGTGATATAATCATATTCAAAACTAGGGGTATGGAAAAATAAAAAAATGGTTGATATTAAATTCTCAATAAGGGAAACATATTAATTAGTCAAAACTATTTGATCATAAATATGATGGAAAATAGTTTTTATAGAGAAATATAAAATAAAAAGATAAAGGGATAAAATATTACTATAAAATAACTTGATTTATCATAGAGTATATTTTCATAAAAACATAAGACAATATAATTGTGAAAAAATATGTCATATGATCTTATTATGAAAATAAAACAAAATATAAAATCATAACATAAGAAAGAGGAATATCATTAGAATAAGTAATATCATAATCATTTGACATAGCTTAGAATTAAAGAATAACATAGGAAAAGGATGTGGGAGAATCATAAGCATTGATAAGTATATCAAAATGGATCAGGAACCACCACCTGATCCCCATAACATAGTGGAGTATGATTCCGTTCCAAATTTCCATTATCGAGAGAGAATTCCTGGCTACATTCTAATAGTGGAGTGAAAATAACTTAATTAATACCCATAGTTATCTCATAAGTTATAAAACCTTAACCAATTAATTGGAGGGATATATAGGACCTCACTAATCAGTATCCATACATATTAGAGACACTTAATATCTAATCAATAATCATATCATAAATATATTATGGCAGGAAAATGGGTTTCATTACATTTCCAATGTTAATCATATAAAAACCAAAAAAATTATCAAAAAAAATGAGAATTTTAAAAAATACTTATATAATGATGTATAAACCATTTATTCATTGGTTAAGAATCCTATAAAAATTGTTGAGATATAAAAAAATGGTTTTTTCTTAAACAGAATTTCATAATATCACCTTATAAAGATGTGATTATAAAGATACATTCCAAAAAATTTATTTTATATAAAATTAATAGAAAAATTATTAAAAAATTACATAAATAAAAATACCAATAAAGATACCTTGATATAAAGTACAACATATGTCAAAAATTTAAAATATAAGGGAAGAATGAAAGATCATTATAAGGGAAATCATATAAAATATTTTACAACTCCATTATTTAAAACCCACTTCATTAAAAGGTTAATGAAAACGTTATTTTATAATGAAACTAGAATATAATTTTTATTTGATCGAAAAGTAAACTGATTTTTTAAAAGCTAAAATAAAACATTGGCAGAAAGTAAAAACATTTATATAGAGAAAATTATATTAGAATATATGGGAATTATTTTAAAAAAAATTACATTGAATTATTTGAAAAAATAAAATAAAAAAAGAATAAAAATATGGTTGGATATAGGAATTACCTATAAAGGAAGCTATATATTCAAAACAATACCATAAAAGGGAATAAAAAGTCATCCTTGAAAAATAACAATCTATTTTGAGTGATTATGACTCAATAAAAAGATTTGAGTTAATAATACCCCTTATCTTTATTCTCTCTTAGTCAAATGTTCTATAACCTCCTATAAAATAAAAAAATTAATCTTATTACTATATTTCATAAAAAAATTCATAAAAATAACTCAATTTTATAATTTGTTTATTATTATTTAATAGGGATATATTTATTAGTTTTTTCTTATTTTTACTATCATGTTTTAGTAAATTTAATTTTTTTCACACATGTTTTTGATAATGATTATAATACCCGTTCATTGATAACAATTTTATAAATTATAGGTGATAGAAGATAATATAATTGATGTTTTATAATTACCTATAATTTTATTGTCCAAAATTATGAGATTTTTTTCATGTTATGTGAAGATGAAGTCAATGATGAATTAGTTTTAGGATATTTATCGATATTGATAGGATAAATAATAGCGATCATTAATTATTGTTTTTTCCATAATGAAACAAATTAATTATATTTGTTAATACTTTAAATCATATATACTCATAAATAATATTTTATATCCATCCATATCAGTGTTAGGGTAAAATATAATATATAGTTCTCTATAGGCGGAAAAGCGCATGTAAAAATGGATTATGGGTTCTTTTCCTATTTTATGGGAGACATGAGTAATATAGTTTATTATATTCATAAAATAAAAAACATTATAAATATCATAATTGTATGTTAAATTCATTATTAGTTTAATACTTATAAGGTAGTGATGGAAAATTAAATACGTTATATCATGGAGGTAGTAGTCCACACTTAAGCCTGATTGACATGTTATCCTTTCATAGGGGAAAAAAGGGAGGTGGTTAATGTTTATTAAAATAATATAAAAACATTTTTTATTATATAAATATTTAATTAATCATATAATATTATACAATAATAAATTAATAATATAAATATAAAAGGTAATGGATTTAGAGAAAATGATCGAACTTATGTGAAGAACTTTGGGGTTTGCATGGAGGACTCATTGGAAACGAAGGAATTAATCTAACATCTTGGGAAAATAATCATATGTTAGTGAAATATGATCATCATAGAGGTATAGGGGGTATATTTTCATGTGAAAACAATTATTTAGATTTTTTATTGAGTGAGTGGTGAGAGGTCCCATTTATAAGTGGTGAGAATGGTAATTTTTTTGAATATTTCGGCCAAATATAATGGGTAGAAATGTTAAAAAATTAAAATGTATTAAAAAATATAAAATAATTGAGTGAAGGGTAAGATACAGTCAAAATATCTCAACCAATAAATTAGAAATAAGTTTTTAACATTTTTCAATCCCTTTATCCCATGAATTATCACCTTTTTCCATCCAATATTTTCTTAGTGTAAGTTGTTTATACAAATTGAAACTTAATATTTATGAATAAAAATAAAGTGTTATATATGAGATAATTTATCAAAAAAAATTCTAAATATGTAATCATTTTTTTATTATTCAATTTCAAAATGTTTTAAAATTTAATTTTAATATAATAAATGTATAATGTATTAAAACCATTTTGGAAAAAAATATTACTTCTATTCTAAAAGTAAAATCATCAGTTTTTAAAGTATATAAATAATTTAACATGTATAATGTATATTATAAAATAAAAAAATCAATAAAACTATTTCATAAGTTTCTATGTGAAACTTATATACTAAATATGACATAAATGTGACACTATTAGTAAAAATAGTATATTTCACTTTTACCTAAAAAATAAATGTTTCAAAAAAAAAATTATCCTATTCTATTTTAGAAATTCATAATTTAAAATTGATTTTAATTTTATCAAATTTTAATTATTAAAATTTTAAAATTTTATTTAGAATGAAAATACAAAATATAATGATTAGATTCTTTTATTTAAATATGATGGTTTTAAACAATATTGATTATTATTATTTCATTTTAATTTATTATTTAATTTATTTTAATCTATTTGGTCAAATAAAATTTTATTTTAAATATATTTCAATTTAATCTCTTAGGGTAAAATTAACATTATTTAACAAAATGGTTCTTTGAAAAAATAAATATCAATTTTATACAAAATACACTTTAAAAAATACTGTCAAAATTAATTATATACAATCTGCAATATAATTTTAATAATCCCATGAAATATTTATTTGAATTTTAAATATATATATATATATATAATATTTTGATTATGATATTATTTATATTTATATTTAATGCACAAATATATTTTTATAAAATTTAAATATCATTTTTTATTTCATTATCAGTTATATTATTAAAAATTTATTACATAACAATACACTAAAATTTTATAACTATTGGATATATATCTAATGACCATATATGGTATGACCATATTTGAAATGACCATGATTACAAAGAAATATATTTCCACAACTATATTTTCAATTGATCAATTTTGTTCAAATTTATATAAGCTTACGAAACTTTTTCCCTTAACACCTCACATTTCAGTAGTTTTCATTTTAGATCTCGCGCCATTCTTTCTCATTTTATATTATTTTTTCTCATTATATGTTTGGTTATTATAATGTTTATTATTAAATGGTATATTGTTAAAATGTATTTTCTTATTCTAGTGATAGTTTTTTTCAATTTATTTTCCCCTTTTTATTGATGATGTTTTAATGGATGAAATCCCCAATGATGTGTAATAATTCATTTTTATGTGATTTATGGTTTCATGTACCTTGATTATATTATTATATTTTTATTTAATGATGTTTAGTTATATTTTTCCATATCTTTTATGACCCAATATTTAATCAAGTGATAATTCATATGAAATAATTAAGAATCGATCTTTATTATTATACAAAAATGAAATGAATAGCTCCCAAAACATAGTGTGTTTTATTCTCTACCCCTAAATGAATTGTCTCCTGGTAATTTTAATTATCATATAAAAATTAATACATATAAGGGTATAAAAAAATGTACTCATGGAAGAAGGTATAATTTCTCATGAAATATCAACCATACAAACTTTGGGAACATATGTTTTTCCTCAAAATAGTCATATCCTTAATATTGTGTTTTCTTAAACAATTTAATCCATGATTTTATCATTAATCATCCTTTCATTGATGGATTATAATAGGATGATATGAATTCTGGTTTCCTTACTCCATAAAATAATGTTTCTCTATATAGAGATAAAAATAAATTTTAAAAATCATATTTAATATTTCTAATGGATGGATAAATTGACTCACATGAATCATAATAACACAAACCTTGAAGAAGATTCATATAACTTGTATTACATAATGTTACCAACATGTGTTATTTTAAAAAATAATAGTTGGTGAAAACATACTTGATATAATATATATGAAAATATATTATGAAGAATATATATACCAAGAACCACTTAACTATCACTATTAAAATTAATAGTAGTAATTCCATAGGATTTTCCTTGATCCCATTGTCTTAGAAGTTGTAAGTTTTTATTTTAACCATAATACCTTATATTTTTGAACTGGTTTGAATAGTTCACCAATTTCACACATCTAAATCACCCAAATAATGGTATATCCTTAGAAAAGAAAAATATTTTTCTCTATTGTGTTAACTAAATTGTCCCATTTTCCATGGAATATTATGGTATGATTTCCTCCTTTATTATAGTAAAAAAATCCTCTAGTTCCATTATGATATTCCCCTGGGTAACTCTTGTCACATTTTTGACATGTAAGAAATTGTTTTTATTCTATTAATCATATATTTAATCTAATATTTTATAAATACCCATGTTTTATTTCATTTTTGGGTTCAGATATTCATTAAAAATCAAGTTTTTATCATAAATTTGGATAGTTATGTTATAAAAACAATAATATTTTAAAAAACATCTTCTATCCCAATTGGTATCCTATTGGGAAAATTATATCATTGTCCAAAACATGCATTATTATATTTATTTTACATAGCACCAACTATTTCTATAAAAAAAGGGTTAACATGAATGAAATACATTTAACATCATATAGGATTATCAAAATTAATAATATAAATGAATTTCGTCCTAAAAACCATTCCCCATTTTTAAAAAAAGATAATCATATAACACCTTTAGTTCAAACTTTATCAATCTTAGCTTAGACTATGTTAAATTAAGTTGGTTATCATAAAATTCTCAATCTAATTACTCAATATAACTAGTATATCCACACTTAATAGTGGTTTGTAAATTGTATATTATCAACCAAAGAATATCCCTTGAGATAGTCTAGCCTTGTATGAGGTTATATTCATACTCTTCATGTGTTAAAGTTATGATCAAGTGAGTTAAAAACCATCCCTTGGGGGGGAGGGATTACCCCAAGGTTCATATCTTCCCCTCCCACATCTATTTTCCATTGTATTTATAGGTATATTTTGATAAGAAAACCACCAAAACAATACATTATCAATATTTTAGGATATTATCTAATATATAAACTCATTTGTATTATTTTCACTATGGGTCTTCAAACTTATCATAAAAGGAAACTAATCTAATCTCTAAAAATAAAAAACCTTTCCTCTTTTTCCAAATATAGTGGATGAAGCTAAAAATAGATAAATAATAATTTAATTTCATAATTAAATTATTAAATCTCACAAATAGTCACACAACCTGAGTGATGAATGGTTTAGTGTCGTTGTTACTCACTACATGAACATTTTATTTTACAATAGTTATTATCATTTATCTATAATTTTTATCCTCTAAAACCTCTTATATACATCAAATTTCATATAATCATTTTCAGAAACTAGTGAATTGAAACATAATAAAGGGGTGATCTTGAATTCAATGTAAGTGAAACATATCAACTAGTCATAAATGATAGATCCTAAACTTATGGGGAAACATTATTATTGGATAAATAACATATATAATGATCAAGGGACAATTAGTGATAATAAAAAAACAAGTTTTATCATTTTGTATCAACGAATTGAAACATAATACCTATGAAAGGTTATAAAGACATGGTTTATGATAATATAAAAAAATAAAACAAAAAATAAAATTATAACATAAGAAAATGGGAAATATTTAGAACATGGAATATCCTAAACATTTGGAACATCATGGAATTATATCATTTCCTAAGAAATGGAAGTGGTAGAAACATTAACAGAGTTTAAAATATCATAGTTGATCATACATCACATCCTGATACCCATAACATTGTAGAGAATACATCCCAATCTGATTTCCATAGTGGAGTGATAATTCCTTATGGGATTCCCATTGTGAAGAGTAAATTCCATACTTGATTCCCATAGTTATATAATGAGATATATAAACATAACATGTTCATTAGAGGAATATATAAGACCCCACCTATCATCATGCATACATATGAGACCTAGTTAAAATCAAATAAATCATCTTATGATAAATGAACCATGGGGAAAAAAGATATTTAATACGTTTCTATAAATGAAATCACATAAAAAACCACTTACATGGTCCCCTAAAATTATTATTTCATAAGAAAACTATTGGGATATTTATGAACCATTACTTTATTGGGGAAGAATCTGACAAAAATGGATGAGAAATCACAGAAGGTATTTTTCTTAAAAAATATCATCATAAAATCAAATCAAATTATGTGTTTTACTTGTCAAATTACAAAAAAAATTAATGATTAAGAAAATGATTCTTAAATTGTTACATAAAAAAAATTTGAATAAATCATCCATGATAATAAAATAAACTTATTTTTAAATGCAAATTACAATGAAGAATATATGATAATGGTAAGGAAAATACTTTTAAATATATTTCAACACCATTACGGAAAACCCATTTTTCTAAATGGATAATAAATTTTTAAATAATGAATAAATGGAAATATAAGGGTAATTTGAAATAAAAATAATTCAGGTATCCACTAGGTAAATGCGAATATTAGATAGAATAAATAAACATGGATACAAAGAAAAATATATTAAAGTAGATGAGAATTATTCATAACAAAATCACATTTCTTTTTATGATGAAATATATTCATCTTGGAAGAATAATTTGGTGTGAAAAATTAATTACAAAAAATGATAGATTAAAATTCAATATAACATCATCATAAATTAGAATAATTCAATATTGAAATATCACAATTTAAGTGGAGTTATTATGACTCAAGAAAAACGTTTACACTAAGAAAACCCCTTATCTTTATTCCTTCTTAGTAAAAAATGATCTAACCTCCTATAAAATAAACATAAATATCATTATAATATATATCATAAAAATATTAAGATACTTTAACTTTCTAAATAATTCATTTATTATCATTTATCGAGAATAATTTTTTTAATTATCGAATATTTTTACCATAAGTTGTTTAAAATAATAATTGTTCCACACTTGATTTGGGAAATTAATGTTGGTACCAATTCATTGATACCATGTTTATCATTACTGGTTCATATTATCTAATGTAATTTATGGTTTATAATTACCTATAATTTTATAGTCAAATTATATGAGAGTTTTTTCAAGTTTTGTAAAAAAAATCCGTGATGATTTTTTTTAAAGTTATTTATCGATATTGGTAGATTTATTGACAAAAATCAGTAATATTTTTATCTATAAAGATAAATATTAATTATTTTTATTAATAATATATACCATATTAACTCTTTAAATATTATTTTTAACCATCCATAATGTTGCTAGTGTAAATAGAATATAGCATTCCATGGATGTTGAATAATGCAGATACACATTGATTATGATTTAGTTTCCAATTGTATAGGAGAAATGAGTAATATAGTTTAATATTTTCAAAACAAAAAAAAATGTTATATCTGTCATAATTTTATATTAAATTTATTATTTTTGAAATCCATGTAAAAGAAAAGTAAAATGACACACGTTATATTTTGGTGTCGGTAGTCTACACATATACACGATTGATATTTTCTCTTTTCATATGGGGACGGGGAGATGTTGTTAAAGTTTACTCTCACAATAGAAAAAAATTAATTATAATATTTATACTGAATTAATAATAATATATTTTGTGAATGGAATTTAAAATCTAATTATATTAAAAGATGGTGTTAGTGAAAATATTGACCTTACATTGTGTACATTGGGTTTCTCTTGGAGGATTCCTTAGAAATGATGTGATTATACTAATATCATGGGGCCAAAATCTTATGAGGGAAAAATAAGACTACATGGGATATAAATAGGGTTGATAATAAATTGGAAAATTTATTTTTATAGTGGTATTTAATGGATTCTAAGAGAAGCATTTTTTAAATACTGAGAATTGGGTTTTTGTAAATATCTAAAATAAAAATAATGGGAGAAAATGTTAAACATTCAAATTTTCTCCAAAAATAAGAAATAATTGAGTGGAATATAATATAAGTTCAATTTTCATTAAACTAATAAATTATAACATGTTTCTACCATGTTTCAATACCTTTATCAATTGAAATGGTACCTTTTCTATTTCAACTTTTACCATGATATCTAGTTTTTACCAAAGGTAACTTATTCATTATGCCAAAAAATAAAAATTTCATTATTAAATAATTTTCACCCATTAATTCTAAATTTTAATTCAATTTCATATTCAACTTATAAATATTTATAAATTAATTTTAATATAATAAATGTATAATGTATTAAAACAATTTATGAGAATAATATTACATAAAGTCTAAAATACAAACCATATGTTTGTAAACTATAATCAATTTTTTAAAAACTATAATATAAATTATAAAACAATAAATTATCAATTAAATATGTTTAATAAATTTATAATTCATACTTAAATACTAAAAATGGATAGAAGTCATAGTATTAGTAAAAATAGTAAATTTCTCTATTCACCCAATAATACAATGTTATAGAAAAATACAAAACAATAATGCTAGTGTAATTTTGAAATAATAAATTCAAAAAATTATGTTCATTTTATCTAATTTAAATTATGAAAATTATAAATTTCATTTTATAATGAAAACACCAAATATAAAGATAAACTTCTTTAATTGAAAAATGGAAAATTTAAACATTATATCTTATTGTTATTATATTAGGTCAATTTCTAATTTAAATGTTGTTAATATATTAGTTTAATTGTAAATTTTTTGAAGTGTTTCAATTTAATCTATTAGGATAAAGTATAAATATATAACAAAATAGTTATTTGTGAAAATATATATAACTTTAATACTAAATACACAATAAGACATACCATTAAAAAAATTATTTATAATCTAAATGTTAATTTTAATACTCTATTAAAATAATTATTTGAATTATATATATATAAATTTTATAACATTTTAATATTAATTTTATTAATATTAATACATAACAATTAAATATATAATTATAGTTTTTGATATCAAAATTATATTTAATTTTGAGCTATATTATATAAAATTTACTACTTTACAATACACAAATTCAGTATACCTATTGGATTTATGTCCAATGAACAATTTTACAATGACTATATTTTCAATGATAATGTTTTCAACAACTATATTATCAATGACCATATTTTCTGTTGACCAAATTTTTAACACACACACACACACACACACAGATATATATATATATATATAATTGTGCTAAACATAATCCATTAACACATTCCATTATTGTAGATTTTTTTTGATCACACAACATCATTTTTCCATTCATGGTATTCTTTCTCAGTGTAGGTTTGGTTATACTAGTTTTTGTTATTAAAGGTGATGGAAGTCCATGGGATTTTCTAGTTCTAAATATATTATTCTTTAAATTTATTTTCCCCTTAAATTTATTTTATTTTTAATGAATATAGACATCAATTATGGGTAATAATCTATTGTCTATGATACAGGGTTTCATGTACCATTCATTATACTGTTCAATTATAATTTAATAATATTTTGTTATCCTTGTTCATATATTGTATGACATAATCTCTAGTAAAGTATTATTTTTTTAATAATAGAGAAATAAATTTTAAAAATATTAGGAAACAATAAATGTATCATAAAATCAGGGGCTTTAAATTCTTTCCCCCATAACTTATTTACAACCTTGAAATTTTAATTATCACATAATAAATAAGATAGATAAGGGTATTATAAAATTATTCAGGAATCATGGTATTATATCAAGATAAATTTTAACCTTACTATCATAGGGAACATATATATTTTTATTTAGTATAGTATTATAACTAATAATGAGTTTATCTGCAATAAATTTATCCAAGAGTTTATTGTTAATCATCCTTGCATCGATATACTATCATAGGGTGATTTGATATGTGGATTCTTTATTCTTACAAATAATATTCCTATATATAGGGAGAAAAATAAACTTCCAAAATCATATTAAATTTATCTAAACTATGGATAATAAGACTCACATGAATCATATTCCCACAATACTTGAAGAAGATTCATATAACATGTATATAATAAAGATACCCAAAAGTTTTTTTTAATTTTAACAGCTAATACTTAGTAGAAACATGCATGATATAAGACATATTTAAACATTGAGTCACAAATTAGTTAACTTATCACCACATAATTATCACCATACACTTTAATAGTAGTCATTACATAGTCATTTCCTTGATCACATGATATATGAGTTTATTGGTTTCGTTTTTCATCTCAATCCCTTAGAATATTTCACTAGTTTGTATAGTGCACAAAATCCTCACAACTAAAACATCTAACTGCAAGTGAATCCATAGGATGAAAATTATTTTTGTCCATAATGTTAACCGAACAATTAATTTTTCCTTAGATGATTATTTCTCTATGTACTCATTTACCATACATAAAACATCCTATAATTCTGTTGAGACATTACCCTAGGTGTCTCTTCCAATATTTTTGATATGAATGACATTGAATCTTTTTTTTTCTTCACCATCATCATCACCTGATCATCTGTGAAACACTATACTTTGTTTCTTTGGAGGGTTCACATGTTCATAATGACAGAAGTTGTTAATAAAAATGTGATATAGTTTTATGAGAATATTAATAAAATTTTCAACACCATATTCTATATAATTTGGTTTCAAGTTAGTAAAATTACATCACTGTCCATCGCATTCAATATTAACTTGGTTCATCCTACATCCAGACATTTATAAAACCAAAAGGATTAACATAAGTGAATACTATTTAACACTATTGGGGATTTACATTGTTAATAACATAAATGGGATGCAAAATTAAATCCCTTTACCATTTTACATCATTACATTAGCCCGTAACTCCATTTGCTCATCATATATCAATCCTAGTTTTACCAAGGTAATATAAATTTGGTTCATTTTTATTCTAAACCAGATCACATAATATAAAAAGGAAATTTTTCCTTCAAATTGGTTCATAAAGAGTATATAGTCAACCAAATAATATTTCCTAGGAGAGTCTATCCATGTGTGCAATCTTTAGCCAACTCTTCATGAATCATTGTGATGAAAAAGTCAATGAACAACCAACCCTTTTGGAATGATTACCCCTAGGAACATATTTTGCATAGCCACATCCACATTCTAATATCCATACCTAGTTATTATTCTAATAATACCAACTCCTGAAGATATTACCAATATTTTAGGATATTATCCTATAGTTAGACTCATTTCTAGGGTTTTCACTGAGGATTTCTAGCACTAAAAATAAAGGTAACTATAATAATATTAATAAATAACTAAACCTTTCCTTTAATACCAGAAATTGGGACCCAATATAGACATGCATAAATACTAAATTGATTACATAGTAAAATTAATAAATCTCACGAATAGTCTCACAACCTGGGGAATGAAAGTTTTTGTGTCATGGAGACTAGATACAATAACATTTTATTTTATAACACTGGATGTAATTTCTACATAAATTTTCTACTATAGACCCACATATAGACATACTATATGATATTATCATCTTTATAACATGGGGAATAGATATATATGAAATGGTTTATCTTTAATGCTATGTAAGGGAAAATTATCAACTATTTATTACCATAAGATTATAAAAATTTAGGAAAATAGAAGTATATGAGAAATAACTTATAAAATGATCATGGTTTGAGAAGTGGAAATTATAAAACATGATTTATAATTATGAATAAATGTAATAATAACATATTCCCCCAAAAAGGTCATCAAAATCAAGGAATAAAAGAAAATATTGAAAATTTAACAAACATGAAATCATAACTTTAGAAAATATAGTTTATTTAGAACATGGAATATTATAAAAAAAATTCATGGCTAGGAAGGAAATAATAAATTAGTAATATGAAGAGTAAATATCCAAAGAATAGGTAGGAATATCAAAATAGAGCAGGTATCACATCCCTATTTCTATTACATAGTAGAGCATGCATCCCTACCCAATTCACATTATGGAGAAATCATTCCTTAATCGATTCTCATAACTGAGATAGAATTACTTACATGATTCTTAGAGTTATATCATAATATATAAAACCATAAACAATGAATTTGAGGGTTGTATAAGAGTACACCCATCATCATCCATATATATTAGAGCCACTTAAAATCCAATCATTCATCTTACCATAAGTAACCTATGGGAATAAAATGAGTATCATATATTTTTTTAATGGTATTAAAGAAACCAAAATCATTATCACCCAAAATTATTATTAAAAAAAAATAGTTTTTTTGTAACAATTACTTCATTGGAGAATAATAATTTTAAAATGGAAGATAAATCTCAAAATAGTAATTCTTAAAAAGTGTTTATTAATAACCCCTTAAAATGATGTGATTTTCAAGCCACATTCCAAGAAACCATTTTTTATGATAAAGATATTTTTTTTAAATTTACATTAAAATTTTCAATAAAGACACCTTGAAAAAAAATAAACAAATGTAAAAATGTAAATTAATTAGGAATAAAATAATATTATTGTACGAACAATCAATTTAAATATTTTAAAACTCATTTATTCATTAACCCACATTGTTAAAATGTTAACAAGATCTATGTTCTAAAATAGATTAAATGTAATATAAGGATAATTTGAGATAAATAAAAATAATGTTTCCAACAGGGAAATGGGAATATTGGTGGGATGTAAAAAACATTGATATGGAAAAAAATCCATAAAAATGTAAGGGAATTATTCTTAGAAAAAATTCCTTTTTAATGAAGTAATAGTTTCTTTAAGAGAGAATACTTTGGTGTGAAACATTAATTCACAAAAAATTAACATGTAAATACATCATTATATCATAATAATGTATAATTATTCATTCTTTAATGTTCATAATCAAAGTTGAGTGATTATAACTTGAGAAAATGATTTGAGTCAAGAAATCCCCTATCCATTATTCCTACTTAGTCGAAAGTGATCTATCCTCTAGGAAAAAATATAATTATCTTAATACTATGTTTATGAACCTTATTAATATACATTAAACATTTATATAATTAGTTTAAATTAATTTATAATGACTATATTAGTTATTTATAACTTATTTTTTGCATTGGGTGTTAATAACTTCAATTGTTTGACACATTCTTTATGATGTTGATATCGAGAACCATTATTTTATACTAATATAATCATTAATGTAACATCTCGTTAATGGTTTAAGGTACATGTTAACACTAATTTTTGTATATTCTCTAGTTTGGGTTCTTTATTGGTTGTTTTAGGGTTGAATTTGAAAATTTTGGAATTTTTTAGGCTGTGGAGAGTTCCGTATGGTTTCTCTAAACCATGCACCCACACACTGGAAATTTTAAAACCACGTATAGCGGGGGTTTAAATTGTTTTTTCATGGTTTTAAAATTTTTGTTCCCACCTAGTATAATCTGTGCACCACATTATAGGGGTTCATGGTTGGGTGGCATGGTTTGACAAATCGTGCAGCCCTACCTAGTTGACTGTTCCAATGATGTTTTTTAATTCTATTTTTTTAAAATTTTCCAAACACACTTTTTACCTCTTTATCATCCCCAACACCTGTTGGATCTATTTACTAGGGCTTGAAATCTCTCAAGGACCCATTTTGGGTCCTCCAAACCCTTTCCATGGTGGATCTAAGCTTGGAAAGCATCAATCTATTCCTCTAAAGTAAGAGTTCTTTCCTCATTTCATCTCTCCTACTCTCTTCTTATCCTCTCCTTAGGTTTTTTTAGATATTATTTTTTGTTTGGAGATTTAAATTACTTTTTTAGATCATGAATCTATATTTGATTCTTATATCTCCATTTTCATGATTCTTCATCGAAAAATCCCCTTATAGGTTTTGTGTTATGTGATTCCTATGTTAAAGGTAAGTGGTTCAATACAAGTTTGGCCAATTAATTTAATCTTGAATTTCTTTATTGTTTAGACTACTTTAAATTAAATTGTGAAAACCAAATTATGTGTGAATTGGGGTTTGAAATTGATTTGTCATAATATTTTGTGTATATACCGCAATTCTAATGGAGTTGGAGTTTTTTTGGGTGATTTTGAAATTGATGGAAATTATGAAATAGTTTTGTGAAAATTATTAAAAAATTTATTTAAGAAAAATGGATTAAATGGTTTTCAAAAGAACATTAGTTGTTTTTTTCATAAAAAGGCATGATTTTTTTTAAACCCAATTTTTTATTTTAAATGAAAATTATCATGTTTTAATTAAAAATGAGTTAGTTGTGCTTGAAATAGATTTAAAATAATTTTACCATTGTTGATTGTTTGTTAGAGCACATGCGAGCTGTTGTACCTCTCGTACCCCTCGTGGTTTTATTTTCATGATCACAATCACTCAATTATTTATCTAATCTTGTTTTAAGTGTTTTTGGATGATAGATGGTCAAGGAATTGGGCCAAGAAAGCAAGAAGGCAAAGTGGACTGAAAATCAGTCCACCGGCCAACCGGTGGAAGACCACCGGCCAGCCGATGGAGGCCTAGACAGAAGGCATCCCTCTGCCCAGACCACCGGCCAACCGGTGGCTTCACTACCGGCCGGCCGGTGGAACCCAGACAGAAGGCTGAGCCACTGCCTCAGCACCGGCCAATCGGTGGCTTCACCACCGGCCAGCCGGTGGCACCCAGCCAGAACAGTATCAGCCACTGCCTCAGCACCGGCCAACCGGTGGCCTCAGCACCGGCCAACCGGTGGCCTCAACACCGGCCAGCCGGTGGAGCCTGAGCCCGATCCCTCTCCCTTTTTGCAAGCACCGGCCAACCTGTGGCTCAGCACCGGTCAGCCGGTGGAGCCAGTCAAACTAGTCGTTGGTCCTTTGACCAGACTTGTCCACTTGCCTCCCAACGGCTCCGAAGCCTTTTCCAACGGCTCCGAAGACCCCCAAAGGCCATATGAGGGTTCCCCCTCTATAAATAAAGGACTAGGAAGCCCCGGAACAATACCGGAACCATATCCAAGCCACGGAAGCTCACGGGACACATTTTGATCATTTGGCGAACCTCCGGCGGATTCCTCCAAGGAACCACAAATTGCTCCAACACACTTCCACATCCAAGGAGCACCACCAAAGAAGCTTGGGAGCACCCTTCATCAACTCCAATCAATCCTTTGGCTCCCAAGGCTTCCTCCATTATGGTTTTTCATTGTTTTATTTATTTTGAGCTTCAATTTGGGTTTGTGCCTACAAACCCCTCTTTCTCTCATCTCCCTTTCATTTGGGTTCTCACACCACCTTCAAGGTGTGAAGAGGTTAGTCAAGCCTTACCTTTCAAAAGGCTTGAATCAAAGGTGAGCTAGCCTTCACCTGTAAGAAGGCTAGTGGGTTCTTACTCAACCATTAAAAGTAAGTGGGTTCTTGCTCAACCAATAAAAGCAAGCTGTAATAGGTCCTAGACTAACCTGAAAAGTCTAGTGGGTTTCTTGCTAAAACCATTAAAAAGCAAGCGGTAGTAAATCTCTCAACGGTTGAGTTGGGAGCGGATACGTAGGCTTGGGTTTAAGCCGAACTCCGTTATCAATTGCGTGTCTTGCCTCTTTTATTTCCGCTACACTTTTAACTTTGATTTTAATTTGTTAATTAATTTTTAAAAGGAAATTCACCCCCCCTCTTGCCATCACTCTTCTCCTTTTCTCCGCCCAACAATTGGTATCAAAGGAAAAATTTGAGTAATACCTTCACCGGTTTCAAATTCAAGATCCATTGTGATGGCTTCAACCTCTTTTTCCCCCGAAGGCTATTCTTTGGGTCGTGCTCCATTTTTTGATGGAACCGACTATACCTATTGGAAAACCCGCATGACCACTTTTCTTAGAAGCATTGGATATCCTATATATAAAATTGTCATGCATGGTTACACTCTCTCCTCTCCCGATGAATCCAAATAGACCCAAGCCGATATTAGAAATTTCGAGCTTGATGGCAAAGCCATGAATGCTCTTCATTGCGGCCTTGATCGTAATGAATTCAATCGAGTTTCCACTTGCACCTCATCACATGAAATCTGGAAACTTTTGGAAGTTACCCATGAGGGGACCAACAAAGTGAAGGATACTCGATTGGATATGTACCGTCAAGATTTTGAGTCTTTTTCCATGCATCCATCCGAATCTATTTCTGAAATGTTTACACGTTTTACTGACGTTTGCAATGGGAGAAAGTCCCTTGGTGATGATGTTTCTGCAGAAACGATGGTCAAGAAGATCCTTTGGATCTTACCAAGATCATGGGCTCCAAAGGTAACGGCAATCCAAGAAGCAAAAGACATCAAGAACATGCCGGTCGAAGAGCTCATCGGATCACTTATGACCTATGAGATCACCATGAGGAGGAAAGCTGAAAAGGAAGGCAAACCAATCAAAGTTCCAAAGAACATCGCCTTCAAAGTTCAACAAGAAGAAAGCTCATCCTCCTCATCATCTTCCTCTTCAAGCGGCGATTCAGAAATGGAGAATCTTGCCCGCAAGATGCACAAATTCATGAAGAAGCACAAGAAGAAGAAATCCCGCAAGTCTCGAAAGGAAAAACCCAACGAAAAATCCGAGCCCAAGGTAACATGTTACGGGTGCGGCGAGAAAGGCCATTACAAGCCCAATTGCCCACTCAACAAGAAAAAGGCCAAGCAAAAGGAGAAGAAGAAGGCATTCAAAGCCACATGGAGCGATAGCTCCTCATCCTCCTCCTCCTCCTCCTCAAGCGACAACGGTAACAAATGCCTAATGGCATTTCATGAGGTAACATCTTCCGACTCCTCATCCTCTAGTTCTTCAAATTCTTTCAATCACATGTCTTATGAGGATCTCCAACATGCGAGAGATCAATTAGAGGAAGGTTTTCACGAACTTTCTTCCAAATTTGTTACTTTAAAAAAGAATTTCAAAAAACTTTCTTCCGAAAAGGAACAACTTCTCAAAGAGAAGGAGGAGTTGTCCCTCAAAATCCAAAAACTTCCCGATGTTGATTCTATGGAATCAACAATCAAAGATCTAAGGGAATCCCTTGCCAAGTTCACCCAAGGGGAACAAAATTTAACCAAATTCCTAGGTTCCCAACGCATATCTAGAACCACCGAAGGGATTGGCTATTCCAAGCAAGCTTCCTCTTCCCATGCTCCAACTATTTTTGTAAGGGGGAGTTCCCAATTTAAATTTTGCAATTATTGTAAAAAACCCGGGCACATGATTTATGAATGTGATTGCAAAAATGCCCGGTATGGTAGGCCCAAAACTTTTTTCTTCAACGATGAATTTTATAGGAGAAGACCCGCCACTAGACAAGTATGGATTGAAAAATCCCTTTTAGCAAGTCTTACCGGGCCAAAATTTGTTTCGGTTTCAAAAACCTCTCCCCGGTGATTTGTTGTTTTTATTTAGGGGGAGTTAGGATTGTTTAAGCTTTTTTGCATCTTTCAATTCAAAATTCTTTTTCAAAACTTCCAATTCAAATTTTTTTTTGATTCAAAACTTTCAATTCAAATTTTTTCAAAACTTTCAATTCAAAATTTTCATTTCAACATTTTCGATTCAAAACTTTCAATTCAAATTTCAAAAAATTTAAATTGGTTTAAAATCTCTTTTTGTTTTTCAAACTTTCCCTCAATCAAGTTTTATGCCCCGTGCTATTTTGATAATCACAAAGGGGGAGAAATTCTTGGTTGATTGGGGGAGAAATCATTTAAAGCATGCCGTTTATTTAAGTCTTTTACAATGATTGTTTCGGTGATTGTGATCATCAAAAAAGGGGGAGATTGTTGTACCTCTCGTACCCCTCGTGGTTTTATTTTCATGATAACAATCACTCAATTATTTATCTAATCTTGTTTTAAGTGTTTTTGGATGATAGATGGTCAAGGAATTGGGCCAAGAAAGCAAGAAGGCAAAGTGGACTGAAAATCAGTCCACCGGCCAACCGGTGGAAGACCACCGGCCAGCCGATGGAGGCCTGGACAGAAGGCATCCCTCTGCCCAGACCACCGGCCAACCGGTGGCTTCACCACCGGCCGGCCGGTGGAACCCAGACAGAAGGCTGAGCCACTGCCTCAGCACCGGCCAACCGGTGGCTTCACCACCGGCCAGCCGGTGGCACCCAGCCAGAACAGTATCAGCCACTGCCTCAGCACCGGCCAACCGGTGGCCTCAGCACCGGCCAGCCGGTGGAGCCTGAGCCCGAGCCCTCTCCCTTTTTGCAAGCACCGGCCAACCGGTGGCTCAGCACCGGTCAGCCGGTGGAGCCAGTCAAACTAGCCGTTGGGCCTTTGACCAGACTTGTCCACTTGCCTCCCAACGGCTCTGAAGCCTTTTCCAACGGCTCTGAAGACCCCCAAAGGCCATATGAGGGTTCCCCCTCTATAAATAAAGGACTAGGAAGCCCCGGAACAATACCGGAACCATATCCAAGCCATGGAAGCTCACGGGACACATTTTGATCATTTGGCGAACCTCCGGCGGATTCCTCCGAGGAACCACAAATTGCTCCAACACACTTCCACATCCAAGGAGCACCACCAAAGAAGCTTGGGAGCACCCTTCATCAACTCCAATCAATCCTTTGGCGCCCAAGGCTTCCTCCATTACGGTTTTTCATTGTTTTATTTATTTTGAGCTTCAATTTGGGTTTGTGCCTATAAACCCCTCTTTCTCTCATCTCCCTTTCATTTGGGTTCTCACACCACCTTCAAGGTGTGAAGAGGTTAGTCAAGCCTTACCTTTCAAAAGGCTTGAATCAAAGGTGAGCTAGCCTTCACCTGTAAGAAGGCTAGTGGGTTCTTACTCAACAATTAAAAGTAAGTGGGTTCTTGCTCAACCAATAAAAGCAAGCTGTAATAGGTCCTAGACTAACCAGAAAAGTCTAGTGGGTTTCTTTCTAAAACCATTAAAAAGCAAGCGGTAGTAAATCTCTCAACGGATGAGTTGGGAGCGGAGACGTAGGCTTGGGTTTAAGCCGAACTCCGTTATCAATTGCGTGTCTTGCCTCTTTTATTTCCGCTGCACTTTTAACTTTGATTTTAATTTGTTAATTAATTTTTAAAAGGCAATTCACCCCCCCTCTTGCCATCACTCTTCTCCTTTTCTCCGCCCAACACGAGCCTCAGTAGTTAGTGAGTTATTAGTTGGTGAAAAATGGAAAATGCATGGGCTGCGCGGAAAATAAGGGATGCGCGAAATAGTGGATCGAGGTTTTTCGCGGAAATAGTGTTTCGAAATTAGATTGGTGAAAAATGGAAAAGGCATGGGTTGCGCGGAAAATAAGGGTTGTGCACGAAATACTTGAGCTCGGCGTGAAAAACAGCGTGGTGCGCGAAATAGTGGAGCGAAGTTTTTCGTGGAAATAGTGTTTCGGAATCACACCGTCGAAAAATGGCAAAGGCATGGGTTGCGCAAAATATCTGGAGAGGTGCGCGGAAAATGATACCTGCGCGAAATATTATGCGCCAGATGAGAGGTTTTCCGTGCCGAAGGGGATTTTGCGCGCGGGGGTCTCAGTCGCCTATAAATATGAGGTGACCTCCTTCATTCCATGTTGTTGAAGACTTAGAGAAGATCTGAGGTCTGATGCGCGAAAAAGGATCGCATAAAGGGGCTTGCGCGAAATATTCAGAGTTGCGCGGAAAATTTCGGGATGCACGAAAAATGAAGTGTTTCACGTAAAAATTGGGTTCGCACATAAAAGATCCAGTTGTGCGAAAAAGGGGATTTTTGCGCGAAATATTTTTCTGCGCGAAAAGTAAATTTTGCGCGCAATAGGAAGGTTTTTCATGCAAAGGGTTGGTGTTGCGCGCAATTGTCAGTAAGGTTTGTCTTCACGTTTTGGTTATCCGGTTTAGTGGTTCTATGCGTTCTAGTGCATCTATTCCAGACTTCGATGCAAGAAGAGTCTCGTGCTGAGCAGAGGCAAAGACTTCAATGCAAATCTATTGAAGAGACCTTCACGTCTATAAACTGAGTGAGACTTCACCAACTGCAGTGAGCCAGGGGGAGTCAACGGGAGTGACCCGAGGGAAGCAGTGAGCTATCCCTGAACCTTTGTAAAGGTAGTGAGCATGTGACAAAGTGACTGTACCCGAACAATTGTAATCCACAACTTGTGAAGATTAGTGGATTTTAGTACGACCGGAAACTTGTCAGCGTATGCTCCTTGTACGTAGCCCTTAGTGGTGAACCAAGTAAAAAGGTTTGTGTCTTATCTGTGCATGTGCATGTTTTCTTTATGATCATTTTCATCATACATGTTCAACAATTTCCTACTAACGTGGGAACAAGATCCATCACATTAAAAGAAAAAGTTGTCACCCTGATTCACCCCTCCCCTCTCAGGGTGTCCCGGGGTCCTTCAATGTAAGGATATGAATTCCCTATAAATGGGTTGAAACTTTACAAATATAAGAAAAACATACCTTAGAATATCTTATTCTCAGTATGATTTTTATGACTACTCTCTAAATAGTGTCGGAGGGACATGTTTTCAAATTTCCATTATCAATATATTAGTGTGTGAGGATCCCATAACATGGAACTATCATACCTTAGGGAATATGACTATGTTTATTTCTATTATTCTTTTGATATAAATTCCATTGAATGTAAAACTTCTTTATTCATGCCTTGTGAATTTATATAAACTATTTTATATTAATTTTTTATTAATTCATTGTTTTAAATGTTTCCATCAATTGAAATGTGAAGCATGATTTGTTTTAAATATCCTCTTGTACTTCTATACCTATTTTATTTTAAATTAAAAGAATTATTTTTATTATTATTATGGAATATTCTTATAGTACACTTGGTGTGACCCAAATGGGATTTTAACTTACACCCTACCTTTTCCTTTGGTCATTTGTAGATTTCCATCTACCAGGTTTGAGAAAAGGGAAAGCACAACCTAGAGGTGGTTCTTGTTGTTGATCCTTGGGATTGGAGTGACATTTCCATGTGTACTTGGATTGTTTATCTTGTTTTTTAGTAAATTTTGATGTAATTTTGGGGTTTGATATACTTGTTTCACTTCTGTTACTATTCTCCCTATAGAGATTTTTTTGAGCATACTCATATGTGTTGTTTATTCTATTGTGATTTTGGAAAATTTGTTCCCACATTTATATTGTGTAATTTCATGCCTTATTAACCAAATAATGGGGATAAATAATTCCCTTTAGGGTATTTTAATGTCTGCTTAGGTATTAGTGTTGTCTGAGCAAGGTCATGATAAAGTTGTATCAATGGGATTGGTTGTGAATCGTTCTTTGATGTCATTATGTAGATGTGAAATCATGTAGGGACATATAATGTAGTTACAATTGTGTGCCTATAAAACTCTCACCGTAATGATATTTATGTCACTATAGGTGGTTTGAGAGAGATTTATTGAGGATTAGTTATAGTATTCTCCAATATTTTTGGTTTGGATAGTTTGAAATCCAAATAATATTTACCTATATGATGGGAATAATTTCCCTTATTTCTTTGTTGGAGTATTAATAAAATGTCTTAATTATTGTATATTGATGTTGTGTAGCATCATTACTTTGAGAAGATGCGTGAATTATATCTAGGAAGATGATTTTGACAAACCATAGTGAGAAAATCCTCTCATGGACCAAAATTTGGTTGAGGTTATTATGTGTGCTATCTAAGATCTGGGACATGAACCTACACCGAATCCATTTCAATATGAAGATCATGTTGTGTTTTCTTAGGCTATAGAGTTTTTCAAAATTGATTAGGCTGACATGACTATAACTGAGTATGCAAATTGATTTTCTGAGATTATGCAGTTTTTACTTGAGATTACATCGAATTATAAGATTAAGTCTTGACGGTTTGAGATGAGACTTAGATATGATATCCATTCTTAGGTTTCCTTATTGAAAATATATTCATATGATGAAGTGATGGATAGAGATTTGATGGTCTATATTGACCTGGATGATATTTTAGGGTTGATAGGAGTTCCTTTTCCTACCATTTGATGTTTTATGAGGTCCTTCACAGGAAAGATAAATCATGATGATTCTTATAGTGGTTCTCAATAGTATTTTTCTTCTAGACCTCATGTAGTTTTAGGAAGAGGCCCTTTTATTTTCTATCAGTTTGGAAAGCCTAGTCACTCGAAAATATTTTTCCTTAAGGCACCCAAGATATGTGGTTCCTACAAATTCCTAGGTCACTTTTTGATGTTATATCATTCCTATTATCCTCAACGTAGTGGAATGGGATCATCAGCACCAAAAAGAACATTGGTGAAATCATAATATTTATAAATAAAGGGGTTTTATCCCCATAAAACCACAATGAAGTTTCTTAACATAGTGGAGGAGTCTCTAGAGGTAGAAGATATAGGTTTAGAAACTGTGAGGGGTACCATCACTACTGCTTCATCTTTAGGGACTGTTCTATTTGATACTGGTGCATCTCACCCGGTCATTTTGACTCTTATTGTGAACATTATAAATCTGATTTTTGAGCTTTAATATTATGTGATGGATAATACTAAAACCCTTAGAGAAAAGAGAGAGATGGGTCTCCATTGTCCTACTTATGTTTTCTCTTTATTTGTTATTGACCTTGGGAATTTATAGTTCTCGACATGAAACTATTTGACTTCATATTAAGGATAAATTTTCTTATTTCAAATAAATCTAAAATTGATTAACATATTTAAAGGGTATCCTTTACTACACTATATGGAGTGTTTCGTATCATTCAGGGAGAATGAGACCTCAGGTTGAGTAGAGTCGGGCCTTCTTATCTAGAGTTGTGGAATTTATATCTATGCTTTCTTTTGACTAGGAGTAAGAATACTTCAGTGATGATCTTCCTCCAGTTTTCATCAAGTTTTATGAAATTTTTTCCTTATGACTTCCCAGATTTTTCATCAATAAGGGAGGTAGAGTTTTCAATTGATTTAGTTTTGAGTACTAAGAACCATATCTATCCCTTCTTACTGAATAGAACCAGATGAAATAAAGGAGTAGAAGACTTATCTAGATGATATTTTAGAAAATGTCTTTATATTCCCTAGTGTGTCACCTTAGGTAGTGCCTATGCTATTTGTTATAAAATCTAACTGCTCACTTCGCCTCTGTAAACTTAATTGAGTCATGATATTGAATAAGTATCTTTTATGACAGGTTGATGATCTATTTGACTAGTTTAAAGGGTTTATCTGGATCTTTAATATTGATCTTATATTTGGTTATCGCTGGGTGAAAATAAAATAATTTTACATTCTAAAAACCTCGTTCCGAAGAAGGGATGGCCATTATGAGTTCCTTATCATGCCATTTGGTCTAACCAATTCTCCTAAAGTCTTTATTTATTCAATGAACATGATATTCCATAAGTATGTAGAAATATTTATTATGGTATTTATAGATGAAATCCTTGTTTAATCTATGCCTAGGGAGGATCAGGTGGGTCATCTGAGAGAGGTTATAGAATTGTTGAGAAATCACCAACTTTATGCCAGGATATCAAATTGTAATTTCTTGATTTGGGAAGTGAATTTCATGGGACTTGTTGTTTTAGGACATGGTATATCATTTGATCCTGAAAAGGAGAAAGCTTTTATGACATGGGTGAAACCACACAATGTTTTCAAGATCAGAGTATCTTTGATTTATATTGGTATTATCACTATTTTTTAATAGATTTATCAATGTTGGATTCTATGGTGACTAACATAAATTATAAGAGAGTAAATATTGTTTTGGATTGTAAATGTCAGAGATATTTTATAGAGATGAAACATCTTCTGAATATTATTCCAGTGTTGAAACTTCTAGAGGTCGGGTAGGGCTATTTGATCTTCTTTGATGCATCAGGTTCAGGTATGGGTTGTGTTATTGTGTAGGGTGATCATTTCATTACCTATGGATCTCAATAGCTTAGGAAACATGAGAAGAATTACCCAACCCATGACCTTGAACATGCATCTATGATGCACGATATTAATAGTTTACGACATTACCTTTTCAGAGAAAGGTTTTCCATGTATTCAGACTATAAATTATTGAGTTATATATTCCCTCAAAAAATATTTGAATCTACTCTAGATACATTGGGTGGAGTACCAGAAATATTTTGACATTGACATTACATATACCCCAGGGAAAGGGAATGTCATTACAAATGATTTAAGCATGAAACTTTTTTCCCAGACTATGAATGAATAATTAGAAGAGTGGTACCTGATGTATCTTTTTTTACAGTTTCTTATTGGAATTTGGGAATTAGGGTTCGAGGTTTCTTTGGCCAGTTCTTAGTTGAAATCCTCTTTTCTCAAGATGATTCTTCAGGAATAATAGCATGATAGTGATTTCAATATCATTAGATACTCACATTATGGTGGGGAGACCATTACTGAGTGGTTTTTCTCCAAGGATGGAATTCTATGTTATCCAAATATTTTTTACGTACTTACTAGTAAGGAAATATTTTATTGGGGATTTCCATAATTCCTAGTGGTTAGTACACCCAAGGACCACAAAAATATTCTATGACATACAGTGATAATTCTGGTGGCCAAGTATGATACGAGGAGTTGTTGATTTTTTTTATCATTGTTATACTTTCCAATGAGTCAAGGTAGAGTAGAAGATACCTTTAGGATTGATTTATCCACTTCCACTACTAACATAGAAGTGGGATAAGATCTATATAGATTTTTTGGTTGGGTTTCTACATACCCAGAAAAGAATAATGAGATATGGATGGTGATCAAGAGGATAACTAAATCAGCTAACTTTATACTAATTCATGATACAAATAAAGTTCAGGTGATGAGAAATATCTATATGAGAGAGATTAATTGTTTTCATGGAGTTATATATTCTTTATTATCTTATAGGGATCCCTATATTACTTCTCTCTTTTAGAGTGACCTTCAAAAGGAATAGGGATATCAGATTCGTTTGAGTAGGGAAAACCATCCATAGACAGATGGATTCCATATAGAGCTATTCAAATTATTGAGGATATGCTTCAAGACTATGTTCTTGAAATTGGTGGACCATTCGATAAATATTTAGAAAAGTATTAGTTTTATTAGAAAAATATATAGAAGACTATGATAAGGATGGCTCCTTTTGAGTCATTTTATATCTAGCCTTGTAAATATCTGTTGTGTTGGTCAGAGATCGGTGAATTTTCCTTGACTGGAGTGATATTGGTTCAAGAAACAAAAGAAATGATTCATTCAATTAAAAAAATAATATTTATGGAACATGGAATTTATAAATATTATGTTGATTTTCAACATACATAGTTGAAATTTTTAGTTAGTGAACAAATGTTCTAGAATGTTTCACCTCATTTGGGTCATAGACAGCTTGTCAGGAAAAGGGAATATTGCACCTCATTTTGTGGTACATTTTGAGGTTGTTGATTATATGGGGAAAGTGGCTTATCATTTATCACTTTCTCTATAGTTGACAATGATACATAACATGTTCCCTATATCGCATCTATAAATGTATCTTTCATATCCATATCATGTTCTATGATGGGGTGATCTTGATGTTGAGCCTGATTTATCTGTGACTAAGAATCCAATCATTATAGTTGATTCTAAAACCATGGTACTTTGTGGGAGGATGATACCTTTAGTTTGATCTCTATGGAAGCACAATTCTGATACCCATGATATGTGGGAGAGGGAGGCACCAATGACAGAGCATTAGACTCATCTATTTGACATTGAGACTTATTTATAGGAATTTTGGGGATAGAAAGATTTAATATTGGGGAGGTTGTAACATCCTTTTTTTGTTTTCAAGTACTCACTAACCCTCCTATTTGTCTATGATTTGGTAGGTCTTTGTCAAGTGTTGCTTCGGGGAAGATGTTGAAAATTTTGGAATTTTCTGGGCTGTGTATGGTAGGATCACAGTTTTCCAAAACCTTGTTCCCACCCAGTGGAATCTATAAAAGACCATAGAGTGGGGGTTTGATAGGGTGTGTAATTGTTCGAAAAATCATGTTCCAACCTAGTAGAAATGGTGAAACCTATTAGAGGGGTGCACTTTTAGGTTATACCATTTAACAAACATTGCAACCCTACCTAGTTAACCATGTAGGTGATGTTTTTTTATTCATAACAATTATTAAAAAATTCCTAAACCGCATTTTTACCTCCCACTCAACCCTAAAACTTATGGGATCGATTTGATTGGTATTTGATGCACTCAATCGCCCATATTTACTCCTTCAAACCCTTTCCATGTAAGATCAAATATTTTTGAATGTCGATTGATTCCTCTCTGGTAAGAGTTCTTCACTAGTTATATATCTACCTATCACTATTTCTATCCATCATAGGTTTTGTTAGATCTTCTTATTATTGATAGAAATAAACACCTTTGTTTTAGACCATGAATCTATGGTTGATTCTCCGATCTCTATTATCATCATTCTTCATCGCAAAATCTTGTTATGGGTGTTTTGTTTCATGATTACCATGTTAAAGGTAGGTGGTTCTATATAAATTTGGCCAATTAATTGAAACTTAAATTGATTTTTTGTTTATATTTCTTTCAATTAAATTGTGGAAAACCAATTATATGTGAAATATAATTTGAAATTGATTTCTCATGAGGTTTTTTTGATAAAAACGAATTCTAATTGAATTAGATGTTGATGTGTGATTTGGAAATTGATGGAAATTGTAAAATTGATTTTTTAAATTAATTGAAATTTTTATTTGAGAAAAATGTGTTAAATGGTTATGTTAAGAACCTTGGTTGGTTTTATCCTGAAAAGTTCATAAAATGATTTTTTTTTGGATTTTTAATGGGAATTAGCATGTTGGAATTGAAAATGGGGAAATTTTTTAAATAGTTTTAAAATAAATTTCCTATTATTGATTTTTTATTAGAGGGCATGAAAGCATGGGTAATTAATGGGATATTACAGACAAAGATGAAAGTATGTGAATTATTTAGAAATGGATTGATACTTTAAAACTCTAACCAAAATGAGGATTGACAATTTCCTGACCCATTTGCAAGGTTTCTTCAATAAAATGGAATAGTTGCACAATACACTATGCCAAGTTCACCAGACCAAAATGGTGTAGCTGAAAGAAGAAACTGAAAATTAAAGGACATGGTACAAATTATTCTTAGTAACTCTAAGCTACCTAAATTCTTGTGGACGGATGCACTTAAAGCGGTATCATACATTTTGAATTGGGTTCCAACAAAGGCAGTTTCAAAAACACCTTTTAAATTGTTTAAGGGTTGGAAACTGAGTTTACGACATATACGCATTTGGGGATGTCCTTTAGAAGTGAATATTTATAATCCACATGAAAATAAGTTGTATCATAGGACCATTAGTGGATACTTCATTGGATATGCTGAAAGGTCTAAGGGATATCATATTTATTATCCATCATTAAACACAATAATTGTGGAATCAAGAAATGATTTTTTTTAAATGACCTGATTAGTGGGAGTGATTTTATCAACAAAATTCAGGGTTAAGAACATTCATAAGATCAACCCTCTAACTCAGGTGATAGATTGACGATTTTTCACAACAAACCTCATTTTCGAACAAATATCATTCCACAAATGGTTTATGATCATCCTTTGGATCAAATAGTTCAAGAATCAGAAACCCTTGAACAATCAGTTGAACCACAAATTCCTCAAGAAAATAATGGTTAAACATTGAGAAGATCTACAAGGATGAGAAAGCCATAAATTTCTAGTGATTATATAGCGTATCTATAAGAATCTGACAATAATATTGGAGCCAAAAATGATCCTGAAACATATTCACATGCCATGAGTTATGAGGAGTCAAATATGTGGTACGATTCCATGATGGAGGAGTTGAATTCCATGAAGAGTAATGATTTTTGGGACCTTGTTGAGTCTCCTTTTGGTGTAAAACCTATTGGATGTAAATGGGTTTTTAAAACCAAGAAGAATTCATTAGGCAACGTTGAAAGATACAAGGCCCGACTAGTTGCTAAAGGGTTCACTCAAAAGGAAGGGACTGATTATACTGACACGTTTTCTCTAGTATCCAAAAAGGATTCATTACGCATCACATTAGAATTAGTAGCTCATTTTGATTTTTAATTACAATAAATGGATGTGAAAACTTCTTTTTTGAATGGTAATCTAGATGAGGAGGTTTACATGAAACAACCTGAAGGATTCCTCTCTAGTAATGGTGAGAATTTTGTGTGTAAGCTCAAAAGGTCTATCTATGGTTTAAAACAAGCATCCCAACAATGGAATTTATGATTTCATGATGTAATTACTTCATTAGGTTTCGAAGAAAACATTATGGATTAATGTATATACCATAAGGTCAGTGGGAGTAAAATATGTTTTCTTAATTTATATGTAGATGACATTTTACTTGCCACTAATGACAAGTCTTTGCTATATGAGGTTAAAGAGTTTCTCTCCAAAAGTTTTTACATGAAAGATATGGGTGATTCATCATATGTCACTGGATTAAATATTCATAGGGATAGGTTGATAGGCATTCTAGGCTTGTCTCAAGAAACCTATATTAATAAATTCAAGACTGTGCACCAAGTATAGCACCCATTGTTAAGGGTGATAAATTCAGCATGAACCAAAGCCCAAAAAATTATTTTAAACGAGAACAAATGAAATCCATTCCATTTGCTTCTGCTATTGGTAGTTTAATATATGCTCTGGTCTGGACAAGGCCTAACATTTAATTTCTAGTGGGAATGTTGGGGCGGTATCAGAGTGATATGGGTATAGACCAGTGGAAGGTTGTGAAGAAGGTATTGAGATACCTCAAAGGCACTAAATACTACATGATTATATATAAACACACTCAAAATTTGGAAGTCATTGGATACTCAGATGCAAACTTTACCGGTTGTGTTGATTCACGTAAATCAACTTCAGGATATGTCTTTATGACGGCTGGAGGAGCTATGTCATGGACAAGTTTCAAACAGAAGCTAATAGTGACTTCTACTATGGAAGCTGAGTTCATTTCATATTTTGAGGCCACTTCCCATGGTGTATGTCTAAAGAGTTTCATTTTGGGCCTTAAAGTTATGGATTCTATTTCAAGGCCATTGATTATATATTGTGACAATTTGGCTGCTATTTTTATGGCCAACAATAACAAAAGTGGGAGTCGAATTAAGCACATTGACATCAAATACTTAGCCATAAGGGAACGTGTTAATGATAAAAAGGTGGTTATTCAGCACATCAACACTGAATTGATGATTGTAGATCCTTTGACTAAAGGAATTCCTCCATTTAAATTCAAGGATCATGTAATATGTATGATATTAAGTTATACATTGTAAATTTGTTGAATTTTATTTAGAACTCATTATATTTAAGTATTTATCTCTTCACTTTAAGTGTACACATTCATTATTTGAGAAATATTTTTGGGGCTTCAGAATAAACCATATGGTTAAGGTTTGTTCATATAGGGAATAAGCCATGCGGTTAAGGTTTATTCATTAAATTATCTTATATTTGTTGTCATTCTTGAATATGCGGTATTGACTTTTGGAATAAAAAATGATTGATCCACTGATGCAGTGATAATTTCAATATACCAAGATGACGTGAACCTTGGGCTAGTCCATTGTTCCAAAAATTTATTGAAAAATAAAATAATAATGGAGAGGGATATGGGGAATGTAAACAACTAAAACGGGTAAAAAAACATCACTAAAAATCATCAAATTTATATCAATCAAAATGAATCTTATTTTCATAATATATATATATATATATATATATATTATAATTATAAAAAAATAAATACATATTTAAATAATTATAAAATTATAATAAATATATTAAAATAATTAATATATATATATTATTTATAATTATATATAAATACTTTTAAAATATATTCATTTATAATTATAATTATATATATAATATTATAAAATTATGATAAATATATTTAAATATTAAATATAGTTATTATATTTGTAATATATATAAATATATATAATTATATAATTATATATAATTATATAAATATATTTATAATTATATAGGTGTATATATATATATATTATTTTTAGAAGGTGGGGAGCACTGCCCCTTCATTAAAAAAAAGAAGGCGTAAAATACATGAGGAAGAGTTAAACAAGTCATATTTTCCCTAAAAAAATAGTCAAAGACCAAATTTCTCTCTAATCTTGATACCTATCTTTCTTTCCTCCTCACGAATGGCATTCCAATCAACTCTTCTACATCCACACCCACACCCTTGACTTCTCGAATAACATCCTCTCCTCCTAGATCTCACTTTTTGCAATAAGTTTTCAATATCATTGCTTTCTAAATCTATACCAACATCATATTGATCTTTGACTTTCTTAGGAGAACTATTCCTCACCATGGGGGTCATCACATCCCCCTCCACCAATGTACCAGATTCAAGATTTCCTTCCTAATGCTGACATGTGCAATGATGTGTTTCCAGTGATCCAAAATAATTTGAAGTTGCAACCTGCATATCATTACTACAATCAATTTATTGTCCAGAAACAAAAGCTGATGTACCCGATTCACCTGGTTTTCATACATCCACCTAGATGGTCTCATAAAGAGGTTTATTCTTTTTATAAGAAACTAACTAGAAAACCTCTTCATCCACTAAATCCTTGGATTAGGTTTTATTTTTGTCTTTTGAAACCTGTGGCACAAGTGAAAACTAGGCATTTGGTGACAATTCATCAATGTCGAGGGCAGATGAGACTCTACCCTCCTCCAACTTCTTAGGTTCCAAAGCACTAGAGTGTCCAATATTAAATTGAAGCATATTTTCTTCTTTTTTATTTTTAAACTTCATGGGAGAAGCTATATCCAACTTTTTATTGCCATTGTGATTGCTTACTACAATCACTTGTTCATGCTTGAATTGTTGATCAGTCACCTCTTGAGTAGCTATTTCATTGACTTGCTCATCCAGGATATTCAGCTCATTGCACATGGTTGTTTGTTGATCTAAACCAGTGTCTCCCTTGGAAGATACAATATTTATATTGGAGACTACCACTTGATCCTGTCTAGTATCAAAAGACATAAAATTTAAAATGTCGCTGAAATCATGTTCATTTTTATATTCAAAGAAAATGTCAACCCATGACTTATTATTACATTCTAATATATACTCAACATTTGCATCATGTAACTCCTTCTTAGTTCCACAGATAGAGGTCTCTATCATTGCAGTAGCTTGAGATTTGATTGAAGAAGATACTCTAAACAATTGTGTTCTTTCCTCTTCAGAAGCATCATCCATCGGGATTGTTATGTCAGTCTTTACATTAACATCAACATAGGAGCATAACTCATTCTTCTCAGTACTCAAATGCCCTCTAGAATAAGGTTTGACATGTCCAGCATCACCATCCACATAATCATTATCTACCATCTAAATCTGACCAAACTTTAATTCCTCCCGTCCTCTATATTGAGGCTTTGCTTGAGTAGTTTCATCAGAAATATTTTGAACATTCGAGTTTCTATTCTTATTAAACATTAACATGAGATATTTACATGGTTCAGAAAGGGTTGACTACATCCATTAGAGAAGGTGTGACTTTCTATTTCTTCTCTTCAAATAATATGTTGGAGGATCATAAAATTATCATAAAAGGTTTTTTCCTTGTTACAATTCATGGGATTCAATCCCGTTATTTAGAGGAATGAAAATCGTTTTTTTCCTTCGGTTGGTGGGTAGTTCATCTACCCATGAGAAATCTCCTAGTTGTCAGCTGCTCATCCATGGTTGACTTCCCACCAAGGATAATTCTCCAAAAACCACCTGGGTTGGTTGTCTCCAGATGTAAGATGCTACTAAAAAACAATTGTTCATCTTCTGAATTCTCCCTAATTGAGAGTGGCCCCCACAAATCTCCCCATCACAACCAATTTAGGGTAGAAGCTAGACCTGATGTCTCCTTTCAGGCATTCAGATTCTATTTCGGTAGAACCTTCATCATAATGTTTTCCCCATTATAATTGGTGTGGATTTTTTCAACTTTCAGCAATATTTCTTCCAGCACATTTTGGACCCAGTGATATCGCACGTCGATGTGTTTGGACCTGGAATGAAATGTTTAGTTCTTGTTGAGATGAATAATGCTATAGCAATCACAATAGAGAATATAATTCTCCTAACCTTCTTTTTTTATTGATTTTTGATAATCCACCTTTCAAGGGGTGAGGTGGAACCATTACAAGGCCCGTAGGAATAAGTATTACATGGTCCGTAGGCCTTTGAGGAATTCATTTCCTATAGGCTTCAAACATTACATACAACCCAGAATAATTACTTGGAACTAATCCTCCCTGGCATCTTCATCATGAAATCAACTCTCCACCTTCGCATTGTTGTTCGGCTAGGCTTTCCCGTACATGCACAGGTTTGTCCCGACGGTAGGTGTAATACCCTTTCATTCTTGCAATCCATTTAGCTTCTACTGTGATGAAAGCTCATTTCTCATCCTCCTTCTGAAGATTGTTCCTTGTAGGTTGTCTGGTTTGTATCTGTACTTAAGGTGTTCGGAAGGCCTTGAGGTGGCCCAAAGGCCTTACCGACCTGAAGGTCTGGGTGGCCCGAAGGCCTTAAAGGAGTCGAGGCCAAATAGGTGGCCCGAATGCCCAAACGAGAGAATAGTCCCAGCTACTACAGTGCCAAACAGTACCCGCTACAGTACCTAGAAATATGCTTCCTAAATCTATCCCATATCCTATAAAAACTTCTTCATTCAAAGCATCTCCTTGCAACCTTCACTGATTGGGATATATTCTGCTTTTTTGGTGGATAGGGCAACACACTTCTGAAGTCATGATTGTCATGAGACTTCTCCCCCTATAAATGATACCAGGTACCCAAATATTGATTTCCTCATGTCTATATCTCCATCCATATATTCATCTATTTATCCTTCAAAAATAGGTTTATCACTTCTAAAACATAAACAATGACTAGATATACCTCAAAGATCCTCAATATCCATTTCACCACTATCCAATGATCTTTTCTTGGATTTGAAAAAAATATGCTCACAATGCCAACAATGTGAGAAATATCTGGTTTGGTGCACACCATGAAATACATAAGACTGCCAACTACTGACTCATAAGGAAATTTTTCCATTTCTACTTTCTCCTCCTCAGTATATGGACTTTGACTTATCATGAGCTTGAAATGAATTGAAAGTCGAGTGCTAACTGATTTCTCTTTGCTCATGTTGAATCTTTCAAGAACTTTCTCAATGTACCACTCTTGAGATAGCCAAATCTTATGATTCCTCCTATCATGAGTAATCTTCATACCAAGAATCTAAGCAGTGTCTCCCAAGTTCTTCATTTCAAAATACTTGTTCAACTCCTTCAAATAGAAAATCTTGGTGATATATCTTCTAATAATCAGCTTATCATCAACATAAAGCAACAAGATAATGAAATCACTAACAAAAAACTGTTTGATGAAAACACAGTGATTAGTAGTCACCCTCTTGTACTCATTTTTCTCCATGAACGAGTCTAATTTCCGGTACCATTGCCTCATTTCTTATTTCAAACCATATAAAATTTTTATAATTTTTCATACTAGGTTTTCTTTAAATTTCACTTGAAATCCCTCTGGTTGTTCCATGTATATCTCCTCATCAAAATAACTATGTAAGAATTCTATCTTTACATCTAGTTGTTGAACCTCGAGGTTCAACCTAGCCACTAATCTAAGAACAACTTTTATAGAAGACATTTTAACCACAAGAGAATTTTTTATCAAATTAAATACCTTTATTCTGACTAAATCCCTTCACACCCATTTGTAGGTACCGGGCGCATCAAAAGCACGGGAAGGACGGTTTCCCAACTTTTCTTTTTTTTTTCATGATTGACAACCAATCTGAGATATACGATGGTAAACTTTGTGATCTATGGAATGGGTCAATAAAACTAGAAAAGGGTAATAATTGCAAAACTAGAAAGAGAGGGTATATCAAAACAATTTTTTTATAATTAATTTAATTAGATAAAAAATTACCTCTAAGGAATTCTTTTTTTTGTTAATGAATCTAGCATCAGATCTGCAGTGCGTCATTGTTTCATTGTATAAACCAAATGTTGGTGATCTACATGTGTTCCAAAAATCTCCTGAAATCTCAAAGGAGTCTTTGGGTGCTCACACGGAAGATTCTTTCCCTTGCGTCATCCGCCTTGATCGCCTTGAGAATTACTTCCAAAGCATTCACCTTGATCTAGTGGAGGAGGATTGCTCACTATTCTTGGGAGCATTATTAGAGAAGGGAGATCTCTAGGCTTGAGATAATTTTCCATGATCCGTTTTCCACAACCAAATTGTCTAATAAAAAAATAACATAATTGGGTATTTATATTGCTAGGGTTAAAATAAAATAATTTCATAAATTCATTCCTTATTTATTTAATACCAGAAAACCCCAGGTCAAATAATAATAGTTTTATTATTATTTCTCAACATGTGCTTAACTTGCAAATTATAATTAAATATTATTTAATTAAATAATATTCAATATTTATTATTTCTCATTAGACCATTAAACCTAGTCTTCCATTCCTCCACAATATTTATCAGGCCCTGAATAATGTCTATTTATTTTATTAAATAAATATCATTACATTATTCTCCAATAAATAAACAAATTTTAAATTCACTAAATAGAAAATGAATATTTATTAAATATTCTGCGCACAATATATTATCTTGAATAACTAGTGATAAAATAAATGCGATCAAGCATACATGAATGATTTTTAAACCACGCACGGGAATAATATTTATTGAACCTATTAAATATTAAATAATAATATGTATTATTTTACTAAGATTATGGATACACTTAGTATGTGACCCCCTCTAGGCCTCTTTCTTAGTGGAATTAGCCGAATCAGCCTAAAGTCCAAGGTTAACGTCTAGCAATACGCCAGGGCACCCATATATAAAGAAGTTAATGTTGTAATGACATGTCACATCATACAAATGATTACGATGTAATATAATCCCTTTATCACAATATCTCTAATTGAGCAGGTTTCATGCTAGTGCCATCAACCTATATACTCGATATCTCTTTCATTGACTTTCCGAAAATAATACTTGCTTATAGAACACCACGGACATGGATTTATTTAGGCTATATAATTTCCATCAAAGGTCCTAATATATTAACTTCCATTAATAAATAGAAGGGATAAATCCTTTCACGCATTATTCATTAATGAAATATTACTCGTGATGCACCCAACGTATCCTACCTCGATGTGATCATCTTTCTCCAGAGTTTCTATCAATACATCAAAGTGAGTGACTCATAATACTCATTAATAATAATCTTAAACTCTGAGGACCAATACACACATACATAGATAGGAACATCCAACGACACTTATAAATGTATATTTCCTACTAGAGGGTCCCATTATCATAATATCGTATTGGATATTACCAAGGGCATACACCATGAGATGGTGCCGCAAATACCTATGAGTCTACACCCCTGATAGCCTGTATCATTTTTATCCCTAAAATGATTTCATCTGGACAAAGAACATATATTCAAGAATAGCGTCATAGCACTTCTGGGTTCTCATCATAGTGGAGAACTACTATAGCCTTTTAGTGCGACTGCTAATCTTAGGACATTATCACATACTCTTCCATGTATAAGAACAATCATGATGTGATAATTAGTTAATTAACATTCAAAATAATGATTACATGTATATCATAAAGTACATAGAAGTTAGTTCTAGGGCACCAACTCCAATAGACTCCCACTTTCAATAGAGCCAACTGCTAACAACCTTCAATCTGCTAGCTCTCACATGGTACTCATGCTTCTGCTGATATAGACATTTAGTCAAGGGGTACACCACGTTCTCTTCCGTGGGTATTCTAATCACTGAAACATCACCCATTTGATAAAAATCCCTCAAGAGGTGATACTTTCAGAGTATATGCTTTGTCTATTGGTTTGACCTTTTCCCTTTTTCAAGACCCAACACTGTATTATTATCACAATACAATGTGACCAGGTCTTTACTGCTAGGTACCACATAAAGATCATGAAAAAAGTTACAAATCCAAACAAATTTTTTGGATGCATCAGAATCCTCTATATACTCAAAATCCACTATAGAATCAGTGATAACTGGATACTTTAAACTCTTCCAGCTCACAACTCCCCCGTTGAGACAGAAAACGTATCCTAATTGGGACTTCAAATCATTCTAATTTGTCTGAAAACTAGAATCATTATAACCCCTGATGACCATCTCCTCATCTCCTCCATACACCATGAATATATCCTTAGTTCTTCTCAGATACTTAAGGATATCCTTAATAGTAGTCCAATGCGGTTCTCCTAAATCTTATTGATATATGTGAACCATGCTCAATGCATATGGAACCTCAAGTCTAGTACATAACTTGGAATACATTATTGATCCTATCACTAAAGCATCTGGGATCTTATTAATTCTCTCTTTCTATTAGTGTGTTTGAGGACATGTTTTCTTAGAAATATGTAAGCCATGTGACACTAGAACCAATCCCCTCTTTGATTGTGTCATACTAAATCTATTTAGTATCTGGTAAATATATGTACTTTAAATTATTTTAATCTATCTCTTGGATATATCAAGAATGATATTGATCCCTAGAATGTAGGCTTATCCACCTATTTCCTTCACAGAGAAACACTTTTTTAACCTATCCTTAATAGACTGTAATACTATTATTTCATTTCCAATAAGTAATATTTCATCAATATATATTATGAGGATAACGACTACATTCAAACTAAAACTTTTGTAAATACACGACTCACATTAATTCTTAATGAAACCAAATTATTTTATGGATTCTTCAAATCGAATGCTCCATGACCAATATGCTTGCTTCAATCCATAAATGAATCTATGCAACTTTAAAATCCTTTTGTCATCACCTAGTGTCACAAACCCTACTGGTTGTGTCATATAGACATCTTCCTGAAGGTTCTCGTTAAGGAATGTAGTTTTGACATCCATTTTCCAAATCTAATAGTCATGGTAAGCTGCTATGGAAAATATGATTCTAATGTATTTTAACTTGAAAACTGAAGAAAAGGTTTCATCATAGAAAATTACATGATGTTGTTTAAAACCTTTATCCAATACCCTTTCTTTATAGGTACTTAATTTTCCTTCCATGTATACTTTACTCTTGAATACCCATTTACACCCAACAGGATTTACATCAACTTTTGCATCGACCAGAACCCAAACTTGGTTCTGATACAAGGAATCCATCTCAAAATTCATAGATTCTATATATCTTGCAGCTTTTGAGCTCTCTACTACCTCCTTGTAGGATATAGGTTCATCATTGTCAACCAATAATGATTCACCATCCTTGATGACTAGAAAACCATATATCTATAGATGTCTTACTTATCTTACACTCCTACATAGTACTTGTGATTTAGGAACCGCTTCTTCTGCGGGGACCAATGGAACTTGTTCTTGTACCAACTCCTGTATATCTTGAGAATTAACTTCATCAAAGTCAATCTTGGTCCCACTATCCTTTTTGAGGATGTGCTCCCTCTCAAGAAAGACATCTTGTCTAGCGACAATCACTTTCTTGTCTAAGGGGTTGTATAGGTAGTATCCCTTTGTTTCCATGGAATATCTTATAAAGATACACTTTGTGCCCCAGGGTGGTAGTTTGTTTCCTGAGAAGGCCTTAACAGATTCCCCTCCATCCCATATATGTGTATGCGACAAAAAAAATTTCTTCCCACTCTATAGCTCGAAGGTAATTCCATTTTCCGATTTAGTTGGTACTTGGTTTAATGTGTATGTCATAGTTAGTAATGAATATCCCCAAAAGAATAATGGAAGATCTGTATGACTCATCATTGACCTTACCATGTCCAAAAAGGTATAGTTCATCCTTTCACTAACACCATTCCACTGTGGTGTATAAGGTGGAGTGAGTTGAGATAGTATCCCAAACTTCCATATAAAGTTGATGAACTATTTTTTAAGATATTCACCACCTCAATATAATCTAAGATTATTTATCTTCTTACAAAGAGGATTCTCTACTTCATTCTTGAATTTCTTTAATTTCTTGAATTTCTCAAAGGACTGAAACTTATACCTCATAAAGTAAATATAGCCATATCTACTCAAGTAATCAGTAAAAGTTATGAAGTAAGAATATCCACCACAAGATTCTTCTAGAAATGGTCCACACACTTTAGTGTGTACCAATCCTATAAGCTCTATGGATCTTTCACTTTGTCCATAGAATGATTGTTTTTTCATTTTCCCTTGTAAAAAATCATGACATATATCAAGTGGTTTTAGCTCAAAAGAGTCTAAATAACCATCTTAACATAGCTTTGTCAAGCGCTTCTCGTTTACATAACCAAGAAGGTGACTCCATAACTAGGTGTTATATGAGTTGTGTGAATATGATTCCTTATCGATTTCCGACACTCGGTTTTCATAATTTAATACATAAAGAATATTATTTAAATGTACCATATCATAACATATGTTGTCCTTATAAAAGAGACCAATTTTATTTACAAATTGGAAAATAAACCCATCTGTATCTAAAAATGACATAGAAATTTTGTTCTTGGTAACTGTAGGTACATAATAACAATCTCTGAAAACCAAAATCATTCTCATTGTAAATGAAAGATGGTAGTCACAAATGGCTAGGGAAACCATCCTCACTCCATTTACATCTCCCAGATCCACCTCTCCTATGATAATATTTTAAAATATACTTGGTTCCTGTATTTGGATATATATGTGAGAACTGAAAGCTATATATAATGCCTAATGTGTAGAAATAGAAATATTTCACTCGATAACAAACACACCTTTAGATTCCTCTTTCTTATGGGTGCAATTCCTCTTACAGTGGCCTAACTTTCCACATGAAAAACATACTATCTACTTTTCCTTTTCCTACCTATGGATCTTCTTCTTCTTGGAAGGACGGTTCTTAGGAGATTTAGAATGCTTATAGGTTCTGGTCCCATTTACCTTGTTCTTCCTTTTATTATTCACCATAAGGATTGTGGGTTTGTCACGGCCCATGTCCTTATTCCCTTCCAGAATTAAAGTAAGATGTTCTGGGAGGATCTTCTCATTATTACTCATATTTTAATTAACAATAAAGATGGATAAGGTCTTGGGCAGTGGTGAAAGTATGAGATCGATACACAACTCATATGGGAATTTAATCTCTAAGATTTCAAGGCATTCAATATAGCCGATAAGCTTGACTAAATGAGGCCCAACTGGCGCAGACTCTCCAAGCTTAGTTGTGAACAACACATTGGAGATCTCATACCTCCCTTATCTCACCATCTCTTGATAGAGATCCCAAAGGTGGGACATCATGCTATAGGCATCCATATACTCACATTTCTTAAAAATCTCATTATACATGGATGATAGTATGAAGTACTGAACATCTATAGCATAATTCAAATGTTTCTCATAGAGAGATAACTCTTCATCACTTGCCTCATTTCCAGGAACAGCTGGTATTGGTTCTTCCACCACATACAATTTTCTTTCATGGTAAAAGTTTACACGTATGTGACTTTGACACTCTTAACAATTAGTGTCGATGAGAATTATTTCCTTCTCAAATATGGATTGAAATGATATATTTGATGTCATTTTATAATTATTTCTCCAAAATAAGATGAGCAGATTTTTAGTACTTTATTTGATAAAATTTAGACAAATAAATAAATATTATATTTATTAGTCTCCCACTATTTTATCGTAACCAAATATCCCTCACCATCAGCTTTGGAATATCGTGTTACTTGTATATTATAGTGTCAAAGATCCATATTACCCTTCTCATTACCCCAACTTTGGTTGGTTAAGCAATTTGAATGGATTTAGGTAGGCATTCCAAATGACAAATTAATTAACTCTTAGTTCCTTGATCTTATGAGTGGAATCACCAATCCTGAAATCATTAATTTATATTTCCCCAACCTTGGCCTCTCATTTACACTAATTACTTTATTGGCATTCAACCCTTGGTGTTAACTAAGTTAATTCAACCCAAATGTGAACAACTAAATAAAATTATACTTGATTATGTGTTCTTATGATTTATAAAATGTTTCTAAATCATAGATAATTGTATTTTGATAATATTTAAATTTATTTTCTAACTAATTAAAAAAAATTATAATTAAATATAAATAAATTTTTGAAAAACCGCAATTTATAAAAATATTTTTAAATATGAAATTATTATATTTAAAATAAATTTTACATAATTACATGGCTTTCCTTATAAGTATGGAATACAATTGTTTATTTAGAAATCATAAGTGGAAATTTATAATTTTTTTAATTATTAAATAATCCTAAAATAAAAAATATATATTTTAAACTATATATTTTTCATAATACTTTATATAAATAGTTCAAATTCGGACACTTATTTGAGAAATTATTTAAACTTAATTAAAAAGTATTTGATGATTTAATTTTATTATTATTTAAATTTTTAACTATATGTTATTTAAATTTTTTGAAATTTTTTACAGAATGTAAATATAGTTATCGATTGTTTGTAATTCATGAAAAATATTGTATCTTTGAAAAGAAAAATTTAATAAAATGTAGAATATGAAAGAGTTCATATCATAATTGAATATAAATTGTTTTTATTCATTATTATGTAATGCCCATAAGATTAGATAATATTATAAAATGATTATAATTATATTTTATTTTTGAATTGTCCATAAATTTTTATTTCATGTTTAAAAACTTGAATTTTTCATTTATTTAATGGTTATTAACTCCTTTATTCAAATTTAATTTTTTATTTTATTTTTTGAATGGTGTCTACTGTAGTTTAAATTTAAAATTGCTTCTTAGGAATTATTATACGTGAATCTATGTAGTTATTTACTATATGTGATAATGGATTTATTTTTCCAGAATCCTTTACTTAATTTTATAATTTATGTTATGAGCATGAATTTAGTTGGTAAATATAATTTATACATATAATGTTATATAGTTATTTTGAATTAAGATATCTATTTAGTAATGTACCCATGGGTGGAGGGACTTTGGGCCAGACTTCACATTATCCTAGAAGCTTATACCTTATCTTGGAAGGTGGGGGTTGACTATCTATGGCTCTAGGTTTACTCATTTTTAGGTTTTCAATCATATATAATCCTAATCCTCTAAATGAATATTTTATGTACCTTGTGCATGTGAGGAATTTGGATATGTATTAATATGTTTGTATTTTATTTTTGGGTGAGTAACACAAACGATGGGTTATGTAAACAATTACACATCAATCTAGTTTGAACATATTTATTTATTTGGAGTAATGGGATTTCAAATGAAGTCACTAGAAAAATGAATATACAAAGGGATTAACACAAGATAATATGTTGATATTATATCCATTTAAAATAATATGTGTTGGATTACTTCCATAATATAACTTGTCAAGACCTTTATCATATAATCATGAAAATTATTTCCAATTATGGGTGTACTAGGATTATACTATGTCAAGAAAGAAAGTAATGTGTAGCTATGGATTATCTAATCAAGTATTTTCATGACTTAGTTGGTTTCATTTGTATTATACGTTGATGTCCATTTCCTGGTATTTACATTAGTTTACACCTAGCTAGGATACCATTAAGAAGGATACCAGGGGAATAATGTTGAGTGAATCTATATGATATATTTGGATAATGGGTTATCCACTCAACTATCCAAGAGTCATAACTATTTTCATAAGGATCCTTCCATATCTAAATAGCTATGTGGTGAGATGAATTGAATATAAGACTCATTGTTAATAAAAAATGTAGATCATGATCCACTAATTTTTATGATGTATTTAAAAAAAATCATCATTTTAGTGGAATACCATTTTATAAAAGTCCAAATTAAGTGTTAATAATACATGATACTAATCTTGTTAAAGTCTCTATTCTAGTGAAATAGCATCATCAACATCATTCTAAAAATTGATATTAAACCCTGAATGAAAAATCTTAATATGAATAGCCTCCATGATTATTATATTAAGAATAGTTCATAATCAATACAAAAATATTGTGTGTTAAAAAAATATCTTCATAATTAATGATATATTCAGTATATTAAACAAGTTAATATAGATATTTATGGAACCATATAAAAATTAAAATAAGGTTTAAAATTCATTATATGTGAAATTACTTAAGGAATGTTAGTATAAAATATTCAATTTTATTAGGTAAGTCTAATTATAAATAATATTTTTAAGTATGCTAATGACATGGAGAAGACTACAAATATTCCCTTGAGGATTGTTTGGGTAAATGAATTCATTCTATTTTCAAATATTGATTTTTTTTTCAATATTAATTATATTAGAATAAATTTACCTAATATTCTAAAAGTGTTCATAATAAATTAACTAGGAATATGTTTCATGAGATTTGGTTCTATGTAAAACGTTCTTGTTGGTACAAGTCCAAATACGGAGAATAAATATTTATTAGAAACCCCAAACTTTTGTATTATAGTATCTAATAAATGAAATTGAGTCATGAGTTTATCCATGGAGATTAGAAATAATTTTATATGATTGGATTTTATAGAATACCAAAAAAAATTGGACATTATATGTAATGTCGCTGACATGTATCAATGTCATAGATTTTTATTTTGATTTGTATGGTTATGTGATACCAAATTCATACATTACAAGTTATGTAAATATATTAGAGGTAAAACTTGAGGATGAATTTATATATATTTTAGATTAAGTCTAAGAGATGTAGCACTTAGTTGTTAAATTAATGAATTCAATATAGATCAAGTTTTCAAGATCATGTGGATCAAATAAAACATATGTATCTTCATGTCATTTCACTTATAGGAAAAGAAATGTTTTTAATTAAAAAGAATTATTATGAAATAATTAAAATGAAAAATTTCATAAAAATGGTACATGATTCATTAGATTATATAACATATTTTTGAAGAGGATAAAAGGATAAATATATTTTATCATGGCTAAATAGTTTATCTAATGTTTTGTTAAAATATAAGGGAATGTGTTTCCGCCACCTATCAGGGGAATGTTTTAATAAATTTCCCCTTTAAATAAGAAAATTCTATAAAAACAAGGAATTCCATATATGATATTAAAATAATATTTTATTTTAATATATTCCTAATAAATGTAAATAAGTGTTATTTTACAAAATAAAAAGTTTTTTTGTTTAATCATAACATGATATTCTAAAAAGAATATAGTGACTAACAGGATAGTGGGAGTATGTTTGGACACGGGTATTTAAATTTTATCAATTAAAGGAATATATTAATCTTTTATTAATGTTATTTTAAAGTTTATATCCATATAGTTGAGGTTTTGTTATGGTAACAATAAATTTAAAGAGTTAAATTTAGTTACATTGAGAAAGTGAATATCAGTATTTCTTAAAATATTAAGCCAGCTAATTTACAAAGTGAATTACATTGGATATAAAAACTGTTTTATGGTATGGTGGTAAGGAAAAATGTAAAATTGGATTTTGTTACTTTAATAATGGTAATAACACGTTATTCTAATGAAGTATATAATGAGATGATTAAACAATTATGTATGTGGTGAAATTATTTTAAGAAAAGATGGATGAAATATGTTCCAAGGATGATTATGAAGAACATAGAAAGAGTTAAGAATAGAAAATAGAAGATGACATTATAACATTTTATGTTTTTAATTTAAGTACATTGAATATGTTCATGTAGTTGAATATATTGAATATGATTCCAAAATCCCAACATTATTCAAACTATCTTGCATCATATATGTTACTCACTAAATTGTTTAATGTTTGGGTTTTATTAGATTATCACTTAGATATGAGGATAGAATTATATATAGATGTAATTAGTGAAGTAAACCCCTAAAAATGTTTCATATATAAGTCTAATATTGAATATATCATATAATATATGATGTAAAATCTCATATTTTAGGTTTTTTTAATATTTTTATAAATGTTTATGAATATAAATTGTATCATATAATGGGAAATATTTATTTTATCATGCATTTAAATTGTCCATATATATATATATAAGGGTAATGATAATTGGACTCTCAAAGGATAACATTGACTTATGACTAACCAGTTTTAATCATGGTGTATTGTAATTCATGATAAAGTATTATTGGTATCTAGAATGGTATTATTTTTTAAAGATACAAAATATGGAAATGAGGCACAATAGGGGGTGTTTCTGCACTATATGATTGATAAAATATAACACATGTCATGTCATACATTATTTTTTTGTATTATCGGTTCATGGATAATATTTATCTCCTTTCCACCTAATGATGGAGACATACCAAGTAGGAGAACATTCATACATTTATATCATAAATACGTAATTCAAAACATGAACATAGCTAATATGGGGTCGTTGGGTGGGTTTCTAATCATGTAATAGTTGGAGTTTCAGAAAAATTAGAATTTTCATCTTGTATGATGAGTATGGTATATGAGAAATTGATTGAGATAGTTTTTGGAGTGTGCGACCTCACTTAGATAGTACATGTGATGTGATTATTTATCTAGATAATGGGATTTTGAGGCTCTTATCTATGAAATGTTATTTCCATGAGATGTACACATCAAAAATTTCAGTCTATACTTTGATAATTTATCATATATGAGTAAGATATATGGGATTGACATACTCCATGTCCCATGATCCCTCGATGTTATTGTCACAACCTGACCCATCGGGGATATTTTGGTCAGAAATAAGCCATTTGTTACACCCAATGCACAACTCCAATATGCCAAGGGTTGGAGACTATCACCATGTAAGAATACCATGAACACGGGAGACTATAGACTAATGTAAAAGTAAACACACACATATCCACAAACACCAAGTAATGTAGTTAAGTAAAATACTGGGTAAAACAAAACACATTCATGAACAACTAAATTACCACATAAGAGTAAGACATAATGTAAATTTAGTATAAAATAGAATATATATGTTAAACAAATAGAGATAGGGTCCATCAAATTACAAGGATCCCTTCCCCCCTCATAGTCACATTGGATAGATTCTACACTTTGTGGGGATCCTAGTCCCATTTGGTGAGATACTTGACTCTTCCTAGAGATTAAGAGTAGAAAACCTACTCCTAATAGAATATTCCCAAGATATCTGGAATTAAACAGTATATCTAACATGATACACAATGTGTCTCACTATATCTAGTTTTAAAAATGTCTTTACATCTCAAAAAAGAAGTTCATCTCTTTATACTTTCTTTTTGGTTCCATACACAGTGTGAAGAGGTTGAATGGGTACTCAGGAAAGTGTCTCTACCCATACTTGTGTACTCTTCACATATTTGTGACTATGTATTCTAGACCACACATGCGGAGTTATTGACCTATGGAGTCACATGGAATGTGAATATTTCACAAAAAATGAAATACTTAACATTTCCTAAAACCCTATTCACTACATTTAGCATGATACATAGTGTCTGTTCAACAAAAGAACACACAATGTAAAACCAAATTTCACTAAATCTCAAAAAACATGTTGAATATATAAAACTTACATGAATTGTCAGTATTTCAAGAACTGGGTCGCATGAATCATTCAATACATCTTTGATATTACATCATAATTTTCCCACCATGGTCATGCGTCTAAATATTATAGTAGACCTGCATAGGAAATCAAGAGAAATAATGAACAATTCTTCAAGGAACTGAGTTCCTAGGAAGAGTTAAATCTTCTTTCAATCTAATTCCAGTGAAAAAAAATGATAGAAGGGGGAATTAATAAATTAATAATGTGAGAATTAATTTCATTCATGATCTATTTAACTTTGTTCTTTAATGGAGAAATTAATGATTTAGTGGGTTTTCATAAGAGTAAAAAATTACTAATTCGAATATTAAAAATAACCAATGAAAAATAAATACAGTAGAGTTCCTTGAATTAATTTCTAAAATAATTAATACTCTATCACACCTGAAAATAATTTATTAATTACTTATTAATTGTTTAATTATATTTTTTCATGTTATTTAATCTCATTCCAAAGTAGCATAAATTTTAATATTCTGGATTTTTAGCACAGGAGCACGATTAGGGATGGTTATTCAAAACTAGGAACAAACCATGCATGGGTGACTGGAATATTTACAGATCCCACTTCATATCCAACATAAAGTTCCCCAAAATGTTGTCCCTAATCATGAAAGGTGATCTAGGACTTCAAATGTAGGGAACATGGTTGACACATAGTTTACCTAACTGTGTACACAAAACATGCGAGTTTCCAAAAACTGAAAAAAAAAATTAGATTAAAATAATTATAATAAACTAATTCTATTATCCCTCACCCACTATACTTGATTGTGAAATAACCCTCCATTCTCATTTCCATTGTGTACAGCTCCAAGGGATCCATCATTTGTGCCTCCTCCTACTCCCTTTCTATGGTTTCCAATCACCCCCTCCATTGATTTCTTATGAATTCATCACTGAAACGTCACGTCTCATATCATATTTATTTACATATTTCATATCTTATTCGCCTTAAAATATTCTCTAACTAGCTAGAACCTATCCTTATTTTTGGTATTTATTTTAGTGTTTCTTGATATATAGGGTTATTTTGATATGATTAATAATGATTATTTTCATAGAATGTGATGGAATCTAGTTATATATAATATTTATTTTGGGTTAAATCTACTCTTTATCTTTGTTTGAAATTAAGTTATGTATTTTTTTACTTTTGGGTTCCTACTATTTTCTAGGGTTCCTTGGACCTTCTTGAGGTAGATTTGAGATGCCATTGGTGATATAGAAACCATTTTTGGTAGGTTACCCAATGTCTTAACTATTAACTTGAATACTATAATTGTTTAATTTTTTTATTGTGGTGTTTTCAATATATTATAAATTTAGAAAACAATGAATAATTTTGTGAAGGATATAAATTTCCAAATTCATGTTTTCAATGTTTTTTATTCTTTGGACATGGGTTTTATCTAATGAAATATGTTTCTAAAATTTGTTTTGAAAGGTTATGAAATCCAATATGTTAATATATCATCCAAATTGTTTTATTTATATGAGACAGTGATATAGAGGATGTTTTTACATTTCATACAATTTTCCATAAATGACTAATGGAACATTTGATTTTTTAGGAGAACCAAAATTGTTTCTAAATTTAAATTTGTTTTGAAATATTGCTTATACTCATAAACACACACACACACACAGAGATATATATATATATATATCCATCATTACATATTCACACAAGGTGCGTAAATATGTATATTAGGAAAATAAATATTTATGTATTTTGGGGTGCATGTTTGTATATTGAAAAAGTATGAATTTTTAAATTGAAATACTTTGGTTTGAAATTGGGTTTTAAAATGAGAAAGATTGGTTTTCAAATTAAAATTACTAGTGGGTTCTATTGTATATTTTTCATAAAATGAATAAACCTCCTATATACTCACCATTCTATGGGGAATTTTCATGGGTTCATATAGGGAGGTGGGATTAGTATGTATAATATTTTATCATGATTATGATGTTGTAATTGTACATTATTACCCACCAAAGACATTTTCAAAAGTTATAGTATCCTACGCCTCTTAGTGGGAGTTGATATATTTTTGATATCTAGTCCTAATTAGATGGAATATATCACCATGTTAATGAATTTACATGGTGTTTTGTACCATTGGTGAGGCTATTTGAGACCATACAGGTTGGTTATTGACCGTGGATTACATTTTTTGGTAGATAGATGGTTCTAAACCAAGTAAATCTTGGTTATCTTTACTTGATGTCTAGGAATTTCACATTTTAACCATTTTATGGGTATTATAATTTTCCTTGTTTAGTTATTATTTTTATAAACTCATTTCAATAGTTATGATTTCATAATAAACTCTTACTTCATCCCCTATTTAGTGGTATTATTCTTTCCTCTATTTTGGAAGCACCATTTGATATGAATTCCCCTTCTTAATTTTTTTTTCTGAAATGTTTCTTCAATCACATTTTTTTTCTTATTGAAGGATTTTTGAATTGACTCTCATTCAAATATTTTTTTTGGAAAATGGAAGGGAAAATGGTTCTTCTAAAATTATTGGCTCCTAATTTATTTTAAAAGGGAAATGAAAAAATTATTTTAAATATAGTTATTTTCAATGTAGCATGATATGGTTTTCCGATTAATGGGTAGTAATAAGATATGGACTCCCTTTTAGCATCCCTTCTATGTTTATTTCTCATGAAAACATCATTATCATCATTCATTTATAGGCTTCATCTTATATTATATAATTTCTAGTGCGGCATTGAGGTTCTTTCTTTTCATGGTGACTTTTTGAGTTACAAGGAGACACTTATCTTTATAATTTGGTTTTATTTTTGTTTATTTTATAATAATTTACACTATGATTTTAAAAATTTATATGGATGGAGGGTAACCATGTCTAATATTGGGTGAATAAATTCAATCATGTGGGGTTATTTTTTCATACAGGTTAAGGACACTAGGTTGGTGAGATAGGTTTTTTGTTCATTTTCAATTTACTACTTTCATATTTTTTATTAGTTTATCATTTCCTATATTTTATTGGTGTTAATATAGGACATAAGGAATTTTTGAGATGATATTTTATTTTATTTACCATTTTCATTTTATTAATTATATATTTGGATAAATAATTCCCATGAGGGGATTCCTTGATTCCTAGGCACTTGTTAAAGCCTTTGGGGATCAGGAATTCCCTTTGGGACTGGCCACAAACAGTGTCAAGCATCTGATAGAGGGATTACTCAGGTTGGTTCATAACAAAACGGAATTAGAGGAATCATTTAATATTTGGGGTGTCATGTATATTAAAGATAGTATTCTTAGGAATCAATTAGTAGGTGAGGGAAGAGCGTCAAGTACTCTTAGTTATTCTGATCCTTGAGTTATTAGGGATATATGGTTTTTGATTATTCCATGTTGTGAGATTTTTTAATAACAAAGGGAAGTTAACTGGTGATGCCTAGTTAGATCGCAGGGCCTAGAAATCCATGTGGAGCCCAAGTACATGGTTTGTGATGACTCTAAGTGAAGATTTTATAGTTGAAACATGGTCTACCATTCCATGTGGTCAAGTTGAAAATTGAAACTAGTCCCATAAATTATAAATTATAATAGATTTGTTTTGTTTTTTTATCATGGAATGTTTTATTTCTTTTTCAATTGGTTGAACCTTAATTTTTAAAAGTTTTACTATAAAATTTTGAACATTTTATTTGATGGGTATTAAATGAGATTCATTAAAATAATGAAAAGATAAATATAGTTTTTGGATTTCAATAGAATATTTTTATTAAATAAAAAATTATTTAATTTCAAATGGGTGAAATATGATTTAAAATAATTAAAGTTTCATTTTAGTAACACCTTTTATGTATGTTCATGGTTTTATGTGTGTTTTTTAATGTCTAAACATGGTTTTAAGAGTAATTGACATGTTTTAAAACTAGAAAATAGGATTTGTTAAATATTTTTGGAATGATGGTAATGTTTTGGATTTTGATGGAAATTTTAATAATGGATTTTTATAATATTAAATTTATTAAAAATTGGATATTTTGGATTAATGTTCTATTTTAAAAATAAGGACGGGCTATAGCAATTTGAAAATTTTTAGGTATTTAAAATAATTTTCTCTAAAAATTTTATATTGATTTCAAAAATTAATTTATCATGTTTTTTATTGTTTGTAAATTTTTTAAAATGAATTAAATGGGGTAACTGGGGGTTTTGTTCATTTATCTAAATTTATAAAGTGGTATTTTTGGCCTATATTTTATGTTTTTTTTCTTAACCTCCCAGAAAGGATTAGGTGAAAAGGGGTTACTATTTCCCTATAGGATGTCTTCCTTCTAGGGTATTGATGTAACTCCAATAAAGATTGGTAGGTTTTATATCCTAGAGACTTTCCCTTGTCAAACCAAGTGGGGAGAGAGTATTTGGAACTTCTCTTTCCCATATTTTATTTTTGGAGACCCTTGGTTGATCTATCCCTTAAGTTTCATCCAATAATTCTCTTAGTGAAATGAAGATTTCCATGGATATTTGTTTTTCCCTATGGTATCTTGTACTAGTAGTTAGTTCTCTATTAAGGGTTAGATAGGATGATAGAATTTCCATATGATGTTTTTTTCATGGGCTGGATAGGGAAATTATTGGGTGTGTTAATGAATGACTGATATTCTTATTACCCCAAGCATATGTTGTACCCTAGCTAGTGCTTCGACTTTTCTTATAGAATCGCCAGGGTTTTGTTATTTCAAATATGAAAACCCAAGATAATTTCCATTTAACCTATGTTATCAAGATAAAATCTATTGATATTAATTAGGAACATCTTTTTTAAGGTAATTATAGGCTTGTATTTATTTCCCTCAATAGTTTGTCTCATTTGTTATTGTCAGAAATGGGTATTGTACCTAGATCTTGGGGATAGGTCTTATTATGGTACTTATTTATTTTTAGTAGTGTAATCTATGAATCCTCCTTTAATATGGTTAATTTCATGATCCAATCAATTTTTTATTGAGTTTCCTTATTATTTTTAATAATCCTAATCTTTCCCATTCACTAGAATAATCATCTTCCTTGGAGATTTAATGTTTGGGTGGGATTTTAATATGGTGGGGAGACCACTATGGGTAATTTTTTATAGATGTAATTCTTTAATGAAATATAAGTTCTTTTTATCTTGTATGTACTTATTTTTTTTGAGAAGTTACATGTGTTTGGATAAATATACTATGATTTTTCACCAAATAACCCAACCTATATGTCATATGTTAGGGATGATTTATCAACATTTCTCATATATTAATTTCTATTTTTTCAATTTTTTAAAAGGAGTTACTTGGTAACTGATATTTTTACTTATGTATATTATAAATCTCAATTTTTAAAGGTATCAAATTTGTGATTTCATTTTCAATCACTTTCACCCAAAGGAGAATAGTTTCCCATGGTCTTTGTATCTTTTTTCAATAATGTCCTTTTTAGTCAGTGTGTTCATTAAGCTATGGGGTGGTACATTATGTACTCTACCCTGTCTATTATTTATTATGCTTATAGTTCATTTGAATTATGGGTTAGTTTATCCTAAAATCCATAAATGGTTTCCTATAATTATGGAATTTGTAAATTGTGATATTATGGTGTTAATCATTTCTAGAAAATTCATTAGATATTCATGTTTTTTAGCATTGTGTTCTTAGTGTGGGAGTTGGAACTCATTCCTTTTTTATCAATTAATTCATGAAAAATATTTATAGGGGTTTAATGAATTATGGTTTGGAAAATTGTCACACCCCAAACTTAATTTATTAATTAGTTTTTATTATTTAATTATATTTAGCATTGTTCTTGAATATTAGAATGAATCGGGATAAATTTTAAAATTATATATTTTCATCCAAGCCGTACGAGTAGTAGAAAATATAAAAAAAACTCTATGAGTGTCTATATAATATTTATAGATCCAACCACATAATCAAAACATGTATTTTCACACCATTAACCCTAAAAATTCATGGTGCCTCATGACTTCTAGTGCGGGGTGAATGGTTTAGCCAACTGTGCGACCAAACCGTGTGAGTTTCCCAAACCCAAAAAATGAATTTTAATTAAATAACAATAACAATAATAATTATAAAATTATAATATCCATATCTCCATTAATCGATCATACACTCCTATCCACTTCATATGTCTTTCAGGTGTAGATCTAGTGGAGTCCTTATCCACATATCCTCTTCCTCCATTACCATGGCTTATAGACACCACCTCCTCTGATTTCTTTTGGGTTCATTATGGTAAGGTAACCTCTACTTTTTTCATTATTTTATTCTCTATTTTATTCTCCCTTTTATAGTGAATGTGACCTATATAGACCCTAACATGATTTTTGGTATTTTTTTGGACATTCATGATGTCTATGGATATTTATCCCTAACTAAGGATGGTCCTTACCATATCCATTGAAGGTAGTGAGTTATCCCATATATTTGGGTAGGGTTTCATCACCTATTATTATTTATTCAAATTTCAGTTAAATATTTTATATAATTTGGATTCCCTACTATTTTCTAGTGCACTGTGGACATTCTTGAGGTTGATTTGGTTTGCTGTTAGTTAAGGAAAAACTATCTGAGTTAGGTTACCCATTATATAAAAATTTAAATTGAAAACTATAATTTTTTTATTTTTTTATTTTGATTTTTTAATTATATATTTATGTAAATAGATTATATAAAATGTGTGTGGTGGATAGATGGGTCCCCATTCTTGTTTCCAAGGTTTTTTATTCTTTGTCCATGGGTATTCTCAAATGAAAATTGTTTCTCAAAAATACATTGAATGTTTAAGGATAAAAGGAGAATGATTTATCTTCTAAATTGGTTTATTTATACGAGATAATGATATAAATAATGTTTTGTCCTTTTCTTTGTTTTACTATAAAGGCATAATGGAACATCTGATTTCCATGGAGCACCAATATGGTTTCTAAATTCTTGTTCATTCTTAAATATGGCGTATACACATAAACACACACACACACATATATATATATATATATCTTATTTTTATATATTCATTCAAGGTGAATGAATATATATATTTCTAAAAGGGGTATTTATATATATAGAGGTGTATATGTGTATAAGGTAAAAGTATGAATTTGGAAATTGAAAGGATTAGGTTCAAAAATGGGTTTCCAAATGATAAAGGTTGGTTTTAAAATGAAAAATCTTGATTGGTATATTTGGTTGTTTTTATAAAAAAGAATACACCCCCATGGATACATTCTATTCTAAGTGGTAATTTTTATTAGTTAGTGTTGGGAGGTGGGCTTAGAATGTTTGATGGATTTTCATGATTGAGATGTTGTGTTGGTACTTGATTTCTCACCACTCAGTTTTTCTAAAGGCATGGGATCCTAGGCATCTTAAGGGGAGTCTAGAGACTATTTTTATCTAGTCTCGATTTTATGTACAATATCCCCTTGGTAGGAAAAGTCCATGGTGAGTTTTTCCACTTGTAAGGATATTTGATAGAATCCAGGTAGGTTATTAACTACAAATCACATTGTTAATCCAATTGATGGTTCTGAACCTATCATTTCTAGGGTGTCTCTAGATTTTGTCAAGGAATATCCCATGTTAACCATTTTATCATTATTCTAAATTACTATATTTTTTTATGTTTTGTAATAATATAATTTAAATTGTTATGATTTTACATAAAGATCATACATCATCACCTTCTTACATGTATTACATTTTCCTCTATTTTGGAATCACATTGTGATATTCATTACAGTTCATACTTTTTAATGAAATGTTTCCTTTATTGCATGTTTTTCAAATAGATGGATTTTTTGATAGAATTTCATGATTAGAAACTATTTTGTAGAATGGAAGGGATGATGGTTCTTATAAAATTATTGGCTCATTAATTTTCTAAAATAGAAATGAAAACCTAATTTTAAATATATGTATATTTATAGTATCATGAAATGGGTTTCCATTTAAAGTAAAGGAATGGGGATTGGTTTCTATTTTGGAATCCCTACTGTGCTTATTTTTCATTCATGAATCAATAATAATTTTTCCATAGTAGTTTCTAGCTTATATATTATTCCTTCATGTAGAATTTAGGTTCTATTCTTTGATGGTGACTTATAGAGTCCCAATGTGGAAGGCATGTTTCTAGTTTATTTTTGTTTCTTTTATCACATCATAAAATTATTATTATATTGTTTTATAGAGAATGGGGGTAGCTAGAGCTATTGGTGGGAAAATTAAATCCATATTTTAGGAATATTTTCATTAAAGGATAGGCAGACTGGGGTGGTGGGGGTAGTTTTTGGTGCTCGTGTTGTTTAATGATTTAATATTTGGTTTTTAGTTTATTATTTACTATATTTATTCTTTTTGTCATAGAAATATGACATAAAAACATGTAATTCTAAAGTTATACTTAATTTAAAATATTAATTTTCATAATTATTTATTTGGAATAGTCAATCCCAATATGTCATTACATTATTTCCAGGGACTGGTACCATCCTCTGGGGACCAAGAATGCCTTTCTTGCATTTTTATGAACAGGGTTAGGGATCCGATGGGAGGAAACTCAGGTTAGTTTGTGATATTCATATTCATAATAGAAATCATTAATGATGAAAAGAAACTAAAAAAATTAAAATCCCTACCCTGAATTGGATCTATTGTTGATGATAGATGAATCTATGTCGATGACGATGATATAATTCATTGAATTTTGATCATTGATCCACAATTTTTTACTAATTGAGCAATAATAATTCCAACACACTGGTAGACTCATCTATTTCTCTGAATCTCTTAGGTTTTAGTAGATAACCCTACTAATTTTACAATAAAATGTTTAAATAGTGGCTCAGTAGGCAAAAAACCCATTTTTAGATAACAAATAAAATAAAATATTTATTTTACACAACATTTTGCTTGAGACTACACTAAACTGAAATTTATAATGATGACAAAACATATTTCAATACAAGCATATAAACCATGTTATTGATTTCATGGGGGTGTTAATCATTCCCTAAGAGACACCCCAGATAAGTTATTCCATTATTTATAAAAACTGCATCTGCATAATATACTATTTTTATTATCTTTATTATATCAATACAGAGGCTCCACTTAGATCTAAATTCTTCACCGAATTCATCCCTTACTCTGAAAAATAATAATTATAAAACTCTTATGTATTATAAAAAAATAAATTCATTAAATTATCCCCATATTCATGGATTTTCATCTAGGAAATAAAAATACCTTCAAACATGTGATGTTATTATGCTGGTATCTAGTTCCCCCACTCCCAGGTAATCTCCTATAGATTCATCTGCTTCCAAAAAACAAACACTATGGAAATTTCTCTCCCATAAATGATCTCCTCCTGGAAATTATTGATCACTATTAGGTACCCTATTAAAGAAGCTTTATCCCCAATGTCTAGTTCACCCAAGTTAAAAAAAATTCATGGGTCATGGACATATCTCCATAGCTTGGACATCTGGAAGATTTCATTTACTCAATCAAAGTATGATGTTAGGCTAAGTCGTACTCCACCTCAGTAACTTTATGTAGTATCTAGAAAGGGATAATGAATCTCAGTTATAACTCTATTCCTTAACAAAACATTTTCCATTCTCGCTAAGTTGATACCTTCAGGAACACATGTTCTCCCACTTCTAACTCCAAAGGCCTCCATCTTCTATCCACATAGTGATTTTTATGGCTTTAGGAAGTCCTCATCCACTCCAAGATTATCTTCTCCTTATCTTCCATAGTTGATACCAACTTTGGGCCAATAAGTGATAATTGTCCCAACTCTGATTAGAAATATGGTGACATGTATGGACTCCTGTATAGGTCCACAAACAGTTTCATAAAATTGGTGGTATGATAATTTTTTTGTACAAAAAATCCATTATGTTTATGTAATCATCCCTTATTCAACCAATATATAACATGAAATCTCAAAGAATTTCCTCCACGACCTGAACATTTTGTTTAGTATGACCGTCTGTTTTGTGGTGAAGTGTCATTCTCATTCACTATGTTCACCCCTTTCATATGAGGAATTCATTAGACTTATTTTTTTAAGGGTGGGGCCCGCTATATCCCCTCGATGCATCGGTAGGTCTCATGAGATAAATATATATGGACTTGGATGAGGCCTTTCCCATTTTGAGATATGGTTTTGGCTGAGGCCTTAATCATTTTTAGACGTCTTGGCCAAGGCCTTGATGTTATGTTTTAGAATGTCCGACATATGAACTTCTCTCATTATGAAGCTATTAATTGAAATTTCATGTGGTCATTTGACTGGTAGAATACCCATGATTATGTTTTATCATGTCACTATTTACTCAGCTCATATTCCTACCATAATGTGTTCAAGTTTATTATTTCTAGAGGCATGTGTTTTAAATTATTCACCATGCCTAATGTTTATGTTAATTTTATCTTCCACTGTATTTCTTACTCTTACTAAGCATTTGATCTCACCCATTTCTAATGTTTTATCTTATCAAGACATGAATAAGTTCATTATAAATGAACTTCAGGGATAAAATTATAGTTTTGGATGTCCCCAATAAAAATTATATGTTGTATTTTTTATTTCAAATTGTAATGTTGAACTTATGTATGTATCCTATTTCAAATACTACTAAACTACTCAGTCCTTCAGGATGAATATTCCTTCTTTATATTCCAATGTAATAAATTAAGGAACCTTCTCTGGGAAACTATGTTCGGGTCCTTACAGTTGGTATCAGAGGATGTTTAGTATAAAACTTGGAAACTAGATTTAGAAAACATAGATTAAGGAACAAACCCCTAATATAGTCTTTGAGGATAAGCATACAATAACATCCTGGTATTTTTGTAAGGATTATATTATGTGGATATTTCTAGAAAATACATCCCTGTCTGGATACTACAAGTGGATGTGGTTCTGGAACAAATGTAACTAAGAGTGAGAACTCCGGCAAGGAGTTTCAGGCTTGACCTGGGGTATCCTGGTAAATAACAACGGGCATTACTATGCACCTGGTTTGATACTCCTGGGGGATATTCTTAGGATAATTCACATTTTCTTTACAATCCACTATGAAGGATTTAAATGTAAATTTTTCCTCAAAGAAACCATGTATATGATTATAAGATTAGCTATGCTAAGTATTTTTCTTTGCTGAGATTATACATTATGATTCATAACCTAATCTAGTGTGTGACATTATTTATAAATGGAACCTAGTGGAAGGAATGGAAACTTCATGAATGCACGTGTCCCGTGTAGGGATTTCACTCTAATGAAAGATAATGATGTTCACTCTGGTGTTGCGACTGGTGCTGAGAAGCTTATAACTATACTGGGATAGTTTACTTATGTTATGAATAATAACCTTACTCTTATGGAGCATCCAAATCCACAACGTGGGGGAGCTATGCTAGACTACTTTATACGACAACAACCTCCATCATTTAATGGGACTACAAACCCATTTGTAGCGGAGCAGTGGATAAGTTCATTAGAGAAATTTTTTCTCACTTTGGGATGTAATAAAAGAGATATGGTTGTAATGGCGGATTATTATTTATCAGGAGATGCAGATTAGTGGTGGTATTTAATTCAAAACACAAAGGATGAGGAATAAATAGAAGAAATGGAATGGATGGATTTTAAGAAAATATTCTTAGAAAAATACTTCCCTCATAAACAAAGATAATACATTTATAAGTATTTTATGAATCTGTGGAAAAAATAGGATGATAATGTTGCAATTTATGAAGCTAACTTCACAAGGTTAGCAAGGCATGTTGTGGACAACATAATAAATCCAAGGAGAAAGATTGATAGATTCTTTGATGGCCTAAATCCATTCCTTCAATGGTCACTGGTCTCCCAAAGTTTCTCATCATATGGATATATAGTTTCATGTTATATTAAGACATAAAAGGAATTATCTCAGTCTTATGACATTAAAGGAAAGCGAGAGAAGAAGAGAGTTTTTAAAAACTTTGGAAAATGAAATAAGGAAATGGGGAAGAAGGGAAGAGTCATATTTTCTACCCTCTCACAATTGTGGAAGGAAACACCTAGGTGCATGATTAAAAGGAAAATGAGTATTCTATAAATGTGGACAGAAAATCCATCTTGTTGTTGATTGCAAGGGGAATAAAGAAGATATTAATGTTCAATGATATAATTTTTGGGATATGGGACACTATAATAATGATTGTCCAAAGCGTCAGGGAAACATGCCATAGAAAAGGCCAAAGGATTAAGGAAAAACTTATGCGATCACAAATGTTGATATTGAAGTTCCTAATGATGTGGTGATAGGTATTTTAATAGTTTCCTCAAACTTAGTGAATGCTTTATTTGATTTTGGATCAGCACATTCTTTTATATCTTCCCAGTTTTCCAAGAAAATTAGATATTTCTAATTTGATTTAATAAGGGGGTTTTCAGTCAAAAACTCATAAGGGAAGTATCATTACAAAAAATTTGTGTCGGGTAGTCCCCATTATGGTACATAGATGTGCTTTATCTACTGATTTTATTGTCATACCCATGATTTAATTTGTTATAATCCTCAGTATAGATTGGATTTCGAACCATGATGTAAAAATTTATTGGAATAATAAGGAGGTTAAAATTTTTGTGGACGATGTGGAATCCCTTATATTTAGTGAAGAAACATCACCATATGATTCTCATCTAGATCCACCCCTAGTAGCTCAACTGAATTCAATTATTGGGGAGGAAGGGAATGCAATAAATATGGGTGAGGAAAATAATGTTCAGATAGAGGATGTACCTATTTTGTAAGAATATGTTGACGTCTTTCCAGAGGATTTACCTGGATATCCTCTAGAGTAAGAAATTGAGCTTTCCATTGACTTAATTCCTAGTTCATAGACCATATCAAAGACCCCTTATAGAATGGCCACTGTGGAATTAGTGTAACTGAAGAAACAACTAGAGGAATTGAGTGATAAAGTATTTATTCACCCCAGTTTTTCTCTATGGGGAGACCCTGTTCTTTTCATTAAGAAGAAAGATAGATCTATGAGGTTGTTCATTGACTATAGAGAGATCAATGCTATAAAAATAAAGAAAAATTATCCCCTACCTCACATTGATGATTTATTTGATCAATTTCATGGATCTCAATATTTTTTGAAGATTAACCTTAAATCTGGATATCATCAGTTTCTTGTGAGGAAAGAAGACATTCCAAAAACAACATTTCGAACCAGGTATGGGAATTATGAGTTTATAGTAATGCCTTTTGGACTGACTAATGCACAATCTATTTTCATGGATCTAATGAATAGAGTTTTCAAGGAATATCTTAATGATTTTTTATTGGTATTTATTAATGATATCTTGGTATACTCCAAAATCTATGAGGATCATGAAAATCACTTGCACAGTATTCTGAAGACTCTTAGATGAAATGAATTATATGGGGAAGTTTAGAAAGTGTGAATTTTGGCTTCAATCAGTTTCCTTTCTTGGACACATTGTCTCTAAGGATGGAATATCTATTGATCCTGTGAAGAAAAATGTTTTTCAAGAACAGATTACTCCAACGAACATAACTAAGGTATGTAGTTTTATTGGTTTAGCAGGTTATTATCGGAGTTTCATTCATAACTTTACCCGTTCAGCCAATCCAAAGACCAATATTACACGTAAAGGGGTTATGTTGTTATGGAAATAATAATTTGAGGAATATTTTTAAGAATTGAAAAGGATATAGTGAATGATACAATCCTAACTCTACTATTGGGGAATTATGGATTTGTGATCTATAGTGATGCATCAAATAAAGGACTTGGTTATGTACTTATGAAAAATGATGGGGTTATTTCCTTACTTCAAGGTAGTTAAAAATTCATGAAAAAAACTATCCTACTCGTGATCTTAAGTTAGCAACGGTAATATTTTCTCTAAAGATATGGAGACATTATCTCTATGGTGAAAAATGTGAGACATATATAGATCATAAGAGTCTAAAATATATATTCTCATAGAAAGAACTCATAATGAAGAAAAGATAATGTATAGAACTACTCAAGGATTATTATTGTACTATACACTAACACCCAGGAAAGGAAAACAAGGTAACTGATGCATTGAGCAGGAAGGATCATGGAGTTCTCAACAAAATGATGATTGAAAAGGATCCTTTGTAAATGGATCTAGTGAGGATGGATATGGGAATTATCAAAGAAGGGGAATCATCACTATTTTTTCATTTTTTCCCAACCATCTTTATTTGGAAGGATTAAAATTTCTCATCCTGATGATGAGAATCTTCAAAAGAAAATTAATATTGTGAAATTTGGGAAAATGGATGACGTTGTATGTGAAGATGGTGTTCTGAAATTTGGGAAGAGGATTTCTGTTCCAGCTATACCGAAGCTAAAAATGGATTTATTGGATGATGCCCATAGTTCGAATTTCTCCATATATCCTGGTAGCACTAAGATTTATAGAGATTTAAAGGAACATTTCTGGTGGGATAACATGAAGAGGGAAATTGCGGATTATTTATCAAGATTTTTTGTCTGTTAATAAGTCAAGGCCGAATGACAACATCCCAGAGGATTCATGCAACCTCTACCTATTCCTACATGGAAATGGGATGACATCACCATGTATTTTGTTACTGGATTACCCAAAACTCCAAGAAAGAATGATGCAATATGGGTAATTGTGGATCGACTTACATAATCTACACATTTCCTCTCTATAAGGGAGGATTTTACACTCAAGCGCCTAGAAAGACTCTATATGAATGAAGTTGTGAGACTTCATGTAGAACCTCTCTCAATTATGTCTGATCATGACCCGCAATTTACATCAAAATTCTGGAATAGTCTTAAAAAATATTTGGATACCAAACTTTGATTGAGTACTGCTTATCACCCTCAAACTAATGGGAAATCTGAGTGGATGATCCAAAACTTAGAGGAAATTTTGAGATTATATTCACTTGACTTTCATGGTATGTGGGATCAATATTTACCTTTAGTGGAGTTTTCCTACAATAATAGTTTCCATTCAAGTATTTAAATGAAACCATATGAAGCATTGTACGAAAAGAGATGTCATACACCAACTTGTTGGGATGAAGTTGGAGAAAGGAAACTTGTGGGCCTAGAGCTTGTGGAGGAAACAAAAACAAAGGTAAAGACTAGTCAAGGTCATATCAAAGCATCTCAAAAAAGACAAAAAATCTATGCTGATAATCGAAGGAAGGATTTGGAATTTCAAGTGAGAGATCATGTTTTCTTAAAAGTATCTTCATTGAAGGGTGTTATTAGATTTGGAAAAAATGGGAAACTGATCCCTAGGTACATAGGCCCTTTTAAAATTATGCAGAGAATTGGAGTTGTTGCATATAATTTGGCTATTCCACCTAGCCTATCCAAAATACACAATGTGTTCCATGTCTCACAGCTGAGGAAGTACATTCCAGACCCAACACATGTCCTAACTTCTAAAGGTACAGAATTGGATCCTGACTTATCATTCTGTGAAGAGAATATCCAGATTATGGACACTAAAGAACTGGTGTTGAGGATTAGAAAGACTCAATTGGAAAAGATACTTTGGAAAAATCATAAAATTGAAGAGGCAACATGGGAGCCTGAGGAGATTTTGATGAAGACCTACCCAAATATTTTTGCATGGTAACATTTTGTGAATTTCGAGGACAAAATTTTTGTAAGAAGGGGAGAATGTAACACCCTAAGGTTTTGAAAATTAATATTGAATGCATGAAACACTGAGTCTCTACAAAACACCACTTTTATTTAACCTATCCAGTAAACATAATTCTTTCCACCTCTGTGGTTTGAAATTTGAAAAACTGATATCCACAGCTGCGTTTAGTAAGATACTTAGAGTCTGATAAGACAAACTTAATTTTTGGTGAATAGTAACATACCCTTATGAATAGTAATATGAATATTAATATGACCCTTATGAATAGTAAATAATAATATTATTTTATTTTCTTATGTTAATAAGATAATGAGATCTTGATTGATTTTTCAATGTGATATAAAATGAATTATAGTTTTAAAATTGTTATTTTTTGAATAAACTATGATTTTATTTAAAAATTAAATTAAAAATATTTAAAAAAATATTTTCAAAAAATAGAGTTCATTTTTGAATTCTACACATTGAAAAATGGTTAGGGTAATTTTTTGGGATTTTTCTAAAATACTTGAATTTTTTATGAATAGTAAAATACAATAATTGACAATAAATACTAAATACATGATTTATTGAGTCACAGGTGATGTAAGGATGATGTAAGTCCACTTGGTTCGAAATCACATGCACATATTACTATTCTGGGTCACAATAATCAATACTATTGGTTTTCTTAGGCAAAATAATAAAATAATGATTAAGATATTTAAAAATTACTCCTCTCCTCCACTATAAAACCTCCCATCATTCCCTCTTATCTTCACTACTCTAATCCTTAATTCTCCTAAATGTTATTCCCAAATAAACTTCACTATTCACCCCCCACGTTCAAGAGCTCTTTTTCTTTCCAAAATACCAAAACCCCTTCCCTTAAGAAGGTTCTCAAGAAGGTTATTTCAAGAGGTAAATTCACATTCTCTTTCTTTCAATTTTATTTAAAGTTCCTTTCTATTATTATCCTCTCCTAAACTCATCAATAAAAATTACCATGATAATTCCATAATCATATATATAATTGAATTATATCATCTTAATTTAAGAACCATCATCAATATCCTTACTCTCTCTCTCTTTTATTTTATAAACAAAATCATCATCCGTCAGGTGCCAATTTACAACCTTCATGGACGAAGAAGTTTTGTTCTTCCATTTACCCTTCAATACTGGTCATGAAACCATTTTTATGGTTTAAAAAGGATATAATATATGTATCATAACCTATTTAATATTCAGGAACCTGTATATGTACATAATATTAAATCATATGACCAAACTAGTTACTAATAATCAAAATTCCGCTAAAATAATCTAAGTGGTTGTCATTAATATATCATATATTGATTCATCCTCATTCCATTTAATAAAATGATATAAATGACCATTAAAACCTATGTATTTTTATAAATAATATTTAAATTCAATTTTGGAGATTTATATCCATTCCATATGAACTCCATTACTTAAAAACAAGTGAACCGATTATTAAAATCAAGAAAATGAACACTTTGGAACGAAAACATTCAATATTATAACATATCAATAAGGAAATAAATGAACTAAAAAAAGTATGATAAACTAAATAAATGTCTAATAGGTTATTAATTTATTTATTAATATGTCTAATTTCATATTCCATGACCTTAAGTTCAAGAGCGAAACAAATTCAGACTTAAGGTAAGGGTTTTTCCACCCAAACCTCCATTTTCATTTAGGTTAATTTTATTATCTACTTACCTCAATTAAATTATTATTAATTCATATGTAATCCTCATAATTTATTTTTGAATGTTATATATATTTTTTACAACCAGAATCATACCTTCAATTATGGGAAGTTTATGTTTTAAAACGATCTTTCAAAAATCCTTCTTGATAAACTAGCCCGTTTCAAGGGAAATTCTCAAACTCTTTCCTATTTTCAAGGGAAATATATAATCTGTTTTTATCAACCATTATCTATCTAAAATAACTTATTTTATTATGAAAATAATATATTACTTCACTTATGGTTTATACCAAGATTTTTCCAAAAGAACTCTTCTTTTCAAAGAAAAAAAGTATTTATCTCATGAATTACTCGATGATTTCATAAGAGTATCTTCATCTATTTCAACAGTCCTATTGATTATTATGTATTATTAGGATTAATATTTATGATATCATCTACCATATTTTATTTAATGGTTTCTGATTAGTTTGACCATGGATGTGATATTTTGATACCATTCATCATATTATTCCGAATGGATAGTATTTATGTTCAATGATTGGGGAAAGTTATTTACATTTCATAATGAATGTATATGTTCACTATGTTCACCCTTTTCATATGAGGAATGAATTGGAATTATTATGTGATGGGTGAGGCCCGATATATCCCCTCGATGCATCAGTAGGTCTCATGATACAAATAGATATGGACTTGGATGAGGTATTTCCCATTTTGGGATATGGTTTTGGCCAAGGCCTTAATCATTTTTAGACGTCTTGGATGAGGCCTTGATGGTATGTTTCAGAATGTCCAGAATATACACTTCCCTTATTATGAATATAGTAATTTAAAGTTCATGTGGTTATTTTCCTAGTATAATTCCCATGATTTTGTTTTATTATGGCATTATTTACTCAGCTCATATTCCTGCCATAATGTTTTCAAGTTTATTATTTGTAGAGGTGTGTGTTTTAAATTATTCACCATGCATAATGTTTATGTTTATATTATCTTCCACTATATTGATTACTCTTACTAAGAATTTGATCTCACCTATTTCTATTGTTTTATCTTCTCATGACATGAAGAAGTTCATTATGAATAACCTACAAGGATAAACTTATAGTCGTGGATATTCCCAATAAAACTTATATGTTGTATTTTCCATTTCAAGTTGTAATGTTGAACTTATGTATATATCCTATTTACAATAATACTAAACTAATCGGACCTTCATGATGCATATTCCTTGTTTATATTTCATTGTAATAAATTAAGGCATCGACTCTGGGAAACTAGGGTCGGGTCCTTACAACATCCCCTTCCTAAAAAATTCAATCTACATAAGGAAAATGGAGAGCTGGTAAAAGAATAAATTTTCAACATAAAGCCTCATCACAACTATAAAGATCACCCACTCTAATCCCACCTCCAATAGGCTCAGGGTTAGAGACTAGTTTTGAGTATTCATACGATATACATGGGATACCTTAACCTATTATACATGTACACACACATATTAACATACACCATGTAACACATAAATATAAAAAACTCCGGGGAAAAAATGCATGAATGAACTAATAACATTCCAAATTAGTGTATAATTGAATGTATAAAAGTATAAAATGGAATATTCATGCCCTAAATCCATATATAATGTCTAAACTTTTACTATGGTGACTGAATATAGAAAAACCTTCTCACCAAATATATATGTTACACAACACCATTATGCACTTCCTGATTTTGGTCCTTCTAGGTCTCCAAGATAAGTATTATCATCTATATAAGATATGAAACATGTAGGTAGATCCCATATAGGGATGAGGATATACATACCAAGTAGTAATCCCATAAACTACAAAGAATAATGAGTCACTAGAAAACGAATGCTTTCGAACGATAAAATAGTATCTTACAACGCTTGAAAAATGAAATAAATGAACTTAATAAAATTATAATAAATAAAATAAATGAAAAAAATATTCTCAATTAATTAATTAATTAATTAATACATTCTGATTATCTAGGATAGTAAGATCAAGTGCAGAACACATTCAAACATATGGTAAGTGTTTTCTCAATCAATTTTCTTTCTGTGAGATATGCCTTATTTACCACAATTTCTTATGTGTGGTGTATGTATACTAACCATTGGTATGCCATATCATGAATGTTTTTATCTTCATGGTAATCAATGTTCCATTTTATGATTATAAGTTTTATGGGGAATGTGATTTTATTAATTGCAAAGCGGTAAGGGATCCTCCCTAAACATCCATTTTTCATTCGGGTTACGTTTTCTCTCTCTCTAGCCCAATGTGATCCTTATTTATTTTTATATAATTATTCTTAATTATGTTTATATTTTTTTAACTCCTGTATCTAGCTCATTTCATCATTATTTTATTTGAAATACATGATTTTATAATGATCCCTTCTCAATTCTCCCAGATAAGCAAGCCCGATTAAAGGGAACTTTCCAATTTCTTACCCATTATCAAGTGCACTATATAATCTGTTTTAAGCCACCATTATTTTTATAAAATTACTAATTTAATTATGGAAAAATTATCTTGGTTCATTTCTGATTTTATAAAAACAATTATTCCTTTTCTATTTTAAAGAATCTATAATATCTTCCTTAAATCTCACTAAAATGTTTTATTTCTAAAGTTTCTTAAAAACTCATTTAACATGATTTCACTTTAGTGGGATATAATTTATTCCCAAAGAATAATTTCATTATCCCTTAATTTTATTTTCAAGGATATAAATGTTTATAATCATATTTTTATGACAAATACAATGATTTTTCCAAAAGAACCCTTATTTTCAAAGAAAAAGGGGATTTCTCTCAAGAATTTCTCAATGATTTTATTAGAGTATTTTTATCTATGATTATTATTGAAATATTTCATTTTGGTATATGATAATTATATTTAAGTATATATTTTTATTCCATATATTAGGAATTCATTGGACTTTGTATGTGATGTATAGGGCGTGCTATATCCCCTCAATACATGGGTAGGTCTCATGAGACAAACTAAACTAGGTTTTGGATGAGGTCATACCCATTTGTGTAAACTTATTGGATGAGGTATTGATGATATGTTTATGATGTATGGAATTATTCATTCCCTCATTATGATACTAGTAATTGATATTCACCATGATTATTCAACTAGTATAATATTTAGGGTTAAGTTTCATTATCTTGTGATTATTTATATGAAATTATTTATTAAAATTTTATTCCTTCCATATTTTAGTCAATATTAAGTTTTAATGGAATGTGTTTTAGTTATTCACCTTGACTTATTGTTTATGTTTAATAATGATAGATTCCTCTGTATTTCATACCCTTACTGATCATCTGAGCTCACCCCTTTCATATGTTTTATTATTCCCTAGGATGAGAAGATGTATATTATGAATGGATTGTAGGGATTATAGTGGAGGTTATAGGTGTTTACAATGGGATTTATATATTGGTTTTTCATTTCAAGTTGTAATTTAATAATTATCATTATATCTGGTTTTAGAAAGCTACTAAACTATTCAGTCCTTTAGGATTTGAGTATTGTATCTATGTCAATGTAAAAATATGAGGCACCGACTCTAAGCTACTGGGTTCGGGGTATTTATAGTTGGTATCAGATAAAGTTTAGTAGAAACTTTGGAAAATAGATTTAGGAAGACATATATTATGGAACATAACCCTAATATATATATATTTAGGATTATCATAGAATAACTTTCCAAAGTTTTGGTAAGGTGGATATTATGTGGGTCTTCATAGTAATACATCCCTTTTTAGATACTACATGTAGATGTGGTTCTGGCATAGATGTACCTAGGGGTAACAACTATGACAATGTGTGTTAGGCCTGAGTTGACATAACCTGGTACATGATAACAGTCCTTACTAAGCACCTGATTTGACACTCCTCAGGGATTTTCTTAGGATAATTTAAATTTTCATTACAAACAATTATAAAGAGTTAAAAAGTAAATATAACCCACCTAAAACCATGTTTATGATTATGATATTAGCTATGAATAAATTTTCAATTTATGTTAAGTGTTTTTATATTTTAAAATTTTTCATTATAATTCATAACCTAATATAGTGTATTCCATTTTTTAGAAATCACATCTAGAATAAAGAATGTTAACCTCAGAAATACACATGATCTGAAGAGTAAGACTCATAACTTATTTTATGATCTTAATCCAATATTTCACAGGGAAGTAGTATCCCAAATATTCTCACCATATGAGGAAATAATATCATGTCCTAAAAAGGAAAAGAAATAATTATCCATTTTTTATATATTCAAAGGTAAGGAAGAGAAGAATAAGACAATTGGGAGAATGATAGAAAAAGGGAAGAAGGGAAAGAACTATTTTCCCACATGTGATAATTGTGAAAGGAAGCACCTTGGTATATGATTAAGAGTAAAATGAGTCTGCTCAAGTGTGGAGATAAAGGACAACATGATTTTTATTTAAATGGTAAGGAAAAGGTTTCCAATGTACAATTCCTCAACTACAAGGTGATTGGACAATATACAAGTCAATGTCTAAAGCATCAATGGAATATACCCAAAAAGAGGGTAATGGATGATGGTCAAGCTTATTATACCACCACAGATAAAGAGGAATGATTAATATGACTGTGTTTGGATTCAAGGAATATGTTATTTGATGTTTTCTTATCATAAAATTTATGGTTATAAGAATCATGAGATATATGTGGATTTTACTACAGTACTTCTTCAACAAGGAATTTGAATCATGTGATGGATATGACCAATAATCAAGAGAATTGGTTCTATTGTAGTTTGATTTTTTGAATACACATTTCTTGGGAAAGATAACCATAAATATGTTCTTGACAATTGAGATAATAATAAATATATGTTTATGGGATAGTATTGGTGACAATGAAGGTGGTTATTGAACTGATGGTTTGTGTTATGCTAGAATTGGTAGATGTTTGGATTTAAGGGAAACCATAGTTTTTACTCCTTTTTCCATGCATTTTTAATAAGGATTAATGGTGATGGAGGTAATCATATATTTGGTATGTGATAACAAGAGACACATTATGTTGTTTTTTTGTAAAATATGATTTTATGTAATCTTCCTTATAAACCTTTGGTCTTTGAATTTGGATAGATATATTTGGGATCAGTCTTAAGGAATTGATTAAGGATATTATTGATTAAGTTTAAATTATGATTTATCAAATGGGATAACATGTTCCAACCATTTTGTTTTCAATAAAAATTTAAAGGATGAAGTAATTACTTAAGGACCATATGATTCATTAAAAGTGCTTCAGACTAGTAAAAAAATTCCTTTTGAACATTCACTCCCAGGTGTGATGGATGAAGTGAAAATTGATCAAAACACAATTAAAGGATGAGATTATTATTATAAAATGGAAATTAATCATGTTTATTTATTTTTTCAAGTTCTTTTAGGGATATTAAAAGAAAACCTCAACTATAAGAAAAGGATTTTAGAATAAAAATCTTATATGTTTACTTTTCTTTCTGAGAAATAAATGGTCTTTTAACCAATCACAAATTTATGGTTTTGTGATGGTATAATTTCAAATGACCATGTTCTCTGTCACTATCCATCCAAACATGATATTTATATTTCTCTTTCATGTCCATATTTTCATAAATTTTCTCCAATTTCAAAATCTTTATTTTGTGATTACCATCACATTTCTCTTTAAATATTATAAAGATGATATTTTATAAACCCTTTTCATGATATGTGATTTCCACAAATAAATTTTCAAGTATAAAAATATATTTATTTGAAGTTAAGTTTTAATTTTTGAGAATGAAATTTATTGAAGGAGGGGAGAATGTAACACCATAATATTTTACTTTATGTCACTTTTTAAATTTATCTTCTTTGATAGTGTACATTACATAGAACACCCAACCTAAAAAAATTATTAAATATTATTATCATCATAGATATCACATAGACGTTGGAATAGAGGGAATGAAATAGATGATGTAAATTTTAAAAATATACATTACACATGTTTATAAAATTAATTCTTCAACTATAAATTATTTCTAAATGAAAATAAAAATAAATTCAACATAAAAGATGTGTTTTTATAAAAAATTACTTTTATTCCCACAAAAACATTTTATATTAATAAATTTGTAAAATGTATTAATGAACTTTAAATGTTAGTGAATTATATTAATTAAATATATTAAATAAACTTTAATATATTAAATAAAATGTTTTTTAATCCATTAAATAAGTTTCATAAGCTTAAGATAAGAATAAATCCTATTTTAGGCATAAAAGCTATATTTTTCAAAAAGCCAAATTTACCACCTTTTAATAGAACACTTATTTCAAAACTAAAATTTTTACTTTTATAAATTATATATGAAAAAATAAAAATTATTTTTGAAAGAATCATATCAAATTTTAATTTGGTTAATTTGTTTATTGTTTTTTTGATAAAATTCATTTTTTATGATTAGTAATGTGATAACTAGAATAATAACGTGACCATTAGAAGTAGTAATATGACTATTTGAATAGTAAATTAACATATGAAAGTATAAATAAAATTTATTTACCCTATTAAGGAAAATATAATAAATTTATATCATGGAATATGTAAATAAATGTGTTAAAAATGATAAATTAATTAATGGTATTTTTGTGAAGTGTAAATGTTTCTTTACAATTTTATAAATAATATAATGAATTAAAAGAATATTTATTTTCAAAAAATAGATTCATAAATTAATATTTTATTTTCTTATTATTATATGATAATTTTATGAGTCCTAAATGAAATTTTGAAAGTGTCATAAAATCGGTTATAATCATAAAATCGATATTTTTTTGAATAGATGATGATTTTAATTAGAAATTAATTTTCTCAAATTTAAAAAATTAATTACATATAATTGAGTTTATTTTTAAATTATACAGATCAAAAAATGGTTAGGATGACATTTTGGGATTTTTCTAAAATAGTTGAATTTTTCATGAATTGTGAAATTCGGTAATTTATGGTATATATACATTATAAGTTAATCCTTGAGTAATCATTGATGGAATCACCATAATCTAGAACTATCCTCCTCTAATTACTATATTTAGTCATGAAATAATCACTATTTCTTGTCTTGAGCATAAATAATAAACTAATAATTAAAATATTCAAAAAACACCCATCACCTCCACTATAAATACCACCCCTCACCACCTCTTATCCTCACACTTCTTAAGCCTTTAAGCTTATCTGATTCCTACCCAATACTCATCCAAAACCTCTTCCCCATTTCTTGGAGGTTCTATTATCAATAAAATACCAAAAACAATTTCCCTGAGGATGTTATCAAGGAGAAGAATTCAAGAGGTAAACACCACTTTCCTTTTCTTTTAATTTCTTTTCAATTTCTTTTCTTTTCTTATTATATACTCTTCTAATCTATCCAAAAATGCATGATAATTCTAGTATAATATATATATAATATAATTTTTTTATTTTAATGGAAAATTCACCATCATGTCTGTAGAGACCCGGGTTTTTGGCCCTGTCAGACTTTGGAATATTTTTACGAACTATTCCAGAGCTAGGCGCGAAGACGGCGTGCGATTCCGAGGCCCGGTGTGCCCGGAATTAATTTTATAAAAAATATTAAGTTTTTTTATACTATGCACGTGGCGGGGGTGTGATATCTCCTAAACGGTAGCTCAGAACAGAAATCGGATGGCACAGTTGCGTCCGAAACGTGTTGTTTACCCTAGGCGGGATGTAAACTTTGCGGGCGCGGGCCAGTGGTAAGAAACGCCGCCAGGGGCGTTTTCGTAAATAAGTAGCGAAGTTAGTGTGCGAGCGTTGGCTCGAATAACTTCTGAACGGAGTCTCGGATGGAAAATCTGAGTCCTCCGTTGTGTTCAGAATGGCGCGTTTACCCTAGGGGTGACCTTACTTTTGTTCGCATCGGGCGTCGGGTCCGAGGCGGGTTTGGATAGATATATTTGGGATCAGTCTTATGGAATTGATTAAGGATATTATTGATTAAGTTTAAATTATGATTTATCAAATGGTATAACATGTTCCAACCATTTTGTTTTCAATAAAAATTTAAAGGATGAAGTAATTACTTAAGGACCATATGATTCATTAAAAGTGCTTCAGACTAGTAAAAAAATTCCTTTTGAACATTCACTCCCAGGTGTGATGGATGAAGTGAAAATTGATCAAAACACAATTAAAGGATGATATTATTATTATAAAATGTAAATTAATCATGTTTATTTATTTTTTCAAGTTCTTTTAGGGATATTAAAAGAAAACCTCAACTATAGGAAAAGGATTTTAGAATAAAAATCTTATATGTTTACTTTTCTTTCTGAGAAATAAATGGTCTTTTAACCAATCACAAATTTATGGTTTTGTGATGGTATAATTTCAAATGTCCATGTTCTCTGTCACTATCCCTCCAAACATGATATTTCTATTTCTATTTCATGTCCATATTTTCATAAATTTTCTCCAATTTCAAAATCTTTATTTTGTGATTACCTTCACATTTCTCTTTAAATATTATAAAGACGATATTTTATAAACCCTTTTCATGATATGTGATTTCCACAAATAAATTTTCAAGTATAAAAATATATTTATTTGAAGTTAAGTTTTAATTTTTGAGAATGAAATTTATTGAAGGAGGGGAGAATGTAACACCATAATATTTTACTTTATGTCACTTTTTAAATTTATCTTCTTTGATAGTGTACATTACATAGAACACCCAACCTAAAAAAATGATTAAATATTATTATCATCATAGATATCACATAGCCGTTGGAATAGAGGGAATGAAATAGATGATGTAAATTTTAAAAATATACATTACACATGTTTATAAAATTAATTCTTCAACTATAAATTATTTCTAAATGAAAATAAAAATAAATTCAACATAAAAGATGTGTTTTTATAAAAAATTATTTTTATTCCCACAAAAACATTTTATATTAATAAATTTGTAAAATATATTAATGAACTTTAAATGTTAGTGAATTATATTAATTAAATATATTAAATAAACTTTAATATATTAAATAAAATGTTTTTTAATCCATTAAATAAGTTTCATAAGCTTAAGATAAGAATAAATCCTATTTTAGGCATAAAAGCTATACTTTTCAAAAAGCAAAATTTACCACCTTTTAATAGAACACTTATTTCAAAACTAAATTTTTTACTTTTATAAATTATATATGAAAAAATAAAAATTATTTTTGAAAGCATCATATCAAAATTTAATTTGGTTAATTTGTTTATAGTTTTTTTGATAAAATTCATTTTTTATGATTAGTGATGTGATAACTAGAATAATAACGTGACCATTAGAAGTAGTAATATGACTATTTGAATAGTAAATTAACATATGAAAGTATAAATAAAATTTATTTACCCTATTAGGGAAAATATAATAAATTTATATCATAGAATATGTAAATAAATGTGTTAAAAATGATAAATTAATTAATGGTATTTTTGTGAAGTGTAAATGTTTCTTTACAATTTTATAAATAATATAATGAATTAAAAGAATATTTATTTTCAAAAAATAGATTCATAAATTAATATTTTATTTTCTTATTATTATATGATAATTTTATGAGTCCTAAATGAAATTTTGAAAGTGTCATAAAATCGGTTATAATCATAAAATCGATATTTTTTTGAATAGATGATGATTTTAATTAGAAATTAATTTTCTCAAATTTAAAAAATTAATTACAAATAATTGAGTTTATTTTTAAATTATACAGATCAAAAAATGGTTAGGATGACATTTTGGGATTTTTCTAAAATAGTTGAATTTTTCATGAATTGTGAAATTCGGTAATCTATGGTATATATACATTATAAGTTAATCCTTGAGTCATCATTGATGGAATCACCATAATCTAGAACTATCCTCCTCTAATTACTGTATTTAGTCATGAAATAATCACAATTTCTTGTCTTGATCATAAATAATAAACTAATAATTAAAATATTCAAAAAACACCCCTCACCTCCACTATAAATACCACCCCTCACCACCTCTTATCCTCACACTTCTTAAGCCTTTAAGCTTATCTGATTCCTACCCAATACTCATCCAAAACCTCTTCCCCATTTCTTGGAGGTTCTATTATCAATAAAATACCAAAAACAATTTCCCTGAGGATGTTATCAAGGAGAAGAATTCAAGAGGTAAACACCACTTTCCTTTTCTTTTAATTTCTTTTCAATTTCTTTTCTTTTCTTATTATATACTCTTCTAATCTATCCAAAACTGCATGATAATTCTAGTATCATATATATATAATATAATTTTTTTATTTTAATGGAAAATTCACCATCAAGTCTGTAGAGACCTGGGTTTTTGGCCCTGTCAGACTTTGGAATATTTCTATGAATTATTCCAGAGCTAGGCGCGAAGACGGCGTGCGATTCCGAGGCCCGGTGTGCCCGGAATTAATTTTGTAAAAAATATTAAGTTTTTTTATACTATGCACGTGGCGGGGGTGTGATATCTCCTAAACGGTAGCTCAGAACAGAAATCGGATGGCACAGTTGCGTCCGAAACGTGTTGTTTACCCTAGGTGGGATGTAAACTTTGCGGGCGCGGGCCAGCGGTAAGAAACGCCGCCAGGGGCGTTTTCGTAAATAAGTAGTGAAGTTAGTGTGCGAGCGTTGGCTCGAATAACTTATGAACGGAGTCTCGGATGGAAAATCTGAGTCCTCCGTTGTGTTCAGAATGGCGCGTTTACCCTAGGGGTGACCTTACTTTTGTTCGCATCGGGCGTCGGGTCCGAGGCGGGTTTGGCACCGGCGGGCGGCTGATATAAATATCAGCCCCCCCCCCCTTATTGTTCCTCTCGATTTTCTTCGCTGTTCTTCGCCGCCGCTCTGCTGAATCGAGCAAATGAAGTGCCCACGAGCTCGGGACTCGACGGCGGACGTTCCAGGAGCGCGCAGCGGAAGCTCTGGAGCGCGGATCTAAGGCAGAACATCGGCGTTTCGCCCGCGAGGTAGGCGGATTTGAGTTTTAACCCCCAATCCCGTTTTTACTGCGTTTTTCTGCAAATTGAAGTCGTATCAGTGTAGATCGGGTCCCGAGGGTCGTGTAGACACCTCCGGATTGTAAAACGGACCACCGGGGTGCCCCCGGCGGTCCGCGGAAGATTCGCCGGCGCGGCACCGGCGCGGTGGCGCCGGCGCCGGCGGCTCGCGGCAGAGCCGCAGCGGAGCAGCGGCGGCCGGCCGCCCAACGCGGTGGCGCGCGGAGGAGGGCCGCTGGCCAGGGCGGGCCGGCGGCGGCGGCCGGTCCAGGCCGGTTCGGCCTCTTTTAACATACGGGGGGGTCTTTATACCCCCGTATCTTGCAATCCGGGAGCCGGATTCGCGTGCTGTTTGCGGAAAAGCGACCCTGACGATGAGGCAAACCCTCCGGTGTGGGTTCGAGGGTTTAAAGGTTCGGGATCGTGGCACGGGAGCTAGAAACGTTGTATAAAATAATATTATTTTATTATTTTACGACTTCGGGCCGTTGTAACTTCTACCCGGAGCGTCCGATTGACGTGCCATCAGTGGCGTTGAGACCCTGATGGTACGACGGACTTTTTGAGATGGTTTCCGGGTGTTGGGACCGAGTATAGGGTGCGGGCCCCACGAGGCCGGGTTTTGGCGTTTGCGGTGAAACGCAGCTTTTGCACCAGGAGTCCGATTTTGGCAGATGATTAGTCGATCCTGTGTGTTTTTCCGAGAGGATCGCAATGGTGTGATCCGTTCGATGTGTTTCGGGATCGAGACGTGGGCCCCACCCGAGCTGGTTTCAGTGAATAGTACCTTTTTCATCGGGTGTCCGTTTCGGACGAGCGAGTAGTCGATTCCGCTTGTTTTTCCAAGGGGATCGTCGTGGTATGGTCCGCTCGATTGGTTTCGGGATCGTTGTGTGGGCCCCGCACGAGCTAGCTACGGTGAATAGTGCCTTTTTCACCGGTGCTCCGTTTCGGGTGAGTAAACCGCCTATCCTGCGTGTTTTTCCGCATGGAACGCGGTGGTGGCCTCAGTTTTGGCCTAGGAGGTGCGCAGTGTGGCATTGTGGCAGGTCTCTCAGGTTAGCGACGTTTGGACCAACAGTGGTTGAGGGTTCTCCCTTGCTTCATTCCTACGAGGGTTCTTGTGGCATCACAACCTTCGTATGAGTTTGTGATCCTCTCGATGGGATGTTTAAACTGTTAGAGTTGTGGCATCCCTCCGGTGGGTCCAGAGCGGATCCTCTAGCATCTTTACCCTAGATCGGGTTCTTGGTATCGCTGTGACCGCTTATTCACGGGCGGCGATCCCCTATCTAGCAGGTTAACCCTGTAGGGTTTCTGGAATCATCGGGAATATGATCCCCTATGCGGTGGGTCGTGCACAGTAGGGTTGTGGCATCGTCGTGTTTACGATCCCCTACTCAGCATGATGTTTATAGTAGGGTTGCGGTATCGATGGTTATATGATCCCCTACTCAGCGCTTGGTGTCGGTAGGGTTGTGGTATCGTTGGTTAGGTGATCCCCTACTCAGCGCGTGGTTTCGGTAGGGTTGTGGCATCGTCGGTTCGATCCCCTACATCGCGAGTTATACCAGATAGGGTTCCGGTATCATCGTGACCATCTTTATATGGATGATGATCCTCTATCTGAGTGTGAAGCTTCTGTCGAGCGCCAGATCAGGTTGTGGTATCCCCCAGCGGATCCTGGGTGTGATCCCCTATCTGTGAGAACTACGTATGCCAGATCGGGTCGTGGTATCCCCCAGCGGACCCTGGGAGTGATCCCCTATCTGTGAGCTACGTATACCGGAGTGGGTCTTGGTATCCCCTAGCGGACCCTAGCGGAGATCCCCTATCCGAGGAGTTTGGTGGTTATGTTGTTTCAGCGATGTTTCCTCAGTGATGTTATCCGACGACTATGGTATCTCGGGTGAGCATCTGAGAGGTTTTTGAGAAACCCGATGGAGTGTATCTCTCGGATGAGTGTCATCTGAGATGATAGTGATCATGTGGTGTACTCTTCTGGTTGTGGACAGTTTCTGGTGATGAGGTCGGTACCTCTTGTAGCTTTGTGGCATGAGCTGAGTATATCTGGATTGTTCAAGGTGTATGTATGAGCATACACCTGAGCTGAGCTGACTAGTTGTGTTTAGCCGAGGATGGTCACGAGATGGAGTTTCTCTCTCGTCTGTGTTCCCTCTAGCTGGGATGAGCGGACTGATGCCTTTCAGTTGCTCTCTTTGGTTTTGAGTTTTGGGGTGCCTACTGAGTATGTTTATACTCACCCCTGCATGGGCTTTGCCCACACATGTTTGTGTCTTGTGCAGACCACATGCCTTTTGACGGAGTCCCAGGAGGACCCAGAGCAGGCAGAGCTTAGTGAGCGAGTTAACCGGGGTGTTTACTGGAGCTGTGCCGAGGGAGCTTTCCGGCGGGTGTTTGTGGCAGCGTTCCCCTTCTTCAGAGCAGGTTGGACGCACTTTGTAGTTTTCTTTTGATGGGCCCTGTTTTTCCCTTTGTACTTTTGTTGTTTCACTCTGGTTTGGGATAGATTATATGCATGCATTTACTTTTCAGTTTCTATATCTCTGCACTGTTGCATGGAGGTGTTTGTGGGTGCGTGTGTACAGGTACCTTAGGCTAATGCCTCCCATGTGTGTGATAGCCTACTCGGCGTTGGTCGCCAGCCCCTGGCCTATTGAAGGAGGGCTTGGGGAGTCGCGGCTCGAGCCTCGTTGGGTCGGGTCGTGACAGAGTGGTATCAGAGGAGGTTCCACCTTTGGGATCTCAGAGCGTAGCTGGTCTGGCTCTGAGTTTGGTTTGGGTTGCATAGCGGCAGTGTTAGGGTGTTTCGAGCTCGGATTTCAGGCCAGAGACTCTAGTGTTGGTGCGGCGGCCGACATATCCATACACCAGGACTCTGATAACCTTCCTTTCGACTCGGGACATTCGTACACTGGTCGCGGGGACATAATGGTACATGCATCATATAGGACTGGGTTTTTTGTTTTTCCTTGTCCTTCTTGAGTCAGCTCTCCATATATACTCTTTGACTATGGTGTGTCTTGAATGTATTTCAGGATGCCTCCACGATGACATCCAGCAAGGGTTCCGCAGCATGATTGTGCTGACGTCCCGCCCCGTGTAGAGGCTGTGGAGCAGGGCGCAGGTTCTGAGGTTGCACCTCCAGGTGGTCTGCCAGTTGAGCCACCACCTGTCGAGCATCTGATTGTCTCGGTGGTGTAGGACGAGGTTGCGCGCAGGCTGAGTGCGCTGCACGAGTTCCAAAGGCAGCGACCTCTGAGGTTCCAGGGTGATCCATACCCCCAGGCAACTGATGACGGGCTTGAGGCAGTCACCCGAGTTTTCCGCCTAGTGAGGACCCCTCCAGATCAGATGGTGGTCCTTGCGGCGATCCTTTTGCATGGTTCTGTCGGGCGATGGTGGAGCCTGGTGACGCGGTCCCATGACGAGGAGACGCTCACGTTGGCAGAGTTTCAGCGGCTCTTCAGGGAAGAGTTCTATCCGGTGACGCTGAGGTTAGTGCAGATCCAGGAGCTTCTGCAGCTTCGACAGGAGAGCATGACTGTGTCGGAGTACTCAGTAAGGTTTACAGACCTGTCGTGCTACTCCCTGGATATGGTTCGAGACCCGTTCTTTAGGGCTCGGACCTTTGAGCAGGGCTTACGCAGGGACATCCGAGCAGGTGTGGTTTCCTTGTGCCTGCCCACCTATGCTGGAGTGTTGGAGTGAGCGTTGGTGGTGGAGAGTTTTCTGGCTGAGCAGATTCCCCCTGTTAGTGTTGGGCACTCGAGAGCTGAGAATTTTTCATTCAGATCGGCATCTGGTAGCCGAAGACAGACTCAGGGGTCAGGACGTGGTCGACGTTTCAGGAGGCGACCCCAGGATGGAGGATCTGAGGCTCATGGATCACAGGGCTCACAGGCCAGTTTTGGTCAGCCGCAAGAGAGGGGGTGTTACGCTTGCGACGGTCGGGGACATCTTGCTAGAGATTGTCTGACCCGACGTGCTGCTGAGAGGGATTCGGTCGATGGACCGCCTTGGCAGAGGCAGCGTCTCGAGCAAGGAGGTCTGCAGGGCGGCCGACGTGGCGGCAGAGCTGGTGCAGCAGGAGGCGGTGGTAGGCAGTACCAGTTGCCACCACCCCCACCCCCAGGTGGTCCACTCCAAGATCAGGGAGCTGGTGGCCGAGGGCGAGGACAGCTGCATGCCCTGGAGGCTGTTGACCCAGAGGCTCCATGGATGGATAGAGGTACGCCTTGTGTCCTTTCAACTTTCTACAGCAGTTTGATAGACACCGTTTAGCGGTACCTTTCCTTTCGGTTGCTTGCTCGAGTTTTGTTCAGGGCGTTGGTAAGACCCTGAGTGGGTGTTGTTTGGCGTGCTTCGAATGCGTAAGGAAGAGAGATCCTTCCCCCACCGAGACGCGTTTTTGTGACGCGATTAAAACCATGCGGGCGAGTCAGTGCCGCCCAAAGAGTATAGTATCGAGGTGTGGTGGATGAGTACCTCTGACTTATGTGTTCGGCCATGGGTGTTTGTTGGTGAACTCGCTGGTGTGGGACCCAGTTGAGAGTCCAGTCGCTTTCCTTATGCTTAGGGATTTCCGGGGATGAAAAGTTCTAAGAGGGGGAGGATGTAGTGACCCGGGTTTTTGGCCCTGTCAGACTTTGGAATATTTCTACGAATAATTCTAGAGCTAGGCGCGAAGACAGCGTGCGATTCCGAGGCCCGGTGTGCTCGGAATTAATTTTATAAAAAATATTAAGTTTTTTATACTATGCACATGGCGGGGGTGTGATATCTCCTAAACGGTAGCTCAAAACGGAAATCAGATGGCACGGTTGCGTCCAGAACATTCTGTTTACACTAGGCGGGGTGTAAACTTTGCGGGCGCGGGCCTGCGGTGAAAAATGCCACCAGGGGCGTTTTCATAAATAAGTAGCGAAGTTAGTGTGCGAGCGTCGGCTGGAATAACTTCTGAACGGAGTCTCGGATGGAAAATCTGAGTCCGTTGTTGCGTTCAGAATGACGTGTTTACCCTAGGGGTGACCTTACTTTTGTTCGCATCGGGCGTCGGGTCCGAGGCGCGTTTGGCGCCGGCGGGCGGCTGATATAAATATCAGCGCCCCCCCCCCCCCCTCCCCCCCTTTATCATTCCTCTCGATGTTCTTCGTCGTTATTCACCGCCGCTCCGCCAAATCGAGCAAACGAAGCGCCCACGAGCTCAGAATTCGACAGCGGACGTTCCAGGAGCGCGCAGCGGAAGCTCTGGAGCGCGGATCTAAGGCAGAACGTCGGCGTTTCGCCCGTGAGGTAGGCGGATTTGAGTTTTAACCCCCAATCCTGTTTTGCTGCATTTTTCTACAAATTGAAGTCGTAGTAGTGTAGATCGGGTCCCGAGGGTCGTGTAGACGCCTCCGAATCGTAAAACGGACCACCGGGGTGCCCCTGGCGGTCCGCGGAAGATCCGCCGGCGAAGCCCGGTGGCCCGAAGTGGAGCCGCGGCGGCGCGCGGCGGAGCCCGGTGGCCCGCGGTGGAGCCGCGGCGGCGCGCCGGCGGCGCGCGGCGGAGGGCCGGCGGCGGCGGCCGGTCCAGGCCGGTCCGTCCTCTTTTAACATACGGGGGTCTTTAAACCCCCATATCTTGCAATCCGGGAGCCGGATTCGCGCTCCGTTTTGCGGCAACGCGACCCTAACAACGAGGCAAACCCTCCGGTGTGGGTTTGAGGGTTTAAAGGTTCGGGATCGTGGCCCGGGAGCTAGAAACGTCGTATAAAATAATATTATTTTATTATTTTACGACTTCGGGCCATTGTAACTTCTACCCGGAGCGTCTGATTGACATGTCGTCACTGGCGTTGAGACCCTGATGGTACGCCGAAATTTTTGAGATGGTTTTCGGGTGTTGGGACCGAGTACGGGGTTCGGGCCCCATGAGGCTGGTTTTGGCGTTTGCGGTGAAACGCAACTTTTGCACAAGGAGTCCGATTTTGGCGGATGATTAGTCGATCCTGTGTGTTTTTCCGAGAGGATTGCAATGGTGCGATCCGTTCGATGTGTTTCGGTATTGAGACGTGGGCCCCATCCGAGCTGGTTTCAGTGAATAGTACCTTTTTCACCGGGTGTCCGTTTCGGACGAGCGAGTAGTCAATTCTGTTTGTTTTTCCGAGGGGATCTCCATGGTATGGTCCGCTCGATGGGTTTCGGGATCGTTGTGTGGGCCCCACACGAGCTAGCTATGGTGAATAGTGCCTTTTTCACCGGTGCTCCGTTTCGGGTGAGTAAACAGCCTATCTTGTGTGTTTTTCCGCATGGAACACGATGGTGGCCTCGGTATTGGCCTAGGAGATGCACAGTGTGGTGTTGTGGCGGGTCGCTTGGGTTAGCGACGTTTGGACCAGCAGTGGTTGAGGGTTCTCCCTTGGTTCGTTCCTACGAGGGTTCATGTGGCATCACAACCTTCGTATGAGTTTGTGATCCTCTCGATGGGATGTTTAAACTGTTAGAGTTGTGGCATCCCTCCGGTGGGCCTAGAGCGGATCCTCTAGCATCTTTACCCTAGATCGGGTTCTTGGTATCGCTATGACTGCTTATTCACGGGCGGTGATCCCCTATCTAGCAGGTTAACCCCGTAGGGTTTCTGGAATCATCGGGAATATGATCCCCTATGTGGTGGGTCGTGCACAGTAGGGTTGTGGTGTCGTTGGGTTTACGATCCCCTGCTCAGCATGATGTTTATAGTAGGGTTGCGGTATCGTTGGTTATACGATCCCCTACTCAGCACTTGGTGTCAGTAGAGTTGTGGTATTGTTGGTTAGGTAATCCCCTACTCAGCGCGTGGTTTCGGTAGGGTTGCGGCATTGTTGGTTCGATCCCCTACATCACGAGTTATACTAGATAGGGTTCTGGTATCTTCGTGACCATCTTTATATGGACTATGATCCTCTATCTAAGTGTGAAGCTTCTGTTGAGCGCCAGATCGGGTTGTGGTATCCCCCAGCGGATCCTGGGTGTGATCCCCTATCTGTGAGAACTACGTATGCCAGATCAGGTCGTGGTATCCCCCAGCGGACCCTGGGAGTGATCCCCTATCTGTGAGCTACGTGTACCGAAGTGGGTCTTGGTATCCCCTAGCGGACCCTAGCGGCGATCCCCTATCCTAGGAGTTTGGTGGTTTTGTTGTTTCAGCGATGTTTCCTCAGTGATGTTGTCCGACGACCGTGGTCTCTCGGGTGAGCGTCTGAGAGGTTTGTGAGAAACCCGATGGAGTGTATCTCTCGGATGAGTGTCATCTGGGATGACAGTGATCATGTGGTGTACTCTTCTGGTTGTGAACAGTTGCTGGTGATGAGGTTGGTACCTCTTGTAGCTTTGTGGAGTGAGATGAGTATATCTGGATTGTTCAAGGTGTATGTATGGGCATACACCTGAGCTGAGCTGACTAGTTGTGTTTAGCCTAGGATGGTCACGAGATGGAGTTTCTCTCTTTTCTGGGTTCCCTCTGGCTGGGATGAGCGGACTGATGCCTTTCAGTTTCTCTCTTTGGTTTTGGGTTTTGGGGTGCCTACTGAGTATGTTTATACTCACCCCTGCACGGGCTTTGCCCGCACATGTTTGTGTCTTGTGCAGACCACAGGCCTTTTGACGGAGTCCCAGGAGGACCCGAAGCAGTCGGAGCTTAGTGAGCGAGTTAACCGGGGTGTTTACCAGAGCTGTGCCGAGGGAGATTTCCGGCGGGTGTTTGTGGCAGCGTTCCCCTTCTTCAGAGCAGGTTGGACGCGCTTTGTAGTTTTCTTTTGGTGGGCTCTGTTTTTCCCTTTGTACTTTTGCTGTTTCACTCTGGTTTGGGATAGATTGTATGTATGCATTTACTTTTCAGTTTCTATATCTCTGCACTGTTGCATGGAGGTGTTTGTGGGTGCGTGTGTACAGGTACCTTAGGCTAATGCCTCCCATGTGTGTGATAGCCTACTCGGCGCTGGTCGCCAGCCCCTGGCCTATTGGAGGCGGGCTTGGGGAGTCGCGGCTCGAGCCCCGTTGGGTCGGTTCATGACAAAGTCTCTTCTTATCTTCCATTTATTCTAAAAATGGAATCATCATCCATGAGGTGCAGATTTATCGCCTTCGTGGATGATGTGTTTTTGTTTTTCAATTACGCCATCAAGGCCGGTCACAATACCATTTTTATTGTTAAAACATATTATAATATATTTATTATATATTATTTACTATTATATAACCAATATATATACATAATATTACCTAATAAAACAAAACTAATTCACGATGATCGAAAAAATGCCAAAATAATGTAAATGATGATCACTAATATATAATATAATGATTCATCGTCATGAAATATAAAAAAATGAAATATATATACATTTAATATTATGTAATTTAATTAATATCTTATAATTTTAATTCTATACAAATATTCTCATTTTACAATATTTTCCATACATATATTCATGTAAACCTGTCATGAAAACCTAAGAAACGAATGCTTCCGAACGATAAAATTGTATCTTATAACTCATCAAAAAGACCATAAATTAAATTAATAAAATTATAATAAATCAAATACATGTAGAAAATATTAGTTTTTAATTAATTAATCATTTTAATCTGATTATCCAAGACATTAATATTAAGTGTAGAACACATTCAGACATAAGGTAAGAGTTTTATCATCTCACTTTTATTTCTGTGAGATATGCCTAATTCACCTCTATTTCTTGTGTTTAGTGTATGTATACTTCCCATAGGAGTATAATATAATGAATATATTTAACTTTATTATAATAAATGTTTCATTTTATGATTATTAATTTTATGAGGCATATGATTTGATTGATTACAAAGCGGTAAGGAATCCTCCCTGAACATCCATTTTTCATTCTGGTCACATTTTCTCTCTCTCTAACCTAATATAATTCTTAATTATTTCTATATAATTTTTATAAATTTTGTTTACATGCTTTAAAATCAGTTATAAAGTTAATTTATTCATTAATTTATGGGAAATACATGATTTTATATGGTTCGATTCTCAATTATTCCTGATAAGCATGCCCGAATAAAGGGAACTTCCATATTTCTTACCCATTTTTATGTTCACTCTATAATCATTTTTAAGCCACCATTATTTTTTTTTAAATCAATAATTTTATCATTGAAATATTATATTGTATAATTTATGTTTTTATACAATCAATTATACCATTTTTGTTTTAAATAACCTATAATATTTTCCTTAAACCACACTAATACGATTTATTTCTAATGTTTCTTATAAACAAAATTTACATGATTTCACTTTAGTGGGACATAAATTATACATAAAACATAATTTTATTTTCCATCCATTTTATTTTCTGGTATATACATGTTCAAAATCTTATTTTAATGAAAAACACAATGATTTTTCAAATAAAACTATTCTTTTTAAAGAAAAAGGGGATTTCTATTAATAATTTCTCAATTATTTTATTACAGTATTTTCATCTATGATTATGATTCAATTATTTCAAAGTGGTATGGGAAAATTCTAATTAAATATATATTTTTATTCATCATATAATGAATGTATTTGACTTAGTATATGATGGGTGGGCCCACTATAGTCCCTCATTGCATCAGAAGTTATCATGAGACAAACTAGACCGAGTTTTGGCTGAGGCCTTACCCATTTATATTCTTGGATGAGTCCTTGATGGTATGTTTATGATGTCTGACATTATGAATTACCTCAATATAATACTAGTAATTGGCATTCCTTATTATTATTTGACTAGTGAAATATACATGGTGAAGTTTCATTTGCCTATGATTATTTATATGGAATTATTTATTCATATTTTATTCCTACCATATTATGATAAAGATTATGTTTCAATGGCATGTGTTTTATTTATTCACCTTTCCTTACTATTTTTTTAATTATGATAGCTTCCACTATATTGAATACCCTTACTAAGCATCTAATCTCACTCCTTTCTTATGTTTTATTTTTCCCCATGAAGTGAAGATGTTTATTATGAATGAATTGCATGGATTATCTTGGTGTTTGTGGGTGTTTCCAATGGAGTTGGTATATTTTTTCTCTATTCAAGTTGTAACGTAACAATTATCTTTGGATATGGTTTTTTGAATTTACTAAACTATTTGGTCATTTGGGATTCAAGTCTTGTATATATTCCAATGTAATAAAGTGAGTCCATAGCTCTGAGCTATTGGGTTTGGGGTCATTACACATAACATAGGGAGGAATATATAAAACGTGAATGTGTAAATGAACATTGGATATATTTGTTGGTAATTCATTCAGTGATAAAAAATGATTATTCAGTGGGGTTTCAAAACAATTTTAAATTTATATTTTTAGGAATAAAAACAATCAAAGAGAAATCAACATAAAAATATTTCAAAAAATAATTTCTAAAATATTTATTTTGTGTTCATCATGGAAATAAATAATGGGAAAAACACCAAAATCCAAATCTCCAACTCAATTTTTTTTATCATTGATTATGGATGAATCTTTTTTGATGATTATTGAAACATCTATTGAATTTTGATTGTCGATATGCAAATTTGATGTTGTCCTCCAATGCATTGGTATCCTCCACTCATTATGTGAATATCTAGGATTTAAGTGGACAACCCAAATTATTTTACAAAGTGATATTTAAAAATTTTCTTTGAAGGTTAAAAACTTATATTATTAAATTAATTAATTAATTAATTATGTTTATTTATTTTACTTATAATTATGAAAGAAACTTTACTAAACTAAAACATCTGATGTCAAAAAAACATATGTCATTACATGGGTATAACCAGAATTAAATATTTAATGGTCATCTTAGTATTCTAATCTACGAAAACATTCATAATATACACCATTATTTATAAAAAATCTGGTTACATGATATATAATATTTATTATTTTCTATATATCAATACTGAGGTAGGATAGGGCTAGTAATTCCACACCGACTCCAAGCATTACTGAAAAATATTATTATTTATAATATTCAAAATTATTATATAGTAAAAATAGATTAATTACATTCATGGGAAAATGAAAAATACAAGAATGCACACACACTCATATGATACAATTGGTACACATAGATATACATATAGATGTGCTTGATATATATCCAACAAGGTCACATTTTATCATTAGTAGAATTAATTCATTTTTATAGACCACATTTTACAACCTTTATGGATCTAGAGGTTTATATTTTTTTCAATACTACAAAGTCACAAGGGGTCACAATTTGATTTTGATTAAATGGGGAATGAGTTTAACATAGATAACTTCAATAAAAATGATTTACTATTAATCCAAAAAATATTTTGATGGGAATTGACAAGGTATTATATATGAAGAAATATATAGTTAAAGTTAATGATAGATTTCAAATAAAAAATTATGTAATATATAGAAAATATTTTTGGATATGATTTCACAACTTATTGTATATGATACAAAATAAGGTGAAATGAAATAATGTATTTCATGATTTAGTGTTGGCGGGAAACTATAAGAGATATATCATAAATTGTTACTTTTATATGATATATATAAGCTAATTCAGATTTATGAAAAATTATTATTTGAATGCATGGTTTTTATAGTTTCATAAATTTTACATCTTCATTATTAATCATCCATGAAAATTTTCATTTTAGGTGTAATTTTAATGAAGAAATTCATGATGGAAAATAATATATGATTTATAAAATGGTCAATGAATTTTATAAAAATTCATGCATTAGATGCATGAATTTACCAATGAAATAACATGTGAGTTAAATTTATTCTTCCCTATATAAATACCATATCCATAAAATGGTTGTGTGTGGTTTTTTGTATAATACATGACTGATATTCACCAGGACATGAATCATTCTTTATCCTTCGTTCTCAAGGCACTAACACACCACAAATATTGGTTGGATCATATCAAATAATTAGATGGTTCATTACTTATTATAGATACCATTAGTATTGGAATGATACTAACTCTATAGAAATCTCTCTAAAACCTGTGTGGTGGCGATTGAGATGTTGTAGTGGATTCATGAGTGAATAGTACACCTATTAAAATATTGTTTCATTTCCTATTTTAAGCTATTATTATACTCATGTTTGAGCAATATTGGGTATAGGATTGAATAGTTTCCACTTGTCTTGATAATATTTATTAGACTCTTACTAATACTTGTAGGAAGATCCTTTATTTATTGTTATCAGTTTGGGTAACCTCACCATGTTAAGAATAATTTAGCTTTTTTAAAAATAAATGTCTCACCTTATTCCAATTGATTATTGTTGATATTATTTTTGTCTTATGATACATTTAATATTGTGATGTAGATATGAATGAGACTATTTATATAGAGGGTCTCTGGATGGTTTTATGTCTTTTTATATAATTTTTTTATCTTTTTCTATGCTTGTTTAATGATTATATGTTAATACAATATAATTTAGTGTGGTTTGGATTTTTACATCCTCCTCGAAAACCTTTGGGAGCTATGTATAATCTAATGGATGGGTGTTATAGTATTAGACATTATGCAGTATATATTATCTCATATTAATGATTAGGCTATATCAACCTTAAACCTAGGAGCCCGGAGATAGTGTCTTAGTTTTTTACCTTGGAATAGTTACAAGGAATCAAATCCTGAAAATTTTATTGGTTTAGGAGTTTTGGAGAACCAAATACAAAAATAATACCTATTATACAATGGGAATAGATAATATAACATAATACATTAAAAATAAGATGAACTAAATCCTTAAAAACTAATTTCTAGAATTATTCTTCATATTCATTGGAATGGAAAAGAAATAATGGTGATCTTATATTCTTATTAATGGTTTAGTAAATTGGAAATTATTATCAATAAATAAGAATAATCATCTTTGGAAGGTAAATAACTATACACACATTCCATTTATATAACTTCACTATAATGATAAGATAAGGCATAATAAATATTTCAAGCTAAATAAATAAAAAATAGGACATTTAAATAACTTGAATATCATGGTAAGATAAGGAAGAATCAATATGTTAAGGTAAATTATTGAACACACATTCCATTTAATCAATAAACTAAGAATGAAATGCATCCATAGATAATGTCATAGAAAAAATATCATGGATAATAATAACTACTAAATTATCAATAAAGGAAATTCTTACTTATTGGACTTAATTTTTCCAAAAAACATGTTACCTATGTGTCAAGATCTATCCGCAAGATAGATTAAAACTACTAGGTAAAAACCAATCTAATTTGGCAAATTGGATTGTCTCATAAGACTACCAATGCATCATTGGGAATTCTACAACCAATACCAACCCATTACTTGCATATCCAAAATCATTCATAACATATTTAATAATCCCTCTAATTAACAAACAATTTTCCTTACCATCAAGTATTCATATTGATTAAAGGTTGCAAATTTATCAATATTTCCTCACCTAATCAACTAGAATTCAATGTAAGAATAATAGGCTAAAATTGTACAAGATTTAGGAAATAATCATATACATCACTCAATAATATGGATATTTATGGTAAATTTAATTTCAAATGTAAATTTTCACAATGATGTGACTATTTAAAGAGAAAGTTAATAATCACAAAAGAATGTGAAAGTGCACAATAACTTTTACCACTTGAAATTTTTCAAGTCAAATTCCATTGGATGAAATAATTAAAAATGAAACATAAAATATCATTAATTATTAATGAATAATTATATAACATTTCAAAGGACTTTATATACACCATATAAAATAAATTAGATGTATGACATTACAGTATGACTCAATGATGGGAAATTGAGACGAAGTCTCATACCTCACACTTAATTTTGGTTCAACATGTGTAAAAATCATGTATAATGGTTTTAAGGATATTATTAATTTATTCTATAACCGTAAAAATATTTATAATTTCATATATGATCCTCTTATAACATTTTACCTCCCATTTTTTAATAATATTTCATTATTTTTATTGTTTTGTGTGTTAATCGCCATATTTTCTCATTCGTATTATGTTTTTGAAATTTTCCATTATGGTGAAAATTATATAGTTAATTAACCTCCTGAATAATAATAATTAAATAATTATCATATTCATATTACAATTATACTTTTAAAAATCAATCATTAAATATATTTTTTTAGAATTGAATTATGTTACGTTCATAGAGACGGTAGGTCATACGTACGTATGAGTAACATTCCTGTTTTTCAAAGATCATTTTAAAAGGTTCATAAGTAATATTTTATCATTAAATAATGATAATAATATCATAAATTACATATCATTTCTTTATATACACTTATATATATTATCCATGTGTTATAGTGATGAAAATAGAGTCACATTTCTTCTTGAAGGTGGTAGTCCACACATACACAGACAATGTTATCATTTTTTTAGTTTAAGAAAGAAAATTAAATATTATATTTTCCAAATGCTAAATATTTAATGAATATAAAAATTAAATCATTTATATCTCATATATTCATTTACTATATCCTTATCACCTTCCATATTATGTGTTAGTGAAAGATGAATCACATTGCTTGTCGAGGCGGTAGTATGCTATTCACACAAGCGATGTTATTGTATATAAAAAGGAATGGAAAGTAAAAAAGGTATGTATGATAAAATGAAAAAATATTTATAATACAGTTATAAAAATCATATATATACTTTATATCCAAAATCATACCCAACTTTGAAATGTGGTAATGTAAAAACGAATGACAGTGGTTCACAAGCTAGTAGTCTGTCGTACACATGAATAATTATTTCATAACCCATTTGATAGATGTGGGGGTGGTTATAGGTAATGTAATTAAGGAGTCCTCACCAACCAGGCTGAGGCTCATGTGCCTAGCACACTCTATAGCATCATCAAGCACCACTATTTCCCTTTGCAATACTCTAGCAGCATGTCTCTCCCAACACTGCACCTCTTGGGTTTTTGACTTTGGTTCCTCTAATCACATCACTGGCGATGCAGGTATTCTACTATCCTATAGAGATACCACATTCGGAGGTAATATTACTGTGGTTTATGGTTGGACAATACATATTACTGACTATGGGAGTTGTATAATTACATCTGGCTTGACACTATTTGTTGTTGCATTTGTTCCCCATTATCCCTTTAATTTACTATCAATTAGTAAACTGATAGTTGAATTAAAGTGTAAGGTCATATTCTTACCTGATTAGGTTATATTTCAGGAGCATTCGATTACTTGGGTGCTTAGTACTAGAAGATGTCAACGTGGTATGTATTTTCTTGATTCGGCTATCACTATCACCTATCCTTCCACCTCTAATCATGCCCTTCAGCTTCACTATCATTTTGTTCAGCCACCTACTCCCATTATTAAAAAAACAATTATAGGATTGGTACCTCTTTATCCTTTTGAATGTGATTCATGTCACTATGAAAAAAATCATCAGGTCACCTATATTCCCTGAGCAGTTTCCCGTGCATCCACTCATTTTCATTTGGTTCGCTCTGATATTTGGGGGCTCAATACTATTCCCTCTAAACTGGGTTATCAGTATTTTGTTATTCTCATTAATGATTTTTGATGGATGACATGGGTTTATTTTTTGAAAAATCATTCTTAAATCTTGACCAAGTTCTGCTCTTATTATCATGAAATCACCACCCAATTTTCTGCTAAACTCCACTGCTTTCGTTCTGATAATGGTTGTGAATATTTATCTAGACCCTTACAGTTTTTTCTCAATGACCATGGAATTATCCATAAGACCTCTTATCCTGACACACCTCAACAAAATGGTGTTGCTAAATGGAAAAATCATCATTGGTTGGAAGTTTCTCATGCACTTTTATTTCACAAAAAAGTTCCAACCACTTTTTGGGGAGATTCCATTCTCACAACCACCTACCTTATTAAGAGACTTTCCTTGTCTGTTCTTCAGGGGGAGACACCCTTACATTCCTTATTTCCAACGAAACTCTTTCATTCCCTACCCCTCTTCATTTTTTGTTGTGTTTTTTATGTTCTATATATTCACCCCTTGGTTAACAAGTTTGATACACATGCTCTAAAATGCATCTTTCTTGGATATTCCCACACGCAGCATGGATATCGATGATTTTCTCCAATTTTGTGTCACTATGTTGTATCTACTAATGTTTCGTTTATTGAATCATCACTTCTTTCTATTCCTTAGTTATCATCCCCATTTATTATTCCGGATTCCAACATTATTTTTTCATATTCTCTTGATATGCCTCCACCTCCCTCTCTTCCTAATGATATTGTTCCATCACAATTTGGAAAGATATATACCCGTCAGCCTCAAACATCTTTCACTCTACCACCTCCTATCACTAACACACCAGATGACTCATCTTCTCTCAATGCTCCATCACTAGAGTTTCCTATTTCACTCTATAAAGGCTCACACTCCTATTAGTATTATCATGAATTATCTACATTTACCTACCGATTTATTAAGAAATTGGATCATTACTCAAAACCACACACTATTTCCGAGGAAATATCTCATCCTGGTTGGTTTCATGCTATGCAAGATGAACTTATGAAATTTGAAACCAACCACAATTGGGATATTGTCCCTCTCCCTAAGGATAAACAATTTTTCGGGTGAAAATGGATCTATACAATGTGTTTCAATGTCGATGGTTCTCTAAATCAAATCAAAGCATGACTTATTACAAAGGGTTATTCATAGACGTATGAAATTGATTATTTTTACACCTTCTCTCCAGTGGCCAAAATGGAATCAGTCTGCTTATTTATCTCTGTTACCACTTCTTATCATTGGCCACTCTATCAGTTGGATATCAAAAATGATTTTCTTCATGGTTTTCTTGATGAATAAGTTTATATGGAGCTTCCACCAGGGTTTGTTACTCAGGGGGAGTCTTCCAAGGTTTTTTGCCTTTGTTGATCAATGTATGGCCTCAAGCAGTCACCTCATGCTTGGTTCAGACACTTTTTCACTATTGTTCTTAGATTTGGAATGTCTCAAAGCATAAAAGATTCCTCTATTTCCTATCACTAGTCTACAACAGGTAGAATTCTCTTGGTTGTTTATGTAGATGACAATGTCATTACTATAAGTGATACTGAGGGCATTGATCGACTCAAATCCTTCCATCATCAACGTTTTCATATGAAGGATTTGGGTCCATTAAGATATTTCTTAGGTATTGAGGTCTCCAGGTATGTCAAAGTAATTTTTTTTATCTCAAAGTATGTGCGTTCTTGATCTTATGAAAGAGTATGGAATGACTCAAGATGACTCGATTTACTCACCCTTGAACCTGGAGAAAGGTCACTACATTCTGATAGTGATATGTTTTCATCACTTAATAAATACAGATGACATGTTGGTAAACTCAACTACTTAACCATGTCTCGACCCAAAATTGCTTGGGCACTTAGTAAAGTAAGTCAATTAATTGAATATCCCACAAAAATGTAGTGGGAGTCTATTCTTTGCATTGAAAATTATGTGAAAAAGGAACCGTGTTTGGATATTCTATATTTTGATCATGGGAATATATACATTGAATCATTTTGTGATGCAGATTATGTTGGATGTATCCCTTATAGGAGATCTATGTTTGGTTTTTTAGTTTTTTTTGGAGGAAATTTCAATTCATGGTAAACAAAAAAGAAAATTGTTATCTCCCACTCAGAATATTGTTACATGGCATATGTTACTAAATAGATTATTTTGGCACAATAAATTCTTCACGAGATTGGGTATATGTCCAAGAAACCAACACATATCTGGTGTGACAATCAAGATACTATCAAGATGGCCACAAATACAGTCTTTCCTGAGGGGACAAAGAATATTGAATTTTATTTTCATTTCATTTAAGAAAACTTTGAAAATAATAATATTTTATTCGGCCACATTCACACCTCTGATCAAATTATTGATGTTCTCACAAAAGGAGTGTTTGGAAAAAAGATTCCAATTTTAGTGTAACAAGTTGAGCGTGATAAATATATATGCCCCAGCTTTAGGGGGAGTGTTTTTCTTTGTTTAATTATGTATCCAAGATAGGAACACCTAGCTTGAGGGGGAGTGTTAGAGTTTAAGTTGTCTCTAGTATCACATTGGACTTACATATCATGTAATATATTTTATTCATTATAAAATAACCCCAAGGCCTCCCTTAGAGAGGAACCGTGGGTATTTGTTCCACTCTTCCATTTATTCAAAAATAATATCAATAATAATGGCTGTTTTAGGAGGTTTTCAAAAATGTACCATGTAATAGTGAATTTTAAGAAGGAATTATAATCATAATATGAAATAATGTTCAGATTGTAAAAATGCACTAAAGACGGTGTTTATGAATAATGACACACATGAATATTATAATATAAAAAATGAATAATAGACTCTTTTAGTGGATAATCACTAAAGTTCATTCATTTACCAGACTATATCTCCTCCAGAATTTTCTATCCAACTATTGATGTTGAACTTATGTTGACTATATATGCCGATGTGTTGAGATATTCTGCTCAAATTCCATTACAAATTCATTCCATAGTGTAACCTCATACTCCAAACCTTCTCTGTCAGTGTATTATTCATTCATTCAGGCACCCCATTTTGTTATGGAGTTTTGGGCACTATCTTCTCATGCCTTATTCCCTTATTTTTTCAAAAGTGATGAAGGTTATATCTAGTGTACTCACCACCATTGTTGAAATGAAATCATTTTTATTTCTTAACACACTCCCTTTCTACCAATACCTTTCATTAAATGAAGTCCTACAATACATCAAACATACACTTCAAAAAGTAAATCCAAACATCTATTGTAGCATCGTCAATAAAAGTTACAAAGTAAAGTGAAACTCTGAGAGATTGAACAAGGGTAGGTCCCAAAACATCAATGTGAACTCATTCTAACTTTTGGGTTTTTTCTCTCCCATCCATCTAAATTGAAGGAAACCCATATTTGTTTTCCCATCACATATCTTTCACATATTTTTATGTATGTATGGTCAAGTTCCAATATGCCTTTAGTAGTTAGAACTTTCATGCTCTTCTCGCTAAGATGATTGATCCTGCTATGCCAAACATGCATATCTTTCGATGATGAACTTCCTACCAATTCAATTTCATTTGTGCTTTCGGTCAAATACAACACCTCATACTTTACTCCTTTTGAAACTACCATTTAGTCTTGAGAGAATTTCCATAATCTATTAGCAAAGGTAGTTTCATACCCTACCTCATCCAATTGTCCAGCTGAAATTAGGTTCTTCTGCAGCCCTAGGATGTATCTAACTTCTTTCAGCTTCAATACTCGCATTCTTCTTCTGGATAATCACATATCACTTTCCAACAATCTCCAGAGATTCATTATCCACTTATTTACTTTGTCGAAACTTCTAGATATATTATTTTCAATGCATATATTCCCTCTCATTGAATGGAATGATGCACCTGAGCCAATTACTGATGAATCCACTAGAATGTTGACAGTTAACATCAATTTTTTGTCTCCTTCAATTCTACCAATATAATTTATGCTACTAGAATTTTATGGTCTTTTGGGGATTTCCTTGCGACTCATGTTGTCCTTCTTGATGTTTCCTCTTTTTACACACTTCCAACATATAGGATTTGTCCCAACCGACTTGTCACAACTCTTCTCTTGTGACTTATCTTCTGATGATTTCATTTTGTAGATCTATTTACATTTGGGTGATTTTCCTCATCCATCAGCATTAAGATCATTACTGGATGACAGTTGGACTTCCCTTCGATGAAGTTATTCATTGAGAATCAGATTCTAGATATTGTTGAATACCAAGCATGCCTTTATGCTAAAGTTACTAATGGAATTTACCATCACAATTAACTCTTCAGAAGTGATGATAGTGATAGGAGAACCCACACATCATTCATGAACTTTACCTTCACCGATTCAAGCTTCCGTTGGATCATATTGAAATCATTCATGTGATTTTTCATTGGTCTTCCTACCAATAACCTTAAACTGAATAGTCTCCACATCATTAAAACTTTGTTCAATGTTTTGGGTTTCTCATACATATTCATCAGTGCCTTCATTACTTCGGTTGTTGTCTTTACTTCACGAATGTTAAAAGAAAAATTCCTTACCAAATACATGCTCAAAAGTTCCAAATATTTCTTATCAATCTGTTCTCGTTCCACCTTTTCCATCTTTAGAAAAACATAGATAAGTGGAGATAATCAAGGTCCTTATAAATCAGAAAGGCCTCCATCTGAAATATCTAGAAGCCAAAATTCATTCCATAAAACCTATCTACACATACCTTGATATCATCAAATTATATATCTTCTGATGACAGTGAAATCCCTCTATAATTGAGATATCATCAAGGTAAGAGAGAACCTAAGCTGCTTGAAACTGTGTGTTTTGATACCACTTGTTGGGGGTGTTGGATTGGTGTAGCCCGATTTGTTTTGGATGATGTTGGTCTGAATTCTTGTGGCTCATATTATGAACTAGGCAACAACTCTGACCACCTATATTAGAGCTAACCAAGTGACACTGATAGGGAACTTTAGCAGTGTGAACTTTGGCACGGTTACTATAGAAACTCAGACTTTGGAGACAGTGTAAGGATTATTTTAAGATAATGTTCCAAGATACCAAAAAAATTTCTCTATGCTTGCAATGATCTTTTAATGTTTATTATGATCAAGATTTATATCACATAACTCGTGACTATTGATTCTTTTGACTCTTGCCTTTGTTAAATCTTGATTTCATGTCACATATTTTATGATTCATGTTTTGATGGGTATGAATTATCTTATGTTATGATCATTCACTTTGATTATATCATCATACTCTTATACTCATATGATGCTCATTGATGACATTCAATTTTTAATGATTATTTTTATCCTTACAGAGTGTTTAAACTCACTCTTCTTATGTTTTATTTTCCTCGTGTTATGAAGAATGATGTTAAATGAATTGTGTCTAGGAAGGTTTCATGTGTGAAGAATTTTATGGGAGATATTTAAGAATTATTTTATGTGAAGTAATAAAATATGGGTATAGTTATAAAAATTTTCACATGAGGACATGAGTATTGTTATGTAAGAGTTAGTTCTAATTCTCTAAAACTCTAAACCTAAAAGGTCCTTGGGTATGTAAGTGTTCCAATATTTCTGTTTGATTTTGTATGTTTTGGATGGTTAAAATTATGTTATGTTTACCAGTATCAAAGGAATAAATGTGAATATTATGTTTTTAGCACCAGATCCAAGAGTACGAGTTTCAGACTATTATAGGGAATGCCCTTCAGGCCTTACCACAGTGCGACTCGGGTACCCGATTCAAGTTTCAAGTTGGTGGATCTACTAATGAAGGGAATTTCACAAGAGTTGATATACAATACATCCTTAGGGATAAGATTCAATTTGATCTCAAAATACACCATTGATATAACCTCATCTTAACATGTAACAATTTCACATGTTTATGTTCAATGCTTAAAATTCTATCACATGCGTGCAGGAAATAAAAAAATCCTCTAAGTAGTTGATGTCTGGTGCCTATAAAAAAATGAGTGAGTTGTATATTCTTAATAAACCAAAGATACCAAATGTCATATAATGAGGGAACCATTCATTAATCTATGAGATTTTCATAGTGAGACAATTATAAAATAATGTAGGACACAACTCTTTAAAGACTCATGAAATAATAGAAGAAACGTGATCATAATTGGGTTGAGTATATGAGAAATTGAATATTTGAAAGATCTTTTGTAGAATAATCCCCGTGAATAATGTGATTTATGAGTTCAAGAGGGTTCCCACATAATCACTTATATTATGTAAATTATTAAATTGTAAAATACCATTATTTATCTAAAATTATTTAAAGTTATGCAACATCAAGTTTTTTTTAAAAATGAATATATTTTGTTGACAATAGTGGTGGGTTGTTGAATTTTATTAAATTAGTATTTTGAAAATATTTTCCATACCATTCATTAACCAAAAAAGAATAATAGATCAAAATTATCCATTAAAAACACTGAGAACAACACTAAAATGACCAAAAAACTGAATGTACATGGAACCCACTACAAAAAAGAGTATATGGAGATGAAACCACACCATTGAAAACCTCAATTGAACCCATCCAAAGAACACAGCTTGTTTGAAAACTGGCTTTCAGCCAATCCCCTAGTCAAGGATTTGATTAGATGGCCCAAAAATTAAGGCCTATAAAAGGCATAACTTTGTGCAATCTTGATGCGATCTTGAGGATCATTTATTGTTTCATCCCTCAGATCTTGAAGAATTGACTGAGATGGTTTCTCCCTGAAATCCAAGTAAAAAAGGGTTACACATATAAAGAGGCATTTTTCTCAAAAAGTGTATGGAAGGATGACAATCAGATTACCTTATAATAAATACTTTATACAGGTTCGTTAAGATGGTGCACAATGTGGCTGGTGCTACACAATTATTTTCTATCAGCTTTGAGTTGTCCTCATCTGCTCGTGGATCACCTGGACCTTCTCCATAGTCGCATGTACTATCTTTAATCCAACAAGAGATGTATCACTGATCTCAGCCCATCATAAGGGTGACCTGAAGGGTCTCTCATACAGGTCCTTGAAAGGTTTCATGCCAATAGTATAATGATTATTATTATTATAAGCAAACTATATCAAAGGTAAGTGATTCTCATGGTTTCGGCCGAAGTCCAACACAGAATCCATCAGCATATCCTCAAGCACATGGATAGTGTGATCATTATGGCCATCTTTATGGGGGTGGAAAGTTGTACACATCCTCAACTAGGTCTCGAATGCCTCCTACAGGCCCCTCCACAACTGTGATGTAAACCATGCATCACAGTTGGAGACAATCATTGAGGGCACCCCATAAAGGTGGATGATCTCCCGTACATACAACTGCCTCAAACACTCTACTGAAATCTGCTCCCTGATAGCACGGAAGTGTCCCGACTTGGTAAATCGGTCTACTATCACCAAGATGGCATCATTGAATCTTACTATCCGCAAAAACCCTGTCATGAAGTCCATAGATATGTCATCTTATTTCCACTTCGGGATATCAAGAGGTTGAGACAAACCTTCCAGAACCTGATGCGCATCCTTTACCTGCTAACATGTGAGGCACTGATAGACGAACTTGGCCATGATCCACCTCATGTCATCCCACCAAAACTACCATTGAATATCTCTATACATATTCCCCACATCAGGATGTACAACCAAAGGAGAAGTGTGAAACTCCCTTATCACCTCCTCCCGCATCATAATCAGGACCACTGTCCATCCCTAGAATAGGATGACGTGATTCCATATAGAAAATACTTATTGATCCAAAATTGATTTTTATCACTGGAGGGTGAAATTTACATCATTTGAGGGTGGTAGAAATTTTCACAAGGGAGAATGAGATGTCTATGTGTCTCGAGATGGACCTATCCAATAGGGGTTGGGCAGAGTGACAACCTAGATTTCTAGTCTCTTTTTGGATGATCATGGAACACGACCTACTACTTTCTCTCCTATGGTGGATCATTTCAATGATTTATTCCCAAATGACTTTTTTGGGATACCTCTAGTGAGATAGATAGAATTCACCATTGAGATAGTGATAGGAGTGACACTAGTGTCCATTCCTCCTAATATTATGGAACCTACGGAGCTTCTAGATCTTAAGAAATAATTCAAATACCTAGAGGATAAAGGTTTTATCCCACCTAGTACCTCACCACGAAGTTCACCGTTCCTTTTTTCTAAGAATTCGGATGGTACCCTCAGGATTTTTATGGATTACCGATGGCTAAACCGGCTCATAGTTAAGAATCAGTAACTATTACCTTGAATAGACAACCTCTTTGATTAGCTCTAAGGATTGATGGTGTTTTCAAAGATTGATTTGAGGTCAGGATACTTCCATGTGCATTTCATGCCTTCAAAAAAACCTCATACAACTTTTAAGAGTAGGTATGATTTTTATGAGTACCTAGTAATGTCGTTCAGTCTCACAAACATGCCGGCTATTTTTATGGATTTGATGAATCAGTTTTTTAACCCATATCTGGATTCATTCATGGTTGTATTTGTGGAAAACATCTTGGTGTATTCTCACACTCTAAATGACCATTCCCAACATATTGAGATAATGTTAAATACATTGAGAGTGCAACATCTTTACACAAATCTAACTAACTGCCAATTTTGGATCGACGAATCCCACTTCCTAGGTCACATAATATTGTCGATATGAGTATTATCAGACCCAGTGAAGGTGAGAGATGTTGTTTCCTGGGAGAAAACCAAGAACGTATTTGATATATAGAGATTCTTGGGTCTATCTAGGTATTTCAGACTCTTCATCCCAGATTTATCATGCCCAGTAGTGCCTCTTATGGGATTCACTAAGAAAGGTGTGAAATTCATATGCTCATAAGATTTTGAAATATACTTTTATGAATTAGAAGTTAGGTTGACTTTAGCACTGATCCAGATTCTTCTAGAGCTAGGAAGGAGCTATACAGTCTATTGTGATGCATCAGGCATCAGGTTGGGAGTAGTTTTAATTTAGGATGAGAGATTCATAATGTATACTTCTTGTTAGTTGAGGCCTCATGAGAGAAATTACCCAACTCATGACCTCGAGTTGGCGGCATTTTTTCATTCTTTATATTTTTTGATACATTATTTACTTGGGTAGAATTTTGTGGTGTTAAATGACCAAAAATGCCTCAAGTATATCTTTATGTAGTGTGATTTGAATCTTAGGTAGCGCAGTTAGGTTGAATACTTTCATTCCATTGATTTCAAGATTTTCTATAAACCTAGAAAAGGCAATGCAGTAGTCGATGCTCTAATCTTGAAGACTCAGAAAAGGCAGTTCGGGAGGTTGGTGGTGAGTGGTAGCTTATGGACATGTTTTCAGAGATGTATGTTGAGGTTCAGGAGGATCACAGGTGTAAAATCCTCATTAATTTATCAAAGACCTCTACCCACTGGAATGGGTAAAGATGAGGAAACTTTTGGATCCTGAGGGCCTAGTCCCAAGGGAGAGTGTTTCAGATGAAAATTCATCTTCTGGTTAGATTATGGATGAGGATGAGACCTTATGAATACATACGCATGTATGGGTCCCACTATACATACAAGAGAAGTTGATTTAGGAATATCATGCCTCAGTTTGGGTGGTACATCCCGGTGTCACCAAGATTTATTTAGACTTATGTCGCCAGTATTGGTGGCCTACAAAGAAATGGGAGATAACCGACTCTATTACTTGGTGTTCCACCTTTCATCAGGTGAAGACGAAGCATCAGTGACCAGTGGGACTTTTTCAATTATTGTCCATTCCCAAGTGGAAATGAGATGATATATCTATGGACTCCATGATATATTTTCCCAGATCACCTTGAGGAAATGATATAGTTTGGGTAGTTTTTGATTGGTTGATGAATGTCGCACATTTCTTACCTCGTTTAGGAGACTTCAATGCAAGTTCAATTTATCAAGAAGTGCATATTAAAAATTAATTCTAGGTATTAGTCATATGTGAATCATCGTCAATGACCTGTTTAGTTTGAGGTTAGGGACTGTTTTTTCTTGCGAGTTTCACCAATTTTGGGCAATAAATGAATTCAGAATCAAGGTAAGATCTCAACTATATTTTTTGGTCTTTTTGAGACCTTATAAAGAATCATACCAGTGGATTATAGAATAGCAAATACTTATAGATTCTGATCTATACATGATTTCTTTCACATGCCTCATCTCCATTGGTATTATCCAAACCCATCACATGTTTTACAGCTTGATGAGGTTGAGTAAGATGTTGATGATTTCTTTGAGGAGTACCTAGTGTGTATCATGGATCAGAGCATTAAGGCTCTCCGATGTAGGCCATTTCCTTTAGTATGGGTGCTATAGAATCACAACCAAGTACAAGATGAGACCTGGGAGTGGGAAACTTATGTACAAGATTAGTGGTTGGAGCTTTTCTCATATGATCCTTTACTACCCTCAAAAGGAAAACTTAGGGAGGAGTTTCTTTAAGGAGGGGAGGTTGTAACAACCTGGATTTTCATGAAGGTAAAAATTATTGTTTTTATATGTTTTAATTATTTATTTTATCTTGGTAAACATGACTTAAGGCCTAAGGAAGGTCTTGGGAGCATCCGAGTCTTGTTCGGAGCCAGAGCTCTGAAAATTGGAGAGACAGACAGAGTCACACAGTTAGTTCTAACCGTGCGACTCAACCATATGGGGAAATAAGTGCATATAAGGAGGCCACATGGTTTGACTGAACCATATAGTTTGGGTCACATGGCTATGCGATTTGTTTTAGATGAATTTCAGATCCATTTTGCATGGGCTACGCATGGTTAGACAAATCGTGCACCTAGCCCATGTGAGGGTGGTTCTTGGATGGTGTTGGGAGCATAGTTGGCACACTATTTTCCCAACCATGTGGCCAAACCATACTACCCCTAAAATTATGGGGAATTTACCATTTTTTCCTTAAAATATTTTTAACCTTCCTCCTCTTTTTATTTTTCTTCAGTGGAGATAATTCCCTCACCTTTTTATCACATTAGAAGCTCCCTCTTCTTACAGAGCTAGGATTTATGATAACTCCCTTATCCACTCTCTTTTTTCATCACCATTAGGTGCATTGGATCTTAAATGTTAAGATACTTAATCCACATTATTTAGTTATTCATTTATCTTTCTATCACTTTTAATATTTTTATGTGATCTCATATGCCCTATTTTCATGACATTGGTCAGTTCTTCTAATTTCTTCCATTTTACATCAAACTTAAAGATAATATCAGATGAGGAGTCATCCATGAGACTAAGGTAAGTGGTATATCAATTATACCTAAAATTTGAAGTGTTTATAGAACTTTTCCATTGTTATTCATACCGTACATTTCCACTCTATATCATAAAATGTATTTCCTCTTTATAAATTAATTTAACCATGTTATGATACTCCTCTATATCCTTATTAAATTATTAGAGGATGTATACCTCAATGATCACAACTACTTTGGGTGTGATAAATTAAACTCCCTCTTAAATGAAAATGTGTTCATGCCTAACCAGCTTCTAAGTTGGTAGCTTGACCCTTAATTGGTTTTGTCTTGATTTATAACTTAAATGGACTAATTTAAATAAATGGAAGTGGGTGGAAGGGCCATACCACATGTCAAATATTTATGAATATGGAATGTATAAATTTGTACACCCATGGTTAGATTGGGTTAAATTATTATAAATTATTTATAGGTAATCCCTCATGATTATAATGATTAGACCATGTATATTGGTTGGTGGACAATAGTTAAGGGATTTGTTGAGAATGGTGTTTTACACTCCCTTATATTGGGTGTTGGGAATGGTGTCTCATACCATTTACCTTACTTGGATGATGGGAATGAAGTTCCATGTTCCTTTGCATCAGGTTTTAGGAACGACTCACCCCACTATCTTGAGTGATGATCATGACATCTCGCATTTATATGAGATTTATGTCTTGTAGCCTTTGATGAAGCCTTTATCTCATTAGACTAGTCATGGACGCCTGGTTATGCTCTGGGTTTATCTAGAACCTAGTATCCATGTATATTACTATGAATTTCCTTACATATATAGTGTATATACATGTATACATATTATATATGATTACTTATTTATGGATATAGTAAATTGACCAGACTTATCCTAACCTATGTTGAAGCGGGTAGAGTCTTCTAGGTGTCCTCTAAGAATCTGATCCAATTAGAATTTACTTTTCATCATATTTTATTATCTATTATACCTTCTCATTTTTATGTTATATACACTAACTAGATTATTCTAGACACCATTGGTCATGGCCTACTGAGTTTATCTCACACCCTACTTAGGCCTCTCTTAGTACCCGAGTAGACTTCATGACTGTGAGTGTGGATAAGGGAAGCGCCCTATCATGGATGCTTGGTCTATTTTTCTTATATAATGGAGCATGGGAGAAGAGGACCGAGTATATGATTGTGATGTTAGTGGAGCTATCTTTTGGTATTTTTTAATTTTTTTAGCATGTTGTATACGTCAGTACTCTGTATCCCTTGTATTCCATTTTTGTATATCAGCACTCCATGACATAATTTTTTATATGACTCAGCCTATGTATTTTGATTATTATTACTAATTGGATGTTACCTTTTACATTATGATTATTTATGGTATTTTTTTCCATTATGCTATCTATTATATTATGCTTCTGCTATTTATTATCTCTCTTTATATCTTATTATACCACTATGATATGAGTGTATAGACTCCCCATAATACCACCTTGGACCATCACTATTATTCGAAAGCCTCTAGTGTATGGGGAGATTCACTTGAGGCCACGTGATCCATCATCTCGGGGAACAATTTTAGTGGATCTCAGGTCAGGAGGTTACAAGTTTTTGTCTAGGGTGTGTCTTATGGCTAGAAAAAGAAACGCAAGGGTGGTCATTTTTCTTCAGCACCAATTTTAGGGGATTCTTCAGGACAACAATAGTTTTTATGCTACTAGTGTGGAAGGCATATTCATACCAATCCTAACTGTATGGATGCTCCTAAGAATTTTCATCGTTGTGAACTATGAGGCCATCTAATGAATTTTTTTGAAAGGATATCACAATGAAGTAAGGCATGATCCACTCTCACTAAGGGTTGTTAGGTATATACCGATGATTCAAATGATGGTGGGTATAATCCTCAGGCCAAGTAGTATTTTCATGTGTCTAAGACTGGAAAAATTTATATGGTGGAGTGTGTGCTAAAGGAATTTGAAGTAGGGAGAGATATTGTTAGAGGTACGATGTTTATTTTATATTCTATAGTGCTATCTTTGTTTGATACTTGTGAAAATCGTTATTTTATATCATCAAAGTTTGTTGACATATTAGTCTTATATTTGGAACTTATTCCATTATTATTGTATCTTTCCACGCCTTTGGGAAAGAGGTCTGAATAAGGTTTCAAGTGTCCTATGTTTCGTGTGATGATCATAGACTATGAGGTGACATGGGAATTTTTAGTTATTGATACTGACATATTTGACTTGATACTTGGAATGTATTATATTATTACTATTAAGGACTAGATAGACTATTATCTTCGTCAAGTTTAGTTTTTATGTTCTGATTGGGACACTCATGTTTTTTAGGGTGAGTGGGAATCTAGATTGGGGAGGGTGAGGTCTATTGTACCTTATGCTGGGTTAATCTCATGTCAGTTGTCAGAGATGCTTCTTGATGCTTTTGATCCTTATTTAGGATGTATGCTTCCTTTATTGCTGTGTGCGTACCCTGAGGTCTTTCTAGATGATTTTTCTAGTTTACCGCTATAAAGAGAGGTCAATTTTACTATTGAACTTCTCCCTGGTATGATGCCCATTTCTGTGTCATTTTATAGAATGTAACCAACTGAGTTAGTGGAACTTAATGTCTATCTTGAGAACCTAGATGCTAAGGGATTTATTCGTCCTATCATTTCACAATGGGCCTCACTTTTCCTCTTTGTTAAGAAGGAAAATGGGAGTCTTGGAATTTTTTTGGATTATTGGAAGTTTAATTGGGTGACTATTAATAACAAATGCATTTACCTAAGATTGATGATCTCTTTAACCAACTTAGAGGGGTACATTGGTTTTCAAAGTTTGACCTTCAGTTAGGGTACCAACAGTTGAGAGTTTGAGAACAGGATATACCCAAGACAACGTTTAGGAGTTGGTATGAGTATTTTGAGTTTCTGGTTATTCCATTTGGTCTCACTAATGCTCCCACTCTATTTATGGTTTTTATGAACTGAATATTTCATCGGTTCTTAGAATATTTTTATGTTGTGTTCATGGATGATATTTTTATGTACTCCAAGTTAGCAGAGGATCATACAAATCATTTGGATATCATTATTTGAACCTTGAAGGAACATGGTCTATATGATAAGATTTCCATATGTGAGTTTTGGATCCAGGAAGTGAAATTTCTTGGGAATTTCATATCTAAGTGGGGAGTCTTAGTGGATCCTAAGAAAATACAGGTTTTTATGTCTTGGGAGCATCCAAAAAATGTGTTTGAGATCTGGAGCTTCTTGGGTTTGGATGGTTACTATAGATAGATTATTCAGTATTTCTCTATCCTTGCATATTTGATGACAGATTTAACCCATAAGTGTGTAAAATTTGAATGGAATGAAAAATGTTAGATATATTTTGAGGATCTTATGGTTAGTTTGACTTCAGCATCAGTTTTTATTCTTTTGAAATCAAGTTTAGTTTTTTTTTTGAGATTCTTCTAGTGTGGGTTTGAGATGTGTCTTGATGCAGGTAAAATAAGTGGTGGCCTATGTATCTCTCTAGTTTTTCCCTCATGAGAAGAACCACCATACCCATGATCTTAATTTGGAAGTGGTTATGCATGCACTCAAAACATGGTGTCACTGTCTCTTTGGGAGAAACTTATAGTGTATTAGGATCATAAGATCTTGAAATATATTTTCACTTAGAGGGATCTCAACTTGCGACAGAGGCACTGGGTGGAGTATCTTTAGACTTTTGATTTTGATATTACATACACTATGGGAAAGGGAATTTGGTTTTCTATATGTTGAGTAGAAAATTACCAACACAAGCCATGAAGGAATTGGTTAAGGAGTAGTATCTGATGATTTTGTTTACTGAGATGAGATTGGGAGTGAAAGAAATTGGTGGAAAGGTGTTCTTGTCTTCGATGAAATCTGAATCATATTTTGATGAGTGAATTTGGCTCGAGAAGGTGATAGAAAATGAGTTCCAACACATTAATAAAATCCTTTATGGTGGGTATACCTTAGGTAAGTGTTCTCAGTATCCTGGTAGAGATTTATACATCCTTAGCAGGTTGGTTTTTCTGATTTATTTGAGGTAGGAGTTTATGGATAGTGGAAACTAATCATGTTGGTTTATATACCTAGGGGATACCAAGATTTATCTTGACTTGAGACATCAGTATTATTTTCTAGGGATGAGGTGATTGATTATATATTTTGTATCATAGTGTATCACTTGTCAAAAAATTGAGGCAAAACAAAAGAGACCCACTTCTTTATTACAAAATTTTCCCATTTAGGTATGGATGTGGGATAATACTTCCATGGAAATGTTTATTGGTTTTTCATGGAATCCTAGTGGGAAGGATGTGATTTGTGTGATCATTGATTGAATCACAAAATTGGCTCATTTCTTACCTATCAAGGAGAAGATGAAGGTAGAACATCTCAATGAATTATATATATATGAGATATTGTGATACTTTATGGGGTCCCTTATGTGATTATAGTTGATAGGGTCCCAAGGTTCACAACCAGGTTTTGAAAAGGTTTTCAAGAGGTGATGGGTTTCCAGTTGAAATTGAGCACAAATTATAATCCACAAATGGATAGATAGATAGAGAGAGCTGTAGATTTTTGAACTTGTTTATAAGAGTTTAGAGGTGGGTTGGAGGTGTTCATTAGGATAGAAATGGACTGAGGTAATGATGGGGGACTTTTTAGATTATTGAGTTATAGTTGTCCCACTATCCACTTGATTGTTCTCTTGGGTAGAAAGAGTTTTTTCCATCGGCCACTGAGTACCAGAGGGAGGCCACTGGCTACCTATTGGTGTCGACCGAGGCCATGTAGGGCCTTCCACTTTATGTGTAATTTTTTATAAAATCGACCCTCTAATCATTTTTTCTCATTATCCATTTCTCTCTTGATTTCTATAGATCTATGATCCCTTCCTTAGTGATTTAGAGTCCTCCTCCCCCTTCCAAATCCTCTCTTTGATGCCTGAACACTCGTTCGATCTTGCGCATCCAGTCTAGTGAGTTATTCTTTGACCATGATCAATTATCTCTAATTATACTTGATCAAAATCAAGTAAATCATTCATTTTTTGGTTGGATCTAAGGATTTATTCATGATCTAAAGAGGGTTTTGATGATCATTGATAGAATCAACATCCAGACTCAAGGATTTTGATTCTTAATAACACTTGGACCAAGACCGCTATCGACAATGGATCTTCTTTATTGATATTATCATGTCCTAACTTTTTTAGGTGTCGTTCCTCTCCTACCTCAATCCTAGAGCTATAAACATATCAAACTGGGAATGGTTCTAGTATTCATGGGTTATTTTGTACTTGGGTAGCGACCCTTGTTTTGATCATCATTGTTTCACTTGAGGCAAGATGCCTATGAATTTAGTGTATATTTATATGTGTTCTTGGCATATTTTTTAGTGTGTTGAATAGCCCTTAGAGACCTCTGTTTGATTATTGATCACATGTGGTGTGAAAGTGTATCCCCATGAGACCAATTCTTGTGTTTCTTGCGTGTGGATTGTATTGGTTATGATAATTTTTTATTTGATGTGATTTTGATATGTCATTGTATTTGGTATTGTATTGTGTTGTTATTTTTTCTTACAGTTGAGAGTGCTGGTTAATCCTTATGGACTATTCCCCCAATGGGGATGTTTCATATTCCCAGTCAACATGATTTAGACTATCACTTATAGTGGGATAAGTCGGTCATTTTTTTGGATATCCCATTGAGAGGGATGTGTCGGGCAGCTGATCGTTGTTCCTTTCAGCATGGTTTCGAAGAAGGTAGAGCTAGACTCCGAGAATCCAACTTATGTTTGTACTTGTGTGATATTTTTTTTTACCATCTTTACTTCATGTAATTTACTTTTATATCTTACGAACTGATGTTAAGGGCCATTTTTGGTGTCCTACTGAGTCATGTACTCTCACCATACTCGAGAATTTCATTGTGCTTATAGATTTCATGACTAGAGATTTAGTGAAGGAAAAGGGACTTGTGGTGGATAGATAATATGGTTAGTAAAAGGATATAGATGATGTTGGATAGACCTTGGGATATATTTTTCTTGTTTTTCTATTGAATTACCCATACATTGAATCATAATATTTAGTTATGGGTTTTTTTACTTGACATGTCATATTGCTACTACATTGTATGAGTTTTTTTATATTTTTTCTACTCTAATGTTTATTTTTTATTTATTAATTATTGATTTATTGGTTATCATTATTTTTTTTAATACACTAATGTTCACTTGGTGTTGAGGGAATAGTCTCCCCACCCCGATCCTTAGTCCCTCACTGCTAGTTAGTAACCTATTATTTATGGGGAGGAGCACACATGGTCATGTGGCACCCAAACTCAGACCTCATGGTTTAGATTGGTTGTTATAAAATGGTATCAAAACACTAGGTTCACTAACTTGTTTCTTTTATTTTCTTTAATTTGGGATAGGGTAAACATGAGATAAGATGGTTAGTACTCGGGTGAGGGAACAATGTTAGTGCCTATCCAACATTGTATAGTGGACCTCTAAGTTACCATGAAAGTGGGATCTATGTTCTTACTATTTTATGTTATTGTTGTTTTAAAATCACTATGGTCAATGAACATGATGTTGGGATACTAATTTATTTGAATTTTTGTGTGTTAATCCATCATGTTTAATAATGTAGGATCACATGCCATATGCTTGTTTCATGCATTGATAGATCCCAAATAATTAAGTTCCTGTTGAGATTGTGATATGTGCTTTGGCACATTATTTCTAGAATTATTTGATTTGGTCTTGTTGTATTCTATTCTTGAGTGTATATATGTGGTTGTGACTAATTTTTAGGTACCAGTGTATTGAATTGGATTTTAGGCAGTTATTAGGGGGTTATGCCTTGTTCTTGTAGGTAGACTCTTAGGTTGAACTTTATTGTACACCCTAGTGTGTGCGTATGAATTTTTAATGATCTTATTATTCTAGAACACTTTTTTTTTGTTGGGTTTTATGAAGTTCGTTTGGAATTTTAGGAGATTCTTCCCCTTAGACATCTTGTTTAGCTAGTTTCACTACCTATTGTGAAGGAGGATTAAATAAAGCATGCTCCCTTAATTACTCAAATGGATTAAGAAATAAAACTAGTCCTACTAGGAATCTTTTGGATGGTTCCTATTTAGGTCAGAGGAGCCCACAGGGGTGGGTCTGTGATAGTAAAATTTGTATGCGACTTCTAGTTCCAACACCCCATCCTTCCAGGGCACTGGAGGACCCTAGGATGTGGAGGATTTTATGTGAGTCATCGAGAGTATTTTCATATTATTAGAGACCCCAGATGATCATAAGTTTTAGATTTTAACCTTTATGCTTCAAGGTGAAGTTGTAAGATGGTGGGATGTCATGATGTAGGTTGATAAATTGGAAGGTCCTATTAGGGAGACCTTCACAGACCTCTTCTTCAAGGAGTTATTCCCTAATGCACTAAAGTTGGATCATGCTCATGAATTCATGGATATCCAGTAGGGGTTGATGATAGTGTCTATTTATTTTGCACTCTTCACAAAGTTGATCCACTTTTCACCACTTCTAGTGGAAAATGAGGCATAGAAATCCATAAAGTTTGAAATTGGCCTTCACCTAGAGCTGAAATGATAGTTCAGAAACATTGATCTAACAACTAATGTAGTAGTGATTTGTAAGACACTGATGATAGAGAAGGGAATCTAGGAAGATAGAGTTGCATGTATTTTTCTTACTATTAGTGGAATAAAATGTTCTGTCTCTAATGAAGTCCTAGTTGCTCATTCTAGGAGAAAGAAGTGGAAGTCAGGGGATGGATGTCAGGGTGGTTCTCAATAGTCAGATCATAGATGAGCTTCTTTGACTCCTTATATTGGTAGAGACTCTCCAAGGTTCTATAATTGTGGGAGGAAGGGATACTTTCTCAAGGACTATCTTATTTCACTCAATACTTATCACCGGTATGGTAAGACTAGTCATCTAAAGAGGTTCTTATAGCGACCCAACTTATTCTTATGTAACTATTATATCATTTTTAAGATAAATAACATAATAGTAATACATTCAAGGATCTAAAGGATTGGTATCTTGGTAAAATTATGTCCATACATCACTTATACATAAAACATAAACATTATGAAAATTCTTCATCATAGTACTTTTAAAATGTCTCATGTTCTCCTTAGTGCATGTATTTACCTGAGGATATACATCAAAGAAAGGGGTGATCTAAAATCCGAATAAGGGGAGGGGTAACATAGAGGGAATTAGAGATAGGAATAAATAGTACATGGGTAAGCATAATCATCATCATATCATAATCATGGGATTATCATCATAAGAATAAGTGAATCATTTAAAAATCATGTAATGTGGAATATTCATAATAATGAAACAACATGATATTATAGTGAAATACCACACATAATTGTGAAAAAAATCATCATTACATTCATGAATAACATATGTGCATAAATCATAACATCATAATTGTGAACAAATATGACATCATGTTCATTAATGATACACATAATCACATTATATATATCACATTAACCATTTAATTAGAGTTACATATAATTTCGGTCCCACCTATCACATCATAAAATGATCATAATCAAGCATGCTACATGTGAAATGATCTTATAAAAATCGCAATTATGAAATAAACACATTGGAAGGAATAAGTTTTATAAAGGTTTCATAAAGAATAATTTCATGAATAACCTTTAAGTTTTCCAAAGGAATAAGGGAAGTCATATTTTTGGCATAAAATATCATTTTTCATTAAAGAAAAAATAACTCAAGAGGAGTTAGGAGATGTTTTGTAAAAATAAATTCCTTTTTGAAAAATATTTATAATTGGCTTAGAAATAAATTTGAAATGGTAGGAAAAAATATTATAGTGACCCATTTTTTTCTTTTTTATACATTATAATATATATAGAAATAATTTTTGACCCAAGCACTGAGACAGCATGAGATTCCGAGGCCCGGTGTTCCCGTAATTAATTTTATAAAAATAATAAATATATTTTATATTAAGGGCCCATAGTTTTGAAGAAAAATGGGACAAATCTTAAATGGTGTCTCAGATTAGAAATATGAGAACATGATTGAATCCAGAATGTGAGTTTTACCCTAGGAATGACCTAAAATTTTCAGGTGTGGGACATTCGGATAAAGCGGTCATTGGCGGGTGCATTTAATTAAAATAAATAAATAATTTTATTTATTTCATTAAATGACCTAAACCTAGAATCCTATATAAATTAACTATTATGACATATCACTAGGTTTATCCACTTAACCTTTATATCATTTAGAGGATCTTATTTCTCTCTCATTGGAGAATCAAGATCGGGAGATCGATCAACAACTGGATCAAGGCAAATTAAAGTGTGACGAACGCAATGGATCTTCCTCTTTCATTGGTGAGCATGTTCTTCATATCCAAACAATCCAATATTGAGGTAATAATCCTCATTTTTTGTATTCCACCCCATTTTATTAAATTGTTTGAGCATGATTAATTCATTTTCTTTTATCTGTGTTAAATTGAGCCTTTGCATGTGCTTGCGTATCGAATTTAAATTGTATATTCAATTTTTGCCTTCTTTCTCACCCCAAGAACCCAAATCTATATCTATTGGCTAATAACTCTTGGATAATTATTGTGCACGATTCCCCCTGCCTCCAACGATCCCTACGCCGCTACAATGGACCCCTTACGCGTGACGACCCAACCACGCCCCACCGCCATCCATGTGATCTTTCCTCAATAACCTAATACTTGGATGGACTAGCCATGCAATTTCCGAACCTATAATCTATAAATTTTACAATTTCACCACCTTGCCCTCATGCATTTCCAACACACTCAATGCCATCATCAAGCACCACTATTACCATAGCAATACTCCAGCAGCATGTCTCTCCCAACGCTACACCTCTTGGGTTATTGACTTTGGTGCCTCTGAGCACATCACTGGTGATACAGTTATTCTACTATCCTATAGAGAGACCACATCTGGAGGTAATATTACTGTGGTTGATGGTTGGACAGTACATATTATAGACTATGAGATGTTGAATCAGATCACACTGAGGAACAGGTAACTGTTTCCAAGAATTGATGACCTATTTAATTAATTGAGAGGAGATTGGTGGTTTTTCAAGATCGATCTATTTTATGGATACCATCATCTTCAAGTCAGAGATGAAGACATCTCGAAGATCGTGCTCTGGAGAAGGTACAGGTTTTATGAGTATCTCGTTATGCCTTTTGGGCCGATGAATTATTCGGCGGTGTCCATGACCCTCATAAATAAAAACATTCACATGTACTTGGATTCCTTCATCATTGTGTTGGTTGATGATATCCTTATATATTAAAAAACATTAGAATCACTTGTTGGACATCTGAATATCGTGTTGAGTATGCTTAGGGTCCATTTTCTTTACACCAAGTACTCGAAGTGTCACTTTTGGATACAAGAGGTTCACTTTCATGGGCATGTGGTTGCTCAAGCAGGAATATCATTTGATCCAGAGAAAGTGTATGGAGTCATGTATTGGGAATAGTCAAGGAATGCATTCAATATTTAGAGTTTTCTTAGGTTGTTTGGGAACTATATGAGGTTCATTTAAGACTTTTCTCACCTAAAAACACTTATGATCACGCTCACCAAGAAAGGAGGTAAGTTCGAGTGGATATATCCTTTTTAGAGATGAAGAAAAGACTAGCATCGACTATGATATTGATTCTTCCTAAGCCTAGAGTTTGATATGTTGTATATTGCAACACATGTGGCGTTGTACTGGGATCTTTGCAAATGCAAGGCGATAAGGTAGTTGCTTACAGGTTTTTTCAACGGTGACCCCACAAGCGGAACTACCCTACCCATGACTTGGAATTGGAAATTGTGGGTCATGCTTTGAAATGTTAGCGGCACTATATCTTCAATAAGATATTTTTTGTGCATATGGACCACAAGAGTATATGGTATATTTTATCCCAGTGTGACCTGAATCTTCATCAGAGGTGCTGGGTGGAATACATGTCGACATTCTACTTCTAGATGGAGTATGCTCCTGGGAAGGGTAATGTGGTTATAGATGCACTAAGTAGAAAAACACTTGAAGTTGGGGAGCGAACATCAGAGGGAGGGTGGGCATAGTTGAGGATAGAGGGGCAGCGGGTTGTGCGCCATTAGTGATCACACCCTCATTGGTAGAATGAGTAAAGGCCAACCAGGAGCTTGAATTGTATTTTGGGGCGATGCATGGTAGTTATTGGTTCTGTTTCAGGTTGGGCTTTGGATAGAAATAGAGTGCTTCTGGTTCACGGCAGGTTGATGGTTTCATCCTCAATGAGAGAGGAGCTGATGAGAGCCTCGCATGTTTCACAGTGGGCAGTACACCTGGGGTTGACCAATATGTATCATGATGTTAAATGGAAGTTTTGGTGGCCCGATATGAAAAGAGACATCACATGTTTTGTCTCTCATTGTCTAACTTGTCTGAGAATCAAGGTCGAGCATCAGAGACCTGGAGGGTTACTCTAGCGACTCCCAGTGCTTGTGTGGAAGTGGTATGAGGTAACAATGGACTTCATAATAGGGATCGAGAGGTCGAGACACTATTTGGGAGGTAGTGTATCGATTGACTAAGGCGACTCACTTCATATTAATATGAGAGGCGAACTTGGTAAATGAGCTAAGCAAGCTCTGTATTCGAGAGATTGTGCGGCTTTATAGTGTGCCTTCAATCGTGGTATCTAATAGAAATGCCCGATTTACCTCACAGTTTTGGTAAGGCTTAGAGAAGGTGATGGGTACTTAGTTGAAGCCGGGTATGGTCTTTCATCCTTAGACTGATGGGCAGTCAGAGAGAATGATACAGAATTTAGAGGATATGCTTTTAGTGTGTATTTTAGATTTTAGAGGAACTTGGGAAACCACTTGGATCTAGTGGAGTTCACCTACAATAACAACTTACAATTTTCAATTCAGATTGCTCCATTTGCATCACTATATGGGCAGCTATGTTGTTCACCTCTCTGTTGGCATGGGGGTAGGTGATTCTTTAGTCGTTGGGCTGAGTATGGTATAGGTTACCTCTGAGAAGGTGCAGTTGATTCAAAAATAGCTGGTTATGAATGAGAACACGCAGCGGTCTTATGCGGACCAAAGGAGTTGACCCTTGGGGTTTTCAGTGTTATCAAATGTATACCAGGAATTTAGGTTGGCAACGAAAATGGCCCTTTATAAATTTATTGATCAATTCAGTATTAGTGTTTTTAAATCGGTAATTTGTTGATATACATGTACATTGAGAGTAATTTCCATTTTAAAGGAAAATCATATCATTTTTTCGAGTTAAACCCGTTTTTTCACAAGCTCTGTTTTGTTATATGTAAACTAATATCGGGGTTTACTTGTTTTGATAAACTAATGGAGCATTGACACAGGGCGAATAAGAGGTTGTGTTGGTGGTATGGATAGGTATGAACTGTAGCATGTTGTAGACCTCAACATAGCAATCAAAAGCAGAAATGCCTAGATCCTAGATGACGAAATACCATCTAGTAATGTTGTGGAAGAAGTAATATCACGTGGGTGAAGGGAACACACTTGTTTTAAATCCCATGTATCAGACAAAGTTCAACAAAAACACAATAAGAATTGGAAGTAGGAAAACAACCAAATCCAGAAAAAAGGAAAACAAAACAGAGATTTTACAGGACTGACTCTCCGAACAGACCCCAACCCCATTGTAGGAAACCCCCAGGCAAACAGATCATCATGGGGACGATCAGCGGATTGGGCAGGCGTTGTTGAGGAGCATCATTCATTACAAGAACGCCACCATCAAGAACCCCACGTTGACAACTTCCCCGGGGAAAAGCAGGGGATTCGCAGGGCATAGGTGCATCATTGATCACAAGAACGCCACCATCAAGAACCCCACGTTGACAACTTCCGCGGGGAAAAACAGGGGATACGTAGGGCATAGGTGCCTCGTTGATCACATGAACCCCACCGTCAAATTGCGAGGCTGCGGGAGGGATAGAATGAGAAACCCCAACACCATAGATGAAATGATCATCCAAACGCTCCATTTGGCCTGAAGAAGCAGAAGAATGGTATAAATAAACAAATCAATAAGAAAAAAAGAACAATAAAAACAGAAATCACTACCCCTTTCCTGTCGACGACTGGAGAAGAAGGGCAGAGGGCAGAGTCCGTAAAAGGGAGACATATTAAAAAAGCAAAATCTTCGCAAGGGAAAGTTATTGAAAATTAAAACATCTGGAAAAGGTCCGTAACAGGGAGGAGAAAACCCTCAAGAATCAAAATTTACGGAAAGGGTAGCGATTGAGAAAAAAATAAAGGTTTTTTAAATAAACAGAGGTGGAGAGATTACCTGGGGATCCGATTTCAAGAAGTTGCCGATCACGCCGAAAACTTGATCAAAGAACAGAGCAGGAGCTGGTGGTGAGCGCGGCCAGGAAAGAGACCGAGCTGCAGAGAAACAGCACCGGGAAAACAGCGCCGGGAAACCGTGGAGAGGAAGAAAACCCAGGCGGGGGCTCCTTATATAGCCACCACCCTCCCCGCATTAATGGAGACGCTCCTGCGCCGTCTAATACAGGGCCGATACGTGTCCCTAACACGGGCTCCCCAACGGGAAGATTTCCCGACAAGACTTACCATCCTGAAACGGCGTCGTTTCCCTAATAACTCCAAAGACTCCTCGCCCGCCGCTTCTCTCTCTCTTTTTTTTTTTGGGTGGGAAAACCACCCGTTTGGGCCCCGCGCACCGTTCACTCTTTCCTAGTTTTTTTTTTTAAAAAAGGAAAGAAAAACCAGGAGCCATTATTATAAACCACGTTCTCATATGTTTTAGATTTGGTGAGTGTCGTGATCATTTTATAATTATTATAAATTTTGAACTTTTTTATAATCTCTTCGTTTTTTAAATACTTACATTAAATCAACACTATATTATTTAGAAATATCTCAATTCATTTTATTTGTAAATTTAAATTTTTAAAATTCATTTACAAATACAATATCATAAATCAAACTAAATAATTATATTTTATTATTATTTGAAGATATAAAATTAATAATAATTATTGTAATTAGGGTTTCGGATTAGAATGCATGAATAATAATAGTACATGAAGTTTCTACGAATATTAAACCGGTTTTTAATTTAATATTCTAGCTCCATGCTTGACCAATGTCCATGTAGTGTATGGTGTCCAATTATCTTATATTGGTTGTTATCCTTGAATACGCAGTATTGAATTTTGGAATCGGAAATGATTGATCCACTAATGCACTGATAGTTGCAATATACCAAGATGGCGCGAACCTTGGGCCAGTCCATTGTTCCGAAAATTATCGAAAATAAAATAAGAACGGAGAGGGGATATGGGGAATGAAAACAAGTGAAGTGGGTAAAAAATCATCACTAAAAATCATCAAATTTACATCAATCAAAATGAATCTTATATTCATAATATATATATATATATATATACACACACATTATAATTATAAAAAAATTAATACATATTTAAATAATTGTAAAATTATAATAAATATATTTAAATAATCGATATATTTATTTTATTTATAATTATATATAAATACTTTTAAAATATATTTATTTATAATTATAATTATATATAAATATAAAATTATGATAAATATATTTAAATAATAAATATTGTTATTATATTTGTAATTATATATATTTATATATTGATATAAATATATATAATTATATAATTATATATATATATTAGAAGGTGGGGGGCACTACCCCTTCATTAAAAACAAGAACGCGTAAAATACATGAGGAAGAGTTAAACAAGACATATTTTCCCTCAACAAAAATAGTCAAAGACATAATTTCTCTCTAATATCGATACCTATCTTTCTTTCCTCCTCACGAATGGCATTCCAATCAACTCTTCCGCATCCACGCCCACGCCCTCGACTTCTCGGATAGCGTCCTCTCCTCTACGATCTCGCTTTTTGCAATAAGCTTTCAATATCACTGCTTTCTGAATATGTACCAACATCATATTGATCTTTGACCTTCCTGATGTTGATACGTGCCATGATGTGTTTCCAGTGATCCAAAGGAATTTGAAGTTGCAACCCGCATCTCATTAGTGCAATCAATTCATTGTCCAGAAACAAAAGCTGATGTACCTGATTCACCAGATTGCCATACATCCACCTGGATGGTCTCATAAAGAGGTTTATTCCTTTTATAAGAAACTAACTCGGAAACCCTCTTCATCCACTAAAGCCTTGGATTAGGTTTTATTCGTGTCTTTTGAAACCTATGGCGCAAGTGAAAACTGGGCATTTGGTGACAATTCATCAATGTCGATGGCAGATGAGACTCTACTCTCCTCCAACTGCTTAGGTTCCAAAGCACTAGAGTGTCCAACATTAAATTGAAGCACATTTTCTTCTTTTTTATTTTTAAACTTCATGGGAGAAGCTACATCCAACTTTTGCTTTCCATTGTGATTCCTCACTACAATCACCTGTTCATGCTTGAATTGTTGATCAGCTGCCTCCTCAGTAGCTATTTCATTGGCTTGATCATCCTGGATATTCAACTCCTTACACACGATTGTTTGTTGATCTAAACCAACCTCTCCCTTGGAAGAGCCATTCTTTATATTGGAGACTACCACTTGATCTCGTCTAGTATCAAAAGACATACCATTTAAAATGTCACCGACATTATGTGCATTTTATTCTTCAAAGAAAACGTCAACCCATGAATTCCTCTTACATTCTAATCTCTCCTCAACATTTGCATCCTGTAACTCCTTCTTAGCGCCATAGAAAGAGGTCTTTATCACTGCAGTAGCATGAGATTTGATTGAAGAAGAGACTCTAAACAATTGTGTTCTTTCCTCCTCAGAAGCATCATCCACCGAGATTGTTGTGCCAGTCTTTGCATTAACATCAACAGAGGAGCATAACTCATTCTGCATAATACTTAACTGCCCTCCAGAATAAGGTTTGACATGTCCAACATCACCATCCATAACAAAATTATCTACCATCTCATTCTGACCAAACTTTCGGCCCTCCCGTCCTCTATATTCAGGCTTCGCTTTAGTAGTTTCATCAAAAATATTTTCAACAATTAGAGTTTCTATTCTTATTAAAGCATGCATTAACCTCATGCCCACACATAGAACAGTACCCACGAATATAAAATCTCCTACAATTTGAAAGTTCATGTCAAATTACTATGCAGTCCATACATAATTTTGGAATTTTTGTTGGCGCATCGAAAGATCATGGCGATGAAAAGCACACAAGATTGAAGAGAAAAAAGAAGTACACGAGAGATTTACGTGGTTCGGAAAGGGTTGCCTATGTCCATGAGAGAAGGGGGGCCTTTCTATTTCTTCTCTTCAGATAATACGTCGGAGGATCACAACAGGATCACAACAGGTTTTTTCCTTGTTACAATTCATGGGATTCAATCCCGTTATTTACAGGAATGAAAATCGGGTTTTTCCTTCGGTTGGTGGGTAGTTCATCTACCCATGAGAAATCTCCTAGTCGCCAGCTGCTCGTCCATGGTTAACTGCCCACCAAAGATAATTCTCCCACAACCACCTGGGTTGGTTGTCTCCAAATGTAAGCAACTACCAAAAAACAACTCTTCCTCTGCTGAATTCTCCCTAATTGAGAGTGGCCCCTAAAAATCTCCCCCTCACGACCAATTTGGAGTAGAATCTAGACCTGTCATCTCCTTGTAGGTGTTCATCTTCTATTTCAGTAGAACCTTCATCATCATGTTTTCCCCATTATCATTGATGTGGATTTTCTCAACTTTCAACAATCTTTCTTCCATCACATTTCGGATCCAGTGATATTGCACGTCGATGTGTTTGGACCTAGAATGAAATGTTGAGTTCTTATTGAGATGAATAGTACTCTAACAATCGCAATAGAGAATATAATTCTCTTAACTCTATCCCAGCTCCTTTAAAAACTTCTTCATCCAAAGCATCTCCTTGCAACCTTCACTGACCGCAATATATTTTTCTTCTATGGTGGATAAGGCAACACACTTCTGAAGTCACGATTGTCATGAGACTGCTCCCCCTGTAAATGATATCAGGTACCTGAATATTGATTTCCTCATGTCTACATCTCCATCCATATCTGCATTTATATATCCTTCTAAAACAGGTTTATCACTTCCAAAACATAAACAATGACTAGATGTACCTCAAAGATCCTCAATATCCATTTTCACCACACTACTACAAAAATGGGCAAGGGAAGCGCTACCCTTTATCAGTGCTAAAAACAGAAAGTAAAGCAAGCACAAGACACAATAATTTTACTTGGTTCACTGCTAAGGGCTACGCCTAAGGAGCATATGCCGACAGGTTGTCGGTCGTACCAAATTCCACTAAACTTCACTAGTTGTGGATTACAAGGTTTGGGCACAATCACTCTATCCCAGGCTCACTGCCTTTACAATGTTTAGGGTCAGCTCACTGCTTTCCCAAGGGTCACTCCCTGTTTCTCTCTCTCTGGCTCACTACCGGTGGAGAGGATCACCTTCTTCATATTCCTTCATCACTTCTCTGGAAATGATCCACTCACAATTTATAGACCTGTAGGTCTCTTCATTTGCATGAAGGAATGCATCTTCCTCTATATGTAGATGCTCTGTTGAAGTCCAGCTTTCACCCGTAGATGAATCTCACTTTGCACCGAAGGTATCGGGCAATCTTCCAGCTTCCACGCGGCCCGAAAATACGGTCGGGGACTCAACCTTACTTGGCGCGCAAGTCTATATCGGCGCGCAAGTATCGGCACGCAAGTCACAACTGGCGCGCAAGTCTTCCTCAACCACTTGCGCAACTCAAGATTCTGCAACTCCAAACCTGCATGACTCACTTTCTTCCTCACCTAAACCACCTCAGGCGCACAACTAACACTTGGCGCGCAACTTCCAACACTGGCGCGCAAGTCCCACTTGCGTGACACACCACCACTTGCGCGACTTCCACACCTGCGCGACGGGATCTCTGAATCTTCAAGGTGTTGAACTCTGGTAAAAATGAGGAGGGGTAGTCCAGTATTTATAGGCATTTGGTCACCCCTGCGTGACGGCGCGCAAGTCTCTCCTCGACGCGCAAGTTTCGGCGCGCAAGTATTATGTCCTCCTAGACACTTGCGCGACCAAACTAAATACTTGCGCGATCCTATTTCCTTTGCCATATTTTGATCTTTTGATCTTGAAAAACAACAGGCGCGCAAGTTCCCAAACCTCTTAGGCATCGGCGCGCAAGTCTCTTCATGGCGCGCAAGTCACCTGCGCGACCTCACCAATACTTGCGCGAACTTTATCCCTTTGCCATATTTTGATGATCTGATATTGAAAAACATATGGCGCACAAGTTTCCAAGCCTTCAAGTACACGACGCGCAAGTCCCTTTGCCAAAAACTGCTTTTCTTCATTTGTCGATTTTCAGGCCAAAAAATTTGGCAAACACTGGAAAACGGCGCCACCTTGTATCTGTTCTTTTTGTACCGCCTCCAGATCATCCATTCCTTTGTCGAAGTTCTTGAATCAAACATTTATCATTTAACCACAACTCTTGAACTCGACATTCCACCATGAAATCCCATTTTTCAACAAGTTTGTATGACATGGTTTGCTTTGTCAACAATCACATCACAGTTGTCCACTTTGTCAACAAACACAATCACCTCAAAAATACTTCAATGATACCTTGAGGGATTTTTTCCCAACACCAACATTAAATTTTAGCACATTTTCTTCTTTTTTATTTTTAAACTTCATGGGAGAAGCTACATCCAACTTTTGCTTTCCATTGTGATTGCTCACTACAATCACCTGTTCATGCTTGAATTGTTGATCAGCTGCCTCCTCAGTAGCTATTTCATTGTCTTGCTCATCCTGGATATTCAGCTCCTTACACATGGTTGTTTGTTGATCTAAACCAACCTCTCCCTTGGAAGAGTAATTCTTTATATTGGAGACTACCACTTGATCTCGTCTAGTATCAAAAGACATACCATTTAAAATGTCGCCGACATCATGTGCATTTTCTTCTTCAAAGAAAACATCAACCCATGAGTTCCTCTTACATTCTAATCTCTCCTCAACATTTTCATCCTGTAACTCCTCATCACCATAGATAGAGGTCTCTATCACTGTTAATAACCTTAGGTTTGCTAGATCTCATAAGATACTCATGCTTCTGCTGAGACATTCCTTTAGTCAAGGGGTCTACCACGTTATCTTCCGTGGGTATTCTAATCACAGCAACATCACCCATTTGATAAAAATACCTCAAGAGGTGATACTTTCAGAGTATATGCTTTGTCTGTTGGTGTGACCTTTTCCCTTTTTCAAGATCCAACACTGTAGTATTATCACAATACAATGTGACAAGGTCTTTACTACTAGGTACCACATAAAGATCATGAAAAAAGTTACAAATCCAAATGGCTTCTTTGGATGCATCAGAATTCGCTATATACTCAAAATCCACTATAGAATTAGCGATAACTGGCTACTTTGAACTCTTCCAGATCACAAATCCTCCATTGAGATAGAAAACATATCCTGATTGAAACTTCATATCATTCTAATTTGTCTGAAAACCATAATCATTATAACCCCTGATGACCAGCTCCTCATCTCCTCCACACACTAGGAATATATCCTTAGTTCTTCTCAGATACTTAAGGATAGCCTTAACAGTAGTCCAATGCTATTCTCCTAGATCTTCTTGATATCTGTGAACCATGCTCAATGCATATGCAACATAAAGTCTAGTACATAACTTGGAATACATGATTGATCCTATCACTGAAGCATCTGGGATCTTACTAATTCTCTCTTTATATTAGTGTGTTTGAGGACATGTTTTCTTAGAAAGATGTAAGCCACATGACACTAAAACCAATCCCCTCTTGAATCTTTTCATACTAAATCTATTTAGTATCTAGTAAATATATGTACTTTGACTTAGTCCAATAATTCTCTTGGATCTATCATGAATGATATTGATCTCTAGAATGTAGGCTGCTCCACCTATGTCCTTCACGGAGAAACACTTTTTAAACCTATCCTTAATAGACTATAAGACTGGTATTTCATTTCCAATAAGTAATATGTCATCAAAATATACTACCAGGATAACGAATTCATTCACACTAAACCTTTTGTAAATACACGACTCACATTAATTCTTAATGAAACCAAATTCTTTTATGGATTCATCAAATCGAATGCTCCATTACCTAGATGCTTGCTTCAATCCATAAATGGATCTCTTCAACTTTCAAATCCTTTTGGCATCACCTAGTGTCACAAACCCTACTAGTTGTGTCATATAGACATCTTCCTGAAGGTTCCCGTTAAGGAATGCGGTTTTGACATCCATTTTCCAAATCTCATAGTCATGGTAAGCTGCTATAGAAAATATGATTCTAATGGATTTTAACTTGAAAACTAGTGAAATTTTTTCATCATAGTCAATTCCATGATGTTGTTTAAACCCTTTATCCAATAGCCTTTCTTTATAGGCACTTACTTTACCTTCCATGTCTATTTTACTCTTAAATACCCATTTACACCCAACATGCTTTACATCAACTACCACATTGACCGAAACCCAAACTTGGTTCTGATACAAGGAATCCATCTCAGAATTCATAGATTCTATCCATCTTGCAGCTTCTGAGCTCTCTACTACCTCCTTGTAGGATATAGGTTCATCATTGTCAACAAATAACGATTCACCATCCTTAGTGACTAGAAAACCATATCTCTATAAATGTCTTACTTATCTTACACTCCTACATAGTTCTTGTGTTTTAGTAACTAGTTCTTCCGTGGGGACCTATGAAACTTGTTCTTGTACCAACTCCTTTATATCTTGAGAATTAACTTCATCAAATTCAATCTTGGTCCCACTATCCTTTTTGAGGATGTTCTCCTCTCAAGAAAGGCATCTTGTTTAGAGAAAATCACTTTCTTGTATGAGGGGCTGTATAATTAGTATCCTTTTGTTTCCATGGGATATCTTATAAAGATACACTTTGTGCCCCAGGGTGCTATTTTGTTTCCTGATAATGCCTTAACAAATTCCCCTCCACCCCATATATGTGTATGCGACAAAAAAAGTTTCTTCCCACTCCATATCTTGAAGGTAATTCCATTTTCCGCTTTAGTTGGTACTTGGTTTAATGTGTATGTCATAGTTTGTAATGCATATCCCCAAAAGGATAATGGAAGATCTGCATGACTCATAATTGACCTTACCGTGTCCAAAAAGGTATAGTTCATCCTTTCACTAACACCATTCCACTATGGTGTATAAGGTGGAGTGAGTTAAGATAGTATCCCAAACTCCCATAGAAAGTTGATGAACTCCTTTTTAAGATATTCACCACCTCAATCTAATCGAAGCTTCTTTATCTTCTTACCAATAGGATTCTATAATTCATTCTTGAATTTCTCAAAGGACTGAAACTTATACCACATCAAGTAAATATATCCATATCTACTCAAGTAATTAGTAAAAGTTTTGAAGTAAGAATATCCACCACTAGATTCTACTAGAAATGGTCCACACACTTTAGTGTGTGCCAATCCTATAAGCTATGTGGATCTTTCATCTTGTCCACAAAATGATGGTTTTTTCATTTTCCCTTATAAACAATCATGACATATATCAAGTGGTTTTAGCTTATAAGAGTCTAAATAACCATCTTAACTTAGCTTTGTCAAGGGCTTCTATTTTACATGACCAAGATGGTGATTCCATAACTAGGTGTTATATGAGTCGTGTGAACATGATTCGTTATCGATTGTCGACACTGGGTTTTCATAATTTAATACACAAAGAATATTATTTAAATGTACCATACCATAACATATGTTGTCCTTATAAAAGAATCAAATTTTATTTCCAAATTGGAAAATAAGACCATCTGTATCTAAACATGACACAGAAATTATGTTATTGGTAACTGTAGGTACATAATAACAATCTCTGAAAAAAAATCATTCTCGTTGGAAATTAAAGGTGGTAGTCACCAATGGCTAGGGAAACCAACCTCACTCCATTTGTAGCTCTCAGATCCACCTCTACTATGATAATATTTTAAAATCTACTTGGTTCCCATATTTGGATATAGATGTGAGAACAACAAGCTATATCTAATTCCCAATGTGTAGAAATAGGAATATTTCACTTGATAACAAACACACCTTTAGCTTCCCCTTGCTTCTGGGTGCAGTTCATCTTCCAGTGGCCTAACTTTCTACATGCAAAACATACTAGATCCTTTTCCTTTGCCTATATATGGATCTTTTTCTTCTTGGAAGGATGGTGCTTAGGAGCTTTAGAATGTTTATAGGTTCTTGTTCCCTTTTCCTTGTTCTTCCTTTTCTTATTCAGCATAAGGATTGCGGGTTTGTCGTGACCCATGCCCTTATTCACTTGGAGAATTAAAGTAAGAAGTTTTGGAAGGCTCTTCTCATTATTACTCATATTGTAATTAACAATAAAGATGGATAAGGTCTTGGGCAGTGGTGAAAGTATGAGATCAATACGCAACTCATCTAGGAATTTAATCTCTAAGATGTCCAAGAATTCAATATAGCCAATAAGCTTGACTACATGCGGCCCAACTGGTGCAGACTCTCCAAGATTAGTCACGAACAATGCATTGGAGATCTCATACCTCTCTTATATCACCTTCTCTTGATAGAGATCCTGAAGGTGAGACATCATGCTATAGGCATCCATATACTCACATTTCTTTAAAATCTCATTGGACATGGATGATAGTATGAAGCAATGAATGTCTGCAGCATAATTCAAATGTTTCTCATAGAGAGATAGCTCTTCATCACTTGCCTCATTTCCAGGCACAACTGGTAATGGTTCTTCCATCACATACAATTTTCTTTCATGGTAAAAGATTACACGTATGTGCCTTTGAAACTCTTAACAATTAGTGTTGATGAGAATGTTTTCCTTCTCAAATATGGATTGAAATGATATGTTTGATGTCATTTTATTGTTGTTTCTACAAAATAAGATGAGCAGAATTTTAGTACTTTATTTGATAAAATTTAGACAAATAAATAAATATTATATTTATTAGTCTCCCACTATTTTATCGAAACCAAATAGCCCTCACCATCAGCTTTGGAATATCATGTTTCTTGGATATTATAGTGTCAAAGATCCATATTACCCTTCTCATTACCCCAACTTTGGTTGGTTAAGAAATTTGAATGGTTTTAGGTAGGCATTCCAAATGCCAAATGTATTAACTCACAGTTCCTTGATCTGCTAAGTGGAATCCCCAATCCTGAAATCATTAATTTATATTTCCTCAACCTTTGCCTCTCGGTTACACTAAGTACTGCTTTGGCATTCAACCCTTGATGTCAACTAAGTTAAGTCAACCCAAATGTGAACAACTAAATAAAATTATACTTGGTTATGTGTTCTTATGATTTATAAAATGTTTTTAAATCATAGATAATTGTAGTTTGATAATATTTAAATTTATTATCTAACTAATTACAAATTTCCTATAATTAAATATAAATAAATCTTTGAAAATAGTAATTTATAAAAATATTTTTAAATATGAAATTATTATATTTGAAATAAATTTTACGTAATTAAATGGATTTCCTTATAAGTATTAAATAAAATTGTTTATTTAGAAATCATAAGTGGAAATTTATAATTTTTATTAATTATTAAATAATCCTAAAATAAATAAAAAAATATTTAAAATTATATATTGTTCATAATAATTTATATAAACGGTTCAAATTCAGAGACTTATTTGAGAAATTATTTAAACTTAATTAAAAAGTATTTGAGGATTTAATTTTATTATTATTTAATTTTTTTAAATATATTTTTTTTAAATTTTTTGAATTTTTTTATAGAATGTAAATGTAGTTATCAATTATTTGTAATTCATGAAAAATATTGTATCTTTGAAATGAAAAATTTAATAAAATGTAGAATATGAAAGAGTTCATATCATAATTGAATATAAATTGTTTATATTCATTATTATGTAATGTTCATAAGATTAGATAATATCGTAAAATTATTATAATTAGATTTTATTTTTGAATTGTTCATAAATTTTTATTTCATGTTTAAAAACTAGAATTGTTCATTTATTTAATGGTTATTAACTCCTTTATTCAAATTTAATTTTTTATTTTATTTTTTGAATGATGTCTACTGTAGTTTAAATTTAAAATTGCTTATTGGGAATTATTATACGTGAATCTATGTAGTTATTTACTATATGTGATAATGGATTTATTTTTCCAACATCCTTTACTTCATTTTATAATTGATGTTATGAGCATGAATTTAGTTGGTAAATATAATTTATACATATAAGGTTATATTTTTATTTTGAATTAGGATATCTATTTAGTAATATACCCATGGGTGGAGAGACTTTGGTCCAGACTTCACATTATCCTAGAAGCATATACCTTATCTTGGAAGGTGGGGGTTGACTATCTATGGCTCTAGGTTTACTCATTTTTAGGTTTTTAATCATATATCATTATAATCCCCTAAATGAATATTTTATGTACCTTGTGCATGTGAGGAATTTGGATATGTATAAATATGTTTGTCTTCTATTTTTGGGTGAGTAATACAAATGATGGGTTATGTAAACAATTACACATCAATCTATTTTGAACATATTTATTTATTGGGAGTAATGGGATTTAAAACAAAGTCACTAGAAAAATGAATATATAAAGGGATTAACATGAGATAACATTTTGAGATTAAATCCATTTAAAATAATATGTGTTGTATTACTTCCATAACATAACTTGTCAAGACCTTGATCATATAATCATGAAAATTATTTCCAATGATGGGTGTACTAGGATTATACTGTGTCAGGAAAGAAAGTAATGTGTAGCTATGGATTATCTAATCAAGTATTTTCATGACTTAGTTGGTTGCATTTGTATTATATGTTGATATCCATTTCTTGGTATTTACATTAGTTTACACCAAGCTAGGATACCATTAAGAAGGATACCAAGGGAATAATGTTGAGTGAATCTATATGATATATTTGGATAATGGGTTATCCACTCAACTATCCAAGAGTCATAACTATTTTCATAAGTATCCTTCCATATCTAAATAGCTATATGGTGAGATGAATGGAATATAAGACTCATTATTAATAAAAAATTTAGATCACGATCCACTAATTTTTATGATGTATTTAAAAAAATCATAATTTTAGTGGAATACCATTTTATAAAAGTCCAAATTAAGTGTTAACAAAACATGATACTAATCTGGTTAGAGTCTCTATTCTAGTGAAATATCATCATCAACATCATTCTAAAAATTGATATTAAACCCTGAATGACGAATCTTAATATAAATAGACTCCATAAGTAGTATATTAAGAATAGTTCATAAGAAAGACAAAAATATTGCGTGTTAAAGAAATATCTTCCTAATTAATCCTATATTCAATATTTTAAAAAAGTTAATCTAGATATTTATGGAACCATATAAAAATTAAAATAAGGTTTAAAAGTCATTGTATGTGAAACTACTTAAGGAATGTTGGTATAAAATAATCAATTTTATTAGGTAAGTCTAATTATAAAGAATATTTTTAAGTATGCTAATGACTTGGAGAAGACTACAAATATTCCCTTGAGGATTGTTCGGGTAAATGAATTCATTCTATTTTCATATATTGAATTGTTTTTTTTTCAATATTAATTATATTAGAATAAATTTACCTTATATTCTAAAAGTGTTCAGAATAAATTAACTAGGAATATGATACATGAGATTTGGTTCTATGTAAAAAGTTATAGTTGGTACAAGTCCAAACCCAGAGAATAAATATTTATTGGAAACCCCAAACTTTTGTATTATAGTATCTAATAAATGACATTGAGTCATGGGTTTATCCATAGAGATGAGAAATAACTTTATATGACGGGAATGTATAGAATACTAATTTTTTTGGACATTATATAGAATGTCGATGTCAGGTATCAATGTCATAGATTTGTTTTTGATTTTTAAGGTTATGTGATACCAAATTCATAAATTACAAGTTATGTAAATATATTAGAGGTAAAAATTGAGGATGAATTTATATAGACTTTAGATTAAGTCTAATAGATATAGCACAAAATTGTTAAATTAATGAATTGATTATATATCAAGTTTTCAAGATCACGTGGATCAAAGAAAATACATGTATATTCATATCATTTCACTTATAGGAAAAGAAATGTTTTTAATTAAAAAAGAATTATTATGAAATAATTAAAATGAAAAAATTTATACAAATGGTATATGATTCATTAGATTATATAACATATTTTTGAAGAGGATAAAAGGATAAATATATTTTATCATGTCTAAATAGTTTATCTATTGTTTTGTTAAAATATAAGGGAATGTGTTTCCGCCACCTATCAGGGGAATGTCTTAACAAAGTTCCCCTTTAAATAGGAAAATTCTATAAAAACAAGGAATACCATATATGATATTAAAATAATATTTTATTTTAATATATTCCTACTAAATGTAAATAAGTTTTATTTTACAAAATAAAAAGTTTTTTTGTTTAATCATAACATGATATTCTAAAAAGAATATAGTGACTAACAGGATAGTGGGAGTATGTTTGTACATGGTTATTTCAATTTTATCAATTAAAGGAATATATTAGTCTTTGATTAATGTTATTTTAAAGTTAATATCCATATATTTGAGGTTTTTTGATGGCAACGATAAATTTAAAGAGTTAAATTTAGTTACATTGAGAAAGTGAATATCAATATTTCTTAAAATATTAAGCCAACTAATTTAAAAAGTGAATTACATTGGATATAAAAAAGTGTTTTATGGTATGGTGGTAAGGAGAAATGTAAAATTAGATTTTGTTACTTTAATAATGGTAATAACACATTATTCCAATAAAGTATATAATGAGGTGATTAAACAATTATGTATGTGGTGAAATTATTTTATGAAAAGATGGATGAAATATGTTCCAAGGATGATTATGAAGAACATAGAAAGAGTTAAGAATAGAAAATAGAATATGAAATTATAACATTTTATGTTTAGAATTTAAGGAATTGAATATGTTCATTTAGTTGAATATATTGAATATGATTCCAAAATCCCAACATTATTCAAACTATCTTGCATCATATATGTTACTCACTAAATTGTTTAATGTTTGGGTTTTATTAGATTATAACTTAGATATGAGGATAAAATTATATATAGATGTAATTAGTTAACTACACCCCTAAAAATGTTTCATATATAAATCTAATATTGAATATGTCATATAATATATGATGTAAAAGCTCATATTTTAGTTTTGTTTAATATTTTTATAAATGTTTATGAATATAAATTGTATCATATAATGGGAAATATTTATTTTATCATTCATTTAAATTGTCCATATATATATATATATAAGGGTAATGATAATTGGCCTCTCAAAGGATAATATTGATTTATGACTAACCAGTTTTCATTATGGAGTATTGTAATTCATGATAAAGTATTAATATTATCTAGACTGGGATTATTTTTTAAAGATACAAAATATGGAAATGAGGCACAATAGGGGGTGTTTCTGTACTATATTATTGATAAAATACACCACATGTCATGTCCTTCATTATTATTTTTCTATACTATCGGTTCGTGGATAATATTTATCTCCTTTCCACCTAATGATGGTGACATACCAAGTAGGAGAACATTCATAATTTGATATCATACATATGTAATTCAAAACATGAACATAGCTAATATGCGGTCTTTGGGTGGGTTTCTAATCATTTAATCAATTGGAGTTTTAGAAAAATTAGAATTTTTCTCTTGTATGATGAGTATGGTATATGAGAAATTGATTGAGATAGGTCGTGGAGTGTTAGAACTCACTTAGATATTACATGTGATGTGATTATATATATAGACAATGGGATTTTGAGGCTCTCATATATGAAATGTTATTTCCATGAGATGTACTCATCAAAAAGTTCAGTCTATACTTTGATAGTTGAGAATATATTAGTAAGCTATATTGGATTGGCATACTCCATGTCCCATGATCCCTCGATGTTATTGTCACAACCTGACCCATCGGGGATATTTTGGTTAGAGATATGCCATTTGTTATACCCAATGCACAACTCCAATATTCCAAGGGTTGGAGACTAGCACCATGTAAGAATACCACAAACACGGGAGACTATTGACTAATTTAAAAGTAAACACACACATATCCACAAACACCAAGTAATGTAGTTAAGTAAAATACTGGGTGAAACAAAACACATGCATGAACAACTAAATTCCTATATAAGAGCAATACATAATGTAAATTTAGTATAAAATAGAATATATATTTTCGACAACTAGAGATAAGGTCCATAAAAATACAAGGGTGTATGACTTGAAAAACAAAATTGCTCACTAGCTGTCTTCACTATATAGAAAAACTATTCTTGACATACTCTTGGTCCACTAAAGACTCCATCAAAAGGCCTGTCATCTGTATATTATATGACACATATAGGAAAATACCATATAGGTGTGAGTATATACATACCTAGTAGTATTCCATAATAACCCAAAACCATAAAAAATCAGTAGATACTATGTATGCCCATATCACAATATAGAGGATGAACAAAAAATGATCACATGGAATACAACCATGATATGCCAATTACAGGAACTTAAGAATCATAATACGGTCCTTCTCAACCAACCACATACATATATTGATCCTAAATCTAACACTATATATTATAAAGAATTATTTTAATTCCCTTCACATTGATAACAATGGAGGATCTCATTCCTTTATGGTTGGCGAAATAACAGATCTTTTGGAGTACACATCTCCCATCTAAGCTCTATATATTAGTGAAATTCAACACCACAGATAGAGGATCTATGCCTTGGTGGCGAGGGAGAAATACATGACTCTTTATAAATCCCATAGGTAGATGATCCCTTCCCCCCTCATAGTCACATGGGATATATTCTACACTTTATGGGAATCCTAGTCCCATTTGGTGAGATACCTGACTCTTCCTAGAGATTAAGAGTAGAAAACCTACACCTAATAGAATATTCCCAAGATATCTGGAAGTACACATTGTATCTAACATGATACACAATGTGTGTCACTATATCTAGTTTTAAACATTTATTTCCATCTCACAAAACATGTTCATATCTTTATACATTTCTTATTGGTGTCACACACAACGTTTAGAGGTTGAATGGGTACTCGGGAAAGTGTCTCTACCTATACTTTTGTACTCTTTGCATATTTGTGTCTATGTATTCTAGACAACACATGCTGAGTTATTGGCCTATGGGGTCACATGGAATGTGAATATGATACAGAAAATGAAATACATAACATTTCCTAAAACCCTATTCACTACATTTAGCATGATACATAGTGTGTATTCTTCAAAACAACACACCATGTAAAACTAATTTTCACTGAATTTCAAAAAACATGTTGAATATATAAAACTTCCATGAATTGTCAGTATTTCAAGAACTGGGTCACACGAATCATTCAATACATCTTTGATTTTACATCATCATTTCCCACCATGTTCATGCATATAAATATTATAGCAGACCTGCATAAGAAATCATGAGAAATAATGAACAATTGTTCAAGGAACTGGGTTCCTAGGAATAGTCAAATCATGTTTCAATCTAATTCCAATGACAAAAGATGATAGAAGGAGGAATTAATAAATCAATAATGTGAGAATTAATGTCATCCATGATCTATTTAACTTTGTTCCTTGATGGAAAAATTAATTATTTAGTGTATTTTCATAAGAGTAAAAAATTACCAATTCAAATATTAAAAATAACCAATGAAAAATAAATATAGTAGAGTTCCTTGAATTAATTTCTAAAATAATTAATACTCTATAACACCTGAAAATAATTTATTAATTACTTATTAATTATTTAATTATATTTTTCCATGTTCTTTAATCTCATTCCAAAGTAGCATAAATTTTAATATTCTAGATTTTTAGCACAGGTGAACGATTGGGGCATGGTTATTCAAAACTAGGAACAAACCATGCATGGGTGACTGGAATATTTACAGATCCCACTTCATATCCAATAGACAGTTCCCCAAAATGTTTTTCCCTAATCATGAAAAGTGTTCCAAGACTTCCAATGTAGGGAATATGGTTGACACATAGTTTAACTAACTGTGTACACAAAACATGCGAGTTTCCCAAAACTGAAAAAAATTTAATTAGATTAAAATAATTATAATAAACTAATTCTATTATCCCTCACCCACTATACTTGATTGTGAAATACCCCTCCATTCTCATTTCCATTATGTACAGCTCCAAGGGATCCATCATTTGTGCCTCCTACTACTCCCTTTCTATGGTTTCCAATCACCCCCTCCATTGATTTCTTATGAATTCATCACTGAAACGTCGCCTCTCATATCATATTTATTTACATCTTGCATATCCTATTACCCTTAAAATATTATCTAACTAGCTTGAACCTATCATTATTTTTGGTATTTCTTTTACTGATTCTTGATATCTAGGATTCTTTAGATATGATTAATAACGATTCTTTTCATAGACTGTGATGGAATCTAGTTCTCTATAATATTTATTTTGGGTTTAATATACTCTTTATCTTTTGTTGAAATTAAGTTATGTATTTTTTTACTTTTTCATTCCTACTATTTTCTAGGGTTCCTTGGACCTTCTTGAGGTAGATTTGAGATGCCATCGGTGATATAGAAACCATTTTAGGTAGGTTACCAAATGTATTAACTATAAAGTTGAATACTATAATTGTTTAATTTTTTTATTGTGGTGTTTTCAATATATTATAAATTTAGAAAACAATGAAGAAGTTTTTGAAGGATATAAATTTCCAAATTCATGTTTTTAATGTTTTTTATTCTTTGGACATGGGTTTTATCTAATGAAATACGTTTCTAATTTTTTTTGAAAGGTTATGAATACCAATATGTTAATATATCATCCAAATTGTTTTATTTATATGAGATAGTGATATAGAGGATGTTTTGACATTTCATCCAATTTTCCATAAAGGAATAATGGAACATTTGATTTTTGAGGATCACCAAAATTGTTTCTAAATTTAATTTTTTTTGAAATATTGATTATACTCATAAACACACACACACACACATATATATATCCAACATTTACAATATTTATATTAGGAAAATCGATATTTATGTATTTTGAGGTGCATGTTTGTATATTGTAAAAGTATGAATTTTTAAATTGAAAGGCTTTGGTTTGAAATTGGGTTTTAAAACGAGAAAGGTTAGTTTTCAAATTAAAATGACTAGTGGGTTCCATTGTATATTTTTCATAAAAGGAATTAACTTTCTATATACTTACCATTCTATGGGGGAATTTTCATGGGTGCATATGGGGAGGTGGGATTAGTATGTATAATATTTTATCATGATTGTGATGTTGTAATTGTACATTATTACCCACCACAGACATTTCCAAAAGTTATAGTATCCTAGGACTCTTAGTGGGAGTTGATATATTTTTGATATCTAGTTATAATTAGATGGAATATATCACCATGTTAATGAATCTCCATGGTGGTTTGTACCATTGGTGTGGCTAGTTGAGACCATACAGGTTGGTTATTGACAGTGGATTTAATTTTTTGGTAGATAGATGTTTTTGAACCAAGTAAATCTTGGTTATCTTTACTTGATGTCTAGGAATTTCACATTCTTACCATTTTATGGGCATTATACTTTTCCTTGTTTTGTGATTATTTTTATAAAATCATTTCAACAGTTATGATTTTATAAGAAACTCTTACTTCATCCCCTATTTAGTGGTATTATTCTTTCCTCTATTTTGGAAGCACCATTTGATATGAATTCCACTTCTTACTTTTTTTTTTCTGAAATGTTTCTTCAATCACATTTTTTTTCTTATTGAAGGATTTTTGGATTGACTTACATTCATATATTTTTTTTGGAAAATGGAATGTAAAATGGTTATTCTAAAATTATTGGATCCTAATTTGTTTTAAAAGGGAAATGAAAACCTTATTTTAAATATAGGTATTTTCAAAGTAGCAAGATATGGTTTTCCCATTAATGGGTAGTAATAAGATATGAACTCCCTTTTAGCATCCCTACTATGTCTATTTCTCATGAAAACATCATTATCATTATTTATTTGTAGGATTCATCTTATATTATATAATTTCTAGTGAGGCATTGAGGTTCTTTTTTTTTCATGGTGACTTATTGAGTTATAAGGAGAAACTTATCTTTATAATTTAGTTTTATTTTAGTTTATTTTATCATAATTTCCACTATAATATTAAAAATTTCTATAGATGGAGGGTAACTATATCTACTGTTGGGTGAATCAATTCAATCATGTGGGGTTATTTTCCATACAGAATAGGGACACTAGGTTGGTGAGATAGGTTTTGTGTTTATGTTCAATTTACTACTTTCATATTTTTTTATTAGTTTATTATTTCCTATATTTTATTGGTGTGGATATAGGACATAAGGAAGTTTAGATATGATATTTTATTTTATTTACCATTCTCATTTTATTAATTATATATTTGGATAAATAATTCCCATGAGGGGATTCCTTGTTTCCTAGGAACTTGTTAAAGCCTCTAGGGATCAGGAATGCCCTTTGGGACTGGCCATAAATAGTGTAGAGTATCTAATAGAGGGATGACTCAGGTTGGTTCATAACAAAATGGAATTAGAGGAATCCTTTAATATTTGGGGTGTCATGTATATTGAAGATAAGATTCTTCGGAATCAGTTGGTAGGTGAGGGAAAAGCATCAAGAAATATTAGTTATTCTGATCCTTGAGTTATTAGGGATAGATGGTTTTTGATTATTTCATGTTGTGAGATTTTTTAATAACAAAGGGAAGTTAACTGGTGGTGCCTATTTAGATCATAGGGCCTAGAAAGCCATGTGAAGCCCAATTATATGGTTTTTGATGACTCTCAGTGACGATTTTACAGTTGAAACATGGCCTACCATGCCATGTGGTCAAGCTGAAAAATTGACACTAGTCCCATAAATTATAAATTATAATCAATTTGTATTGCTTTTTTTATTATGGAATGTTTTATTTCTTTGTGAATTGGTTGAACCTTAATTTTTAAAAGTTTTACTATAAAATTGCGAACATTTGATTTTATGGGTATTAAATGAGATTCATTAAAATAATGAAAAGATAAATATAGTTTTTGGATTTCAATTGAATATTTTTATTAAATAAACAATTATTTAATTTCAAATGGGTGAAATATGATTTAAAATAATTAAATTTTCATTTTAGTAACACTTTTTATGTATCTTCATGGTTGTATGTGGGTTTTTAATGACTAAATATGGTTTTAAGAGTAATTAATATTTTTTAAAACTAGAAAATTAGATTTGTTAAATATTTTTGGAATGATGGTAATGTTTTGGATTTTGATGGAAATTTTAATAATGGATTTTTATAATTTTAAATTTATTAAAAATTGGAGATTTTGGATTAATGTTCTATTTTAAAAATTGGAGGGGATTCAACATTTTGAATATTTTTATGTGTTTAAAATAATTTTCTTTAAAATTTTATATTGACTTCTTAAATTAATTTCTCATGTTTTTTATTGTTTGTAATTTTTTTAAAATGATTTAAAAGTGGTAAAATGGGGGGTTTTTTTCATTTATTTAAATCTATAAAGTTGTATTTTTATCCTATATTTTATGTTTTTTTCCTTAACCTCCCAGAAAGGATTGGATGAAATGGGGTTACTATTTCCATTTAGGATGTCTTCCTTCTATGGTATTGATGTAACCCCAATAAATATTGGTAGGTTTTATATCCTAGAGACTCTCCCTTGTCGAACCAAGTGGGGAGAGAGTCTTTGGAACTATTCTTTCCCATATTTTATTTTTGTAGACTCTTGGTTGATCTAGCCCTTTAGGTTCATCCATGAATTATCTTAGTGAAATGAAGATTTCCATGTATATTTGTTTTTCCCGATGGTTTCTTGTCCTAGTAGTTAGTTTTCTATTGAGGGTTGGATAAGATGATAGAATTTCCATATGATGTTTTTGTGATGGGTTGGATAGGTAAATTATTGGGTGTGTTAATGAATGAATGAGATGCTTATTACCCCAAGCGTAAGTTGTACCCTAGCTAGTGCTTTGATTATTCTTATAGAATCACCAGGGTTTTGTTGTTTCAAATATGAAAACCCAAGATAATTTCTATTTAACCTATGTTATCAAGATAAAATATATTGATCTTAATTAGTAACATCTTGTTTAAGGTTATTTAAGGCTTGTATTTCTTTCCCTCAATAGTTTTTCTCATTTTTTATTGTCGGAAATGGGTATTGTACCTAGATCTTGGGGGATATGTCTTATTATGGTACTTATTTATTTTTAGTAGTGTAATCTATGAATCATCCTTTAATATGGTTAATTTCATGATCCAATCAATTTTTTTATTGAGTTTCCTTATTCTTTTTAATAATCCTAATCTTTCCCATTCACTAGAATAATCAGCTTCATTGGAGATTTAGTGTTTGGGTGGGATTTTAATATAGTGGGGAGACTACTATGGGTAATTTTTTATAGATGCAATTCTTTAATGAAATATAAGTTCTTTTTATCTTGTATGTACTTATTTTTTGAGAAGTTACATGTGTTTGGAGGAATATACTATGATTTTTCACCAAATACCCCAACCAATATATTATATGTTAGGGATGATTTATAAACATTTCTCATATTTTAATTTCTATTTTGTCTATTTTTGAAAGGAGTTACTTTTTAATTGAGGTTGTTACTTATGTAGATTATAGATCTCAATTTTTAAAGGTATCCAATTTTTGATTTCATTTTCAATCACTTTCACCCAAAGGATAATTGTTTCCCATGTTCTTTGCATCTTTTTTCAATAATGACATTTTTAGTTGGTGTGTTCGCTGAGATATGGAGTGGTATATTATGTACTCTACCCTATCTATTATTTATTATTCTTATATTTCATTTGAATTATGGGTTATTTTATCCTAAAATCCATAAATGGGTTCCTATAATGATGGAATTTGTAAATTGTGATATGATGGTGTTAATCATTTCTAGAAAATTCATTAGATATTCGTGTTTTTTAGCATTGCGTTCTTAGTGTAGGATATGGAACTCATTACATTTTTATCAATCAGTTAATGAAAAGGATTTATAGGGGTTTAATGAATTATGGTGTGGAAAATTGTCACACCCCAAACTTAATTTATTAATTAGTTTTTATTATTTAATTATATTTAGCATTGTTCTTGAATATTAGAATGAATCGGGATAAATTTTAAAATTATATATTTTCATCCTAGCCGAACGAGTAGTAGAAAATATAAAAAAAACTCTATGAGGGTGTATATAATATTTATAGATCCAACCACATAATCAAAACATGGTTTCCCACATCATTCACCCTAACAATTCCTGGCACCTCATGACTTCTAGTGCGGGGTGAATGGTTTAGCCAACTATGCGACCAAACCATGTGGGTTTCCCAAACCCAAAAAATGAATTTTAATTAAATAATGATAATTATAATAATTAAGAAATTATAATATCCCTCTCCCCATTAATCTATCATACACTCCTATCCAATTTATATGTCTTTCAGGTGTAGATCTAGTGGAGTCCTTATCCACATATCCTCTTCCTCCATTACCATGGCTTCTGGACACCACCTCCTTTGATTTATTATGTGTTCATCATGGTAAGATCACTTCAAATTTATTCATTATTTTATTCTCTATTTTATTCCCCCCTTTATAGTGAATGTGACCTATATAGACCCTAACATGATTTTGTGTATTTTTTTGGACATTCATGATGTCTATGGATATTTATCCCCAACTAAGGATGGTTCTTACCAAATCCATTGAAGGTAGTGAGTTATCCCATATATTTGGGTAGGGTTTCATCACCTATTATTATTTATTCAAATTTCAGTTAAATATTTTATATAATTTGGATTCCACACTATTTTCTAGTGCATTGTGGACATTCTTGAGGTTGATTTGGTTCACTGTTAGTTAAGGAAAAACCATCCGAGTTAGGTTACCTTTCATATAAACATTTAAATTGAAAACTATATTTTTTTTTTATTTTTTTATTGTGATGTTTTAATTATATATTAATGTAAATAAATTATAAAAAATGTGTATGGTGGATATATGGGTCCTCATTCTTATTTCCAATGTTTTTTTATTCTTTTTCCATGGGTATTCTCAAATGAAAGTTGTTTCTAAAAAATACAATGAATGCTTAAGGATAAAAGAAGCATGATTTATCTTCTAAATTGGTTTATTTATAAGAGATAGTGATATAAAGGATGTTTTTTCCTTTTATATGTTTTACTGTAAAATCATAATGGAACATCTGATTTCCATGGAGCACTAAGATGGTTTCTAAATTCTTGTTCATTCTTAAATACGGCCTATACACATAAACACACACACACACACACATCCTATTTTTACATATTCATTCAAGGTGACTGAATATATATATTTTTACAAGTGGTATTTATATATATAGAGGTGTATATGTGTATAAGGTAAAAGGATTAATTTGGAAATTGAAATGATTTTGTTCAAAAATGGGTTTCCAAATGATAAAGGTTGGTTTTAAAATGAAAAATCTTGATTGGTATATTTGGATGTTTTTATAAAAAGGAATACAACCCCATGGATACATTCTATTATAAGTGGTAATTTTCATTAGTTGGTGTTGGGAGGTGGGCTTAGCATGTATGATGGATTTTCATGATTGAGATGTTGTATTGGTACTTGATTTCTCACCACTCAGTTATTCTAAAGGCATGGGATCCTAGGAATCTTAAGGGGAGTCAAGAGACTATTTTTATCTAGTCTTGATTTTATGTACAATATCCCCTTGGTAGGAAAAGTCCATGGTGAGTTTTTCCCCTTGTAAGGATATTTGATAGAATCCAGGTAGGTTATTAACTATGGATCACATTGTTAGTCCAATTGATGGTTCTAAACCTATCATGTATAGGGTGTCTCTAGATGTTGTCAAGGAATATCCCATGTTAACCATTTTATAGTTATTCTAAATTACTCTATTTTTTGATGTTTTGTAATAAAATAATTTAAACTATTATGCTTTTACTGAAATCTCATACATCATAACCTTCTTACGTGTATTACATTTTCCTTTATTTTGGAAGCACATTGTGATATTCATTACGGTTCATAATTTTTAATGAAATGTTTCCTTTATTGTATGTTTCTTCATATATATGGATTTGTTGATATAATTTCATGATTAGAAACTATTTTGTTGAATGGAAGGGATGATGGTTCTTCTAGAATTATTGGCTCGTTAATTTTTTAAAATAGAAATGAAAACCTAATTTTAAATATATTTATATTCACAGTATCATGAAATGGGTTTCTATTTAAAGTAAAGGAATAGGTATTGGTTTCTATTTTGGAATCCCTACTGTGCTTATTTTTCATTCATGAACCTTTATCATTTTTCAATAGTAGTTTCTAGATTATCTTTTATTCCTTCATGTAGAATTGAGGTTATATTCTTTGATGGTGACTTATAGAGTCCCAATGTGGAAGGCATGTTTTTAGTTTCTTTATTTTTGTTTCTTTTATCACATCATCAACTTATTATTTTATTGTTTTATAGATAAGGGGGTAGCTAGAGATATTGGTGGGAAAATTAAATCCATATTGTAGGAATATTTTCATTAAAGGAGAGGGAGACTAGGGTGGTGGGGGTAGTTTTTGGTGCTCATGTTGTTTAATGCTTTAATATTTGTTTTTTAGTTTATTATTTACTGTATTTATTCTTTTTGTCATGTAAATCAGAAATATAGACATGTAATTCTAAAGTTATACTTAATTTCAAATAATAATTTTCACAATTATTTATTTGGAATAATCAATCCCAATATGTTATTACATCATTTCCAGGGACTAGTACCATCCCGTGGGGACCAGGAATGCCTTTCTATAATCTTTATGAACAGAGTTAGAGATCTGATGGGGGGGGGGAAACTCAGGTTAGTTTGTGATATTCATATTCATAATAAAATTCATTAATGATGAAAAGAAACTAAACAAAATCAAAATCCCTACCCTGAATTGGATCTATCGTTGATGATAGATGAATCTATGTCGATGACGATGATATAATTCATTGAATTTTGATCATTGATCCACAATTTTTTACTAATTGAGCAATAATAATTCCAACACACTGGGAGACTCATCTATTTCTCTGAATCTCTTAGGTTTGAGTAGATAACCCTATTGATTTTATAATAAAATGTTTAAATAGTGGCTCGGTAGGCTAAAAACCATTTTTAGATAACAAATAAAATAAAATAAAATATTTATTTTACACAACATTTTGCTGGAGACTACACTAAACTGAAATTTATAATGATAAAAAAACATATGTCACACCAAGCATATAAAACATGTTATGGATTTAATGGGGGTGTTAATCATGCTATAAGAGACACCACAGATAAGGTATTCCATTATTTATAAAAACTTCATGGGCATGATATACTATTTTTATTATTTTTATTATATCAATACAGAGGCTCCACTTGGCTCTAAATTCTTCACTGACTTCATCCCTTACTCTGAAAAATAATAATTATAAAACTCTTATGTATTACAAAAAAATAAATTCATTAAATTATCCCCATATTCAGGTATTTTCATCTAGGAAATAAAAATCAATTTAAACATGTGATGTCATTATGCTGGTGTCTAGTTCCCCCACTCCCACGTAATAACCTATAGATTCATCTGCTTCCAAAAAACAAACACCATGGAAATTTCTCTCCCACAAATGATCTCCTCCAGGAAATTCCTGATCACCACTAGGTACAATATTAAAGTAGCTTTATCCCCAATGTCTAGTTCACCCAAGTTAAAAATGTTTCATGGGTTATGGACATATCTCCATTGCTTGGACATCTGGAAGATTTCATTTACTCGATCTAACTTTGATGGTAGGCTAAGTCGTACTCCACCCTAGTAAATATATGTAGTATCTATAAATGGATAATGAATCTTAGTTATAACTCTATTCCTCAACAAAAAATTTGCAGTACTCACTAAGGTGATACCTTCAGGAACCCATGATCTCCAACTTCGAACTCCAAAGGCCTCCATATTCTATCCACATAGTGATTTTTATGGCTTTAGTAAGTCCTCATACACTCCAAGATTATCTTCTCCTTCTCTTCCATAGTTGATACCAACTTTGGGCCAATAAGTGATAATTGTCCCAACTCTGATTAGAAATATGGTGACATGTATGGACTCTAGTATATGCCCACAAATAGTTTCATAAAATTGGTGGTATGATAATTTTTTTGTACACAAAATCCATTATGGTTATGTAGTCATACCTTATTCATCCAATATATAATATGAAATCTCAAATAATTTCCTCCATGACCTGAACATTTTTCTTAGTATGACTGTCTGTTTTGTGGTGAAGTTTCATTATCATCCACAACTGAGTCCCAAAAGCCACATGTAATCCTCTCTGTAATTGAGATAAGAAATGAGAAGTACAATATGAAATAATTTTGGAGGAAAATTTATGATGATATACTATTTATTTACTGTATACGCATCCCATGGTCTCCACTAAAATACTCTCTATGATGGTATGGATGTTTGGAGACTTGGTTTTATTGTTCTACAATAACCTATAAGGAGTTCTAATCTCTCATTGGTTGAGGATTTCCTATCAAGAAATCCATGGAGATACCATCCCACTTCCATACTACCACCTCAAGGGGTTAGGGATAACTCACATGATATCGGGGGCTTTCCTTCACCTATTTGAAGGTGAGACATGGAGTGATAAACTCATAAATACCCCTCTTTATCTTAGAAAACCAAAACTAATGTTTAAGGAGTTCTTATATATTTTCAATTCATTCAGGTCCCACTAATGTGTGTATGAAATTTAGTTATAATCTCCTCTCTCAACCAGACTGGTACCATTATCCCTCATCAAGAAAGGGGATACTCTCCCCAAAATCATAAAAATTATTAGATGATTTTCTTGGGATATTTGGTATTATAAGACCTCACAATGTATACCCCCATGATTTGCCTACTTGATATTCTAAAGAATTGTATAGGTGAAAACCATTGAATATAGGTATGCTTCTCCATCATTATCCACAAATGTCTACTGCAGTGAGTCCAACTGCTCTGATACCTCTCTCAACAACTAATAATGGGGCTTTTGGCTAGAGAATCAGCCACCACTATCCCATTTTTGGGAGTATATAATATCCCAATTCCATAAACCTACACGAACTCCATCTATTGCCTCTACCTTAGGATAATATCATATGGTGAGAATAAATTCCTAAGACTCTTATGGTAGGAATAGGTGATGATATTCTCTCAAATATGATAACTTCATCATTAATATTTGTAAAACACAAATACTTTGAGACCTAAGTAATGGTTCACATAATTATTTTCATCAATTCTCAACTATCAGGACCCATTTGAAATCACCACCTACATCTATATCATAACACAACCTAGCCCTACTATGGGGGAATCACACAAAACTACATACTCATTTCCATCCTCTAGAAGTATCTAGATAGGGGTACTCTTTAATAGATTTCATATCTCCTAACATGAATTCATTCATTTCTCTTCCCAAAAGAAAGGCATCCACTTCTAAGTGAAGGCAATGAATGGTGCCTTGAATCGGGATAAATTGGGTTTGAATCTCTGGTAATATCCAGCCAACCCAAGGAATCTCTGAACCTTGGCCCCACTTTTGGTTTTCTCCCAATCTAGTATTTACTAAATATTATTTTGGTATACTATTACTCCCTCATTTGAGATGACATGTATTAGAAAGTGGACCTCTTGAATACAGAACAAACACATAGAGAGATTCCTATAATGTTGGTTCTCCTGGGGGATTTTTAGGACCTTACTCTAATGTCATTCATACTCCTCCCCTAATTCTGAGCACATGAGGATTTTATTTATAATTAATATTACGAATCATTATAAGAAGTAGTTAAATATTTGGTTCATGAGTCCTATGACCCCTGCTATGGAGTTCATCAAGCTGCATGGGATCACTATGTACTTATAGTTACCATAAAGACATAATAAATTCATCTTCACCATATCATCCTCTCAAATTCGTATTTGGTGATAACCCAAACCGAAGTCAATCTTTGAGAAATACATTTCCCCTTTTAACTAGTCTATATGGTCATTGATTCTTGGTAGTGGATAAGTATTATAGATAGTCACTGTGTTCACATGATTATAGTCCTCACAAAACCGAAAACTCCATTACAAATAATATTTGAATAGAACCAAAGCATGAAATAGGTCCCAATTGGTCTCATGATGATCATCCTTTATTGCCCCTCTAACAACACTCTCGGTTTTTACAACTCTATTGGGGCCATATGAAATTATACTATTGATATTATGCTATTACTTAGGTTAAAATCTAAGTAGAAGATGATATATCTAGGTGAGGTTGCCTCAAAACATCCTTGGGGAAGAAATAATTGTACTCATCTACCACTAGATCATACTAGGATATCATTTCATGTACTACACCAATGTTTGTACTAGAAAATTTATGGGTAATCAGTTATACCCTATGCTATATCTTCCCAACCTACATTTCCTAAGAATCCTTGTCACCAATAAAGGAAAAACTCATCCCATCTACTAATACACACCACATCTGTAACACCCCAAGGTTTCGAAAATAAATATTGAATGCATGAAACACTTAGTCTCTAAAAAACACCACTTTATTTTAACCTATCCAGTAAACATAATTCTTTCCACCTCTGTGATTTGAAATTCGAAAAACTGAGATACAAAGTTGCGTTCAGTAAGATATTTAGAGTCTGATAAGACAAAATTATTTTTTGGTGAATAGTAACATACCCTCATGAATAGTAATATTACCCTTATGAATAGTAAATAATAATAATATTTTATTTTCTTAAGGCAATAAGATAATTAGATCTTGATTATTTTTTCAATGTGATATAAAATGAATTATAGTTTTAAAATTGAAATTTTCTGAATAAACTATGATTTTATTTAAAAATTAAATTAATAATATTTAGAAAATTATTTTCAAAAAATGGAGATCATTTTTGAATTCTACACATCGAAAAATAGTTAGGGTGAATTTTTGGGATTTTTCTAAAATACTAGAATTTTCAATGAATAGTAAAATATGATAATTTAGAATAAATACTAAATACATGATTTATTGAGTCATAGGTGATGTAAGGTTGACATAAGGCCACTTAGTTCGAAATCACATACACATATTACTATTCTTGGTCACAATAATCAATACTATTGGTTTTATTTGGAAAAATAATAAAATAATGATTAAGATATTCACAAATTACTCCTCTCCTCCACTATAAAAACCCCCCACCACTCCCTCTTATCTTCACTCCTCTAATCCTTGAAGCTACTCAAAGTTCTACCCAAATACCCTTCCTGAGTCACTCCACACATCCAAGAGATCTTGTTCTTTCCAAAATACCAAAACCCCTTCCCATAAGGAGATTCTCAAGGAGGTTATTTCAAGAGGTAAATTCACATTCTATTTCTTTCAATTTTATTTCAAGTTCCTTTCTATTGTTATCCTCTCCTCGCCTCCTCTATAAAAATGAACATGATAAATTTAGTATCATCTATATACTATAATTATATCATGTTAATGTAAGAACCATCATCAATATCCTTACTCTCTCTCTTTTATTTTATAAATGAAATCATCGTTTGTGATCTATAGTGATGCATCAAAGAAAGTACTTGGTTATGTACTTATGAAAAATGATATAGTTATTTACTTACATCAAGGTAGTTAAAAATTAATGAACAAAACTATCCTACTCATGATCTTGAGTTAGCAGCAGTAATATCTTTTCTGATGATATGGAGACATTATCTCTATGGTAAAAAATGTGAGATATATACAGATCATAAGAGTATAAAATATATATTCTCATAAAAATAACTCACCATGAGGAAAAGAAGATGGCTATAACTACTCAGGGATTATTATTGTACTATACACTATCACCCAAAAAATGAAAACAAGGTAATTGATGCATTGAGCAGGAAGGATCATGGAGTTCTCAACAAAATGATGATTAAAAAGGATCCTTTGTACATGGATATAGTGAGGATGGATATGAGAATTATCAAAGAAGGGGAAACATCACTAATTTTTCATTTTTTCCCTTCCATATTTATTAGAAAGGATTAAAAGTTCTCATCCTGATGATGAAAATCTTCAAAAGAAAATTAATATTGTGAAAGACGGGAAGATGACTGACTTTGTATGTGAAGATGGTGTTCTGAAATTTGGGAAGAGGCTTTGTGTTCCAGCTATACCCAAGCTAAAAATGGATTAATTGGATGATTCCCATAGTTCTAATTTCTCCATACATCGTGGTAGCACTAAGATTTATAGAGATTTAAAGGAACATTTCTAGTGGGATAACATGAAGAGGGAAATTGCGGATTATTTATCAAGATGTTTAGTCTGTCAACAAGTGAAGGCCAAATGACAACATCCCAGAGGATTCATGCAACCTATACCTATTCCTACATGGAAATGGGATGACATCACCATGTATTTTTTCACTATATTATCAAAAACTCCAAGAAATAATGATGCAATATGGGTAATTGTGGATCGACTTACAAAATCTGCACATTTCCTCACTATAATGGAGGATTTTACACTCGAGCACCTAGAAAGACTCTATATTAATGAAGTCATGAGACTTCATGGAGAACCTCTCTCAATTGTGTCTGATCATGACCTATGATTTACATCGAAATTATATAATATTCTTCAGAAATATTTGGATACCAAACTTTGATTGAGTACTGATTATCACCCTCAAACTAATGGGAAATCTGAGAGGACGATCCAAACCTTAGAGGACTTGTTGAGATCATGTTCACTTGACTTTCATGGTATGTGGGATAAATATTTACCTTTAGGGGAGTTTTATTACAATAATAGTTTCCATTCAAGTATTCAAATGGAACCATATGAAGCATTGTACGAAAAGAGATGTCATACACCAACTTGTTGGGATGAAGTTGGAGAAAGGAAACTTGTGGGCCCCGAGATTGTGGAGGAAACAACAATGAAGGTAAAGACTATTCAAGGTCATATCAAAGAATCTCAAAACAGAAAAACAAGATATTATGATAATTGAAGGAAGGATTTGGAATTTCAAGTGAGAGATCATGTTTTCTTAAAAGTATCTTCATGGAAGGGTGTTATAAGATTTAGGAAGAAAGGGAAACTGATCCCTAGTTACATAGGCCCTTTTGAAATTTTTTATAGAATTGGAGTTGTTGCATATCGTTTGGATATTACACCTAGCATATCCAAAGTAAACAATGTGTTCCATGTCTCACTGCTGAGGAAGCACATGCCAGACCTAATGCATGCCCTAACTTCTGAAGGTATAGAATTGGATCCTGACTTATCGTATTGTGAAGAGACTATCTAGATTATGGACACTAAATAACTGACATTGAGGAATCAAACAACTCAATTGGAAAATATATTTTGGAGAAATCATAAAATTGAAGAGGAAACATGGGAGCCTGAGGAGCTTTTGATGAAGTCCTACCCAAATATTTTTGTGAGGTAACGTTCTATGAATTTTGAGGAAGGATTTTTTGTAAGGAGGGGAGAATGTAACACTCCAAGGTTTTGAAAATAAATATTGAATGCATGAAACACTAAGTCTCTACAAAACACCACTTTGATTTAACCTAGCCAGTAAACATAATTCTTTCCACCTTTGTGGTTTGAAATTCGAAAAACTGACATACACAGTTGCGTTCTGTAAGATATTTAGAGTCTGATAAGAGAAACTTAATTTTTGGTGAATAGTAACATACGCTTATGAATATTAATATGAATTGTAATATGACCCTTATTAATTGTAAATAATAATATTATATTATTTTCTTAAGGTTATAAGATAATGAGATATTGATTAATTTTTCAATGTGATATAAAATGAATTATAGTTTTAAAATTGTTTTTTAATAAACTATGATTTTATTTAAAAATTAAATTAAAAATATTTAAAAAACTATTTTCAAAAAATTGATTTCATTTTTTAATTCTACACATTGAAAAATGGTTAGGGTAAATTTTTGGGATTTTTCTGAAATACTTGAGTTTTCGATGAATAGTATAATATAATAATTGACAATAAATACTAAATACATGATTTATTGAGTCATAGGTGATGTAAGGCTAATGTAAGGCCACTTGGTTCGAACTGACATGCACATATTAGTATTCTTGGTTAGAAGAATCAATACCATTGGTTGTCTTTGAAAAAATAATAAAATAATGATTAAGATATTAAAAAATTACTCCTCTCCTCCACTATAAAACCCCCCATCACTCCCTCTTATCTTCAATCCTCTAATAATTAAAGCTCCTAAATGTTCTACCCAAATAACCTTTACTAGTCACTCCCCACATTCAAGAGCTCTTGTTATTTCCAAAATACCCAAACCCCTTCCCTTAAGAAGGTTCTCTAGGAGGTTATTTCAAGAGGTAAATTCACATTCTCTTTATTTCAATTTTATTTCAAGTTCCTTTCTATTGTTACCCTCTCCTAACCTCCTCTATAAAAATTACCATTATAACTATAGAATCATATATATACTATAATTATATAATTTTATTATAAGAACCATCATCAATATCCTTACTCTCTCTCTTTTATTTTATAAATGAAATCATCGTCCGTGAGGTGCCAATTTACAACCTTCATGGACGAAGAAGTTTTTTTCTTCCATTTACCCTTCAATACTGGTCATGAAACCATTTTTATGGTTGAACCAGGATATAATATATGTATTATAACCTATTTAATATTCAGGAACCAGTATATGTACATAATATTAAATCATATGACCAAACTAATTCCTAATAATCAAAATACTGCTAAAATAATCTAAGTGGATATCATTAATATTTCATATATTGATTCATCCTCATTCCATGTAACAAAATGATATAAATTAACATTAAAACCTATTTATTTTTATAAATAATATGTAAATTCAATTTTGGATATTTATATCCATTCCACATGAACTCCATTACTTAAAAACAACTGAACTGATTATGAAAATCAAGAAAATGAACACTCTGGAACGAAAAAAATTCAATATTATAACTTATCAATAAGGAAATAAATGAACTAAAAAAAGTATTATAAACTAAATAAATGTCTAATAGTTTCTTAATTAATTTATTAATATGTCTAATTTTATATTCCAGGACCTTAAGTTCAAGAGCGAAACACATTTAAACTTAAGGTAAGGGTTTTTCCACCCAAACCTCCATTTTCATTATGGTTAATTTTATTATCTACTTACCTCAATTAAATTATTATTCATTCATATGTACTCCTCATAATTTATTTTTGAATGTTCTATATATTTTTTCCAACCTGAATCATACCTTCATTTATGGGAAGTTATATGTTTTAAAAGGATCTTTAAAAAATCCTTCCTGATAAACTGGCCCGTTTCAACGGAAATTCTCAAACTCTTTCATATGAGGAATGCATTGGACTTATTATGTGATGGGTGAGGCCTGATATACACCCTCAATGAATCATTAGGTCTCATGATACAAATAGATATGGACTTGGCTGAGGCCTTTCCCATTTTGGGATATAGTTTTGGCTAAGGCCTCAATCATTTTTAGACGTCTTGGTCGAGGCCTTGATGGTATGTTTCAGAATGTCCAGTATATGCACTTACCTCATTATGAATCTAGTAATTGAAAGTTCATGTGGTTATTTTACTATTATAATACCCATGATTTTTTTTATGGAATTATTTACTCAGCTCATATTCCTTCCATAATTTTTTCATGTTTATTATTTGTAGAGGCATGTGTTTTCAATTATTTACCATGCCTAATGTTTATGTTTATATTATCTTCCATTATTTTTATTACTCTTACTAAGAATTTTATCTCACCCCTTTCTAATGTTTTTTCTTCTAAAGACATTAATAAGTTCATTATTAATGACCTACAAGGATAAACTTATAGTTGTGGATGGTCCCAATAAAACTTATATGCTATATTTTACATTTCAAGTTGTAATTTTGAACTTATGTATGTATCCTATTTCCAATAATACTAAACTAATCGGTCCTTAGGGATGTATATTACTTGTTTATATTCTAGTGTAATAAATTAAGGCATCAACTCTGGGAATCTGGGGTTGGTTCCTTACAACATCCCCTTCCTAAAAAATTCAATCTACATAAAGAAAATGGAGAGCTGGTAAAAAACTAAATTTTCAACATAAAGAATCATCACAACTATAAAGATAACCCACTCTAATCCCTATCCTATGAGAGTGATGTCACATCATTGATTAAATTTTTAAATATCTTAATCCCCCATAGTTAGTGTTTATTCCCATAAGGGTCAATCTAGAGGATCTATTTTAAAATATATGTATATAAAAAGGGAAGTGATAAGAAAGTCATTTCTCATGAATGTCTCTCTCAAAAATATTGAAGAAATAATGATGAAACAAATTGTTTGTAGAACCATGTCTGAAGCCTTAGGGTCATAATCCTCAACTACTTCTAGTTTTCCACATCCCTGACTATGATCTCCCTGAGGATAGAAGGGACCAACTGTTGGTGGCGGAGGTAGTAGAGAATCATAATTTCATCCTCCACACACATCTCTCCCAACTCCTCTTATAGGTCATCCAACCCATTGATCTCCCTATTCATGCTTTTTCCTCTATCTTAGAATATCGACTACAACCTACCTCTCTACTAATGAATGATGGTTTTGACCGCCTCACACAAGATATTATCACCCATCATAGGAGTCACATTACCTTTCCCAAGGATTAATGGATCCTCTCTATGAATGTTTCCCCACCGATCCATAGTTTTGATTAAAAATATATCAACACCTTGAGATTAGTGACACTTAATCAGGTTGTTATCCACCTAATAATTACAAAATCACATCATAGTGGCTACTAAGTCCTCCAGGAACCTATTGAAACTCATAAAAGAATCTATATATCAAAATAGATCTTTTTAGTACACAAATATGTTAAAGAATGTAAAGGAATACCACTTTAGATCTAACATATCAACAATTCCCATCCTCAAATGTTAGAGATCATAAGTATTTGTTTTAAATAATATCCATGGAGTAACATGAGATATCAGCGAACCTCACTGAATACTCTATGACTATCATGCTACCCTGATGAAACTCTAAATGCTCTAGAATACACACTGCCCATAAGGCCTCTATAAAGTACTCATATCTGGATATTTTCTCAATCATTGTCCTTGAGTGGGCCACTATATCAAGATTCTACGCCAATAAACCCAACCATCATCCATATTATACTTGGGGAAGGATCACTACAAGAACCACCATCTGATTGTCAGGGAACCTAATTATGATGAATACACACTCCATATACTCTATCCAACTCCCTTATACTAGGGGAATGTATCTCCCTGAAGCCTAGGTGATATCTACCTCTAAATTGAATGAAGGACACTAAACATTCTCACATCACTTTTTGGTACATATGGGACTAACTAATTCTCAACTTTATTAGGAGTATCCACTTGAACCATTAGTGGTGGGTATTGAAACAACTCATTGGGTGGATGTATCCATTTCTTTCCAATTATAGGGGTTATCTCATGATTAGGTCCCAACATTGAGGCCTCATTTCTAGATGGGTCATTATCATGACCCCACTATGGTATTTTTCTACCTATTTTTGTTTTGGCATCCTACATTAGTTAAGATAATCCATGGTTAATGAGCATATATGTAGATCCAACTCAAGAAAGACATGGAAACTACAACCCATTCCTATATGGTTCATATAGAATTGTGTGACTTGTAACCTATTTCCACGTCTACTAAGTTGACATGATAGTTATTATATCCCTAGTGTATGTGTATTTCAGCTGCCACACTATCCCTAAGATCCATTTCTTGAGTGTGTCCAATGTAAAAAACCAATCCACATAGCTTGACTATCTACAACCTCTGATCCTAATATAATATCTCATTTGATAACACTCTGGCATGACCCTACCCACCTTGGCCCTCCTATCATGTAATAAGTCGAGTGTTACACCCCAATCCCACCTCTAATAGGCTCAAGGTTAGAGACTAGTTTTGAGTATTCATACGATATACATGGGATACCTTAACTTATTATACATGTACACACACATATTCACATACACCAAGTAACACATAAATATAAAAAACTCGGAGGAAAAAAATGCATGAATGAACTGCTAACATTCCAAATCAGTGTATAATTGAATGTATAAAAAGTATAAAATGGAATATTCTTCCCCAAAATCCATATATAATGTCTAAAATTTTAATATGGTAATTGAATATAGAAAAACCTGCTCACCAAATATATATGTTACGCAACACCGTCATGCATTACCTGGTTTTGGTCCTTCTAGGTCTCCATGACAAGAATTATCATCTATATAAGATATGAAACTTGTAGGTTGATCCCATCTAGGGATGATGATATACACACCTAGTAGGAATCCCATAAACTAAAAATAATAATGAGTCAATATACAGTGAGTCAACTCATATCACATAATAGAGGATGTATAATGAAGGATCACATAGAAGATAACCCAAATATGGCCATTGGGGGAACTAAAGCCTTATATTATGGTATGTATCAATAATTCAAAAGTATAATATCATCCCAACTATCTCTTTTGGAAGTATTAAACATTTTTTTGTGGTCACATCCATGTGGAGGAACTAGAGGTTCACTGCTCTATAATTTGGGTGAAAATCGCAGTCTAATGGAGGATCCATCTCTCCTAAGAGATCTATAGATGGGAAGAATTCTATACTATAAGTAAAGGATCCCTACCCCTACTGTATATGTGTAATTACCGAATCTATATTAATCCTTCATGTAGACGATCCTTGCCCCGCTCATACCCACATTGGTGAGATTCTACTCTTTAGGAGGATCCTTGTCCTATCTTGTGAGATACATCACTCTACCTCATGATTAAGAGGGGAATCCCCATATCTAGATGAACTTTCCCATGTTCTCTGGAAGTACATGACTTTTTTATACAGGACATATGGAATTTATTTCTATGTCCATTTCTTCACATGTCTTATAGTCTCACACAGAATGTTCTTCTTTATATACATGGTGTGTTGGTGTAATACACATAATATAATGGTTTTCCAGGTACTCATGACTATGTCCTTTCCCATAAATTTGTACTCTTTCCATGTATTTTTACCCCAGATAGTACATTCTGAGCTACTAGCCTAGGGGGTCACACAACACGTGGATACGACACCCAATGTATGATATATAACTTCTTATGAAACCCCATCCTCCACACTTAAAATGATACACAATATGTGTTTATCTGAACTAGTATTATTATGATAGTAGTCACCTAGACATTGGAATAGAGGTAATGAAAGAGATTGTGTAAATTATGAAAATATAGTTTACACATATTTATAAAATTAATTCTTTGGGTACCAATTAATTAAAAATGAAAATAGAAATCAATTGAACATAAAAGATATATTTTTATAAAAAACTGTTTTCATTCCCACAATAACATTTTATATTGATAAATTTATGAAAGATATTAATGTAATCTATATGTTAGTGAAATATATTAATGAAATATATTAAATAAAATTTTATATATTCAATAAAACGTTTTTGAATCCATTCAATAAGTTTGATAGACTTAAGATAAGAATAAAACCAATTTTAAGTGTAAAAACTATATTTTCAAAAAGCCAATTTTATGGTCTTTTAATGGAAACATGTTTTAAAAATAAATTTTTATAATTTTATAAATTATATATGAAAAAATAAACATTATTTTATAGCATTTAATCTAAACATTTATTTTGGTTATTTTTTTAGTATTTTTCTGATAACTTTCATTTTTGGTGAATAGTAATGTGACCGTTGTAATAATAATTTGACCATTAGAAATAGTAATATGACCAATAAAATAGTGACTTGACCTATAAAATTATGAATAAAATTTATATATCTTATGAGGGAAAATATAATAAATTTATATCAATTAATAAGTAAATAAATGTGTTGGAATGATAAATTAATTATTGGTATTTTTGTGAAACGTAACGGTTTATTTACAATTTTATAATTAATATAAAGATTTAAAAGAATATTTATTTTCAAAAAATAGATTCATAAATTAATATTATGTTTTCTTATTATTATAATTTAATTTTATGAGAACTTAATTAAATTTTAAAGTGTCATTATATTGGTTATAATCATAAAATTGACATTTTTTTAATAAATAATGATTTTATTTAAAAATTTAATTTATCATATATATAAATATTTTCCGTAAAAATGACTTATTTTTTAATTATACAAATTTATAAATGGTTAGGGTGAATTTTTTGGGATTTTTCTAAAATATTAAAAAATTTTGTGAATAGTGAAATACAGTAATTTGCGGTATATATACATTATAAGTTAAATACACTATTCCTTGAGTCATCAATGATGTAATCACCATAATATAAAAATATAATAATTTATTTACTATATTTATTCATATAATCATCACTATTATTTTTCTTGATCCAAAATAATAAATTAATGATTAAAATATTGAAAAAACACCCCTCTCGCCAACTATAAATACCACCCCCACCACCTTTTATACTCACAACTATTAAGACTTGAAGCTTGTCCAATTAATTCAAAATCATCTTACCAATACTATTACCCATTTCCAGGTGTTTATGGTCTCAAAAAATACCAAAACCAATTTCCCTAAAGAGGTTCTCAAGGAGAAGATTTCAAGAGGTAAAAACCACATTCCTTTTCTTTTAATTTATTTTCAATTTATTTTCTTTTCTTATTATCTCATAACCTCATCTATAAAACCATTAATGATAACTATAGTATCTTATATATACTGTAATTTTATTATGAAAATGTAAAATCCACCATCAAGTCTCATTTCCTGTTCCTTTTATTATAAAAATGAAAATATCATCCGTGAGGTACTAATTTTCTGCCTTCATGGACGGCGTGTTTTCATTTTTCAATTATGCATTCAATAATGGTCATAAAACCATTTTTGTGGTCAAAAAATATTTCAATATATTCATTACATATTATTTAATGTTTTTGAACCAATATATATACATAATATTACATAATAAAACAAAACTAGTTCATGATGATCGAAAAAATGCCAAAATAATCTAAACGATTAGAACTAATATCTAATCTAATGATTCATCCTCATAAAATACAAAAAATTTAAATATATAAACATTTAATATTTTATAAGTTAATTTACATCATATAATTTATATTTTGGAATTTTTTTCTCATTTTACAATATTTTCCTTACATGTATACAAGTAAACAAATCATGATAACCTAGAAAAAAAAACGCCTTCGAATGATAAAATTGTATCTTACAATGCTTGAAAAGTAAAATAAATGAACTTAATAAAATTATAATAAATAAAAAAAATGAATAAAATATTCTCAATTAATTAATTAAATAATATATTCTGATTATCCAGAATAGTAAGATCAAGTGCAGAACACATTCAGACATATGGTAAGTGTTTTCTCATGTCAATTTTATTTCTGTGAGATATTCCATATTTACCACAATTTCTTGTGTGTGGTTTATGTATACTGACCATTGGTGTGTAATATCATGAATATATTTATCTTCATGGTAATAAATGTTTCATTTTATGATTATTAATTTTATGGGGAATGCGATTTGATTAACTAGAAAGCGGTAAGGGATCCTCCCTAAACATCCATTTTTCATTCGGGTTACGTTTTATCACTCTCTACCCCAATGTGATTCTTATTTATTTTTATATAATTATTCTTCATTATGTTTATAGTTTTTTAACTCATTTATCTAGGTCATTTCATCATTATTTGATTGGAAATACATGATTTTATAAGTATCCCTTCTCAATTCTCCCAGATAAGCAAGCCCGATTAAAGGGAACCTTCTAATTTCTTACCCATTCTCAAGTGCACTCTATAATATGTTTTAATACACCATTATTTTTATAAAATTATTAATTTAATTATCTAAAAATTATCTAGGTTCATTTCTGATTTTATAAAAACAATTATTCCTTTTCTATTTTAAAGAATCTATAATATCTTCCTTAAACCTCACTAAAATATTTTATTTCTAAAGTTTCTTAAAAGCTCTTTTAACATGATTTCACTTTAGTGGGATATAATTTATTCCCTAAACATAATTTCAATATCCATTCCTTTTCTTTTTAGGGATATAAATGTTTATAATCATATTTTTATGACAAATACAATGATTTTTCCAAAAGAACTATTATTTTCAAAGAAAAGGGGATTTCTCTCAAGAATTTCACAATGATTTTATTAGAGTATCATTATCTATGATTATGATTTAAATATTTTATTTTGGTATGTGATAATTTGATTTAAATATTTATTTTTATTCCATATATTAGAAATGCATTGGACTTAGTATGTGATGTACGGGGCCTGCTATATCCCCTCGATGCATCGGTAGGTCTCATGAGACAAACTAGACTGGGTTTTAGATGAGGTCATACCCATTTTTATAGACTTATTGGATGATGCATTGGTGCCATGTTTATGATGTATGGAATTATGAATACCCTCATTATGATACTAGCAATTGATAGTCCCCATGATTATTCAACAAGTATAATATTCATGGTTAAGTTTCATTATCCTATGATTATTTATATGACATTATTTATTAAGATTTTATTCTTTCCATATTTTTGTCAATACTATGTTTTAATGGAATGTTTTTTAGTTATTGACCTTCACTTATTGTTTATGTTTAATAATGATAGGTTCCTCTGTATTTAATACCCTTACTGATCATCTAAGCTCAACCCTTTCGTATGTTTTATTATTCCCCAGGATGAGAAGATGTATATTATGAATGTCTTATAGGGATTATAGTGGAGCTTATAGGTGTTTACAATGGGGTTTCTATATTGGATTTTCATTTCAAGTTGTAATTTAATAATTATCATTATATCTGGTTTTACAAAGCTACTAAACTATTCAGTCCTCTAGGATTTGAGTCTTGTATCTATGCCAATGTAATAATATGAGGCACGGGTTCTAAGCTACTGGGTTCAGGGTATTTATAGTTGGTATCAGAGAAAGTTTAGCAGAAAATTTGGAAAATATATTTAGGGAGACATAGATTAGGGAACATAAACCTAATATATATATTGAGGATAATCATATAATAACATCCTAAAGTTTTGGTAAGGTGGATATTATGTGGGTATTCATAGTAATACATCACTTTTTAAATACTACAAGTAGATGTGTTTTTGGTATAGATGTACCTAGAGGAAAAAACTATGACAAGGTGTGTCAGGCCTGACTTGAAATAACCTAGTACATGAAAACATGCCTCACTGTATACCTGATTTGACACTCCTAAAGTATATGCTTAGGATAATCCAAATTTTCATTACAAACCATTATAAAGAGTTAAAAAGTAAATATAACCCCCCTAAAACCATGTTTATGATTATGATATTAGCTATGCATAAATTTTCAATTTATGCTAAGTGTTTTTCTATTTTAAAATTCTTCATTATGATTCATAACCTAGTATACTGTATTCCATGTTTTAGAAATCACTCCTAGAATAAATAATTTTAACCTTATAAATACACATGATCTGAAGAGTAAGACTCATAACTTTTTTTATGATCTTAATCCAATATTTCAAAGGGAAGTAGTCTCCCAAATATTCTCACCATATGAGGAAATAATATCATGTCTTAACAAGGAAAAGAAATAATTATCCATGTTTTCTAGATCCAAAGGTAAGGAAGAGAAGAATAAGACAATTGGGAGAATGATAGAAAAAGGGAAGAAGGGAAACAACTATTTTCCCACATGTGATAATTGTGAAAGGAAACACCTTGGTATATTCTTAAGAGTAAAATGAGTCTACTTAAAGTGTAGAGATAAAGGACAACATGATTATTATTTCAATGGTAAGGAAAAGTTTTCCAATGTATAATTCCTCAACTACAAGGTGATTGGACAATATACAAGTTAGTGTCGAAAGCATCAATGGAATATACCCAAAAAGAGGGTAATGGATGATGGTCAAGCTTATTCTACCACCACAGATAAAGAGTAATGATTAATATGACTGTGTTTGTATTCAAGGATTATATTATTTGATGTTTTCTTGTCATCAATTTTACAGTTATAAGAATCATGAAATATATGTGGATTTTACTACAGTACTTCTTCATTAAGGAATTTGAATCATGTGAAGGATATGACCAATAATCAAGAGAATTAGTTCTATTATAGTTTGATTTTCTGAAAACACATGTTTTGGGAAAGATAACCCTAAATATGTTCTTGATAATTGTGATAATAATAAATAGATATTTATGGGATAGTATTGGTGACAATAAGGGCAGTTATTGAACTGATGGTTTGTGTTATGCTAGAATTATTAGATGTTTGGATTTAAGGAAAACAAGAGTTTTTACTTTTTTTCAATGCATGTTTAATAAGGATTAATGGTGATCAAGGTAATCATATATTTGGTATGTGATAACAAGAGACAAATTATTTTGTTTTTGGGAAAATATGATGTTATGTATTCTTCCTTCAAAACCTTTGGTCTTTAAATTTGGATAGATATATTTTGGATTAATCTTGAGGAATGGATTAAGGATATTATTGATTAAGTTTAAAGTATGATTTATCAAATGGGATAACATGTTCTAACCATTTTGGTTTCAATAAAAATTTAAATGATGAAGTAATTACTTAAAGACCATATGATTCATTAAAAGTGCTTGAGAAGTAAAAAAATTCCACTTGAACATTCACTCCAAGGTGTGATGGATGAAGTAAAAATTGATTGAAACACAATAAAAGGATGAGATTATTATTATAAAATCGAAATTAATCATGTTTATTTATTTTTTCAAGTTCTTTTATGGATAGTAAAAGAAACCCTCAACTATAGGAAAATGATTTTAGAATAAAAATCTTATATGTTTACTTTTCTTTCTGAGAAATAAATGGTGTTTTAACCAATCACAAATTTATGGTTTTGTGATGGTAGAATTTTAAATGAACATGTTCTCTGTCACTATCCATCCAAACATGATAGTTATATTTCTCTTTCATGTCCATATTTTCATAAATTTTCTATAATTTCAAAATCCTTATTTTGTGATTACCTTCACATTTCTCTTTAAATATTATTAAGAGGATGTTTTATAAACCCTTTTCATGTTATGGGATTTCCAAAAATAAATTTTCAAGTATACAAATTTATTTATTTGAAATGAAATTTTAATTTTTGAGAATTAAATTTATTGAAGTAGGGGTGAATGTAACACCATAAGATTTTACTGTATGTCATTTTTAAATTTATCTTATCTGATAGTGTATATAACATAGAACACCCAACCTAAAAAAATTATTAAATATTATTATCGTCATAGATATCACAAAACAGTTGGAATAGAGGGAATGAAATAGATGATGTAAATTTTAAAAATATACATTACAAATGTTTATAGCATTAATTATTCAACTATAAATTATTTCTAAATGAAAATAAAAATAATTTAAACATAAAACATGTGTTTTTATAAAAAATTATTTTTATTCCCGCAAATTTTTTTTATATTAATAAATTTGTGAAATATATTAATGAAATTTAAATGTTAGTGAATGATATTAATTAAATATATTAAATAAAATGTTTTTAATCCATTCAATAAGTTTCATAAGCTTAAGATAAAAATAAATCCTATTTTAGGTATAAAAGCTATATTTTTCAAAAAGCCAAATTTACCACCTTTTAATAGCACACTTATTTCAAAACTAAATTTTTTACTTTTATAAATTATATATGAAAAAATAAAAATTATTTTTGAAAGCATTATATCAAAATTTAATTTGGTTAATTTTTTTATAGTTTTTTTTGATAAAATTCATTTTTTTATGATTAGTAATGTGATAACTGGAATAATAACGCGACCATTAGAAGTATTAATATGACCAATTGAATAGTAACTTATCATATGAAAGTATAAATAAAGTTTATGTATCCTATTAGGGAAAATATAATAAATTTATATCATTGAATATGTAAATAAATGTGTTAAAAATGATAAATTAATTAATGGTATTTTTTTGAAATGTAAAAGTTTCTTTACAATTTTATAATTAATATAATTATTTAAAAGAATATTTATTTTCACAAAAAAGATTCATAAATTAATATTTTATTTTCTTATTATTATATGATAATTTTATGAGTCCTAAATAAATTTTTGAAAGTGTCATAAAATCGGTTATAATCTTAAAATCGATATTTTTTTTTCGAATAGATGATGATTTTAATTAAAAAATAATTTTCTCAAGTTTAAAAAATTAATTACATATAATTGAGTTTATTTTTAAATTCCACACATAAAAAAATTGTTGGGGTGACGTTTTGGGATTTTTCTAAAATAGTTGAATTTTTCATGAATTGTGAAATTTAGTAATTTATGGTATATATACATTATAAGTTAATCCTTGAGTCATCATTGATGGAATCACCATAATCTCGAACTATCCTCCTCTAATTACTGCATTTAGTCATGGAATAATCACTATTTCTTGTCTTGTGCATAAATAATAAACTAATGATTAAAATATTCAAAAAACACCCCTCACCACCTCTTATCCTCACACTTCTTAAGCCATTAATCTTTTCCAATTCCTGCCCAATACTCATCCAAAACCTCTTCCCAATTTATTTTAGTTTTTATTATCAATAAAATTCCAAAAACAATTTCCCTGAGGAGGTTATCAAGGAGAAGAATTCAAGAGGTAAACACCACATTCCTTTTCTTTTAATTTCTTTTCTTTTCTTTTTATATACTCTCCTAATCTATCCAAAAATTCATGATAATTCTAGTATCATATATATATATAATATAATTTTATTATTTTAATGGAAAATTTACCATAAAGTCTCTTATCATCTTCCATTTATTCTAAAAATGGAATCATCATCCATGATGTGTTGATTTATCGCCTTCATGGACGTTGTGTTTTTGTTTTTAAATTACGCCATCAAGGTCAGTCACAATACCATTTTTATTATTAGAAAATATTATAATATATGTATTGTATCTTATTTACTATTATATAACCAATATATATACATAATATTACCTAATAAAACAAAAATAATTCACGATGATCGAAAAAATGCCAAAATAATCTAAACGATGATCACTAATATATAATATAATGATTCATCCTCATACAATATAACCGAATGAAATATATAGAAATTTAATATTATGTAATTTAATTAATATCTTATAATTTTAATTCTGGACAACTATTCTCATTTTAAAATATTTTCCATACATATATTCATGTAAACCTATTATGAATACCTAAGAAACGAACGCTTCCGAACGATAAAATTGAATCTTATAACTCATTAAAAAGACCATAAATGAAATTATTAAAATTATAATAAATAAAATACATGTAGAAAATATTATTTATTAATTAATTAATAATTTTAATCTGATTATCCAAGTCATTAAGATCAAGTTCAGAACACATTCAGACATAAGGTAAGAGTTTTATCATCTCACTTTTATTTCTGTGAGATATGACTAATTCACCGCTATTTCTTGTGTTTGGTGTATGTATACTTCCCATTTGTGTATAATATTATGAATATATTTAAATTTATTATAATAAATTTTTCATTTTATGATCATTAATTTTTTGGGGTATATGATTCGATTGATTACAAAGCGGTAAGGGATCCTCCCTGAACATCCATTTTTCATTCTAGTTACATTTTCTCTCTCTAACCTAACATAATTCTTAATTATTTTTATATAATTTTTATAAATTTTGTTTATATGTTCCAAAATCATGCATAAAGGTAATTTATTCATTCATTTATGGGAAATACATGATTTTATATGGTTCCCTTCTCAATTCTTCCCGATAAGCATGCCCGAATAAAGGGAAATTCCAGATTTATTACCCATTTTTATGTTCACTCTATAATCTGTTTTAAGCCACCATTATTTTTTTTTAAAATCACTCATTTTATCATGAAAATACTTTATTGGATAATTTATGGTTTTATACAATCAATTATACTATTTTTGTTTTAAATAACTTATAATATTTTACTTAAACCGCACTAATACGCTTTATTTCTAATGTTTCTTATAAAAAAAATTTACATGATTTCACTTTAGTGGGACATAAATTATACATAAAACATAATTTTACTTTCCCTACATTTTATTTTCTGGTATATACATGTTTAAAATCTTATTTTAATGAAAAAACAATGATTTTTCAAATAGAACAGTTATTTTTAAAGAAAAAGTTGATTTCTCTCAATAATTTATCAATTATTTTATTATAGTATTTTCAACTATTATTATGATTCAAATATTTCAAAGTGGTATGAGAAAATTTTAATTAATTATATATTTTTATTCAACATATAAGGAATGTATTGGACTAATTATGTTATGGGTGGGGCTCGCTATAGTCCCTCATTGCATCAGTAGTTATCATGAGACAAACTAGATCGAGTTTTGGATGAGGCCTTACCCATTTATGTTCTTGTATGAGTTCTTGATGGTATGTTTATGATGTCTGGAATTATGAATTACCTTAATATAATACTATTAATTGATATTCCTTATTATTATTTTACTAGTAAGACATCCATGGTGAAGTTTCATTCATCTGTGATTATTTATATGGAATTATTTATTCATATTTTATACCTACCATAATATGACCAAGATTATGTTTCAATGGAATGTGTTTTATTTATACACATTTCCTTACTGTTTTTGTTTAATTATGATATCTTCCACTATATTTAATACCCTTACTAAGCATCTAGTCTCACCCATTTATTATGTTTTATTTTTCCCCAGGAAGTGAAGATGTTTATTATGAATTAATTTCATGGATTATCTAGGTGTTTGTGGGTGTTTCCAATGGAGATTGTATGTTGTTTCTCTATTCAAGTTGTAATGTAACAATTATCTTTGGATCTTGTTTTTTAAGCTACTAAACTATTTGGTCATTTGGCATTCGAGTCTTGTATCTATTCCAATGTAATAAAGTGACGCCCTAGCCCTGATCTATTGGGTTTGGGGTCATTACACATAACAAAGGGAGGAATATATAAAACATGAATGTGTGAATGAACATTGGATATATTTTTTGGTTATTCATTCAGTGATAAAAAAATGATGATTCGTTGGGGTTTCAAAATTTTTTTAAATTTATAATTTTAGGAATAAAAATAATCAACGAGAAATCAACATAAAAATATTTCAAAAAATAATTTCCAGAATATTTATTTTGTGTTCATCATGGAAATAAATAATGGGGAAAACACCAAAATCCAAATATCCGACTCAATTTTGTTTTATCATTGATTATGGATGAATATTTTTTGATAATTATTGAAACTTCTATTGAATTTTGATTATCGATATGCAAATTTGATGTTGTCCTCCAATTCATTGAGAGCCTCCCCTCATTCTATGAATATCTAGGGTTTAAGTGGACAAACCAAATTATTTTACAAAGTGATATTTAAAAATGTTTTTTGAAGGTTAAAAACTTATATTATTAAATTAATTAATTAATTAATTAACTTTATTTATTTTACTTATAATTACACCAACAACTTTACTAAACTAAAACATCTGATGTTGAAAAAACATATGTCATTCCATGGGTTTAACGAGAATTAAATTTTTAATGGTGGTCTCAGTATTCCCATCTGCAAAAACATTCATAATATACACCATTATATCTAAAAAATCTGGTGACATGATATATAATATTTATTATTTTTTGTATATCAATACTGAGGTAGGGTAGGGATAGAAATTCCACACAGACTCTAGGCCTTACTGAAAAATATTATTATTTTTAATATTCAAAATTATTATACAGTAAAAATAAATAAATTACATTCATAAAAAAATGAAAAATACAAGAATTCACACACACTCATATGATACAACTAGTACACATATATATACATATATATGTGCTTGATATATATCCCACAATGTCACATTTTATCATTAGTATAATTAATTCATTTTTGTAGACCACATTTTACAAAATTTATGGATCTAGAGGTTTATATATTTGTCAATACTAGAAAGGTACAAGGGGTCACAATTTGAGGTTTATTGAATGGGGAATGAGTTTAACATAGAGAACTTTAATAAAAGTTATTTACTATTAATCCAAAAAATATTTTGATGGGAATCAACAAGGGATTATATATGAAGAAATATATAGTTATAGTTAATGATAGATTTAAAATAAAACATTATGTAATATATAGAAAATATTTTTGGATATGATTTCACATGTTATTGTATATGATACAAAATAAGTTGAAATGAAATAATGTATTTCATGATTTAGTGATGGAGGGATACTATAAAATATACATCATAAATTGTTACTTTTATATGATATATATAAGCTAATTTATATTTATGAAAAATTATTATTTGAATGCATGGTTTTTATAGTTTCATGAATCCTACATCTTCATTATTAATCATCCATGAAAAATTTTATTTTTAGGTGTAATTTTAATGAAGAAATTCATGATGGAAAATAATATATGATTTATAAAATGGTCAATGAATTTTATAAAAATTCATGAATTAGATGCATGAATTTACCAATGAAATAACATGTGAGTTAAATTTCTTCTTCCCTATATAAATACCATATCCATAAAATGGTTGTGTGTGGTTTTTTGTATAATACATGACTGATATTCACGAGGACATGAATCATTCTTTATCCTTTGTTCTCAAGGCACTAACACACCAGAAATATTGGTTGGATCATATCAAATCATTAGATGATTCAGTGATTCTTATAGATACCATTAGTAGTGGAATGATACTAACTCTATAGTGATCTCTGTAAAACCTATGTGGTAGTGATTGAGATGTTGCAGTGGATTCATCAGTGAATGGTACACCTATTAAAATATTGTTTCATTTCCCATTTTAATCTATTATTATACTCATGTTTGAGCGATATTGGGAATAGGATTGAATTGTTTCTACTTTTCTTGAAAATATTTATTAGACTCTTATGAATCCTTGTAAGAAGATCCTCTATTTATTGTTATCAATTTGGGTAATCTCACCTTGTTAAGCATAATTTAACTTTTTTTGGAAATAAATGTCGCACCTTATTCTAATTTATTATTATTGATATTATTGTTGTCTTAGGATACTGTTAGGACCAATAGGGGCCTATATACCCTGAGAGGGGGGGTGAATCAGGGTATGAATATTCTTTTTCAAAGTTCTTCCTGCCCCGCTGGATCTTGACCTCTTTGTTACAAGGGTCACTTTGTTTGCACTTGTGTGAATGTTATGATCACTTACTTTCACCTTTATCTGATGATGATGCTTTAAATGCAATGAAGGCAAATTAGCAGCCAGACGCAGAGATTTTTACTTGGTTCACCCTCACTGGGCTACGTCCAAGGAGCATACGCCGACAGGTTGCCGGTCGTACCAAATTCCACTAAACTTCACTAGCTATGGATTACAATGTTTGGGCTAGATCACTTCTATGCCCAGGCTCACTGCCTATACAAGGTTTAGGGTCAGATCACTACTTTCCCAAGGGTCACTCCCTATTTCTCTCTCTCTGGCTCACTGCCGGTGGAGAGGATCACCTTCTTCCTCTTCCTAAGCTCACTGCTCTTGGAAGGGATTCACTCACAGTTTATAGACCTGTAGGTCTCTTCAATTCCATTAAGGAATGCATCTTTTTCTGTATGTAGATGCTCTGTTGAAGTCTAACTTTCATCCACTGATGAATACCTCTTTGCCTCTGAACACTGGCCAATTCCTTTTGGAAACACCTTCGCAAAGCACCCTACTTCGCGAAGCTCCCAATTTCGCAAAGCTCAACAAGCCTTCGCGAAGCTCCTGCCTTTTCGCGAAGCTCACTCACAAAGCACCCTCGCGAAGCACTCTCGCGATGCTCAAGCCATCGCAAAGCAACGACCCTCGCGAAGCTATGTAAGCCAACACGGAGCTCGCAGGTTTCGCAGAGCTACAATAGCCGCCGAGAAGCACCTCTTTCACGAAGCACACTTGCTCCGCGAACCACCTTCGCAAATCGAGAGCGAATGATCTTCTATGAAAATGCTCTCTACTTCGTTCGAAGGGGTCGGCCTCTATTTATAGGCGATTCCACCGACCCTTGTCCCTTCCGTGCGAAGTCAACGCCACATCATCCCAAATCGCGAAGCTCCAAAGTTTCAGCCGGAATTCTGTCCAAATCGCGAAGCTCCACAGCAATCTTCCGTTCGCGGAGCTTGACGTAGTCGCGATGAATCACCGTCAACATACCTTCGCGACTTCGCCGCGAAGCTCCTTCGCGAAGCCCAACATTCCTTCGCACCTTCTCCACGAAGCTCCCTCACAAAGCCCTTCACCGCCGCGATGCGCTTCAGCCTCTGCCGTTCGCGAAGCTTGATGTAATCGTGAAGCATCACCGCCTCCATTCTTCTGGTATTCGTGATTTCCAAACCATGTATCCTATCTTCGCGAAATTCATGTCTTTGCCATATGAAATTATGCTCTTCATGGAAATCCACTTTTCGCGATGCTCACCAAACTCCAAATTTTGGACCCCAAAAATTTGGCAAACACTGGGAAACGGTGCCACCTTGTACTGCTCTTTTGTACCGCCTCCAGATCATCCTTTCGTTTGTCATAGTTCTTTGTCAATCATGGAATGTCAACAACTTCTCGGGAACTCGACAATTCTCCATGGAAAACCGGCTTTGTCAACAAACACAATCAACCCAAAAATACTGCAATGTTACCTTGAGGGATTTTTTCCCAACAATCTCCCCCTTTGGGTTTGTTGACAAATCTTCATAACTCTGCTTAGGATGATTTTCTGCACTTTGATACCTCACTGAGTCTTCTTCCAGTCGCTACCACCATTCGCCTCTTGCGATTCTGATAGCATTCAAGGATTCACTTTACACGTACTCTAAGCCCACATGAGCAATGCTCGGCGTGAGAAACAAGAGTAGTATGAAAAGTTTATCAATTAAACACTTCATGTCAAACCCCAATTGTCGATTCCAACCTGATACCAATTCTTAAGTTGATACCAATTGTTGAACCACACTGATACCAATTGGTGAATAGCTGGACACCGTCTCACACCATTCCAACACCACTGTTCCGCTTTTATCACGATCCTTAGCTGTCGTGATATCTATCCTTTGATCGATCACTTCTAGCATCGTCAGATTTGAAAAAAAATCTCTCCCCCTTTCTCATTGCTCCCCCTTTCTGGATGCTCCACCTGTCAGCTTCTCCCCGTATCAATTATGATTTATCAAATCTCCGCACTGTCTCCCCCTTGAACAATCACTATTTTCTCCCCCATTAACAAAAACTTTTCTCCCCCTTTGTCAACGAACCCAAAGGTCACTCCTTTGTAGTCTGTAACATAGTAGAGAACACATATCATCACAGTAGGGAAAAACACATCATACCTCGGGGAGAGGGGGGGGGGGGGTTCCACATCCACACTATTTCAAGTGCGGGGAATCGACTGAACTCCCAGAGCCAGTCGATGTCTCTCAAATGCTTCCTTGGGTAAGGCCTTTGTCAGAATGTCTGCAACTTTCTCCTTGATAAAATGATACTTTATCTCAATGTGATTTGTCCTAGAGTGATGGATGGGATTTTTTCTGAGATTTATAGCACTTGAGTTATCGCACTGGATTCCGATCGGAGACTTCACTTCAACTCCCATATCTTCAAGCTGCTTCTTCATCCACAATGCTTGTGTTCACGCTTGAGTGGCCGCAATATCTTCAGCTTCGATGGTGATCAATGAAATGAAATATTGCTTCTTGGTTAGGCAAGAAATACACAATCCAACAAGATAGAATGCACCTCCAGACATTGATTTTCTGTCATCTGCTGATCCGGCCCAGTCTACATCAGTATATCCCAATAACTCTGTCTGAGATTTGTCATTATATGTCAAACCAAAATCCACAGTGCCCTTGATATGCCTAAGTATTATTTTCACTGCGAGCATGTGACTTTCCTTGGGATTAATCTGATATCTCGCTGCTTGGCATGTGGCGAAAACAATATCAGGCTTTGGTGCGGTCATGTACAGAAAACTACTGATAATCTACCTGTTTTCAGTGAGATTAACTGCCCTGCCACTATCATCTTTTGATGATTTCATCCGGATAGAAATCAGAGTCTTCATCTCCATGGAATTTTCATTCCAAATCATTCCAGAGCATCCTTGGCATATTTGGATTGAGAAATGAATGTGTCATTCCTGCCTTGTGTAACGCTAAAAACCAAGCTTCTTCAAATACTGATATAGCCTTCAGTACAATGCTCTTGGTGCTTGTTTCAGCCCATATAATGCCTTCTTCAGCCTGCAAACTTTTTTCTCATCCTCATGAATGAGAAAACCATCTGTTCCCTCTATCTGGGAGTCTCCTTTGCACATCAATCGTGCTTTGTTCTGAATCACTATGCCATATTCATTCATCTTGTCTTAATAGACCCATTTAGTCCTGATGACATTATTGTATGATGGCCTCGAAACAATCTCCCACATCTGGTTCTTCTCAATCTGATCAAGCTCTTCATTCATATCCCGAACCCAGTTTTCATTTCCAGCTGCATCAGAAAAGCATTTCAGCTCAACCTAGGATATAAAAGATTTTTTCTGCAGTGATTCCATTCTCCTTGTCTGAACTGGAGCTGCCAAATCACCAATGATATTCTGCATGTCAATTTCAGCTCATCTCTTTGACTATTGTGCAGATGAGGATTTTTCTTTTCTAAATCAGCATTAGTCACTTATTCTCCCCCTTTGCTGCTTTCCTCCTCATCACGTTTATCAGAAAATTTCTCACTGTTTCATTGTTCAGTGGAATCATTCCTTTAAACTACTTCTCGCAGCTTCTTGGTATCCTGAAAACAGTCCGCTGATACCATAATGTTAGACCAAAATAAATAATCATGAAATGCTTGATCATTGCTGCTTCTCCCATAGTACATATTATCTCAATAGACAACACCTGAGCTGGGTCATCCAATTATTTCCTTGACGGATCTGGCATCTGATTCTGTCATTAAATGATCCCCCTGTGTTACACAACACTTCTATCTGGTAATCCCAACGGTAGAGAGCCATAACCATTCTTCTCCACGTGCACCATTTGTTCTCATCTTCCACTCAGATTTGAGCCATTAACAAAATCTCTAAGCCTACTGAGTTGAAAATCGGTGTAGGAAACAAGAGACAAAGTTAACAACACCATCACATTCTGTTGTGCTCTATTGCTCCCTTTATTCTTCAACTCTGGTACCTGATTTGAATCAACTGAAACTGTAGAGAATATCACATATCCACTTCGCATCCTTAGATGCCGCTTCCCCTTGGATCGTATCTCCCTAGAGCCTGAAACACATGAATCATCAGTTAATAGCATCTATATACATAGGGAGAGGGGATAATTATTCTGGACTCCTCAAGATGAGGATTTTGGTTGATCCTGATGGTTCAACACTTTTATTCTTTTATGTAGAGCATCACACTCCTTCCTGGCTTCTTTTAGCTGCCTAGCCAACTTCAACTGCTCTGGCCATATGACTAAGCATTCTTTACCCACATGCTGAGCCTTTTTCTGATATGTAGATTCTACAGGCTTGGCCTTGCTCACCATTTGGGGTTTAAACCCACTAGTACACATTTCCTTCTTTTATGTTCCACCAAAATTCCATTTTCCTTGATTATTTCTTTGAGTAGGAATCTCTTTTCTATCCATATTCCCTTGCTTCTTCCACCATTGCAAGGACCTTGAACCTTCCTCAACTTTTCTCTGTGAAGCACGACATGCAAATTTTTCAATACGTTCTTTGTTCATATTTCTTTTATCAGATGTATGAGTCACCACCCTATTTTGCATTGGTGGTGGGTCCTCCACTGAACGCCCATTCTTCTAACTCTCAGCTGTAGCGTTTCCTCCCTTTTTCTTCCAGATTTGATAATGTTCTTTCTTAGGGGGCGGTTGTGAGTGTGACAGATGAGGTGACTGATACACCTTTCGTTCAACTCTATATGATTCCCCTGAGGCTCTAAGCCTATTCTCAAACTTACCACATTGTCTCCCAGTGTAGAATTTCTCATTATGCATCACTAGGGATGAGAGTCTCCTTTCGAGTCCCTTTCCATTTCTTGATTTCTTCTTGCTGCAATGTCTTGCCAAATACCCATAATTAGAACATATAAAACAATTTCCATCAAAGGCATACCTCATTTCATCATCTCTTAGCCAAGATGTTGATGCTGCTTGAGTTCTTCCTCTGACATTGAGCTCTTGAGCTTCCTGACACATATTCATGGTGTGTCCCATTCTTCCACAATAATAGCATCTTATGAATGCTTTCCTCTTAGATACTCTTCTCTCTGATTTCTCATGGTGCTTCTTTTTATCATTAGGTTTATCAAAGTTTATATTTTCACAGCCTGAAATGTATTCCAGAGCATCCAGACAGAAGCATGATGTGTGGCCATGAATCCCGCAGAAATAGCATATGCTATCATTTCTTCCTGTAAAATCCCTTTTAGGTCTATCTCCAACACCTGTACGGTCTTCCATATCTCTAGATATTTTCACTACACTTTTCCTATCATGCATAAGAGTGAGATCATCATATCCAATTCCAGATTTTCCCAACATGGATGGCCTTTGGGATGATACAATCCTTTCATGCTTCTCTTCTGATGTAGCATATTTGTATTTCATTTGATCATAACCTGCCGAAGGATAATCAAATAATAAGTGCAGTGAATCCTTCAACTTGGGAATATCTTTGGATTTAGACTTCTCCATTTCCTTCTTGACTGATTCTATCTCTTCTTCCAACTTTTTAATCTTCATGTCCCTTGATTCAAGTTGGACATCATGTTCTCCCTTGAGAAGCTTCCCTCTACACATCTCATCTTCCAATTTATGTGTTAGCTTATCCACCATGTCACTCTGCTTCTTTACTTTCAATTTTTCTTGAGAAACAGAATCAGAACAGCATGCATTCTCTTGTTGTAGAATTTTATTCTTCTGAATTAGTTCGGATAGATCTATAGTTAGATTTGCATTTTTAGATTTCAAATTCTGAATCTCATATGAGTTCAGATTCTTCTCCTTGTCACCATCTTTTGATTTTTCCACCTTTTCAGATCTCTTTATCAATTCTTCATCTTGAGAATCATTTTTCTCCCTCAGATCAGTAGCTACATCAATAAGCCTTTGATTCAAGCCTCTTAGCTTGTTGATCTCATTTCTCAGTGCTTGGATCAGAATATCTTTAGATTTAACTTCTTCGGTGTTTCCAACGTCACTTGGAATATTAGGTTCTTCGATGCACTTGACTTGATCTTTCACTTTTCTATTCAATCCATCGATCTCCCTTTTCTATTCTTCAATCTTAATCTTATACTCACCAACTGTTTCTGAGTTCTCTGGTGCTGATAACTTGAGTTCCTCAATTTTATCCATCAACTCAGACTTCTCTTCTTCCTGCTGCTGCATAAAGAGTTTGGCATCGTGAACAACTTTGTTAGCTTTCTTGGTTTTGGCTCTCCAAACATCTATCTCTTCAAGAGCAGCCTCTAACTCTGCTCGTATATCTATTATTCCTTTAATTTCTTCTTCTGTTTCAGTATCACTCTGATTCTCATGTACTTCACTCATTCCAACATCATGAATGAGTGAATCAATCTTTTCCCTATCAGATTCATCAAGACCTTCCTTCAGTAAGTTGTTTGATTATTTTAATTGAATCACACTTTTTCCATACATACTTCCACACTGAGGGAAATTACCAGACTTCTGATTCTTCTTTGATGATTTTCCTTTTCCCATGGCAGATTTTGATAAGAGAAAACTGAATCTTCAACCACACAGATCGACTACACCAAGTCGAAGCAAACAAATCTGATAAAAGAAACCTATCCCTCTGATACCAATTGTTAGGACCAATAGGGGCCTATATACCCTGAGAGGGGGGGTGAATCAGGGTATGGATATTCCTTTTCAAAGTTCTTCCTGCCCCGCTGGATCTTGACCTCTTGTTACAAGGGTCACTTTGTTTGCACTTGTGTGTATGTTATGATCACTTACTTTCACCTTTATCTGATGATGATGCTTTAAATGCAATGCAGGCAAATTAGCAGGCAGACGCAGAGATTTTTACTTGGTTCACCCTCACTGGGCTACGTCTAAGGAGCATACGCCGACAGGTTGCCGGTCGTACCAAATTCCACTAAACTTCACTAGTTGTGGATTACAATGTTCAGGATAGATCACTTCTATGCCCAGGCTCACTGCCTATACAAGGTTTAGGGTCAGATCACTGCTTTCCCAAGGGTCACTCCCTGTTTCTCTCTCTCTGGCTCACTGCCGGTGGAGAGGATCACCTTCTTCCTCTTCCTAAGCTCACTGCTCTTGGAAGGGATTCACTCACAGTTTATAGACCTGTAGGTCTCTTAAATTCCATTAAGGAATGCATCTTTTTCTGTATGTAGATGCTCTGTTGAAGTTCAACTTTCATCCACTGATGAATACCTCTTTTCCTCTGAACACTGGCCAATTCCTTTTGGAAACACCTTTGCAAATCACCCTACTTCGCGAAGCTCCCAATTTCGCGAAGCTCATCAAGCCTTCACGAAGCTCCTACCTTTTCGCGAAGCTCACTCGCGAAGCACCCTCGCGAAGCACTCTCGCGATGCTCAAGACGTCGCAAAGAAACGACCCTCACGAAGCTATGTAAGACAACACGGAGCTCGCAGGTTTCGCGTAGCTACAATAGTCGCCGCGAAGCACATCTTTCGCGAAGCACACTGGCTCCGCGAACCACCTTCTCAAATCGAGAGCGAATGATCTTCTATGAAAATGCTCTCTACTTCGTTCGAAGGGGTCGGCCTCTATTTATAGGTGATTCCACCGACCCTCGTCCCTTCCGCGTGAAGTCAACGCCACGTCATCTCAAATCGCGAAGCTCCAAAGTTTCAGCCGGAATTCTGTCCAAATCGCAAAGCTCCACAGCAATCTTCCGTTCGCGGAGCTTGACGTAGTCGTGATGAATCACCGTCAACATACCTTCGCGACTTCTCCACGAAGCTCCTTCGCGAAGCCCAACATTCCTTCGCGCCTTCACCGCGAAGCTCCCTCGCAAAGCCCTTCACCGCCGCGATGCGCTTCAGCCTCTGCCATTCGCGAAGCTTGATGTAATCGCGAAGCATCACCGCCTCCATTCTTCTGGTCTTCGCGATTTCCAAACCATGCATCCTATCTTCGCGAAATTCATGTCTTTTCCATATGAAATTATGCTCTTCATGGAAATCCACTTTTCGCGATGCTCACCAAACTCCAAATTTTGGACCCCAAAAATTTGGCAAACACTGGGAAACAACGCCACCTTGTACTGCTCTTTTGTACCGCCTCCAGATCGTCCTTTCCTTTGTCATAGTTCTTTGTCAATCATGGAATGTCAACAAATTCTCGGGAACTCGACAATTCTCCATGGAAAACCTGCTTTGTCAACAAACAAAATCAACCCAAAAATACTGCAATGTTACCTTGAGGGATTTTTGCCCAACAGATACAATTAATATTGTGATATAGATATGAATGAGACTATTTATTTAGAGGGTCTCTGGATGGTTTTATGTCTTTTTATATAATTTTTTTAATCTTTTTCTAGGATGGTTTAATGATGATATGTTAATACAATATTATTTGGTGTGGTTTGGATCTTTACATCCCCATAGGAAACCTTTGGGAGCTATGTATAATATAATGGATGGGTGTTATAGTATTAGACATTATGCAATATATATTATCACATATTAATGATTAGGTTGTAACAACCTTAAACCTCGGATCTCAGAGATAGTGTCTTAGTTTTTTACCTTGGAATAGTTACAAGGAATCTAATCCAGACAAATTGATTGGTTTAGGAGTTTTGGAGAACCAAATACATAAATAATACCCATTATACAGAGGGAATAAATAATATAACATAATACATTAAAAAATAAGATGAACTAAATCTTTAAAAACTAATTTCTAGAATTATTCTTCATATTCAGAGGAATGGAAAAGAAATAATGGTGAGCTTAAATTCTTATTAATGATTTAGTAAATTGGAAATTATTATTAATAAATAAGAATAATCATCATTGGAAGGTAAATAACTATACACACATTCCATTTATATAACTTGACTATAAGGATAAGATAAGGCATGATAAATATTTCAAGTTAAATAACTAAAAACACAGGACATTTAAATAACTTGACTATCATGGTAAGATAAGGAATAATCAATATTTTATGGTAAATTATTGAACACACATTAAATTTAATCAATAAACTAAGAATGAAATGCATCCATAGATAATGTCATAGAAAAAAATCTCATGGATATTAATAACTAATAAATTATCAATAAATGTAATTATTACTTACTGGACTTCATTTTTCCAAAAAACATGTTACCCATGTGTCAAGATCTATCTACAAGATAGATTAAAACTACTTGGTAAAAACCAATCTGATTTAGCAGATTGGATTGTCTCATAAGACTACTAATGCATCATAGGGAATTATACAAGCACTCCCAACCCATTACTTGAATATCCAAAATCATTTATAACATATTTAATAATAAATTTATTTAATAAATAATTTTCCTTACCATCAAGTATTCATATTTATTAAAGGTTACAAATTTATCAATATTTCCTCAGCTAATCAACTAGAATTCAATGTAAACATAATATACTAAAATTTTAAAAGATTCAGGAAATAATCATATCCATCACTCAATAATATGGATATTTATGGTAAATTTAATTTCAAATGTAAATTTTCACAATGATGTTACAATTTAAAGATAAATTTAATAATCACAAAATAATGTGAAAGTGCACAATAACTTTTACCACTTGAAAATTTTCAAGTCAAATTCCCTTGGATGAAATAATTAAAAATGAAACATAAAATATCATTAATTATTAATGAATAATTATATAACATTTCAGAGGACTTTATATACAACATATAAAATAAATTAGTTGTATGACATTACAATATGACTCAATGATGGGAAATTGAGTCGAAGTCTCATACCTCACACTTCATTTTGGTTCACCATGTGTTAATCTCATGTATAATGGTTTTAAAGATATTATTAATTTATAATATAGCTATAAAAATATTTATAATATCATATATGATCCTCTTATAACATTTTACCCCCCATTTTTTAATAATATTTCATTATTTTTTTTCTTTTGTGTGTTAATCGCCATGTTTTCTCATTCATATTATGTTTTTGAAATTTTCCATTATGGTAAAAATTATATAGTTAATTAAACTCATGAATAATAATAATTAAATAATTATCATATTCATATGACAATTATACTTTTAAAAATCAATTAGGAAAGATATTTTTTTAGAATTGAAGTATGTTACGATCATATAGATGGTAAGTCAAACGTACGTATAAGTAACGTTCGTGTTTTTCAAATATCATTTTGAAAGGGTCATAAGTAATATTTTATCATTAAATAATGATAATAATATCATAAATTACATATAATTTCTGTAGATACACTTATATATATTATCCATGTGTTGTAGTGATGAAAATAGAGTCACATTGCTTCTTGAAGGCGGTAGTCCAAACATACACAAACAATGTTATAATTTTTTTAGTTTAAGAAAGAAAATAAAATATTATATTTTCAAAATGTTAAATATTTAATGAATATAAAAATTACATCATTTATATCTCATATATTCATTTATTATATCCCTATCACCTTCTATATTATGTGTTAGTGAAAGATGAATCACATCGCTTATCGAAGCGGTAGTCTGCTATGCACACAAGCGATGTTATTGTATATAAAAAGAAATGGAAAGTGAAAAAGGTATGTATGATAAAATTAAAAAATATGTATAATACTGTTATAAAAATCATATATATACTTTATATCCATAATCCTACCCAACTTTGAAATGTGGTAATGAAAAAATGAATGATAGTGGTTCACGAACTGGTAGTCTGTCGTACACATGAATAATTATTTCATAACCTATTTGATGGATGTGGGGGTGGTTATAGGTAATGTAATTAAAATAAAAACATATAAGTATTTTAGGATCGAAATGTAAAATTTAGATACTCAAATACAAGGTGGGGGTGAATTTTAACTTTAAAAACTTTCATTTCTAACCTTTATTAAACTTTGTTTAACAAAGTTAAACAAAGAACATTCACAAACCCTATACTATCTTTAACAAAGATATAAAAAGGGACCAAGGGCCGATTAGAAAGATATTATAAATAAATAAGCAAAAATTTATACATAAGTAAGATTCTACCTTAAAGCGTATATAATCTTAAATCAGAGTTAATACAATAGAGAAAGTGTAAGAAGGTTACAATTTCTATATTTAACAAAAATGGAGTGAAATTTAATGAACTTATAATTAAAAAAGTATTATAAGAGTAATGAAATAATTTAACCGAAATAGAAGGGTATCCAAAACCTTGGATAAAGGTCCCTTGATTTTTTCTTTCAAGAAAGTCCGTCTTACCCACACCAAGGTAAGACCTCGATACGAAGATCAGAATATATCTTTCTATCCTCACAATCCCTATATCTATAAGGTGATCAATAGTTATATATTCCTTTAACTTGAATGCCCTAGATTAAGTTGGTAATCATCACCTATGTCTTCTTTCTAATTGGAATCCCTCGATTGTATACAACAAAAATCAGAATTGCACTAAGTAGAACAAAGCTTATTAATGATATAAGTGTGTGGAATAAGTTGTTCACAACTGAAACTCTTCAAGGATTTTGCTCAAAACAAATCTGGAAGATCTCTCAAAGTTTATCAATTGTCCCAAAATTTCATAGCATTGAAAATGTTCAAATTATTGAGTATTTATAGGTGAGATCTCCAATGGTCACATTTTCCTCCAACATTCATATTTTTTTAGAAATCTCAGAGGGACTTGTACAGGTGGAATTTGTAATAGTCATATTGTAACTAAATCAATGACAACATTTAGATAAAAAAAAACAATCACAAGTAACATTAGCTTTGCAACAACATGTAAGAATCTGAATTTAATAAATATCACATTAAGGAAATAGAGTAACTTTATGAAGGTTATGAAATTATAACATTAAGGAAATATAAAATCTTTAAGAAAGTTATTAAATCATAACATTAAGGAAATATAGAAATATTAATAAAGATATAAAATCAAATCACATATAAGAAACTATGAAAAATGGATCTGAAAATTATTGTGAATCAAAATCTAAGAGACTTGGTAAATCAGATTTGAGTTTCCAAGTGATTCGGTATCTAAGAAATGCTCTGATTCAGATTCAAAAATTTAAGCGAATAGTAATTTAAGAAGCAACATGATTTAGAATCAGTTTTTTGAGCGATTTAGAATCTAAGAAACAGGGTGATTCAAAATTGATTTTTCTGAAAAATTTAGAATCTAAGAAATAGGGTGATTCAGAATCAGTTTTTTCTAAGTGATTCGGAATCTAAGAAACATTCTGAGTTTTATTAAGGATCTAATTTATTATAGTAAAAATTATGATTTAAGAAACATAATGTTAGACTTAACTATAAAACCAACATGCATAAATTTTCTCATATAAATATATTTCTTATAAATTTCCTTATAGATGGAAAGAATTAATAAGGATATGTGTTTGTGATTTCCCAAACATAATGGAATAGAAAAAGTCATAATGAAACATTTGACTCAACAATATCCCCCTTTTTGGAAAGAAAAAATGATCAATTTAATAAAATAATATTAAGACAGTAATATTTCATATTTGAATTTAAAAGAAATATATATCTCCCCCTTTTCTTATGACTTATAGTGAATATGACTAACTCCCCATTAGTTTATTAAACCCCCTAAGTATCGTATTCTCGACTTTATGAAATTGTCATTTTTTCTTAAGAAAACAACTCCACCTTTTCTTAAGGATTTATTCATCATGTAATCTCCCCCTTAATTAGACATTATCTTCCTTAGATTTATATTCTTTTTATAACATATTCTCCCTTCTCCCCCTTTGTAATTTTTGAAAAGAAATGGAGGGAAGTATAATGTACCTTAAAAATTTAGGAAACATACAATACAAAAAAATGGATAACAACATTTTATTATTGAAAATATTTTTTTACAACAAAATATCATAATTATAGGAAATTAGTCATCCTTCTTTGGCATTATTTTTTTGAGCATAGCCTTCAACTTTTTCAGGTCTCTGTGATCAACTTGGAACTTTTTGATAATATCTTCTTGATCCTTACTCTTATTTTCAAGAAACTTGATCTTTTCTTGCTAACTTTGTATCTTCTCATCCTAAGACCTAATATTTTCATCAAATTCATATTTATAAGAATTTATTATTTTAACATCGACAGTGACATAGTTGAGTTTCCTATTCAGATATCTAACTTCTTGAATCTAGATGTCTTTATATTCCTTTATCTTACCTAAGAAACTATTAGAAAGATCTTTAATATTGTCATCTGATTTTTTGAAATCTCCCTTGACTATCACAAACCAGTCATAAAAAAATTAAGATCATGATTGAATTTCTTCTACCACATTTTGATTTCTTTTTCATAAATTACTTTAAGAATAATAGTTGAGAACAAATTTTTTGAAATCACCTTCATGCTTTACTAGTATCTCTATTAAAATAGTTATAGATTCTAACTTCTAGTTTACTGATTCTTGAAAAGCTAGAATCTTGACTCAAGGTTTGGAAAATAAGGAACGGAGTTCACCAAAATTTTCAACGATTAAACAAAAAATTCTTATCATAGGGAGGAGAAATACTATTCTGATTATGATGAAACTTCCTTAGATGTCCCAATATCTACTTTTTTTCCATTGTTTTTCTTATCAATTGGATTTTCTATTTTCTAAACTACTTTCCTTTATTCAGAAACATGAACAGTATTATCACCATCATCATCATCATCATCAAATTTACTACCAGCATTATCTTGAACAACATCATCTTATTTATCAACATTATCTCCATTAACATCATCATCATTAGATGAGATTTTATTCACTTATATTTCAACAACATTATCTTATGGTTGAATAGATTTTTTAACTAAATTTACTTACGATTGAAGATTACAAGAGGAGGCTTGGGATGTTCTTATCGATAACTTGTCTGATTGAATTTTCCTTTTAGTTTCATCAATTTTTCTAATCTCATCATCACTTTCCTTCTATTTTCTATTCAATTCTTTTTCTTGAACATGAAAATTCAGCACTAATTCCGAGACAACAACTTTGCATTTATTTACAGAAAGAGTTACTACAACCATTTCTTTTGATTGTTAGGGAGGTTTGATTTATTGGAGAAAGGATTCCAAAACCTGAATATGTTCTAATTCCTTTTTTGTATCTTTCAACAAGGCCTAAATTATCTCTTATTCCAAAAGATTTTCCTTAATATTCTTTTCCTTATCCTACCTCTCAAACGTTCCAGCAGCATGAATTTTTAATGCCTTCACTTCAGCTGGGTTTATCCCAAACACTGGACCTTCTTCTTTTCTTTTATCTATATATTATCTCAACTTATCTACCACTTCATGAGGGTAATATTTTTGTTTCTTAGACATCAAGGGTTCAGAAACCTAAGCTATCTGTGGTTCCAAAACTTGATCTTTTCTTTTCTTCGGTTCTGATTTGGAACTTTGTTCAACTTGACTAGTTTTTCCTGTAAGATCAGTGAAATCATTCGTCTTATCACAAAAGTAATATTTCATTCTTTTCAAAGTGTCATTACTTAACAAGATGATCTTAAACTTTTTAGTCTTTGAGATGAAATGAACTTTAAAAAAATATTAATAACTCATGATGATATTTGAAAAAATTTCTTGGAAGACAAGAATTTGTGACTTGATTGTCTCATATTTTATATTACTAATCATAATAAAGATAAACTTAACTAGGTTAATATTCCTTAGATTAATCAGAAAATATAATATGAATATTTTTTTGATTTTTAGTGTGTACTTATCTCCTTTCCTTGGTACTAATAAGCCTTGTAACCATAAGGTGACAATCCAGAAGTTAGATGAAAAATTAGAGAGCTTGGGGTTCTTGACTCCCTTAAGGCCTAATGATTCAATAACTTTAAATATGTTAAAAGTAACTTCAAAATTTTGCATCTTATGATAAGGATAATAATATTATCCATCATAAGGTATCTAAATAATGTTATCAGATTTCTTATAAGGCATCTAATAGATCTTTCCATAACTCTTAAAATGAAATTTCTCTTTTCCACCTTCAAGGAAAGATTATACTAACTGATAGAATTCAATAACCAAATATGAATACACTGGATCTTATTCTCCCTTATTCTTTAAGATGAAAACATTCTACCATCCTTGAAAATTATTGATTTTTGTAATAAAAGAATCATATTTGATAAAGAAGTCTTGATCGATGAACCTTTATCTAAATATCTCCCAATCTTTAAGTTCCTTATGAGCAGTCATTGAAGTATGTGAAGATATCTCTAGAGACATATAGAAATTTAAGGAATATGATATGGAAAACAGAATAGAGGATTTTAAATGCGATAGTGCTTCGATGAGAAAATTATGGAAACTGATGTGGGGCACAGAAAAATGTGTCCCCTTTATATTAACCTCATGGTGATGATTCATATTCTAGATAAGATCTAACCATTTGTATTAATCTAATTTGATTCTATGGTTGAAATTGTGCTGAGGAATATTCATTGGTTCTGATCTTTTATTTTTTTAAGGAAATAAAATGGATTTAGGGAAAGTTTAATCCGTTGAGGTTTTTCTTAAAACAATATTGAAATACCAATAAAAATAAGTGTAATATAAGTAAGAAAATGTACCTTTTGAAGTTGTTAGAAGATTTTTTAGTATTAGATAAGATTCTTCTTTGACATATTATATTCTGAAATTTTTTTTAGGGTTTGAAAACTTTATTAGGTTCTGAAATTTTTTGTTCAGGTTTTGAAAATTTTTTTTAAGGTTACAAAAAACTTTTTTTAAGGTTAAAAAAACTTTTTTTAAGGTTTAAAAAAATAGTTTCTGAAAAAAATATTATTAGGTTTAAAAAAAACTTTGTTAGGGAAACCAAATGTACGCCCCCCCTTTAAAAGGAGTATCTTAATGACATGATATGGTTTAAACAAAAAATGGATATGAATGATTACCTTATGTTTATCATTCATAAATTTTGTTTAATATATTCAAATCTATCAAAAGGGAATGATTTTGTGAATATACCAGCAAGTTGTTCTTGCGTTCCAATGAAATGTAAAATAATATCTCCTTTAAGTGTTTGATCCTTAAGAAATAGATGCCTAGTATCTATATGATTTTCATGAGCATGATGTGTAAGGTTTTTGATTAAATATATGGTACTAGTGTTATCACATAGTATCTAAGTTTTAGTAAAATTCATACCATAATCTGTGAGTGTGTGTTACATCTAGAACACTTGATCACAACAACTTCTAGCTTCCACATATTCAGCTTCAACAATGGAAATTGTTACCAAGTGTTGCGTTTTACATGAACAAGAAACTAATGAATCTCCTAAGAAATGACAAGTTCCATATTTACTTTTTCTTTCCATTCTACAACCACCAAAGTCAGCATCTGAAAAACGTTTTAAAATAAAATCATTTCCAGAAGAATAGAAAAGTAATAAATCCATAGTTCCCTTTAAATAGAAAAAAAATATTTAACAACTTTTAAATGAGATTATATTGGATTATATTGATATATTGAACATAAGCATACTAAAAACATTAAGTCTGGATGACTAGTTCTTAAGTATAGTAAAATTTCTATCATACCTCTAAAAGATGTTTGATCCACTAGTTTCTTAGCTTCATCAAGATCAAAGGTATTTGAGGTACTGATTGGAGTACTTATACTTTTAGTGTTTCCATATCCATACTTTTTAATAGGATACTTAATATACTTATGTTGAGATATGTAGGTTCCTTTTGGTTTTTGAGAAATTTGAAAACCAAGAAAAAATCTCGAGTCACCCATTATACACATTTCAAAATCAGATTTTATAATATTTGAAAATGAATAGGTTAAGGATTGTTGAGTTGATATAAATATAATTTCATCAACATAAATTTGATCAATTAAAACTTTTTTCTTATATATATTTATAAAAAGGGTTGGATCAAAATTTCTATTGCCATAATTGTTTTGTAACAAAAATTCTATAAGTCTATCATACTAGGATCTAGGGGATTGTTTAACACCATATAAATCTTTTGTAAGTTTAAAAACATGTTTAGGATGTTTTTTGTCTTAAAATCTAAGAGGTTGTTCAACAAAAACTTCCTCTTAAACATATATGTTAAGGAAATCACACTTCACATCCATTTGAAAATGTTTGAAGTTAAAAAATGTTATAAAGGCTAATAGAATTTGAATAGATTCAAGTATAGCTACCAGATCATAGATTTCTTCATAGTCTGTTCCTTCTTGTTGATTATAGAATTTAGTAACTGATCTTGCTTTATTTCTTACTATGATTCCATTTTCATCACATTTATTTCTGAAAACCCATTTTACTCTAATTACAAAAGTTTATTTAGGTCTTTAAACCAAGGTCTAGACTTTGTTCCTTTCAAATTCATTTAGTTCATCTGACATAGCTTTAATCCAATCTTCATCACCTAATGCCTCATCAGTACTTTTAGGTTCTAATCAGGAAATAAATTCTAGATTCTCTAATTCATTCCTTAAGGAACTTCTAGTCCTTAATAGTTGATGTACATAACCAATGATACTTTCACTGGGATGATTCCTTAGAAACAACTAACTTTCGTTTTGTTAAACCTGTTCATCCACATAGGGTAGAAAATATTCTGGAGTAAATACTTTAGAAACATTTTCTTGAGTATTATCCTTATTAGAAGAATCTTCCATCAAAGGTTAATAATCAGTTTTTTAAAAAACATCTGAAGATGTAGGCCAGGTTTGTTTAAAAACAAAAGGACCAGTTTCATCAAGTTTATCATGTACTGTTTCCTCAAAAATAGAATAATTTTTATTAAAAACTCTATAAGCCTTCGAAGTTGTAGAGTAGCATAAGAAGATCCCTTCATCAGATTTGGGAGTGAATTTTTGTAATTTATCTTTAGTATTCAAAATGAAAACTTTTAATCCAAATAATCTGAAGTATGAAACTTTAGGTTTTCGGCCCGTCCATAACTCATAAGGTGTTTTATAAAGAAATGGTCTTATTAAAACTCGATTTATAGTATAATAAGTAGTTCTTATAGCTTCATCCCAAAAGTGTTTAGTAATTGAGTATTAAATCAACATTGTTCTTGTTATTTCTTAAAGATTTTGGTTTCTTATTTCAACTACACCATTTTGCGGAGGAGTTATTGAGACTGAGAAGTTATGAGTAATGCCTTTCTTACTACAAAATTTTTCAAAATATGAATTTTCAAATTCTCCTCCATGATCAGTTCAAATACTTATCAATGGAAAAATTTTCTCATTTTAATTTTGGATGAAAAATATTTAAAATAAGAAAAGGCTTCAGATTTCCTAGCTAGAAAATAGACCCATGTAAATATAGTGTAATGATCAACTAAAAAAACACATAGTATTTGGATCAAATACTTCCACTTTGTGTAGGAACAAACAATTCCATGTGCACTAGCTGTAATTCATCAAAAGTTAAGACTTCACTAATAGACTTAAATCTTGACTTATGTTTCTTTCCATAATGGCAAGGATCACAAACTTTTGAAGAATCAAATCTAAGATTCGGTAGATCCTTAACAAGTCTTTTTGAGGTAGTTTACACAAATCCCTAAGGTTACAATGTCCTAGCCTTCTATTCCATAACCAATATTGGTCTTCTATTGCACTAAGTAAAGGTAATTTTTGTCTCCTAAGGTCTTCTATGTTATGTGTATAAACATTCTCATGCCGATGGGCATAAAGGATGAAATCATCCTTAGAATTTTGAACTAATCATTTATCATTCCTAAAATTCATAAGGTAACCTTCAAAACATAATTGGATTATGATTATAAGGTTATTCTTAAGACCTGTAACAAATAAAACATTTTAAATTAAGGCTTTTCCAAGAATAATGATATTACCTATACCAAAAATTTCTCCTTGAGAATTGTCTCAGAAAGTGACTCTTCCACCTTTCACCTTTCATCTTAAGGATTGAGTTTTATTCAAAGAACAACTTTTCTCCCAATTTCCACTATATTGACACTTAGTGCAAAAAGGGGAACTTTGGGGAACAAAATAATTACGACTAAAATCAGGTTTTGAATAGGAGTAACCAAATCCATAACTATTCATAATAAGACGAATTTGTGAATACATTTTATCAAAACTTTACTTACTAGAAGTAAATTTTGACAAAAGTCTCTTTAAATAAAATATTTTACATTTTATTATAATGACTAAATTATTATCCTCATATTCATTAGTCTTAGAATTTGAGTTTTTCTCTAAAAAACTTTTCTTTGAAAAAACTTTTTCAAGATCCTTAGAAAGTTTATCCTTCTCAGAATTAGCTTCCTAAAGATTTTTTGAAATAGAAACAATTTCAAAAGATTTTTCATCAAGATATTTAGAAATATATGATACTTATTTTGTTAAAATAGTGATTCTATATTTTTCCTTTTCAACTTTATTATTGATATTATTATTTTCATTTTCAAGACACTTGGAAAACCTTGCTACTTCTTTAAAATAAGGTAAGGTATATTCTTCTAAGGAAGATTATTCATCTAAAAAAATATATCCATCATTATCAGGATAGTTATCATTTAAAGACATGTTGGTTAAGGATTTAGTAGTGTGCCCCTTATCCATAAAACATTGATTTCCAATAGGTATTCTCAAAATAAGACCTATATTATTCTATTTAGAAGATTCATTATCTGTAGATTCATCAGATGAGTCTTCTCCACTTGAACTCCAAGAATCATTTGCATTCAAGACTTTCTTTCCCTTAGGCTTGTAATACCTTTTCTGATTCCTCTTAGAATTTCTACCTTTCCTGTTCTTTCTTTTAAGCGTAGGAAAATCAGGTCTGATATGTCCTACTTTCTTTCATTCATAACATTTGTATTTATAATCTTTCTTATCTTTCCTATCATTTTTCTTATATCTGTACTAAAAGTCATTCTTTCTAACAATCTTGTTCATCCTTTGAGAAATATTGGCTAGATAATTCTTTGATTGTTCAGATTTTCTTGAGTTTGACTGAATAATAAGTTTCTTATACTTTTTTGACTTAAAAAATTTATTAGGAGTCTTGAGTTTCATATGATTTGAAGTAGTTATAAAAGCAAAAATCCATTTTTCTTTTTTATATTCTCAGCATCTCTTTTCAGTTTGTTCTCATGTTGCAAGAGAGTCCAAAATAATTCATCAAGAGTAATTATTTTTACTTTCCTAGACTCTTCAATAGTGGCTATCTTTGATTCCCACTCATTAGGCATTATTTCAATAATCTTTTCAACAAGAATATCATCATATAAACATTTTTCTCCCATTGATTGTAAACTATTCACAATAGTCATGAATCTCTGTTGAAATTTAACTATTGGTTCTCCATAAGGAAAACCAAAACCTAGATAATATTCTCTAAGCATGGATCTTATGGTTTCAATAAATTTCAAAGTACCAAAATGTGTAACTTCAATTTTCCTCCAAATGTTGTTATTTTATTGACAATATGACATCTGGCTATATATATTCCTAGTCATAGAACAAAGTAATATATTGAATACCTTATAGTTTAGCTGATATTCTTGCTTTTCTTGATTAGTAAAAGTTATAACTTCCTTGTTAGGTATCTTATAATCACCAGTAAGCATAAAAAAGTTGTCAACTCCAGTTTTAACAATAAAATCCTTCATTCTATCTCTCCAGTATTCATAATCATTCTCATTACAAATTAGTGGTCTTGTAGGATTTAGATTGTATAAGGACCCAACATTAATTCCTTCTATCTTAAAAAAACAAAACTTTTCCTCTCCACACATTATTGTAGTATATATTTATAAATAAAGAGTTTATTTAAATAAATTAATCTAACTTGTAAGATAAAATGAGTAAGATAAACACAATAAATTACCCTTATAATATAAATGTATATATTAGTATTTCAGAGACCTACTCTGATACCAATTGTAGGATAAAAATGTAAGATTAAGATACTCAAATAAGGGGGGGGGGTGAATTGTAATTTTAAAAACTTTCATTTTTAACCTTAAGGAAACATTGTTTAACAAAGTCAAACAAATAACATTTAAAAAACCCTCTACTATCTTTTACAAAGAGATCAGAAGTGCCCAAGGTCTAATTACAAATATATTAAAAATAAATAATAAAATGGGTATACTTAAGTAATATTATACCTTAAATCGTATAGAATCTTGAATTAGAGTTAATACAATAGAGAAAGTGTAAGAAAGTTACACATTCTATCTTTAACACAAATGGACCACTTACGCGCGACACCCCTAACTCCAATGATCCCTACACCGCTACAATGGACCCCTTACACGCGATGACCCAACCACGCCCTTCCACCATCCATGTGATCTCTCCTCAATAACCTAATACCTGGATGGACTAGCCTTGAAATTTCAACACCTATAATCTATCAATTTTCCACTTTCACCACCTTGTCCTTATGCATTTCCAGCACACTCCTCCTCCTCCAATGGACCAAAGGTCTTCATTTTTTATTGATTTTTGATAATCCACCTTTCAAGGGGTGAGGTGGAACCCTTACAAGGCCCGTAGGAGTAAGTATTACATGGCTTGTAGGCCTTCGAGTAATTCATTGCCCGTAGGCTTCAAACATTACATACAACCCAGAATAACTATTTGGAACTGCTCCTCCCCAGCATCTTCATTGTGAAATAAGCTCTCTACCTCCACATGGCTATTTTACTAGGATTTCCCATGCATGAATAGGCTTGTCTCAATGGTAGGTGCCATTCCCTCTCATTATTGCAATCCGTTTAGCTTCTGGTATGGTGAAATCTCCTTGCTCATCCTTCTTCTAGAGCTTGTTCCTTGTAGGTAGTCTGGTTTTCATCTGCACTTAAGGTGGCCTGAAGACCTTGAGGTGGCCCGAAGGCCTTACTGACTCAAAATCCTGGGTGGCCCGAAGGCCTTAAAGGACACGAGGACCTAATCAGTGGCTGAAAGGCCCTAACGGGGGAATATTCCTGGCTGCTACAGTTCCAAACAATACTTGCTACAGTTCCACTACAGTTCCTACTACAATACTTCTACAGTTGTAAATACCCATAAAATTCAAGGGAAATTTTTTCTTAATTTTCTTTGGAATTTTACAAGAGTGCGGTTTCTGACGGCACCTGATTCCGAGGCCCGGAGTTCCCGGAATCAATTTTCGAAGTTTGGCTCGGGTACGTTTAGTGAACGAACGAGCGAGAATTTCTAACTTTTGAACCGGTGCCCGGAATCAAATTCCGAGGGCACCGATGAACTCGCAGCGCCGATATTCGCTTAAGGGGACCTTTTCCAAGGTTGGGTTTTATGCGGGACGAAAGTTAGTTTTTGGGAGAAATTATAAGAAGTTAAATAAAAATGTGGAAACACTTTTTTTTATTTTGTTGGTTAACTTCTCCCAAAGGGAGTTAAAGGTGGGACCCACATCCACTTAACCTCCCTTGGGAGGATTAAGTGTGGTGGGGCCCACACGAACCCCAACTACTCATCTTCTCTCAAAACTCCCCTATAACTCCCCTTTTAAATGAACTTGACAACTTAGCTTATTAAATGGGTTGAGTTGTATACTTCTTCAAACCTTTGAATTTCAAAAGGTTTGGTTGAGTAAATAAAATAAACCCTAAGCTTATTTTATTTGGTTATAATTCTCTAGCCTCTTGAGAGATTTTGAAGCCTTCTTCTTCTCCTTCTTCTTCTTCAACTTTGACGAAGAACGCGAAGAACCTTCGAGCTCCGACGAAGAACGCCGCTCCTCTCTTCTTCGTAGCCGGTTGTTTCCGAAGATCGACGACGTCTTCCATGTCAATGAAAGGGAATGCCGCTTCCTCCTCGGACTTCCTTCGTCGGCTTACGAAGATTCGCCAGTGACGTACCTCTTCGTCAACGGATTTGATGAACGATTACCGCGACGCCCGACCTCCACGACGTTGTCTTCTGCGGGTCGTTGACGATCACCGATCTTGAAACCGAGGTAGGGGTTGTTGTTGGTTATTTATTTATTCTCATTCTTGGTTCTATCATGACAAACGTGAGGAAAATTATTTATGTGTTATCGTCTAACGAGAGGGGGGGGGGTCGGACCGCACAAACACGGCCTAATTCCCCCTCCTTTGTTCTTGATTATGATTTTCTTGTGGATGAACGAGATGGCGTGGTGCCGTCGCACCACGCGGAAATTCGCACGATTATATTGCGCGGCGCCATCGCGTCGCGCCGTGGAAGGATCATCATGAACGCGATGCCGTCGCGCCGCGTCGAAGAAAACCGAAGGCGCCACGGCCGGAGCAGGGCCGAGACAGAGGGGTGCGGTGCCGTTGAACCACGTCGGATGATGAACACCACGGCCGGTTCCGGGCCGCGGCGGGACGAGAGGACCGGCGGCTCGCCGGGCCGCCGGTGTCGGAAGCCGGAAGGGGACCGGCTTTGCCAGTCCCGTTGAAGAAAAACCGGCCGGCCAGGTGGCCGACCGGAAGGACAAAGACCGGGAGAATTAAATTCCCCCGTGCAGGTTAGTTGCCCTCCCATTATGAGGGGGGGCCGGTTTCATTAAGGGGGGCAGGCGGCCCCCCGTTTTTCCTCAAGGCAGGCCCCCACGAGGGGGGCCGATTTCCTCCAAAGGCGCGGCTTCAGCCGCGCCGCCAGCTGGGAAGCGGGGGGCCATGCCCCCTGCGCGTGGCACCGAGCGGCGCCAGGCCGCGCCGCGCCGGGTCGACCCGGTTCGGGCCGACCCAGGGGGGGGGGGGGGGGGTCGGGCCGGGTCGGCCCGGACCCGGACCCCCCGTTTCCGAATCGATTTCGGTCTTTTGGCCATAACTTGAGCTACGGACATCCGATCGACGAACCGTCAGCGGCGATGCGATCCTTGGATCGAGACGGTCGATTCGGTATATCGCACTCAAAGTTTCGGAATACTTTGAGTTCGGCCGGGTTGGTTCGTACACGAAACCAACCGGGCCCTCGGAGCGGAAACGCTCATATCTTGAGCTACAGACGTCCGATTGACGTGCCGTCAGCTTTGTTGTGTTCCTCTTAGTGAGACGGATATTTTGGCATACTCCGCCCAAGGTTTGGACACAGGTGGAGTACGGTCGGGTTGGTTTAGCCTTAAAAACCAACCGGGCCCCTGGGACGAAAAAGCCAATAACTCTCAGACCGGGCGTCCGATCGACGCGCCGTCAGTTGCGTTGAGTTCCTGTTGACGTTACGAAACTTTTGGATACATCAACTCTGTACTTTGTGACAGTTGATGTATCAGCCTCTCGGCTCGTGGAGCGGACCCTCCCCAACGAGCTTGCTGTGTGCGGGAACCCTAGTGCTGGCTGTGACTGTGACTACTACTGCTACTGCTAATGCTACTGTGACTGCGACGACGACAGTACAGAGATCCTGTGTGGATTCGACGACGACTACAGCACTCAGCGATCCTACGTGGATCAGTGCTACAGGTCCTGTGTGGGCCCGATCCTATGTGGGTCTTTGCGCTCAGCGGTCCTGTGTAAACCAGCGCCTACAGGTCCTGTGTGGGCCCGATCCTGTGTGGGTCTTTGCGGGGGTTAGTTACCTATCGATCCTTCATGGGTCCGACGACTTAGATGGATCAGAGATAATCTTTATCGTATTTCGAAGAAGTATACCTGTGTGAGCTGAATCCTGTTACTTTCCTGTGTGGATTGTGTTGTGCTATCCTGTGTGGATTTCGTTTTGCTTTCCTGTGTGGAATACGTATACTTTCCTGTGTGGACTGAGTTGTACTCGGGCTCGGAGGTTGGAGCGTATTGGAATTGATGACTTAGGTATATGTATGGGCATATACCTAAGCAGTGTCGGTTGTTACCTCGTAATTGTACCTTCCTTTGTGGTTTATCCTTTGTGGATTTTTGGAGACCTTTGGGGGTCTCGGGGTCCCTACTGAGTAGTTTATACTCACCCCTGCACGGGCTATGCCCGCACTACATTGTGTTGGTTGCAGACGACAGATAGCGTTGATCTTGGATGAGACTTACAGAGCAGGACGGTACCTGGAGGTGGACCACTGGGCGGGACGTACTCGGAGCGGACGGTGGGACCCGTGGAGCAGTGGAGCTATCTGTACCCACCCTTCAGGTGGGATCTCCAGTGGACAGCTCGGTGTAGCGGTTTTTACTTACAGCTGCTGTTTTCCCTTTCGAGTTGTACTTTAATTTCAGTTTGTGTTTGTATACTGGCCCATTTACTTTTCCGCACTTTCAGTTGTACTCTGTTTTTACTTAGTGTTTACTTTCCGCTTGCTTACTCTGTGGTGTTTGTTTACTTTACAAAGGCAATGCCTTCCCTTTTTACCGGGATTTACGCCTTGGTGCTAGTCGCCAGCCCCTGGCCTATGGAAGGCGGGCGTGGGGTAGTCACAGCACGGACCCCGAGGGCGGGTCGTGACAAATTGGTATCAAAGGAGTTCGGTTCTACCGCGAACTCTGATCTTTTCTATGTGAAGCAATAATGTTTAGCGTATTGAGTGTGGTTATCAGTCCAGGGAGTCCAGTGTTGGTGCGGCGGCCGACGTATCCGTACACCAGGACCCTGACTTCTGATTTCCGACTTAATGCACGAAAACATTTATTGCATGTGTGTTTCAAAGTTTTCTTTGTGATTACTTATATCAGCTCACCCGGTATACTGTTCTGACCGTGGCGCACCTGTTTCCTTTTCAGGATGGCCCCACGACGGCAGCCAGCTAGGGTTCCGAGAGTCGAGTGTGACGACAGCCCACCGAGCGACGAGGCCTCGGTGCAGGGCCCTTTGTCAGCAGTGGCACCGGCAGTAGCTCTACCTGTCGATCCACCGATACTTCCAGCACCAGCCGCTGATGATGCACGTCGCCTCAGCGCACTGCATGAGTTTCAGCGCCAGCGACCACCCAGGTTTCGTGGGGAGACAGATCCCCAGGCAGCCGAGGACTGGCTGGAGGCAGTGGTACGTGTGTTTAGGCTAGTGAGGACACCAGCAGACCTCATGGTGATCCTCGCTACGAGCCTACTACATGCAGCAGCAGGACGATGGTGGAGCTTGATGCTGCAGGTGCACGATGAGGCATCTCTACTTTGGACGGACTTTGAGAGCCTCTTCTGCTCGGAGTTCGTCCCAGCCACCCTTCGTGCGATGCGTATCCAGGAGCTTCTCCAGCTGCGGCAGGGCAGCATGACGGTCGCTCAGTACTCAGCGAGATTTACCGATCTCTCGCGCTACTCGACTGACATGGTACGGGACCCATTCTTCCGGGCTCGGACCTTCGAGCAGGGTTTGAGACACGAGATCAGGGCATCACTGATCTCCCTCAGCATACCGACTCAGACAGGAGTACTGGAGCGGGCCCTTTTGATCGAGAGCTTCCTTTCTGAGTCTACACCAGCACCGAGACCCACCGCAGGGCGGCACGTGGCAGATTCATCTGCAGTAGGAAATTGACGGATGACTCAGGGGTCCAGGCAGACCAGACCTTCGGGCAGACGACCTCAGGACACTGGCTCAGGAGTGCGGGGCACACAGTGAGGAGCCAGTCTTTCGAGAGGCAGGCAGTGTTACTCGTGCGGCGGGCAGGACCACATGGCTCGTGACTGCCCGACCCGCCGTGCCGAGGAGCAGCGGACAGTTGAGGGACCACCGAGGCAGAGGCAGAGGGTCGACCGTGGCGGTCCGCAGGGAGGAGGCGGACGAGGCAGAGGAGCTGGCCGAGCAGCAGGTGGTGGGCGACGCTTTGAGGCTCTGCCACCACCGCCACCAGGAGGTCCACCCCGACCACAGGGAGCTGGCGGGCAGAGACAGGCACAGCTCCAGGCAGCAGAGGCCTATGACCACGGTGCACCCGAGATTATTCGAGGTACTATCTGTGTCTATTCCACCCTTGCTGCAGTTCTTATAGACACAGGAGTGAGTCACTCTTTCATAGCCGCTGCCCTTGTTCGGAGCTCAGAGATTCCGACAGAGCCGTTGACTCAATCCTTACGGCTAGAGACTCCTACGGGAGAAGACTCGACGATTACGCACTGGTGCCGGCAGTGTGAGATCACTCTATGAGGCGAGAGCTTCGGCTGGGATCTTCTTGTAGCAGCGTCGAGGCCTTACGACGTCATCTTGGGCATGGATTGGCTATCTACAGTCCATGCGCAGATTGACTGTTTTAGGCGCAAGGTGCAATGTGTACGCACCGACGGAAGCAGGTTCACCTTCACCGGTGAGAAGGGAGCCTTCGCAGCACAGGATGGACTTCCGTGGAGGAGAGGACAGACCATCACTCATCAGTTAGCTAGCCTCATCCTTGGAGCAGTTGACGTGCGGAGTCCTGGTTTTCCTGCAGTGGTGGATCAGTTTGCGGACATTTTTCCCGACGACGTTCCAGGGCTACCTCCTCGCAGAGAGGTAGACTTTTATATTGACTTGTACCCCGGGACAACCCCGATATCCACTCCAGCATATCGGATGGCCCCCACCGATCTTCGAGAGCTACGGGTACAGTTGGAGGACTTGCAGGGCAAGGGGTTCATCCGACCCAGTGTTTCACCCTGGGCTTCCCCGATATTGTTCTCCAAGAAGACGGACGGGAGCCTGCGACATTGTGTTGACTATCGTCGCCTGAACCAGGTGATAGTGAGGAACAAGTATCCGCTACCAAGGATTGATGACCTCTTTTATCATCTCAAGGGAGCACGGTGGTTCTCGAAGATAGACCTCAGGTCAGGCTATCATCAGCTCAGAGTCAGAGACGAGGATGTGCAGAAGATGGCCTTCCGATGTCGGTATGGCCACTATGAGTTCTTGGTTATGCCTTTCGGCGTAACCAATGATCCAGCAGTGTTCATGGCCCGCATTAACAGGATCTTTCAGCCATACCTCGATCGATTTGTCGTAGTCTTCATCGACGAAATTTTGATTTACTCTACGACCGAGGAGGAGCACGCCTATCACTTGCGAGTTGTACTAGACACACTCCGAGAGCACCAGCTTTATGGTAAGCTCTCGAAGTACCAGTTCTGGATATGTGAGGTCCACTTCTTGGGACACGTTATCTCTGAGACGGGAGTTGCAGTGGATCCTGCGAAGATCGAGGCTGTGTTAGCATGGGAGCCACCCAGGAGCGTGACTGAGGTTCGGAGTTTCTTGGGACTAGCTGGTTACTATCGGAGATTCGTGCCAGATTTCTCTAGAGTTGCGGCACCACTCACAGCTTTGACGAAGAAGGGGAAACCCTTCGTGTGGCCAGACAGATGTCAGCAGAGCTTCCAGGAGCTGAGACAGAGATTGACTAGCGCACCTATCTTGAGGTTGCCTGAGGAGGGAGTAGGGTACGTAGTCTACTGCGATGCATCAGGGACCGGAATCAGATGTGTTCTGATGCAGGAGCGGGCAGTGATCACCTATGGATCACGTCAGTTGAGGCCACATGAGCAGAACTACGCTACCCATGACCTGGAGTTAGCAGCAGTGGTCTTCGCTCTGAAGACATGGCGACACTATCTGATGGGAGAACGCTTTACAGTCTTTTCCGATCATCAGAGTCTCAGGTATATCTTCTCGCAGAAGGACCTGAACCTGAGACAGCGGCGATGGCTCGAGTTCCTCCAGTACTATGACTTTGAGATAGTCTATACTCCTGGAAAGGGGAACGTGGTAGCCGATGCGCTCAGCAGGAGGACGGGCATTCAACTACTTGAGGAGGCGACAGAGCAGCTAGCCTCTTTACAGATATCCTTCGTGGATAGAGATGGAGCAGCCTTCCTCCAGTCTCTCACAGTCACCCCTCCACTACTGCAGTAGGTCAGAGAGGCATAGCGTGAGGATGCTGACTGTGAGACACGGCGTGCACAGATATCCTCGGGACAGGCACCTGATGGTTTCTCCCTTGGAGCAGAGCACGACATCCTTTTCAGAGGACGTACCATGGTACCAGTCGCTTTGCGAGATGAGGTTCTGAGAGAGTTTCACACTTCTCCTTTGGCGGTACATCCAGGAGTGGCGAAGATGTACCAGGATCTCAGACGACAGCACTGGTGGCCGGGCATGAAGAAGGCAGTAGCAGATTTCGTTTCTCGATGCCTCACCTGCGAGCAGGTGAAGTCAGAGCATCAGGTACCAGCAGGCTTGGTACAGCCCTTGGAGGTCCCGAAGTGGAAGTGGGACGGCATATCTATGGACTTCGTGACTGGACTTCCACGCACTTCCAGAGGTCACGACTCCATCTGGGTGATTGTTGACCAACTCACCAAGTCGGCACACTTCTTACCCATCAGAGAGCAGGGCTCAGTGGAGAGCTTGGGACGTCTCTATGTTCAGGAGATTGTGCGGCTCCACGGCGTGCCATCATCTATCGTCTCCGATCGAGATACTCGCTTTACTTCCCGGCTTTGTAAGGGGTTACATGAGGCGTTCGGTACGCAGCTACGTCTGAGCACAACTTTTCACCCTCAGACAGATGGTCAGACGGAGAGGACCATTCAGACTCTCGAGGACATGCTCCGTGCATGTGTCCTCGACTTTGGTCGTAGCTGGGAGGACCACCTACCCTTGGTGGAGTTTGCGTACAACAACAGCTACCACTCCACCATCGGGATGGCACCGTACGAGGCATTGTACGACCGACCTTGTAGATCTCCTTTGTGCTGGACAGACCCTGGGGAGTCAGCACTTGTGGGACCGGAGATGGTCCAGGCCACGACAGAGAAGGTCCAGGTCATCCAGGAGCGGATGAGGACAGCTCAGAGCCGGCAGAAGTCATACGATGACAGGAGGCGGAGGCCACTGGAGTTTGAGGATGGCGACCACGTCTTCTTGCGGGTCTCACCTCGACGTGGTATTCATATATTTGGCCGAGGCGGCAAGTTATCTCCGCGCTTCATCGGACCCTTCCAGATCCTCAGCAGGATTGGAGAGGTGGCTTATCGCCTGGCTCTACCACCTCAGTTGCACCGGGTGCACGACGTCTTCCACGTATCTCAGCTGAGGAGGTACGTGCACGACCCGACGCACATCATTGACCATGGGGATCTTGACGTTGACGATGGGGCGACTTTTACGGAGGTCCCGGTGGAGATAGAGGATCTACAGGACTGGGTCCTACGTGGGTGATCGATTCCTCTTGTGCGCATCAGATGGCAGCACGGGAACCTCCAGGAGAGCACATGGGAGCGGGAGGCTCAGATGCGTGCTCAATACCCTCATTTGTTCTCCTAGTTTTTGTTGTATCTTTACGGGGACGTAAAGCCCTGAGGTGGGAGTAATGTAAAGACCCGTAAAATTCAAGGGAATTTTTTTCTTAATTTTTTTTGGAATTTTACAAGAGCGTGGTTTCTGACGGCACCTGATTCTGAGACCCGGAGTGCCCGGAATCAATTTCCGAAGTTTGGCTCAGGTACGTTCAGTGAACGAATGAGCGGGAATTTCTAACTTTTGAACCGGTGCCCGGAATCAAATTCCAAGGGCACCGATGAACTCGCAGCGCCGATATTCGCTTAAGGGGACCTTTTTCGAGGTTGCGTTTTATGCGGGACGAAAGTTAGTTTTTGGGAGAAATTATAAGAAGTTAAATAAAAATGTGGAAACACTTTTTATTTTTATTTTGTTGGTTAACTTCTCCCAAAGGGAGTTAAAGGTGGGACCCACATCCACTTAACCTCCCTTGGGAGGATTAAGTGTGGTGGGGCCCACACGAACCCCAACTACTCATCTTCTCTCAAAACTCCCCTATAAATCCCCTTTTAAATGAACTTGACAACTTAGCTTATTAAATGGGTTGAGTTGTATACTTTTTCAAACATTTGAATTTCAAAAGGTTTGGTTGAGTAAATAAAATAAGCCCTTAGCTTATTTTATTTGGTTAGAATTCTCTAGCCTATTGAGAGATTTTGAAGCTTTCTTCTTCTCCTTCTTCTTCTTCAACTTTGACGAAGAACGCGAAGAACCTTCGAGCTCCGGCGAAGAACGCCGCTCCTCTCTTCTTCGTAGCTGGTTGTTTCCGAAGATCGATGACGTATTCCGTGTCAACGAAAGGGAACTCCGCTTCCTCCTCGGACTTCCTTCGTCGACTTACGAAGATTCGCCAACGACGTACCTCTTCGGACGTACCTCTTCATCAACGGATTTGACGAACGATTACCGCGACGCCCGACCTCTGCGACGTTGTCTTCCGCGGGTCGTTAACGATCACTGATCTTGAAACCGAGGTAGGGGTTGTTGTTGGTTATTTATTTATTCTCGTTCTTGGTTCTAGCATGACAAACGTGAGGAAAATTATTTATGTGTTATCGTCTAACGAGAGGGGGGGGGGGTCGGACCGCACAGACACGGCCGAATTCCCCCTCCTTTGTTCTTGATTATGATTTTCTTGTGGATGAACGAGATGGTGTGGTGTCGTCGCACCACGCGGAAATTCGCACGGTTATATTGCGCGACGCCGTCATGTCGCGCCGTGGAAGGATCATCATGAACGCGACGCCGTCGCGCCGCGTCGAAGAAAACCGAAGGCGCCGCGGCCGGAGCGGGGCCGCGGCGGAGGGGTGCGGTGCCGTTGCACCACGCCGGACGACGAAAACCGCGGCCGGTTCCGGGCCGCGGCGGGACGAGAGGACCGGCGGCTCGCCGGGCCGCCGGTGTCGGAAGCCGGAAGGGGACCGGCTTTGCCGGTCCCATTGAAGAAAAACCGGCCGGCCAGGTGGCCGGCCGGAAGGAAAAAGACCGGGGGAATTAAATTCCCCCGGCCAGGTTAATTGCCCCCTCATTATGAGGGGGGGGGGGGGGGGTTTCATTAAGGGGGGCAGGCGGCCCCCCGTTTTTCCTCAAGGCAGGCCCCCACGAGGTGGGCCGGTTTCCTCCAAAGGCGCGGCTTCAGCCGCGCCGCCAGCTGGGAAGCGGGGGGCCATGCCCCCCGCGCGTGGCACCGAGCGTCGCCAGGCCGCACCGCCGCCGGCCGGGCCGGGTCGGACCCGGGTCGGGTCGACCCGGTTCGGGCCGACGCAGGGGGGGTCGGCCCGGACCCGGACCCCCCGTTTCCGAATCGATTTCGGTCTTTTGGCCATAACTTGAGCTACGGACCTCCGATCGACGAACCGTCAGTGGCGATGCGATCCTTGGATCGAGACGGTCAATTAGGTATATCGCACTCAAAGTTTTGGAATACTTTGAGTTTGGCCGGGTTGGTTCGTACACGAAACCAACCGGGCCCTCGGAGCGGAAACACTCATATCTTGAGCTACGGACGTCCGATTGACGTGCCTTCAGCTTTGTTGTGTTCCTCTTAGTGAGACAGATCTTTTGGCATACTCCACCCGAGGTTTGGACGCAGTTGGAGTACGGTTGGGTTGGTTTAGCCTTAAAAACCAACCGGGCCCCTGGGACGAAAAAGCCAATAACTCTCAGACCGGGCGTCCGATCGACGCGCCGTCAGTTGCGTTGAGTTCCTATTGACGTTACAGAACTTTTGGATACATCAACTCTGGACTTTGTGACAGTTGATGTATCAGCCTCTCGGCTCGTGGAGCGGACCCTCCCGAACGAGCTTGCTGTGTGCGGGTACCCTAGTGCTGGCTACGACTGTGACTACTACTGCTACTGTGACTGCGACGACGACAATACAAAGATCCTGTGTGGATTCGACGACTACAACACTCAGCGATCCTACGTGGATCAGTGCTACTGGTCCTGTGTGGGCCCGATCCTGTGTGGGTCTTTGCGCTCAGCAGTCCTGTGTGAACCAGCGCCTACAGGTCCTGTGTGGGCCCGATCCTGTGTGGGTATTTGCGGGGGTTAGTTACCTATCGATCCTTCGTGGGTCCGACGACTTAGATGGATCAGAGATCATCTTTATCGTCTTTCGAAGAAGTATACCTGTGTGAGCTGAATCCTGTTACTTTCCTGTGTGGATTGTGTTGTGCTATCCTGTGTGGATTTCGTTTTGCTTTCCTGTGTGGAATACGTATACTTTCCTGTGTGGACTGAGTTGTACTCGGGCTCGGAGGTTGGAGCGTATTGGAATTGATGACTTAGGTATATGTATGAGAATATACCTAAGCAGTGTCGGTTTTTACCTCGTAATTGTATCTTCCTTTGTGGTTTATCCTTTGTGAATTTTTGGAGACCTTCGGGGGTCTCGGGGTCCCTACTGAGTAGTTTATACTCACCCCTGCACGGGCTATTCCCGCACTACGTTGTGTTGGTTGCAGACGACGGACAACATTGATCTTGGCTGAGGCTTGCAGAGCAGGATGGTACCTGGAGGTGGACCACTGGGCGGGACGTACTCGGAGCGGACGGTGGGACCCGTGGAGCAGTGGAGCTATCTGTACCCACCCTTCAGGTGGGATCTCCAGTGGACAACTCGGTGTAGCGGTTTTTACTTACAGTTGCTGTTTTCCCTTTCGAGTTGTACTTTACTTTCAGTTTGGGTTTGTATACTGGCCCATTTACTTTTCCTCACTTTCAGTTGTACTCTGTTTTTACTTAGTGTTTACTTTCCGCTTGCTTACTCTGTGGTGTTTGTTTACTTTACAAAGGCAATGCCTTCCCTTTTTACCGGGATTTACACCTTGGTGCTAGTCACCAGCCCCTGGCCTATGGAAGGCGGGCTTGGGGTAGTCACGGCATGGACCCCGAGGGCGGGTCGTGACAACAGTTCCCTCTACAGTACCTACTATAATACTTCTACAGTCTTGCTAGAGTTCATACTGCAGTACCTGATATAGTACTACTACAATACTGCTACAGTACCCCCAGAAATATGCCTCCACCTTGATTTGATCCCAGGTCTCTTGGATGCACTTAAGGAGTCCGAACCAACCGGTCTAAGGATCATGTTCCCAACACACTCTATATCAGCATCAAGCACCACTATTTCCCTTAGCAATACTCTAGCAGCATGTCTCTCCCAACACTGCACCTCTTGGGTTGTTGACTTTGGTGCCTCTGATCACAGCACTAGAGATGCAAATATTCTACTATCCTATAGAGAGACCACATCTGGGGGTAATATTACTGTGTTTAATGGCTGGACAATACATACTACAGACTATGGGAGTTGTACAATTATGTTTGTCTTGACACTATTTTTTATTTCCCTTTTTCCCCATTATCCCTTTAATTTACTATAAATTAGTAAATTGATAGCTGACTTAAAGTGTAAGGTCATCTTCTTACCTGATTAGGTTATATTTCATGATCATTCAATGACTTGGGTGCTTAGTACTAGAAGATGTCAACATGGTATGTATGTTCTTGACTCGGATCTCACTCTCACCTATCCTTCCACCTCTAATCATGCCCTTCATCTTCACTATCGTTTTGGTCATCCACCTACCCCCATTATTCAAAAAACAATTCTAGGATTGGTACCTCTTCTTCCTTTTGAATGTGAGTCATTTCACTATGAAAAACATCATCGGGTCACCTATATTCCCTGAGTAGTTTCCCATGCATCCATTTTTTTTCATTTTGTTCGTTCTGATCATGCCCTTTAGCTTCACTATTGTTACATGGCATATGTTACTACATAGATTATTTAGGCACAACAAATTCTTCACGAGATTGGGTATATGTCCAAGAAACCAACACATATCTGGTGTGACAATCAAGCTACTATCAAGATGGCCACAAATACAGTATTTCATGAGGGGACAAAGCATATTGAATTTTATTGTCATTTAATTTAAGAAAACTTTTAAAAGAAGAATATTTCCTTCGGCCACGTTCACACCTCTCATCGAATTGCTGATGTTCTCACAAAAGGAGTGTCTGGACCACGAGTCCAATTTTAGTGTAACAAGTTGAGCATGATAAATATATATGACCCCAGCTTGATGGGGAGTTTTTTATTTGTTTTATTATGTATCCAAGCTTGGAACACCTAGTATTAGGGGGGGTGTTAGAGTTTAAGTTGTGTCCAGTCTCACATTGGACTTACATATCATGTAATCTCTTTTATTCATTATAAAATAACCCTAAGGCCTCCCTTAGAGAATAACCTTGGGTATTTGTTCCACTCTTCCATTTATTCAAAAATAATATCAATACCAATGGTTTTTTAGGAGGTGTTCAAAAATGTACCATGTAATAGTGAATTTTAAAAAGTAATTACAATCATAATATGGAATAATGTTGAGATTGTAAAATTCACTAAAAATGGTGTTTATGAATAATGACACACATGAATATTATAATATAAACAATGAGTAATAGCCTATTTTAGTGGATAATCACTAAATTTTAGTCATTTAACAGACTATATCTTCTATAGAATTTTCTATCCAACTATTGATACTGAACTTTTGTTGACTATATTTGTCAATGTATTGAGATATTCCACTCAAATTACATTAGACATTCCATAGTGTAACCTCATAATCCAAACCTTCTCTGTCAATGTATTATTTATTCGTTCAGGAACTCCATTTTGTTATAGAGTTTTGGGAACTGCCTTCCCATGCCTTGTTCCCTTCTTTTTTCAAAAGTTCTGAAGGTTATATCTAGTGTACTCACCACCGTTATTGAAATTAAAGCATTTTAATTTCCTACCACACTTCCTTTCTACCAATACCTTTCATTAAATGAATTCCTACAATACATCAAAGTTATACTTCAAAAAGTAAATCCAAACATCTATTTTAGCATCGTAAATAAAATTTACATAGTAAAGTGAACCTCTGAGAGATTGAACAAGGGTAGGTCCCCCAAACATCAATGTGAACTAGTTCTAACTTTTGAGTTTTTGGATCCCATACATCTAAATTGAAGGAAACCCATATTTGTTTTCCCATAACATATATTTCACATATTTTTATGTATATATGATCAAGTTCCATTACGCCTTTTAGTAGTTATAACTTTCATGCTCTTCTCACTAAGATGATCGATCCTGGTATGCCAAACCTGCATATCTTTTGATGATGAAATTCCTGCCAATTAAATTTCATTTGTGCTTTCGGTCAAATACAAAACATCATACTTTACTCCTTTTTCAACAACCATTGAGTCTCGAGAGACTTTCCATACTCTGTTAGCAAAGGTAGTTTTATATCCTGCCTCATCTTATTGTCCAGCTGAAATTAGGTTCTTCTGTAGCCCTAGGATGTATCTAACTTCTTTCAGCTTTAAGACTCACATTCTTCATCTGGATATTCTCATTTCACCTTACTACAGTCTCCAGAGATTCATTATCCACCAATTTACTTTGTTGAAACTTCCATATATATAATGTTTAATGCATATATGCTCTCTCATTGAATGTAATGATGCACCTCATCCAATTACTCATGAATCTACTAGAATGTTGAAAGCTAACATCAATTTTTTGTCTCCTTCAATTGTACCAACATAATTTATGCTACTATAAGTTGATGGTATTTCGGGGATTTCCTTGAGGCTCATGTTGTCCTTCTTTAAGTTTCCTCTTTTTACACACTTCCAACATATAGGATTTGTACCAACTGACTTGTCACAACTCTTCTCCTATGACTTATATTCTGATGATTTATTTTTGTAGATCTGTTTCCATTTGGGTGATTTTCCTCATACATCTGCATTAAGATCATTATCGAATGACAGTTGGACTTAACTTTGATGAAGTTCTTTATTGAGAATCAGATTCTAGATATTATCGAATACTAAGAATTCCTTTCTCCTAAAGTTACTATTGGAATTTACCATCACAATGAACTCTCCGGAAGTGATGACAGTGATAAGAGAACCCATACATCATCTGTGAACTTTATCTTCACCAATTCAAGATTCCGTTGGATCATATTGAAATCATTCATGTGATTTTTCCTTGGTTGTCCTACCAGTAACCTTAAACTGAATAGCCTTCACATCATGAAAACATTTTTCAATGTTTTGGGTTTCTCATACATATTCATGAGCGCCTTCATTACTTCGGTCATTGTATTTATTTCACGAATGTTAAAAGTAACAATACTCGCCAAAGACATGCTCAACAGTGCCAAATATTTCTTATCCATCACTTATCATTCCACCTTTTTCATATTTAGAAAAACATAGATAAGTGAAGATAATCAAGGTCCTTATAAATCATAAAGACCACCATCTGCAATCTCTAGAAGCCAAAATTCATTCCATTGAACCTTTCTACATAGACCTTGCTATCATCAAATGATATAACTTATGATGATAGTGAAATTACTCTATAATTGAGATATTGTCAAGGTAAGAGAGAACCTAAGCTGCTTGAAACTGTGTGTTTTGATACCACTTGTTGGGGGTGTTGGATTGGTGTAGCCCGATTTGTTTTGGATGATGTTGGTCTGAATTCTTGTGGCTCATATAGTGCACTAGGAAAAAACTCTAACCACCTATAGTAGTGCTAACCAAGTGAATCTGATAGGGAACTGTAGCAGTGTGGACTTTGGCATAGTTACTATAGAAACTTGGACTTTGGAGACAGTTTAAGGATTCTTTGAAGATAATGTTCCAAGATATGAACAAGTTTTCTCTATGCTTGATATGAGTTTTTAATGTTACTTATGATGAATATTAACATCATATAAATCATGACTATCGATTCTTTTGACTCTTGCCTTTGTTAAATCTTGATGTCATGTCACATATTTTATGATTCATGTTTTTATGGGTAAGAACTCTCTTATGTTATGATCATTCAATTTGATTATATCATCATACTCTTATACTCATATGATTCTCATTGATTACATTCAATTGTTAATGATTATTTTTATCCTTACAGAGTGTTTAAACTCACTCTTCTTATGTTTTCTTTTCCCCAGGTTATGAATAATGATGTTAAATGAATTGTGTCTAGGAAGGTTTCATGTGTGAAGAATTTTATGGGAGATATTTAAGAATTATTGTATGTGAAATAATAAAATATTAGTATAGTTATAAAAATGTTCACATGAGGACATGAGTATTGTTATGTAAGAGTTAGTTCTAATTCTCTAAAACTCTAAACCTAAAAGGTCCTTGGGTATGTAAGTGTTCCAATATTTCTGTTTGATGTTGTATGTTTTGGATGGTTAAAATTATGTTATGTTTATCATTATCAATGGAATAAATGTGAATATTACATTTTTAGCACTAGATCCAAGAGTATGAGTTCGAGAATATTATAGGGAATGCCCATCAGGCCTTTCCACGGGGTGACTCGGGTACCCGATTCAAGTTTCAAGTTGGCGGATCTACTAATGAAGGGACTTTCATGGGAGTCGATATACAATACATCCTTAGGGATAAGATTCAATTTGATCTCAAAATTCACCATTGATAGAACCTCATCTTAACATGTGACAACTTCACATGTTTATATTCAATGCTGAAAATTCTATCACATGCGTGCATGAAATACAAAAAAAATTCCTCTAAGTAGTTGATCTCTGGTGCCTATAAAAAAATGACTGAGATGTATATTCTTAATAAACCAAAGATACCAAGTGTCATATAATGATGAAACAACTCTATTGAAAACCTAAATTAAACCCATCCAAAGAACCCAGCTTGTTTGAAAACTGGTTTTCAGCCACTCCCCTAGTCAAGGATTCGATTAAATGGTCCAAAAATGAAGGCCTATAAATGGCATGACTTTGTGCAATCTTGATGCGATCTTGAGGATCATTTAGTGTTTCATCCCTCAGATCTTGAAGAATTTTCTGAGATGGTTTCTCCCTGAAATCGAAGTACAAAAAGGGTTACACATATAAAGAATCATTTTTCTCAAAAAGGGGATGGAAGGATTACAATAAGATTAACTTATAATAAATAATTTATATAGGTTCGTCAAGATGGTGCACAATGTGGCCGGTGCTACACGATTATTTTCTATCAGCTTTGAGTTATCCTCATCTGCTCGTGGATCACCTGGACCTTCTCCATCATCGCATACTATCTTTTTCCCCAACAAGAGATGTATCATTGATCTCAGTCGAGCATAAGGGTGACCTGAAGGGTCTCTCATACAGGTCCTCGAAATGTGTCATGCCAAAAGTAGACTGATGATTATTATTATAAGCAAACTATATCAAAGGTAAGTGATTCTCATGGTTTCGGCCAAATTAAAACACATAAACCATCCGCATATCCTCAATCACCTGGATAGTGTGCTCATTATGACCATATTTATGGGGGTGGAAAGCTCTACACATCCTCAACTAGGTATCTAATGCCTCCTGCAATCCCTTCCACAACTTTGATTTAAACCATGAATCACAGTTGGAGAAAATCATTGAGGGAACCCCATGAAGGTGGATGATCTCCCACACGTGCAACTGCCTCAAACACTCTACTGAAATCTACTCCCTGATAGCAAGGAAGTGTGCTAACTTGGTAAATTGGTCTACTATCACCAAGATGGCATCATGGAATCTCACTATCCACCGAAACCCTATCATGAAGTCCATATATATTTCATCCTATTTCTGCTTCGGGATATCAAGACGTTGAAAAAAACCTACCCGAACCTGATGCTCAGCCTTTACCTGCTAACATGTGAGGCACTGATAGACGAACTCGGCCATGATCCACCTCATGTCATCCCAACAAAACTACCATTGAATATCACTATACATCTTCCCCACATCGGGATATACAACCAAAGGATAAGTGTGAAACTCCCTTATCACCTCCTCTCGCATCATAACTAGGACCACCGTCTGTCCCTGGAATAGGATGACACGATTCACTCTAGAAAATCCTTATCGATCCAAAATTGATTTTTATCACTGGAGGGTGAAATTTACATCATTTGAGGGTGGTAGAAATTTTCACAAGGGAGAATGAGATGTCTATGTGTCTTGAGCTGGACCTGGCCAATAGGGGCTGGGTAGAGTGACAACCTAGATTGCTAGACTCTTTTTGGATGATCATGGAACACGACCTACTATTTTCTATCCTATGGTGGATCATTTCAATGATTTATTCCCTAATTAAATTTTTGGGATACCTCTAGTGAGATAGGTAGAATTCACCATTAAGCTAGTGTTAGGACTGACACTAGTGTCTATTCCTCCTTATAGTATGGAACCTATGGAGCTTCTAGAGCTTAATAAATAATTGAAATACCTAGAGGATAAAGGTTTTATCTAACCTAGTACCTCATCATGGGGTTCACCGTTCCTTTTTTCTAAGAATTCGGATGGTACCCTTAGGATTTTTATGGATTACCGATGGTTGAAGCGGCTCATAGTTAAAAATCAGTATCTATTTCCTCAAATAGACAACCTCTTTGATTATCTCTAAGGAGTGATGGTGTTTTCAAAGATTTATTTGAGGTCAGGATACTTTCAGGTGCATTTCAGGACTTCAAAAAAACCTCGTACAACTTTTCATAGTAGGTATGATCTTTATGAGTACCTGTTAATGTCTTTCGGTCTCACGAACATGCAAGCTATTTTTATGGATTTGATGAATCAGTTTTTTCACCCATATCTGGATTCATTCATTGTAGTATTTGTGGAAAACATCTTGGTGTATTCTCAAACTCAAAATTACCATTCCCAACATCTAGAGATCATGTTAAATACACTGAGAGTGCACTATCTTTACACAAAGCTAACTAACTACCAATTTTGGATCAAAAAAGACCACTTCCTAGGTCACATCATCTTGAATATATGAGTATTAGTTGACCCAGTGAAGGTGAGATATGTTGTTTCCTTGGAGAAAACCAAGTATGTATTTGATATATAGAGATTCTTGGGTCTATCTAGGTATTAAAGACTCTTCATCCAGGATTTATCATGCCCAACAGTGCCTATTATGGGATTCACTAATAAAGGTTTGAAATTTGTATGGTCATAAGATTTTGAAATATAATTTCAGGGATTGAAAGTTAGGTTGACTTTAGCACCGATCCTGATTCTTCTAGATCTAGGAAGGAGCTATACAGTCTATTGTGATGCATCAGGCATCAAGTTAGGAGTAGTTTTAATTTAGGATAAGTGATTCATAATTTATAGGTCTCTTTAGTTGAGGACACATGGGAGAAATTACCCAACGCATGACCTCGAGTTGGGATCATTTTTTCATTCTTTATATTTTTGGATACATTATTTACTTGGGTAGAATTTTGGGGTGTTAAATGACCAAAAGTTACTCAAGTGTATCTTTATGTAGTGTGATTTGAATCTTAGGTAGTGCAGTTGGGTTGAATACTTTCATTCATTTGATTTCAAGATTTTATATAAACCTAGAAAAGGAAATGCAGTAGCCGATGATCTAATTTAGAAGACTTAGAAAAGGCAGTTCAGGATGTTGGTGGTGAGTGGTAGCTTATGGCCATGTTTTTAGAGATGTATTTTGAGGTTCAGGAGGATCACAGGTGTATAATCCTCATGAATTTATCAAAGAACTCTACCCCTGGAATGGGTAAATATGAGGAAACTTTTGGATCCTGAGGGTGTAGTCCCAAGGGAGAGTGTTTCAAATGAAAATTCATCTTTTGGTTAGATTGTGGATGAGGATGAGACCTTACGCATACATATTCATGTATGGGTCCCACCATACATCCAAGAGAACTTGATTTAGGAATATCATGCCTTAGTTTGGGTGGTACATCCCGGTGTCACCAAGATGTATTTAGACTTATATCACCAGTATTGGTGGCCTACTATGAAATGAGAGATAACCGAATCTATTACTTGGTGTTCCACCTTTCATTATGTGAAGATGAAGAATCAGTGACCAGTGAGACTTTTTCAATCGTTGTACATTCCCAAGTGGAAATGAGATGATGTATCCATGAACTTTATGATATATTTTCCTAGATCACCTTGAGGAAATGATATAGTTTGGGTAGTTTTTGATCAGTTGATGAATGTCTCACATTTCATACCTCGTTTATGAGACTTCAATGTAGGTTCAGTTTATCAAGAAGCGCATATTGACAATTCAGTCTAGGTATTAGTCATATGTGAATCACCATCAATGACCTATTGAGTTTGAGGTCAGGGATTGGGTTTTCTTGTGTGTTTCACAAATTTTGGGCCATAAATGAATTCAGAAGCAAGGTAATCTCTCACCTAGATTTTTTTTGTCTTTTTGAGATCTTATAAAGAATCATACCAGTGGATTATAGAATAGCACATCCTTATAGATTATGATCTGTACATGATTTCTTTCACATGCCTCAAATCCATCAGTATTATCCAGACCCATCACAAGTTTTACAGCTTGATGAGTTTGAGTAATATGTTGATGCTTCCTTTGTGGAGTACATAGTGTGTATCCTAGATCAGAACATGAAGGATCTCTGATGTAGGCCAGTTTCTTTAGTATGGGTTATATAGAAGCACAAACAAGTACAAGATGAGACATGGGAGTGGGAAACTGATGTACATGATCAGTGGTCAGAGCTTTTCTCATATGATTCTTTACTACCCGCAAAAGGAAAACTTAGGGAGGAGTTTATTTAAGGAGGGGAGGTTGTAACGACCTGGATTTTCACGATGGTAAAAATTATTGTTTTTATATGTTTTAATTCCTTATTTTATCTTGGTAAACATGCCCTGAGTCCTAAGGAAGGTCTTGGAAGCATCTGAGTCTTGTTCGGAGCCATAACTCTGAACATTGGAGAGACAGACAGAGTCACACGGTTAGTGCTAACTGTATGACTCAACCATATAGGGAAATCATTGCACAACAGGAGGCCACATGTTTTGACTGAACCATACAGTTTGGGTCACATGGATATGTGATTTATGTTAGATTAATTTCATATCCATTTCTCATGGGCTACGCATGGTTAGAGAAATTGTGCACCTAGCCCATGAGAGGGTGGTTCTTGGATGGTGCTGGGAGCATAGTTGGAACGCTATTTGGTCAACCATGTGGCCAAACCATACCACCCCTAAAATTATGGGGAATTTACCATTTTTCCTTAAAAATATTTTTAACCTTCCTCCTCTTTTTATTTTCCTCCAGTGGACATAACTCTTTCACCTTTTTATCACATTAGGAGCTCCCTCTTCTTCCATAGCTAGGATTTATGAAAACTCCCTTATCTACTATCTGTTTTCATCACCATTAGGTGCATTGGATCTGAAATGGTAAGATACTTAATCCTAATGATTTAGTTATTAATTTATCTTTCTATCTCTTGCGATATTTTGATGTGATATCATATGCCCTATTTTCATGGAATTGATCTGTTGTTCTAATTTCTTCCATTTTACATCAAACCTAAAGCTGATATCATATGATGAGTCATAAATTAGCCTAAGGTAGGTGGTACATCAATTTTACCTAAAATTTTAAGTGTTTGTAGAATTTTTCCATTGTTATGCAAGTCGTACATTTCCATGCTCTGTCGTAAAATATATTTCTTCTTTCTAAATTAATTTAACCATGTAATGATACTCCTCTACAGCCTTATTAAATTATTAGAGGATGTATACCTCAATGATCACAACCCCTTTGGGTGTGATAAATTAAATTCCCTCTTAAATGAAAATGTGTAAATTCACAACCAGCTTCTAAGTGGGTAGCTTGACCCTTAATTGGTTTTGTATTGATTTATAACTTAAATGGACTAATTTAAATAAATGGAAGTAGGTGGAAAGGCCTTACCACATGTCAAATATTTATGAATATGGAATTTATAAATTGGGACACCCATGGTTAGATTGGGTTAAATGATTATAAATTATTTAGAGGTACTCCCTCATGATTATAATGATTAGACTTTGGATATTGGTTGGTGGGAAATAGTGAAGGGATTTGTTGAGAATGGTGTTTTACACTCCCTTATGTTGGGTGTTGGGAATGGTGTCTCATACCGTTTATCTTACTTAGATGATGGGAATGAAGTTACATGATCCTTTGCATTAGGTGTTAGGAACGACTCAACCTACTATCTCGAGTGATGATCATGACGTCTCACATTTATATGAGATTCATGGTTTGTAGCCTTTGATGGAGCCTTTATCTCATTATACTAGTCATGGATGCTTGGTTATGCCCTGGGTTTATCTAGAACCTAGTATCCATGTATATGCCTATGAATTTCCTTACATATATAGTGTATATAAATATATACATATTATATATGATTACCTATTTATGGATATAGTAAACTGAGAAGACTTATCCTAACCTATGTCAAAGTGGGTAGAGTCTGCTAGGTGTCCTCTAGGAACCTGAGCCAATTATAATTTACTTTTCATCGTCTTTTATTATATATTATAACTTCACGCTGTTATGTTATATACACTAACTAGATTATTCTAGACATCATTGGTCGTGGCCTGCTGAGTTTATCTCACACCCTACTCAGGCCTCCCTTAGTACCCGAGTAGACTTCATGACTGCAGGTGTGGATAAGGGAAGCACCCTATCATGGATGCTTGGTATATTTTTATTATAGAATGAAGAATGGGAGAAGAGGACCGAGCATATGATTATTATGTTAGTGGAAATATCTTTTGGTATTTTTTACTTTTTGTTTAGCATGTTGTATACGTCGGCACTCTATATCCCTTGTATTCCATTTTTGTATATCAGCACTCCATGACATGATTTTGTATATGACTCAGCCTATGGATTTTGATTATTATTACTACTTGGATGTTCCCTTTTACATTGTGATTATTTATGTTATTTGTTTCCACTATGCTATCTTTTATATTATGCTTCTTCTATTTATTATCTCTCTTTATATCTTATTATACCACTATGATATGAGGGTATTGTCTCCCCATAATACCACCTTGGACCATCACTGTTATTTGAAAGCCTCTAGTGTATGTGGAGATACACTTGAGGCCATGTGATCCTTCATCTTGGGGCACAATTTTAGTGGCTCTCGGGCCAGGAGGTTACAAGTTGTTAGCTTGGGTGTGTCTTATAGCTATAAAAGGAAACGCAAGGGTGCTCAGTTTTCTTCACCACAAATTTTTAGGGCTTCTTCAGGACAAAAATAGTTTGTATTCTACAAGTGTGGAAGGAATATTCATACCAATCCTAACTGTATGGAGGCTCCTAAGGCTTATCATCATTTCGAACTATGAGGCCATCTAAGTAATTTTTTTGAAAGGATATCACAAGGTAGTAAGGCATGATCCACTCTCACTAGGGGTTATTAGGTATATACCAATGATTCCAATGGTGGTGGGTATAATCCTCTGGACAAGTAGGATGTTCATGTGTCCAAGACTAGAAAACTTTATGTGGTGGAGTGTGTGCCAAAGAAATTTGAAGTAGGGAGAGATATTGTTAGAGGTACGATGTTTATTTCATATTCTATGGTGCTATCTTTGTTTGATACTTGTGAAAATAATTATTTTATATCATCAAAGTTTGTTGACATATTAGGCTTACATTTGGAACTTATTCTATTCTTGTTGTATCTTTCCAAGCCTTTGGAAAGAGGTCTGAATATGGTGTCAAGTGTCCCGTGTGTTGGGTGATGATCATAGACTATGAGGTGACATGGGAATTTTTAGTTATTGATACTAACATATTTGAATTGATACTTGGAATGTATTATATTATTACTATTAAGGATCAGATAGACTGTTATGGTCGTCGAGTTTAGTTTTTATCTTCTAATTGGGCCACTCATGTTTTTAGGGTGAGTGGGAATCTAGATAGGGGAGGGTGAGGCATGTTGTACCTTATGCTGGGTTAATCTCATGTCAGTTTTCAGAGATGCTTCTTGATGCTTTTGATCCTTATTTAGGCTGTATGCTTCCTGCATTGGTGTGTGCATACTCTGAGGTATTTCTAGATGATTTTTCTATTTTACCGCTATAAAGAGAGGTCAAATTCACTATTTAACTTCTCCCTGATATGATGCCCATTTCTATGCCATTTTATAGAATGGAACCTGCTAAGTTAGTGGAACTTAATGTCTAGCTTGAGGACCTAGAGGCTAATGGATTTATTCATCCTATCATTTCAAAATGGGCCTTGCTTGTCCACTTTGATAAGAAAGAAAATGGGAGTCTCAGAATTTTTGTGGATTATTGGAAGTTGAATTGGGTGACTATTAATAAAAAAAATCCATTACCTAAGATTGATGATCGCTTTAACCAGATTAGAGGGTTACATTTGTTTTCAAAGTTTGACCTTCTGTTAGGGTACCAACAGTTGAGAGTCTGAGAATAAGATATACCCCATACAATGTTTAGGAGTTGGCATGAGTATTTTGAGTTTCTAGATATTACATTTTGTCTCACTAATGCTCCCACACTATTTATGGTTTTTATGAACTGAATATTTCATCGGTTCTTAGACTCTTTTGTTGTTGTGTTCATGGATGATATTTTTTTGTACTTCAAGTTAGAGAAGGATCATACAAACCATTTGGATATCATTATTTGAACCTTGAAGGAACATCGTCTATATGATAAGATTTCCATATGTGAGTTTTGGATCTAGGAATTGAAATTTCTAGGGCATTTCATATCTGAGTGGGGAGTCTTAGTGTATCCTAAGAAAATACAGGCTGTTATGTCTTGGGAGAATCCCAAAAATGTGTTTGAGATCTAGAGATTCTTCGGTTTGGATGGTTACTATAGATAGATTGTTCATTATTTCTCTATTCCTACATATTTGATGACATATTTAACCCTTAAGGGTGTAAATTTTGTATGGAATGAAAAATGTTAGAGATATTTTGAGGATCTTAAGGTTAGGTTGACTTTAGCACCGGTTTTGATTCTTCTAAAACCAAGTTTAGGTTATCTTTTTTGACATTCTTCTAGTATGGGTTTGGGATGTGTCATGATTCAGGGAAAATAAGTGGTGGCCTATGTATCTCTCTAGTTTTTCCCTCGTGAGAAGAACCACCCAACCCATGATCTTAATTTGGAAGCAATTAAGCATGCACTCAAAACATGGTGTCACTATCACTTTAGGAGCAGTTTACAGTGTATTATGATCACAAGATCCTGAAATACATTTTCACTTAGAGGGATATTAACTTTTGATAGAGGCACTGGGTGGAGTATCTTTAGACTTATGATTTTTATATTACATACACTATGGGAAAGGGAATTTGGTTGTCTATGTTTTGAGTAGAAAATTACCAACACAAGCCATGAAGGAATTGGTTAAGGAGTAGTATCTGATGAGTTTGTTTACTGAGATGAGATTGGGAGTGAAAGAAGTTGTTGGAAATGTGTTATTATCTTCGATGAAAGCTGAATCATATTTTGATGATTGAATTTGTCTCGATAAGGTGATGGAAAATGAGTTCCAACACATTAGTAAAATACTTTATGGGTAGACCTTAGGTAAGTGGTCTCAGTATCCCTGTAGAGATTTGTACATCCTTAGTAGGATGTTTTTTTTTCTAATTTCTTGGAGGTACGAGTTTATGGATAGTGTAAACTAATCATGCTGGTTTGTATACCCTGGGGATACCAAGATTTATCTTGAATTGAGACATCAGTATTTGTTTCTCAGGATGAGGCGATTGATTCTAGATTTTGTATCATAGTGTATCACATGTCAAAAAATTGTGGCAAAACAAAAGAGACCCACTTCTTTGTTACAAACTTTTCCCATTTAGGTAAGGATGTGGGTTAATAATTCCAGGGATTTTTTTAATGATTTTTCATGGAATCCTGGTGGGAAGGATGTGATTTGTGTGATCATTGATTGAATCACAAAATTGGTTCATTTCTTACCTATTGAGGAGAATATGAAGGTAGAACATCTAAAAAAATTATATATATATATATATATATGAGATATTTTGATACTTTATGGGGTCCCTTATGTGATTATATTTGATAGGGACCCAAGGTTCACAACCAGGTTTTGAAAAGGATTTCAAGAGGTGATGGGTTACTAGTTGAAATTGAGCACAACTTATAATCCACAAATTGATAGATAGATAAAGAGAGATATAGATTTTTGAGCATGTTTATAAGAGTTTATAGGTGGGTTAGAGGTGTTCATGAGGATAGAAATGGACTTAGGTAATGATGGGGGACTTTTTAGATTATTGAGTTATATTTGTCCCACTATCCACTTGGTGGTTCTCTTGGGTAGAAAGATTTTTTTCCATCAGCCACTGAGTACCAGAGGGAGGAAACTGGCTACCTATTGGTGTTGAAAGAGGCCATGTAGGGCCTTCCACTTTATGTGGATTTTTTTATAAAATCGACCCTCTAATCATTTTTTCTCATTATCCCTTTCTCTCTTGATTTCAAGAGACCTATGATCCCTTTGTGATTTAGAGACCTCTCCCCTTCCAAATCCTCTCTTTGATGCCTGAACTCTCGTTCAATCTTGTGCATCCAGTCTAGGGAGTTATTCTTTGACCATGATCAATTATCTCTAATTATACTTGATCAAAATCAATTAGATCATTCATTTCTTGGTTGGATCTAAGGATTTATTCATGATCTAAAGAGGGTTTTGATGATCATTGATAGAATCAACATCCAGACTCAAGGATTTTGATTCTTAACAACACTTGGACCAAGAAAGATATAAAAAATGGATCTTCATTATAGATATTATCATTTCCTAACCTTTTTAGGAGTGGTTACTCTCCTACCTCAGTCCTAGAGATATAAACATATCAAACTCGGAATGGTTCTAGTATTCATGGGTTATTTTGTACTTGGGTAGATATGCTTGTTTTGATCATCATTGTTTCACTTGAGGTAATATGTCTGTGAATTTAGTGAATATTTATATGTGTTCTTTGCATATTTTTTAGTGTACTGAATAGCCCTTAGAGACCTATGTTTTATTCTTGATCAGATGTGGTGTGAAGGTGTATCCTTATGAGTCCAATTCTTGTGTTTCTTACATGTGGATTATATTGGTTATGATAATTATTTATTTGATGTGATTTTGATATGTCATTGTATCGGGTATCATATTGTGTTGTTATTTTTTCTTACAGTTGAGAGTTCTGGTTAATCCTTATGGACTATTCCCCCAATGGGGATGTTTCATATTCATGGTCTACCTGATTTAGACTATCCCTTCTAGTGGGATAATTTGATCATTTTTTTGGGATTTCTCATTGAGAGGGATGTGTCGAGCGACTGATCGTTATTCCTTTCAGCATGGTTTCGAAGTAGGTAGAGCTAGACTCCGAAAATCCAACTTATGTTTCTACTTGTGTGATATTTTTTTACCATGTTTACTTCATGTAATTCACTTTTATATCTTAAAAACTGATGTTAAGGTCTGTTTGTGGTGTCCTACTGAGTCTTGTACACTCACCTTACTTGATAATTTTAGTGTTCTTATAGATTTCATGACTAGGGATTTGGTGAAGGTAAAGGGACTTGTGGTGGATAGATAATATGGTTAGTAAAAGGATACAGATGATGTTGGATAGACCTTGGGATAGATGTTTCTTCTTTGTACATTGACTTACCCATACATTGAATCATAATATTTATTTATGGGTTTTTTTAATTGACATGTCATATTGTTACTACATTGTCTGAGTTTTTTATATTATTTATAATCTAATGGTTATTTTATATTTATTAATTATTTATTTATTGGTTATCATTATTTTTTAATACACTGATGTTCACTTGGTGTTGAGGGCATAGTCTCCCCACCCTGATCCTTAGTCCCTCAATGCTAGTTAATAACCTATTATTTATGGGGAGGAGCACACATGGTCATGTGGCACCCCAAATCAGACCTCATGGTTCAGATTGGTTTTTATAAAATGGTATCAAAACACTAGGTTCACTAAATTTTTTCTTCTATTTTCCTTAATTTGGGATAGGGTAAACATGAGATAAGATGGTTAGTACTCAGGTGAGGGAACAATGTTAGTGCCTAGACAACACTGTATAGTGGACCTCCAAGTTACCATGAAAGTGGGATTTATGTTCTCACTATTTGATGTTATTATTGTTTTAAAATCACTATAGGAAATGGACATGATGTTGGAATACTAATTTATTTAAATTTGTGTGTATTAATTCATCATGTTTAATAATGTAGGATCACATGCCTTATGTTTGTTTCATGAATTGATAAATCCAAAATAATTAAGTTCCTATTGAAATTATGATATGTACTTTTGCACATTATTTCTAGAATTATTTCATTTGGGCTTGTTGTATTCTATTCTTGAGTGTATATATGTGGTTGTGAAAAATGTGTAGGTACCAGTAGATTGGATTGGATTTTAGGTAGTTATTAGGGTGTTATGACTTTTTATTGTAGGTATACTCTTAGGTTGAACATTATTGTACACCCTAGTGTGTGCCTATGAATTGTTAATGATCTTCTTATTCTAGAACATTTTGTTGTTTTTGGATTTTATGAAGTTTTTTTTGGAATTTTAGGAGATTCTTCCCCTTTAAAATCTTGCTTAGCTAGTTGCATTGCCTATTGTGTAGGAGGATTCAATAAAGCATGCTCCCTTAATTAATCAAATGGATTAAGCAATACAACTAGTCCTACTAGGAATCTTTTGGATGGTGCCAATTTAGGGAAGAGGATCCCACAGGGACAGGTCAGTGATAGTAAAATTTGTGTGTGACTTCTAGTTCCAACACCCCATCCTTCCAGGGAATTGGAGGAACCTAGGATGTGAAGGATTTGATGTGAGTCATCGAGAGTATTTTCAGATTATTAGAGACCCCAGATGATCATAAGGTTTAGATTTTGACCTTTATGCTTCAAGGTGAAGTTGTGGGATAGTGGGATGTCATGCTATAGGTTTATAAATTGGAAGGTCCTATAAGGGAGACCTTCACAGACCACTTATTGAAGGAGTTCTTCTGTGATGCACTAAAGTTGGATCATGGTCATGAATTATGGAGATCCAGGAGGGGTTGATGATAGTGTCTATTTATTCATCACACTTGAGAAAGTTTATCCACTTTTCACCACTTATAGTGGGAAATGGGGCATAGGAATCCATAAAGTTTGAAATTGGCCTTCACCTAGAGTTGAAAGGATAGGTCAGAAACATTTATCTTACAAAAAATTTAGTAGTGATTTGTAAGACATTGATGACAGAGAAGGGCATCTAGGAAGATAGAGTTGCATGTCTTCTTCTTACTATTAGTGGAATAATATGTTCCTTCTCTAGTGAAGTCCTAGTTTCTCATTCCAGGAGAAAGAAGTGGAAGTCAGGGGTTGGATGTTAGGGTGGTTCTCAATAGTCAGATAATAAATGAGCTACTTTGACTCCTTCTATTGGTAGATACTCTCCAAGGTGCTATAATTGTGGGAGGAAGGGATGCTTTCTCAAGGAATATCTTATTTCACTCAATACTTATCACTGGTATGGTAAGAATAGTCATCTAAAGAGGTTCTTATAGCAACCCAACTTATTCTTATGTAACTATTATAAAATTTTTAAGATAAATATCATAATAGTAATACATTCAAGGATTGAAAGTTTTGGTATCTTGGTAAAATTAGGTCCATACATCACTTATACATAAAACATAAACATTATGAAAATTCTTCATCATTGTCCTTCTAAAATGTCTCATGTTATCCTTAGTACATGTATTCACGTGAGGATATAAATTAAAGAAAGGGGTGAGCTAAAATCCCAATAAGGGGAGGGGTAACATATAGGGAATTAGAGATAGGAATCAATAGTACATGGGTAAGCATAATCACCATCATATCATAATCATGGGATCATCATCCTAAGAATTAGTGAATCATTTAAAAATCATGTAATGTGGCATATGCATAATAATAAAACATCATGATATTATAGTGAAATACCACACATAATTGTGAAAAAATTCATCATTACATTCATGTATAACATATGGGCATAAATCATAACATCATAATTGTGAATAAATATGAAATCATTTTCATTAATAATACACATAATCACATGATATATATCACATTAACCATTTAATTAGAGTTACATATAATTTTGGGCCCACCTATCACATCATAAAATGCTCATAATCAAGAATGCTACATGGGAAATGATCTTACAGCAATCACAATTATGAAATAAACCCATTGGAAGGAATGAGTTTTATAAAGGTTTCATAAAGAATAATTTCATGCATAAACTTTAGGTTTTCCAAAGGAATAAGGGAATTAATATTTTTGGAATAAAATATCATTTTTAATTAAAGAAGAAATAACTCAAGGGGAGTTTGGAAATGTTTTGTAAAAATAAATTCCTTTTTGAAAAATATTTATAATTGGAGTAGAAATAAATTTGAAATGGTAGTAAAAAATATTATAGTGATCCATTTTTTCCTTTTTATATATTAGAATATATATAGAAATATTTTTAGATCCAAGCACTGAGACAACATGAGATTCTGAGGCCCGGTGTTCCCGTAATTAATTTTATAAAAATAATAAATATATTTTATATTAAGGGATCACAGTTTTCAAGAAAAATGGGAAAAATATTAAATGGTGTCTCAGATCAGAAATTTGAGAACATGATTGAATATATAATGTGAGTTTTACCCTAGGAATGACTTAAAATTTTCAGGTGTGGGGAAATAGAATAAAGCGGTCATTGGTGGGTGCGTTTAATTAAAATAAATAAATTTATTTATTTATTTCATTAAATGACCTAAACCTAGAATCCTATATAAATTAACTGCTATGAAATATCACTAGGGTTATATACTTAACCTTTAGATCATTGGGAGGAGATTATTTCTCCCTCATTGGAGAATCAAGATCGGGTGATCGATCAACAACTGGATCAAGGCAAATCAGAGTGCGACGAACGCAATGGATCTTCTTATTTCATTGGAAAGCATGTTCTTCATAGTCAAGAAATCCAATATTGATGAAAAAATCCTAATTTTTTGTATTCCACACCATTTTATTAAATTGTTTGAGCATGATCAATTCATTTTCTTTCATCTGTGTTAAATTGAGCCTTTGCATGTGCCTGCGTATCGAATTAAAATTTTTTATTCAATTTATGCCTTGTTTCTCACCCCAAGAACCCAAATCTATATCTGCTAGCTAATAACTCTTGGATAATTATTGTGCACATTTCCACCTACCTCCAACTATCCCAACGCCACTATAATGGACCCCTTATGTGCGACGACCCAACCATACCCCACTGCCATCCATGTGATCTTTCCTCAATAACCTAATACTTGGATGGACTAGACATGCGATTTCCGCATCTATAATCTATCAATTTTCCAATTTCACCACCTTGACCTCATGAATTTCCAACACACTCTATGGCATCATCAAGAACCACTATTGCCCATAACAATACTCCAGCAGCATGTCTCTCCCAATGCCGCACCTCTTGGGTTGTTGACTTTGGTGCCTCTGAGCACATCACTGGCGATACATGTATTCCACTATCCTTTAGAGAGACCTCATATAGAGGTAATATTATTGTGGTTGATGGTTGGACAATACATATTATAGACTATGAGATGTTGAATCAGATCACACTGAGGAACAAGTAACTATTTCCAAGAATTGATGACCTATTTAATCAATTGAGAGGATCTTGGTGGTTTTTCAAGATCGATCTATTTTATGGATACCATCATCTTCAAGGCAGATATGAAGACATCTTGAAGATCATGTTCTGTATCAGGTAGAGTTTTTATGAGTATCTCATTATGCCTTTTGGGCTGATGAATTATTTGGCATTGTCCATGACCCTCATAAATAAAAACATTCACCTGTACTTGGATTCCTTCATCATTGTGTTTGTTGATGATATCATTATGTATTAAAAAACATTAGAATCACTTTTTTGACATCTAGATATTGTGTTGAGTATGGTTTGGGTCCATTTTCTTTACATAATGTACTCGAAGTGTCACTTTTGGATACAATAGTATCACTTTCATGGGCATGTGGTTGCTCAAGTAGGAATATCATTTGATCCAGAGAAAGTGTATGAAGTCATGTATTGGGAATAGTCAAGGAATGCATTCAATATTTAGAATTTTCTTAGGTTTTTTGGGAACTATATGAGGTTTATTTAAGACTTTTATCACCTAAAAGCTCTTATGATCACGCTCACTAAGAAGGGAGGTAAGTTCGAGTGGATATATCCTTTTTGGAGCTGAAGAAAAGGCTATCATCGACTATGATCTTGATTCTTCCTAAGTATAGAGTTTGATATGTTGTATATTGCAACACATGTGGCATTGTACTGGGATATTTTCTAATGCAAGGTGATAAGGTAGTTGCTTACAGGTTTTTTCAACGGTGACCCCACAAGCGGGACTACCCTACCCATGACTTGGAATTGGAAATTGTGGTTCATGCTTTGAATTGTTAGTGGCACTATATCTTCAATAAGATATTTTTTTTGCAGATGGACCACAGGAGTATATGGTATATTTTATCCTAGTGTGACCTGAATCTTCATCAGAGGCGTTGGGTGGAATACATGCTGACATATAGCCACCACCCTCCCTACATTAATGGAGACACTCTTGCACCGTCTAATATAAGGCCGATACATGTCCCTAACATGGGTCCCCAACGGGAAGATTTCCCAACTACACTTACCATCCTGAAATGGTGTCATTTACCTAATAACATCAAAGACTCCTCGCCCTCCACTTCTCTTTTTTTGGGTGGGAAAACCACATGTTTGGGCCCCGTGCACCTTTAACTCTTTCCTAGATTTTTTTAAAAATAAAATAAAAACCAGGAGCCATTATTATAAATCACTTTCTCATATGTTTTAGATTTGGTGAGTTTCGTGATCATTTTATAATTATTATAAATTTTGAACTTTTTTATAATCTCTTCATTTTTAAAATACTTACATTATATCAACACTATTTTATTTATAAATATCTCAATTCATTTTAATTGTAAATTTAAAATTTTAAAATTCATTTACAAATACAATATCATAAATCAAACAAAATAATTATATTTTATTATTATTTGAAGATATAAAATTAATAATAATTACTATAATTAGGGTTACACATTAGAATGCATGAATAATAATAGTACATGAAGTTTCTATGAATATTAAACTGGTTTTTAATTTAATATTCTAGCTCCATGCTTGACCAATGTCCATGTAGTGAATGGTACCTGATTATCTTATATTGGTTGTCATCCTTGAATACGTGCTATTGAATTTTGGAATTGGAAATGATTGATCCACTAATGCAGTGATAATTTCAATATACTGAGATGACATGAACCTTAGGCTAGTCCATTATTCAAAAATTTATTGAAAATAAAATAAGATCGGAGAGGGTATATAGGGAATGAAAATAACTAAAGTGGGTAAAAATTCATCACTAAAAATCATCAAATTTATATTAATCAAAACGAATCTTATTTTCATAATATATATATATATATATATATAAATTATAATTATAATAAAAATTAATACATATTTAAATGATTGTAAAATTATAATAAATTTATTTAAATAATTGTAAAATTATAATATATATATTTAAATAATCGATATATCTATTATATTTATAATTATATATAAATACTTTTAAAATATATTTATTTATAATTATAATTATATATAAATATAAAATTATGATAAATATATTTAAATAATAAATATAGTTATTATATTTGTAATTATATATATTTATATATTGATATAAATATACATAATTATATAATTATATATATTTATATATTGATATAAATATACATAATTATATAATTATATATAATTATATAAATAAATAAATAAATAAATAAATAAATATATATATTTTAGAATGTGGGGGGCACTTCCCCTTCATTAAAAACAAGAAAGCGTAAAATACACGAGGAAGAGTTAAACAAGGCATATTTTCCCTGAACAAAAATAGTCAAAGACCTAAGTTCTTTATAATCTTGATACCTATCTTTATTTCCTCCTCATGAATGGCATTCCAATCACCTATTGTGTCCACTCCCACACCCTCAAATTCTCGGATAACGTCCTCTCCTCCAAGATCTCACTTTTTTCAATAAGCTTTCAATATCACTACTTTCTGAATATGTACCAACATCAAAATAATCTTTGACCTTCTCAAGAGAACTGTCCCTCACCATGGGGGTCATTACATCCCCTTCCACCAATTTTCTGGATTGAAGATTGCCTTCTTGATGTTGATATGCGCCATGATGTGTTTCCAGTGATCCAAAGGAATTTGACGTTACAACCTGCATCTCATTAGTGCAATCAATTTCTTGTCCAGAAACGAAAGCTGATGTACCTGATTCACCTGATTACCATACATCCACCTGGATGGTCTTATAAATAGGTTTATTCATTTTATAAGAAACTAACTCAGAAACCCTCTTCATCGAATAAAGCCTTGGATGAGGTTTTATTCTTGTCTTCTGAAACCTATGGTGCAAGTGAAAACTGGGCATTTGGTGACAATTCATCAATGTCGAGGGCAGATGAGACTCTACTCTCCTCCAACTTCTTAGGTTCCAAAGAACTAGAGTGTCCAACATTAAATTGAAGCACATTTTCTTCTTTTTTATTTTTAAGCTTCATGAGAGAATCTACATCCAACTTTTGCTGGCCATTGTGATTGCTCACAACAATCACCTCTTCATGCTTGAATTATTGATTAGCTGCCTCCTTAGTAGCTATTTCATTGGCTTGCTCATCCTGGATATTCAGATCCTTACACATGGTTGTTTGTTGATCTAAACCAACCTCTCCCTTGGAAGATTCATTCTTTATATTGGATACTACCACTTGATCCCGTCTAGTATCAAAAGACATACCATTTAAAATGTCGCCGACATCATGTTCATTTTCTTCTTCAAAGAAAACGTCAACCCATGACTTCCTCTTACATTCTAATCTCTCCTCAACATTTTCATCCTATAACTCCTTCTCATCACCATAGATAGAGGTCTCTATCACTGCAGTAGCATGATATTTTATTGAAGAAGAGACTCTAAACAATTGTGTTCTTTCCTCTTCAGAAGCATCATCCACCAGGATTGTTGTGCCAGTCTTTGCATTAACATCAACAGAGGAGCATAGCTCATTCTGCATAGTACTTAACTACCCTCTAGA